>OY283141.1:49180653-49888153 GCA_958299785.1 Medicago lupulina | reverse complement strand
CCCCTACACTGGAACCATTGCTTGTCCTCAAGCAAGAGACAGGGGACAATAGCAACATAATTCGGAAAAATATAATCAACTAAAAATCAATTGCATTTTTAATGTTTCAAGGCTTTGTTCTCAGGGTGCACTTATCACAACCTAAACACTTATTAAGGATCACATCAACCCTACAACAATATTTCAAGTGAGTGTGTGTGTGTGAAGTCCGGCCTTTTTATTGCGCCTGTGTAAGAAATATTATGAGGAAAACAGGTTCTAACTTCAACAGTAAATAAACCGAGAAAAGTTCCTTCTTCATTTCATATAAGAGAGGTGGGAATCACTTTGATCATTTAATATTTATACACTTTGGGGAACTGCAGAATTTTTATTGATATTCAGAGACACCATCTTCACGTGGGAAGCAAGTGAGGCCTACTCCCGACCCCCCAGAGTCAATGATGCCCCCTATATATATGTATTTGTTCTGACCCCTTTTTCTCATTTATAAGAAGGAATTACGTAAGCTACTTTTGATTTTCAGAAACACCATCTTCACGTGGGAAGCAAGTGAGGCCTACTCCCGACCCCCCAGAGTCAATGATGTTCCCTTATAATTATATTTGCTTCTGCCCCTCTTGTTTTGATCTTTTATTCCCCCACACTAACTTATACTACTTTTACTCTGAAAACTTTTAAGGGTTAAATTACCATTGAAGTTAGAACGTGCTCCTTAAAATACTACCTACACAATTACTCAAAGACTGCAACTTTGTGCTTTTCTCAAAAAGAGAATTTTCACATTGAAATATGATATGAGTTTAGTGAAACTTAAAAAGGAAAAGGTGTTTATGCACAAAATCATCATCAAACTCAGCCTTAAAGTGGTTCAAGCAACAGGAGAATTAAATAACAAAGCAAAAACAACAACATAAATGACTCGACAGTGCATGCAGTTAACATTCTTATTACCTAGAACTAGAAAGCAAATAAACTAACTAAAACAAATAAAGAAAACAGGTAAATTAACTGAAATAACTAAAGAAGGGAAGAAGAGTTTCCTCCCCCACACTAAAACCAGACATTGTCCCCAATGATCTGATAATAGAGTGAAAAAGAAAACAGAACCTGCTCAATCATCATCGGAGTCAGCCGGAGGCATACCCTGCCGTGTCATCCACGTAAACATCTGGCGTATCATGTGGCTATTGACGCGCATAAGATGATCCCGCTCGGCATCCCGGTCGTTCCGTTCCTCCTGGGCCGCGCGTAGGTCTGCTACCTCATGTCTTGGAGTGTTAAGCTCATACACCATCTGGCTCTCGGAAGTAGAAGTACCTGTAGAAAAATCAAAACCTCGAGGGCGGGAAGGGGATGGGTCAGAGTGAGTGTGTGGGTGAGATGTCTGTGCCGGAGGTGCGCCGGATACGGAAGGAGGAGGTGCATGTGGGCGCGGTGGAGAGAGCCTAGTCTGACGCTCGATCTCCGCATCGGTATCCTCTCCTTCCTGATCAGGGTCAACATAAAACCAATTTTCCTCATCCCTAACATCAGTGATGGAGGGGTTTGGAAGCTTAATACGACTCTTGACCTCATTACGGATCATCAAACAAAACAACTCACCCTCTCTCTTGACGAGCTTTTGTGATAGGCACGAGCTCAAGTCAATCAGCATGTTGCCCTGCACAGGGGCTAACTGTAAGATATGCTCACGGAAACCTAATGCGTATGCGATCGAGGTGATGAGGCCACCGAAAGCAATGTGTCCATTACCGGAGGTAGCCATCTTAAACATATGCGCGAGCATAAAAGCCGCTGAGTTAATCTGCTTGTGAGTAAAAACACAATGAATAATGTAAAGCTCTCTTAGATTAACTACCCCCGTGCTCTCCCCTCTACCAAAAATAGTGTGCGCGAGGACTCTATGGAAATAGCGAATGGCTGGGTTATGAATGCGGGACGATTTATTACCGTCCGTAGAAGTTGCTAACGTGCCCGTTAGTTTCTTCCAAAACAGACCAAACTCAGTAGTCCAAGGTCCCTGAGACGGGACTCCGTCAACGGATTGGTGGGAGGTCTGGAACTGAAGCAGGTTTCCTATTTCATTATGGTTAAGCAAAAAATCCTGCCCAAACAGTCTAAAACTAGTTCCTCCGAAACCGTGACGGACTCTCTGTGCATAAGTGTACGTGAGGGAACTAAGGAATTCTAAAGTGATGCGCTCATACGTCGGGTGCCGCAGAGTCAAGAAATGACCCCACCCAATCTGGTTAAACATCCAGTCTACGCTATCAAATAATCCTAAAGTTTGGAGACAAGTTTCGTCGGCGTACCTCGTCGTCGTGATCGTGCGTCTGGAGAGTTTTTCGAACCGTGTCCGCTGCGCGTCGTCCTTAATCTCGATTCCCATGTAATCCACGCGCCTGTTTCGACCAGCCATGCCTTGTTAATTGACAGAAAATCTGAACGATTTTTTTTTTTGAATCCCATCGTGTTGTGTTTCGCGAAAAAGGAAAGAAAAAGGGTCTGCGTGCGTTTGGGAATGGGAGGAAGTATTTTTTTTTTGATGTGAATGTTATGAATGGTGAGTGAATTTGAGAATGGGGTTAGTATTTTGAGATTGAAAATGGAGGTTTGGTGGTTATGGTGAGGGTTTACGAAGAGGAAGAAGAAGGAAGAACAGGTGAAAGTGAAGGAAACCGTGGAAAAAGAGAGAGAAAAATGTGTTTGAAATGAAAAGTTGGGGTTTGACGTGTGGGACCCACGTCTGTTCAGATTCCGTGACGGGCGTCATAGGTTATGACGGGCTGGGTGTTATTCATGACGACGGGAGTCACCAAAAATGACGGTGTGGGCGTTATCTTCAACGACGGGCGTCACAAAAGATGACGGCCCAGGGGTCAGCACAATGACGGGTGTCACGAGCGATGACCGTCAGTATGGATGACGGGCGTCATAGGTTATGACGGTAAACCCGTCGTTGACTTATTGGACCCCTTTGAACGATTGAAACTTATTGAGAAACATCCTACTTAAAAACTTGCTAAAAGAAAAATGCGATTAATGGGTTGCCTCCCATTCAGCGCTTCGTTTTAAGTTGGTAGCTCGACTATACAGAGTGACACAATCAAGGGGGACACATAACAAGAGTGGCGACATGTCCTACTTTCTCTGCTGGGTGGTAGTGCTTTAATCTTTGGCCATTCACTAGGAATTTACCAGTGGATTCACTCCATACCTCAATGGCACCAGATTGATTTACTTTAGTAACTTCGAATGGTCCACTCCATCGAGAGCGAAGCTTTCCAGGAAAAAGCCTTAACCTAGAATTAAACAGCAACACTAACTCACCCTCATTAAATTCACGTCTTATAATGCGTCTGTCATGCCATTTCTTAGTTCTTTCCTTATAAATCAAGGCATTTTCATACGCATCAAGCCGCAACTCCTCTAACTCATGAAGATCCAACATCCTTTTTTCCCCAGCTTCGCTATGATTCATGTTTAGGGCTTTTATGGCCCAATAAGCTTTGTGCTCGAGCTCAACCAGGAGATGACACGATTTTCCATAAACGAGCTTGAAAGGAGTGGTGCCAATGGGTGTTTTGTAGGCGGTCCAATAAGCCCATAAGGCATCGTTCAGTTTCAAGGACCAGTCCTTTCTTGAGACAGAGACAGTTTTCTCTAGGATTTGCTTAATTTCTCGATTAGAGATCTCTGCCTGCCCATTGGTTTGGGGATGATAGGGAGTAACTGCTCTATGACGTACCTCGTACTTTGTTAGGAGGTTCTTAAATATTTTTGAAATAAAATGAGAACCACCGTCACTGATGACTAGTCTGGGGACACCAAATCTTGGGAATATAATGTTTTTAAACATCTTTACCACTACTTTTGTATCACAGGTAGGAGAGGCAATGGCCTCGATCCATTTTGACACGTAATCCACAGCAATGAGTATATATTTATTTCCCATAGATGTAGGAAAAGGACCCATAAAGTCAATTCCCCAGACATCGAAAACTTCCACCTCTAGGATAAATTTTTGTGGCATTTCATTCCTACTAGAGATGTTTCCTGATCGCTGGCACCGGTCACATTCCGAAACGAAAACATGAACATCTCGAAAGATGGTGGGCCAGTAGAGACCAGCTTGAAGAATTTTCGCTGCAGTTTTCGATCTACTCATGTGTCCTCCAATGGGATAGGAGTGACAGTGTGTTATGACACTCTCTATTTCCTCTTCTGGGATACACCGACGGAAAATACCGACCACTCCTCTTTTGAATAAGATGGGATCATCCTAGTAGTATTGCTTAAAGTCATGGAAGAATTTCTTCTTTTGCTGATAGGTCAAGTCGGGAGGTAGAATTCCAGCAACCAGATAATTTATGATGTCAGCGTACCATGGGGCAGCGGTATTACTTAAAGCACTTGCTTCTTCTGGTATCTTTTTAATGCCGGAACTCCCTTCTTCCAGAAAATCTACGAGGTGACCATATCTAGGTGACTCCGCTTTCACAAAAGACACCAGTCTTTCGTAGGGAAAGCAATCATTTATGGGCACCTCCTCCAACTGACCATCTTGAATTCTTGACAGGTGATCCGTGACTACATTCTCTGTTCCCTTTTTATCTCGGATCGCCATGTCAAACTCTTGAAGCAGTAATATCCACCGAATAAGTCTCGGCTTTGCATCTTTCTTGCTTAGTAGGTATCTGATAGCTGCATGGTCTGTGTAAATGATAATCTTCGATCCTACTAGGTAGGAACGAAATTTATCAATTGCGAAGACAATGGCTAGAAGCTCCTTTTCAGTTGTGGCATAGTTAATCTGAGCTTCGTCAAGTGTCCTACTAGCGTAAAAGATTGCATGCAATTTCTTATCTTTGCGTTGTCCTAAAACGGCACCTACTGCATAATCACTAGCGTCGCACATGATCTCAAAAGGTTGGCTCCAATCCGGAGGTTGCATTATTGGGGCAGAGATCAATGCACGTTTCAGCAGTTGGAACGACTCAAGGCATTGTTCATCGAAGATGAACTCATCGTCTTTCATCAGAAGGTCGGTTAAAGGCTTGGTGATTTTTGAGAAGTCTTTAATGAACCGCCGGTAGAAACCAGCGTGTCCAAGAAAACTCCGGACCTCTCTTATAGTTGTGGGGGGCTGCAAATCCTCAATAACTTCTATTTTTGCTTTGTCAACCTCTATTCCTCTATTGGACACCACATGGCCAAGTACTATGCCTTCTTTGACCATAAAGTGGCACTTTTCCCAGTTAAGTACTAGATTGACTTTCACACACCTCTCCAGAACTTTCTCAAGATTACCAAGACAGTCTTCAAAACTAGACCCACATACGGAGAAATCGTCCATGAAAACTTCCAGAATATCTTCTAGGAAGTCGGCAAAGATTGCCATCATGCATCTTTGGAACGTGGCGGGTGCATTGCACAATCCGAATGGCATTCGTCGATAAGCAAATGTTCCATAAGGGCATGTAAATGTGGTCTTTTCTTGGTCATCCGGGTGGATAGGAATCTGAAAGAATCCCGAATAACCATCAAGGTAGCAGAAGTATGAGTGCCTTGCAAGACGCTCGAGCATTTGATCAATAAACGGGAGAGGAAAGTGATCTTTTCTAGTGGCTGTGTTCAACTTTCTGTAGTCGATGCACATCCTTCATCCTGTTACCGTCCGCTTGGCGACTGATTCGCCCTTCTCGTTTTGAACTACGGTCATCCCTCCTTTCTTTGGCACTACGTGCACTGGACTAACCCACTTGCTATCGGATATAGGATATATGATCCCAGCATCTAGGAGTTTCATAACTTCCTTTTTGACAACTTCGCTCATATTGGGGTTCAGCCTCCGCTGATGCTCTCTAGAGGTTTTAGAGTCCTCTTCAAGCAAAATTCTATGCGTACACACAGAGGGGCTGATCCCGGTGAGATCACTAATCTTATATCCTATGGCGTTGGGATATCTCTTTAAAACATCAAGGAGTTTACCCGTCTCTTCTTTCCCTAACTCTGCGCTAACTATCACGGGGTAATTATGCTCCTTATCTAAGAACTCATATCTGAGGTTCTTAGGAAGTTCCTTTAGGTCGATCTTGGGGTGATCTGGCTCGGAAGATGGATCGGAAGTTTGGTCAAGGCATTCAAGAATGCGAGAAATTTCGGCCTCCTCGTCACTGACTTCTTCCATCTCTTCTACTTCCTCTATTGTATCTTCAATTATTTCCTCAGATGGTTCAGCTTGAGTTGAAAACTCCTTGACACATGCATCTATTATGTCAACAAAACAACATGTATCATTTATGGAGGGGCTTTTCATAAATTGAGACAAAATGAACTCAATCTTCTCTTCGCCAACCTCAAATGTGAGTTTTCCTTTCTTGACATCAATGATGGCACCTGCGGTGGCTAGGAAAGGTCTTCCTAAAAGGATAGGAGTAATAGAGTCTTC
The DNA here is from genome assembly GCA_958299785.1 of Medicago lupulina. Taxonomy (NCBI): domain Eukaryota; kingdom Viridiplantae; phylum Streptophyta; class Magnoliopsida; order Fabales; family Fabaceae; genus Medicago; species Medicago lupulina. The sequence continues at coordinate 49,881,699 of OY283141.1, read as the reverse complement.
ACTAATATCCATGACTACAAAGTCAGTGGGGATGTATAGTTGACCGATTCTAAGAGGAACATCTTCTATTATCCCCACTGGATGTTTAATCGAACGGTCAGCTAATTGCAAAGACATTCTGGTTGGTTTCAACTCTCCTAGGTTTAGCCTTTTACAAATGGACAGAGGTATCAAGCTCACACTAGCTCCTAAATCACATAGGGCTTTATCAATGATGTGACTGCCTATAACGCAAGGAATTGAAAAACTCCCTGGATCTTTTAACTTGGGTGGCATCTTATTTTGAATTATAGCGCTGCACTCCTCAGTGAGTGCTACAGTCTCATCAACATCAATCTTCCTTTTGTTAGTCAGGATTTCCTTTAAGAATTTTGCGTACGAAGACATTTGAGTAATCGCCTCCGAAAAAGGAATACTGAGATGAAGAGATTTTAGAAGTTCTACAAACTTCTTAAACTGACCCTCAGTTTTAGACTTCACGAGTCTTTGAGGGTAAGGGATTGAAGGTTTATAAGGTGGATGAGGTACATAAGGGTTTTCTTTCTCTTTTTCTTTTACCTCCTGAGACTTAGATGTCTCTCCAACATCATCTGGTTCACTCACAGGGTCTTTACCCTTTCCTTCATCACGGTTCCTAACTCTCACAGCAGTGGGATTGTTATCTAACTCAGTTCCGCTTCGTAGCGTTACCGCGTTAACATGTCCCTTAGGATTTGGTTGCGGTTGGCCCGGAAATGTTCCGGCTGGGGCAGCTGTAGCTGCTTGTTGTTGGGCCACTTGGGATATCTGCGTCTCAAGCATTTTATTATGAGTGGCCATGGAGTCAACTTTGTGTGCCAACTGCTTAATCAATTCATTCGTATGAACGTTTTGGTTCATAAACTCCTTGTTTTGCTGAGTTTGAGCTAAAATGAAGTTTTCCATCATGAGCTCCAGGTTAGACTTTTTCGGAGCAACAGGGGCTCCTCTTTGATTTTGGAAACCAGGGGGTGCTGCAGGTGCGGGACTTGGCGCAAAGGTAGGATTGTTATTTTTGTAGGAGAAATTTGGGTGGTTTCTAAATCCTGGATTGTACGTGTTAGCGTACGGATTTCCTTGCGCGTAATTCACTTGATCAACTTCAGCTAACAACTGACATTCGGCAGCAACATGCCCTGGGGTTCCGCATATTTCACAGTTGGGAGTCACGGCAGCTACTGTAGCTGGTGGAGCGAGTTTCAAGTTATCCAACTTGTGAAACAAAGCATCCACTTTAGCGTTCATATGGTCAAAGTTGCTGACTTCGTGCATACCTCCCTTAGGTTGAGATTTCTCGACAGGAGTGCGTTCGCTTCCCCATTGATAATGGTTTTGTGCCATATTCTCAATAAGCTCATATGCCTCCTGAAAAGGCTTATCCATTAGGGCTCCGCCAGCTGCGGCATCAATGGTCATTCTTGTATTATAGAGCACGCCATTATAAAACGTGTGAATTATGAGCCATTGTTCTAATCCATGATGGGGACAAGCTCTCATTAATTCCTTGTACCTCTCCCACGCTTCAAAAAGAAACTCGCCGTCTGTCTGCCTAAAGCAGGTAATTTGGTTCCTGAGCTGGGCGGTTTTACTAGGAGGGAAATATCTTGCTAGGAACGCCTTTTTCAACTCATTCCATGTCGTAATGGAATTTGACGGCAGAGACTGTAGCCAAGCTCTGGCTCTATCTCTGAGGGAGAAAGGAAATAAACGCAGGCGAATGGCTTCGGGATCGACGCCATTGCACTTAAGCGTATCAGCGAATTGTACAAACACGGAGAGGTGCAAATTCGGGTCTTCCGTGGAATTACCGGAAAACTGGTTTTGCTGCACGATTTGCAGCAGAGAGGGTTTCAACTCAAAGTTGTTAGCCTAACAAAGTAATGACATGGAATTGTACATGTACACAAAAAAGACATGCTTCTTTAGTGTCAATTATGCTTCAAAACAGATAACATAATGTCGGTAATCTTGGTGTTCAGGTTATTTCTTCTCACATTTACTGCGAAGGTAACTGTTGTGCTAACAGGTTGACCAATATGGGTCATTTGGTTTGGGGATCCGTTTGGTTGGATAGTTTACCGCTGAAACTACACTCTAATTTCTTTCGTGAACGGTGTGGTTTGCCTAACTGCAGATTTCCATACGTTACTTCCCTTTTCTTTTTTCGTTTTTTCTTGTTCGTTTTCTTTTATTTTCAAATTTTGAGGGTTTTGGTCTAATCCCTCTTTTTTTTTCCCTTTTGAGGGTCTTGTATATATTTTCCCCTTTTTTTAATAAAATCTTTTTTTAGTTTGGCAGCATAGGATGGAGGTTTTACGGGGTGTCAACCTAGTTGGAATGTCGTTGTTGTTTGCTTACCTAAAAAAAATCGAAAAAATTAATTCAATGGTTTAATGACAATTACATGCAATCAAAGTTTTATCTTTTTAAGAAAATCACAATAATTATTTGCAATTCTTAAATTTATTATCATGGATTACTAACATTTGAAATTTTAATTTATCATTTGAATTTAAATGAATACGTAGATAAAATGTTATTTAATTTATTTAAATATGAGAGTTTCTAAGTTGGACACCTATGTAACGCCCATTTTGATTATTTAATTATTTGATTTATTTGAGAAGTTGTTATATATTTATTAATATATTATGCGATGTTAAGTAAAGATTTAATATGATTTTATGTGACGTGGTGACTTATTTTATTGTTAAATAAAATAAGATTTGAAAATAAAATAAAATATTTAGTTGAGGGTTAGTTTTGGATTCTAGAGAGTTATGTGGGAGAAAGAGTAAATAAGATAAGATTTGCTGGGAGTATATAAAGGGAAACCTAGGTTAGAAAACACGTACGCGTATCAGAATTTGGAAAAAAAAAGGTGCAAACGGCTGTGTGAAGGAGAAGAGTTTTAGAGCTGCGATTTTCTGCTTATAACCAGGTAAGGGTGAGCCTAGCATTTGATTATATTATCCTGTAATCCATCTAATCAAGATTAAACAATCATAGGGCTGTTTTGAGAGAATTGAAATTAGGTTAAAAAGTGAGAATAATGATGAAGTAGGCCAAAAAGCTGTAGAATTGATGTTTAGATTGAGCACAGAACGTAGATTAACCATTATGATGATGATTCTGAGAGTTTAGATGTTTAAGATGTTGAATTTGGGACTTTTTGGGTGAATTTTCGTAGAACCCGTAGCAGTCTGTTCATCGCTCGCCTGAGGCGAGCCATGCAACTCGCCGTGGCGAGTAGACCTAGTTTACTCGCGAGGCGAGCAACTCAGCTCGCCATAGCGAGCATTACCCTAGAGCTCGCGAGGCGAGCAATCCAACTCGCCGTAGCGAGCAAGGCCTAAGTTACTCGCGAGGCGAGCTTTCCCACTCGCCATAGCGAGTTCTGTCAGAACCCAGAACTGTGTACTGTTTGCGAACTGTTTCGCATAGAACCTTGAGAGATGACCTTTGGGTAGTTTCTGGGACTTTTAATAATGTTTATTATAAATTGTAACGATGAATACATGATGACTGAGATGATTTTGATGCTTTTCATGCCGCTTATGTGTGTTATATGAACTATTAAAGTTGTAAATGTTTGACTTACTTAAGATGCTTGCTTTATGGATATTATTTGAATGATGTGATGACTGCCATGTTGTTGTTTACCTTTGTATAGTTGCTGCATGTGTCAGTCCTTGTTGTTTAAGATGTTTTGCGACGTTTAAGATGTTAACTTGTTTAAGTTAAAAGTGTTGAGTCTCATGCATACTCATTCTATGATGGGGGCTTATGCCCTGGAGTTTTTACTCACCAGCGACGAGGGCTTATGCCCTGGAGCTTTGCTCACCAGCGACGAAGGCTTATGCCTTGGAGTATATTTATGCTCATAGCGACGAGGGCTCATGCCCTGGATTGGTACCACATGCATATAAGACGTAGGGTTGCATAGTCAATTAATGATGTCGAGTCGAGTCGTTTAAGATGTTTACTAAGATGTTTATGATGATGATGATGATGATGCTATTTGATGTGTTGTTTATGATGATGTTCTAAATGCTAGATGTTTATCCGTGATGAGTTGAATTATGTTGGTTGTTTGAATTGTGATTATTTGATTACATGTTTAATATAATTATTTGTGAATCTCACCCCTTCTGCTGGAATTGCCGCCTCGTGGGCAAGTGCAGGTAACCAAGATTAGGTGCAGACGTGTGAGGATTTTCTGCAGTCGAGTCTAGGTGCTCTGATACGTAACGGGATAGGGGATCTTCTTTATTTTCTCTGTTCCTTGCGTATTATGTTATGATATGATTATGTTCTTTTGAGGATTTTATTAAGACGTTGTTGAGGCCTGTGTGCCAAAGATTTTGAGATGTTTTCTTTATGATTATTCCGCTGCGACGATGATTAATAATTTATGAAGATTTAATGTTTATTTAATCATTAACATAAGATTTTTTAAGATATTTGATGCCCTGTTTATGTGCTTACTCTGATGCATGATATTCTTTTAAAGAAATTTTTATGTTGGGAAAACGGGGTGTTACAATTGGTATCAGAGCAGGTCGGTCCGTCCGGCCAAGTAGAGAGTCGAGTGACGTTGTCTTAGAGTTAGAATAGTATTATTGTATTATTCTAACTTACGTTTGTTTTGCATAGGATTAAGATGGCTGGAAGAAATGACGCTGCAATTGCTGCTGCCTTGGAAGCTGTTGCTCAAGCTGTGGGACAGCAGCCTAATGCTAATGCTGGTGCTGGAGCAGAGGTCCGTATGTTGGAGACCTTCTTGAGGAACCATCCTCCTACTTTCAAGGGGAGATATGATCCGGATGGAGCTCAGTCGTGGCTCAAAGAGATAGAGAGAGTGTTCAGGGTGATGCAGTGCACGGAGGTGCAGAAGGTGCGTTTCGGTACGCACATGCTGGCTGAGGAGGCGGATGACTGGTGGATTAGTCTTCTACCTACCCTGGAGCAAGACGGTGCTGAGGTGACCTGGGCAGTTTTTAAGAGAGAGTTCCTCAACAGATATTTTCCTGAGGATGTGCGGGGCAAGAAAGAGGTTGAGTTCCTGGAGCTAAAGCAAGGGAACATGTCTGTAACTGAGTATGCTGCAAAATTTGTGGAGCTAGCCAAGTTTTATCCACACTACTCTGCTGAGACCGCCGAATTTTCTAAGTGTATTAAGTTCGAGAACGGATTGAGAGCTGATATCAAGAGGGCTATAGGGTATCAGAAGATCAGAAACTTTTCTGAGTTAGTGAGCAGCTGCAGGATTTACGAGGAGGACACGAAGGCTCATTACAAGGTGGTTAATGAGAGGAAAGGAAAGGGGCAGCAAAGTCGTCCTAAGCCCTACAGTGCCCCTGCAGATAAGGGCAAACAGCGAGTTAATGATGAGAGGAGACCTGTTAAGAAAGATGCTCCTGCTGAGGTTGTCTGCTATACTTGTGGCGTGAAAGGCCATAAGAGTAATGCTTGTCCTGGAGAGGTGAAGAGGTGTTTCCGTTGTGGCAAGAAGGGTCACACTACTGCTGATTGCAAACATGGTGATGTTGTATGTTTTAACTGCGGCGATGAGGGTCACATTGGTTCGCAATGCACGAAGCCTAAGAAGGCTCAGACTTCTGGGAGAGTTTTTGCTTTGACGGGTACGCAGACGGAGAGCGAGGATCGCTTGATCAGAGGTACTTGTTATTTTGATAATATACCTTTAGTTGCTATTATTGATACTGGTGCTACACATTGTTTTGTTGCTCTTGATTGTGCTGCTAAGTTGAATCTTGTTGTATCTGATATGAATGGGGAGATGGTTGTCGAAACTCCAGCTAAGGGTTCGGTGACTACTTCCCTTGTGTGTTTAAGATGTCCTGTGTCTATGTTTGGTCGTGATTTTGAGATTGACTTAGTGTGTCTACCACTGGTTGGGATGGATGTAATTTTGGGGATGAATTGGTTAGAGTACAACCACGTTCTGATAAATTGTTTTAGCAAGACGGTGCATTTTTCTTCTCCCGAGGAAGAGAGTGGCGCAGAGTTCCTATCTACTAAACAGTTGAAGCAGCTGGAACGCGATGGAATTATGATGTTTTCCTTGATGGCGTCCTTATCTATTGAGAATCAGGTGGTGATTGATAAGCTACAAGTAGTATGCGACTTTCCTGAAGTTTTCCCAGATGAGATTCCTGATGTGCCTCCAGAAAGAGAAGTTGAATTTTCGATTGATCTTGTTCCTGGAACGAAGCCTGTGTCTATGACGCCGTATCGTATGTCAGCTTCTGAATTGGCGGAGCTGAAGAATCAGTTAGAGGATTTGCTTGATAAGAAGTTCGTGAGACCAAGTGTTTCACCGTGGGGAGCTCCAGTGTTGTTAGTCAAGAAGAAAGATGGAAGTATGAGGTTGTGCATCGACTATCGTCAGTTGAATAAAGTAACGATAAAGAATAGGTATCCACTTCCGAGAATTGACGACTTGATGGATCAGTTGGTGGGTGCTTGTGTATTCAGCAAGATAGATTTGAGATCGGGTTATCACCAGATTAAAGTGAAAGATGAGGATATGCAGAAGACGGCATTTAGGACGCGTTATGGACATTATGAGTATACGGTGATGCCTTTCGGTGTTACTAACGCACCTGGCGTATTTATGGAGTATATGAATAGAATCTTCCATGCTTACTTGGATCGTTTTGTTGTGGTGTTCATTGATGATATTCTGGTTTATTCTAAGACTGAAGAAGAGCATGCTGAGCATTTGAAGATCGTCTTGCAAGTGTTGAAAGAGAAGAAGCTTTTTGCTAAGTTGTCTAAGTGTGAGTTCTGGTTGAAGGAAGTAAGTTTTCTTGGTCATGTTATTTCTGGCGATGGCATTGCGGTTGATCCGTCTAAAGTCGAAGCGGTATCGCAATGGGAGACTCCGAAGTCGGTTACTGAGATTAGAAGCTTCTTGGGTCTAGCTGGTTATTATCGAAGATTTATAGAGGGATTTTCTAAGTTGGCTCTTCCGTTAACGCAGTTGACGTGTAAAGGTAAATCTTTTGTGTGGGATGTGCATTGTGAGAACAGTTTTAATGAATTGAAGAAGCGCTTGACGACGGCTCCAGTTTTGATTTTGCCGAAACCCGATGAACCTTTTGTGGTATATTGTGATGCGTCCAAGTTGGGTTTAGGTGGTGTACTTATGCAAGATGGTAAAGTGGTAGCTTATGCTTCAAGGCAATTGAGAATTCACGAGAAGAATTATCCGACGCATGACTTAGAATTGGCGGCTGTGGTCTTTGTATTGAAAATATGGAGACATTACTTGTATGGTTCGAGGTTTGAGGTGTTTAGTGATCACAAGAGTTTGAAGTACTTATTTGACCAGAAGGAATTGAATATGAGGCAGCGAAGGTGGCTTGAATTGTTAAAGGATTATGATTTTGGTTTGAATTATCATCCGGGCAAAGCTAATGTGGTTGTGGATGCTTTGAGCAGGAAGACTTTGCATATGTCTGCCATGATGGTGAAGGAATTCGAGTTGTTGGAACAGTTCAGAGATTTGAGTTTGGTTTGCGAAAGAACGCCTCAGAGTGTAAAGCTAGGAATGTTGAAGATTGATAATGAGTTCTTGAAAAGTATCAAAGAGGCGCAGAAAGAAGATGTTAAGTTTGTGGACTTGTTGGTTGCTAGTAATCAGACGGAGGATAGTGATTTTAAAGTGGATGACCAAGGAGTGTTGAGATTCCGAGGTCGAATTTGCATTCCTGATAATGAGGAAATGAAGAAGATGATCCTTGAAGAGAGTCATAGAAGTAGCTTGAGTATTCATCCGGGAGCTACGAAGATGTATCATGATTTAAAGAAGATGTTTTGGTGGTCGGGATTGAAACGTGACGTGGCTCAGTTTGTCTATTCTTGTTTGGTTTGTCAGAAGTCGAAGGTTGAGCATCAGAAACCTGCTGGTATGATGGTGCCTTTAGATGTGCCAGAGTGGAAATGGGATAGTATATCCATGGATTTTGTGACGAGCTTGCCGAATACTCCTAAAGGGAATGACGCTATTTGGGTGATTGTTGATAGATTGACGAAGTCGGTTCATTTTCTACCGATTAATATTACTTTTCCTGTTGCTCAGTTGGCGGAGATTTATGTCAAGGAGATCGTGAGGTTGCATGGTGTTCCTTCGAGCATCGTATCAGATAGAGACCCGAGGTTTACTTCTAGGTTTTGGAAGAGTTTGCAAGAGGCGTTGGGTTCTCAGTTGAGGTTGAGTTCGGCTTATCATCCGCAAACAGATGGTCAGTCGGAAAGGACGATTCAGTCGTTGGAAGATTTGTTGAGAGTATGTGTACTTGAGCAAGGAGGAACTTGGGATAGTCATCTTCCGTTGATAGAGTTCACGTACAACAACAGTTACCATTCGAGTATTGGGATGGCACCCTTTGAGGCTTTGTATGGTCGGAGATGTAGAACTCCGTTGTGTTGGTTTGAGTCAGGCGAGAATGTGATGTTGGGACCGGAGATTGTTCAACAGACTACTGAGAAAGTAAGAATGATCCAAGAGAAGATGAAAGCGTCGCAGAGTCGACAAAAGAGTTACCATGATAAGCGAAGGAAGGACCTTGAGTTCCAAGAGGGAGATCATGTGTTCCTGAGAGTGACTCCTATGACCGGTGTTGGTCGTGCATTGAAGTCAAAGAAGTTAACCCCGAAGTTTATTGGTCCATATCAGATATCAGAGAGGATTGGGGCGGTGGCCTACTGTATTGGATTGCCACCACATTTATCGAATTTGCACGATGTGTTCCATGTGTCGCAACTAAGGAAGTATGTTCCGGATCCGTCTCATGTGATCCAGAGTGATGATGTGCAAGTTAGGGACAACCTTACGGTTGAGACCTTACCAGTGAGAATTGATGACAGAAAGACGAAGACGCTGAGGGGCAAGGAGATACCTCTCGTTAGAGTCGTTTGGTCGGGAGCGACCGGCGAAAGCTTGACGTGGGAATTAGAGAGTAAGATGCTAGAGTCGTACCCTGAGTTGTTTGCTTGAGGTAATTTTCGAGGACGAAAATCTTTTAAGTTGGGGGGAGTTGTAACGCCCATTTTGATTATTTAATTATTTGATTTATTTGAGAAGTTGTTATATATTTATTAATATATTATGCGATGTTAAGTAAAGATTTAATATGATTTTATGTGACGTGGTGACTTATTTTATTGTTAAATAAAATAAGATTTGAAAATAAAATAAAATATTTAGTTGAGGGTTAGTTTTGGATTCTAGAGAGTTATGTGGGAGAAAGAGTAAATAAGATAAGATTTGCTGGGAGTATATAAAGGGAAACCTAGGTTAGAAAACACGTACGCGTATCAGAATTTGGAAAAAAAAAGGTGCAAACGGCTGTGTGAAGGAGAAGAGTTTTAGAGCTGCGATTTTCTGCTTATAACCAGGTAAGGGTGAGCCTAGCATTTGATTATATTATCCTGTAATCCATCTAATCAAGATTAAACAATCATAGGGCTGTTTTGAGAGAATTGAAATTAGGTTAAAAAGTGAGAATAATGATGAAGTAGGCCAAAAAGCTGTAGAATTGATGTTTAGATTGAGCACAGAACGTAGATTAACCATTATGATGATGATTCTGAGAGTTTAGATGTTTAAGATGTTGAATTTGGGACTTTTTGGGTGAAATTTCGTAGAACCCGTAGCAGTCTGTTCATCGCTCGCCTGAGGCGAGCCATGCAACTCGCCGTGGCGAGTAGACCTAGTTTACTCGCGAGGCGAGCAACTCAGCTCGCCATAGCGAGCATTACCCTAGAGCTCGCGAGGCGAGCAATCCAACTCGCCGTAGCGAGCAAGGCCTAAGTTACTCGCGAGGCGAGCTTTCCCACTCGCCATAGCGAGTTCTGTCAGAACCCAGAACTGTGTACTGTTTGCGAACTGTTTCGCATAGAACCTTGAGAGATGACCTTTGGGTAGTTTCTGGGACTTTTAATAATGTTTATTATAAATTGTAACGATGAATACATGATGACTGAGATGATTTTGATGCTTTTCATGCCGCTTATGTGTGTTATATGAACTATTAAAGTTGTAAATGTTTGACTTACTTAAGATGCTTGCTTTATGGATATTATTTGAATGATGTGATGACTGCCATGTTGTTGTTTACCTTTGTATAGTTGCTGCATGTGTCAGTCCTTGTTGTTTAAGATGTTTTGCGACGTTTAAGATGTTAACTTGTTTAAGTTAAAAGTGTTGAGTCTCATGCATACTCATTCTATGATGGGGGCTTATGCCCTGGAGTTTTTACTCACCAGCGACGAGGGCTTATGCCCTGGAGCTTTGCTCACCAGCGACGAAGGCTTATGCCTTGGAGTATATTTATGCTCATAGCGACGAGGGCTCATGCCCTGGATTGGTACCACATGCATATAAGACGTAGGGTTGCATAGTCAATTAATGATGTCGAGTCGAGTCGTTTAAGATGTTTACTAAGATGTTTATGATGATGCTATTTGATGTGTTGTTTATGATGATGTTCTAAATGCTAGATGTTTATCTGTGATGAGTTGAATTATGTTGGTTGTTTGAATTGTGATTATTTGATTACATGTTTAATATAATTATTTGTGAATCTCACCCCTTCTGCTGGAATTGCCGCCTCGTGGGCAAGTGCAGGTAACCAAGATTAGGTGCAGACGTGTGAGGATTTTCTGCAGTCGAGTCTAGGTGCTCTGATACGTAACGGGATAGGGGATCTTCTTTATTTTCTCTGTTCCTTGCGTATTATGTTATGATATGATTATGTTCTTTTGAGGATTTTATTAAGACGTTGTTGAGGCCTGTGTGCCAAAAATTTTGAGATGTTTTCTTTATGATTATTCCGCTGCGACGATGATTAATAATTTATGAAGATTTAATGTTTATTTAATCATTAACATAAGATGTTTTAAGATATGTGATGCCCTGTTTATGTGCTTACTCTGATGCATGATATTCTTTTAAAGAAATTTTTATGTTGGGAAAACGGGGTGTTACAACCTACGTTGTAAATGTGAATTTCAATAGTGTTTACAACCTCATCTACAAAAAAAAATAAAAATAAAAATAAATATATATATATATATATATATATATATATATATATATATATATATATATATATATATATATATACACACATACATACATCAACCAATTAGTTTTTTTTTATCAACATCAACCGCTTAGATCTTTTGATGTTAGCATTCTAATTTTTTGGAGAAGGGATTCTCAATGATTTGGACTTCGACCGTAAGATAAGTAAAGTTTAACCGATAATTTTTCTATCTAATAATAGAATTAGGTTCTCCAAAATGATTCATTATGGAGAATGAGGTATGCGTTATTATGGATAAGGAACGAACAAAGGGTATTGTCGATGTAAATAGGATATGAGATCATACCCTAAAATTTGTAGTAGACCACTACATCTTAAGTGTTACAAGTTAGATTGAGAAATGTGATAGGCATTATAGTGGATAAGGAATGGAGAAATGATATTTTGGATGTAAAACAATAGGATATCATATCATATTCTTAAAATTTGTAGTGGAACAATACATCTTTAAAGTTATTAGTGCTTATGCACCTAGGTAGAGTTGGAAAAACAAGTAATATTTTGGAAGGATTTAGGAGACTTAATTCACAGTATACCACAAGGAGAAAATAATTTTCTAGGAGGGGATATAAATGGGCAAGTATGGAGTTTTTGAGGACTTTTGAAGGTGTGCATGAGGGTATGGCCTCAGCGAGATAAATCAAGAGGGTAAATTCCACTACTACAGAAATGATTTTTTACATCAGTTGGAAATGATTTTTCACATCAGTTTGCACCCGATGTAAGGTGCCATGATGTGGTAAGTCCACATCCTTTTACATCAGATTTCGGCTGATGTGAAATCTTCATTTCTACGTCAGGTCTTCTTCCACTGATGTAATAGACGTACTTTGAAATTTAACAATAGAGTTTTCACATCAGATATACGATACACATCGAAGTTAAATATGTGTATTTCACATCAGTTTTCAAAATCACTGTAGTGAAATGTTTTCTTTTTTTGACTTATCAAATAAGCTTGACACCTGCTCTTTTCGTTTATACCAATAAAATGAAAACAAATTACGGATAATTTTAATGCAAAAAAAGAAGTTATATTATCTAATTAGATATTACATAATAAATCCTCAACTTTCTACGTCAATATATATATATATATATATATATATATATATATATATATATATATATATATATATATATATATATATATATAAGAGGCATTGTCATACCCCAATTTTTGACTTAAGGTCATACATGCATACGTTATTTGGTCCTTAATAATCTCTGACTTTTCAAACGAATTTTCGGCAGAGTGGTATTTTAAAATACCTCATTTTTTGTTTCTGATTCAGGCCCTCTTCTCTCATCTTTTATTTTATTTTTAATTTTAATTTCCATCTTTTTTTAGGTTTTTAATTAAGTTTAATTTTCATTTTTTTAATCTTTAGTTTTATTTTAAATCTTATCCCTTTTATTATTTTAACTTTTAGTCTTTATTGTAACGCCCTAGTTGCTATTTATTTATTTTTGGTCGATTTTAGTATGTTTTATGTATTTCATATAATTTATGTGATTTATGTGAATATTTGATGTGTTATTATTATTATATAATTATTTGTGTTATTTGATAAAATAGGAGATATATATTATTTATTTAATTAAAAGGGAATTATTTAGAGTTAATGGAGTTAAGGAGGGGTTAAGGAGAATTAATAGAAAGTTAGTGAGGGAGTAAATGGAAAGAAAAGGGGGTTATGTTTTGGTTGGTAAGGAATAGAAAGAGGCAGGCAAAAACTTGGTACGTACAGAAAAGAAAACATAAGCTTTTTGGGTAGAAGGGAGAAGAACCAAGAACAAGGGGATTAGCCTAGAAGATTGATTGTTGTAGCTTGCCTTATTCATTTAATCAGGTAAGGGTGGGTTTACCTTTCAATTGTTAATATATATGTATATGATTTCATGAAAATGGATTGAAAATGGTGGTTTTTGGAATTAGGTTAAAGAACATGATAAATTGCTCTATGATGTTGTTTTATGTTGTTGATGATGTTTCCATGATATGTTTCTGATGTTTTGTTGTATAATGAACCCATAAACAATGTAACAATTCATTTTGGGTGATAAAGGGATCAAAGTTGGGATTTTTGGGGTAAAACCATGCTGAAATCGCATTTTTGAAAAAGCTGTTTTTTTGACCTGATACTGTCAAACCGTGCCGCGATTTTTACAGCCATAACGCGATTTTGATGGCAGAATGCTAAGTGGTTCTGGACGTAAAAACAGGCCGCGATTTCCACAATCGTGACACGATTTCTTTGAACCAAATCCTTCATATTTCACTATTTTTCACCCATTTCTGCTTTGAACTAGCTTTTGGTGTAAACATGAAAGTTGTAGATAATTGAGTTAGCTTTCTAATGGCTTTGGTTTGACTTGAAAATGTTTTATGGATTTTGAGTTATGATGAAAATACTCCAAGTGGGTCTTGAGGAAAACTTTAAGAAAACTTAGTATAACTTATTCCAAGTTAGTCCAAAACCTATGGTTAGTTCCCAAACTTCAAACTTAAGTATTAGGGATTTAGTTGAGGTGTTTTATGAGTATTTGGCTTATGTCTTATTGATCAAACTTGATTTGCTTGTTGAAGGATGTTTGGACTTTGATATGAATGTAATTGATTAATGTATATGTTGCTATTGTTGTTGATACGATGGATTAATGTATGTTTACATGAAAATATTATATTTTGCTAAACTTGAGTTGCTTTGGATGAGGTTAAGTGATGTTTAAATATGATGTTATGTGATTGTGATGATGTTACGTGTTGCGATGTATATGATTAATGAGATGATGTTCTGCCATGTAACTATTATACCTGCATGTGTCAGTCCTGCATTATGAATGATGTTTTGAGAAGTTGAAGTCAAGTTGTTAAATGACGAGTCCATGCATTTGCATAATTATGAGACGGTGGAGCTTTATGCTCAAAGCGACGGTGGAGCTTTATGCTCAACGCGACGGTGGAGCATTTGCTCAAAGCGACGGTGAAGCATATTAATGCTATAAAAATATGGTACCACATGCATGATGTCAAGATGTTAGAGTTGCATTTAGTTGAGTCAGATTGTTGACATGTTATGAGACGATGTTTTGAGACGTTGATGCTTGATATGATGTTGTTATGATGATGCTTATGATGATGCTATGATGTGCTATATTGTATATGTGATGAGTTGGATTTATGATTTGTTAATCTTGACGTTTGATTCATATATTTGTATATTACTTTTGATTTGTGAACTCACCCCTTCTGCTGGAATTGCCGCCTCGTGGGCAAGTGCAGGTAGCGAAGGATAGATAGGAGTTGGCTCTCGTGTCGTAGGCTCTGATACGTAACGGGATGGGGATTTTTGATGTTTAATTCTTTCATTCCTTTATGTATCATTTTATCCGAAGAACATGTTGTTGGAGATTTTATTATTATGAAATAAATTGTAGTATGATGAGGCCTTTGTGCCAAGGATGATGACATAGTTGTTGAATTGATTATTAAATGAATATTCCGCTGCAGATTTTTATAAAATGAGGTGTTGAATTAAATAGTTTTTATAATCTATTTAAACTGAATTTTGAAAAGTAGATGTAATACTCCGTTGTATGTTGAACTCTGATGTTTTATATAATATTACGTTGTTTTGGGAAAATGGGGTGTTACATTTATCTTCCTTTTTTGTATTATTTTATTTTGTTATATTTTTTTTGTCCCAAATAAAGTCCAAAAATAAAGCATCCGATAAGTCTAACAATCTGGTCCAATCCATGAGGAAACAGTTCATCTGCGCTTCTTTCTCCCCAATTCAAGCAACAGAGCACATATTTTCAACAAACCCTAACCTTTTAACACTATAAATAAACCTGTACACAGAGCCAAAAAGGGGAGGCCGAAACTCATCAAAAACCTACAAATTTCAACAACCAAAAAACGCACATTTTTTTTTTCATAACCAATTGATAGGTCTGCAAGTGTACGGAAATATCTGTTTTAGTATAAAAGGTTGTCGAATCCCCAGAGACCAATGTCAACTACCGTAATTAATTGTCACGTTGTTTATCTAAGGCGATGCTAATCAATTTGGTTGCAAAATATGAAAATAACTTTAATTAATTTTAATGACGAGTGCCCGGAATATAGTTTACGTCGACCGTTGATATCAGCTGAGTAGTATTTAATTTTATAGTAGGAAAATATTTTCGCACGTAAAAGGATTAAATTAAAAAGCAGTCGCTTCGCTTTCACGATCGCGACATAAAAATCCTAACTTTATAATCTATTCGACCGCTTTCGCGTGTTCGCCTTATAACGTCAAAATTCCTTTTATTTCAAATTAATCCAGTTTTGTTTGAAAAGTTATTTTTAGAATAATTCCAATTTAAAGAAATCAGTATGCTTTCGCAATACTAAATCTGTATTTTAAACTCTCAGTCATCAGCTTTCGCGTGTATGACTTAGCGTTTAAAATAGCGTTTTTGAAAATTAAGAATGTCAAAATTACTTTAAGAAAATGCTATCGTTGAATTACTAAAATAATTCCTGATTATTCTACAAACAGTTATGAGTCCCGTTCTTTCGATACGAAACAGTTACCATAAAATTCATCGTTTAAAATCAGAATAATCAGACATAAAAATAAATCCTGCTATAAAATTCAATCATACTTTTCAGCTGAATATCATTGGTACGATTGTTTCTACATTCCTGACACTTTATAGAATTACTCAGACATGATGTAAATGGTAAATAAATAACTATTCATGTTCAGCATAGATTCTCGAACAGGAAAACAAAAGAAACAGAATGAATAAATTAGAAAACAAAGAACCTGTAATTAGATGGAAACTTTAATTGAGTATAATTCCAAATGCATCAAATTCGTAAGGTAACAAGCTTGAATGTAGAAATTGTAATTTACAAGATTATGCAAATTACAAGGAAAATAAACTAAGTCTGTAACTAATACTTTCTAAACTTTTCCAACCCTTTTTCACTCTTCTTTGGACCTATTTATAAGCCAAACCCGCTCAAAAACGTGGTCTGGTCGTGCACTTGAAGATGGAGAAAGTGGGAAGAAAACTGCAGAACTGCTTCTGAAACGTGGGGGAGACTGATTCTCCCGGACCCATGACGGGCGTCACAGGGTGTGACGGTCTTCACGTCACGGGTGCTGACGGCCTGAAAGGCTGGTGACGGTTCGGATGAGTTGAAGGGTGACAGTCAACCCGTCACTGAGTGTGACGGCCGTCACCCTGAAGCTGGAATTTCAGGACTTGGTATTTCTTCGCTGAATTTCGTCGTTTCTGCGCATGGAGGCCTTAATTGTTGTGTACCTGAAACATAACCAAACAACCAGCATAACATAGGCAAAATCAAGAGAATCTAAGCCTAAACAAGCCTGAATTATACACAGAACGAGCTGAAATATTGTTGTATTTTGCATGTTATCACCAATCAATACACGAAACCTACAAACAACCAATATCTCACACAATCCCAATCGGCCAATACATATCACCAAACATCACAAACAAGGACACGCACACAGACAACCACACGCGCACAAAAGGGGTTAGAAGGTGACGAATTCGGACCAGTCACATCACGAAATCGTAGACAAGGTCGTAACTCCAAAGCAGCAGATCCCAATCAAAGAAGAGGAAGAAAGGTATGCTCTTTTTCTATTTTCGTTTGTTTGATTTATAGATCTAGGGTTATACAGTCGCTTCTTAAAAGTTTTGAGGCAGAAAAAGGAAGAGGGTAAGAAATAGGTAAGAAAGACGAAAACAATATAAAAAAAGGGGTGAGGTTTGGCCTCCGGCACGGCGGCAGCGCCGCCTCTGGCCAGCGGCCACCGTGCCGGATTCTGGGTTTGTTATGAACACCGATGGTGTTCTTGGCTGGGAAAGAACATTAATGAGAGAGGGAAGACATAGAACAGAGAGAGAAGAGGTTTTGTTTAAAATGAATGAAAAGCTGTCTAACACCTATATATATAGGTCGTTGTAATCCTGTGTGTGTGGGTGCATGCCATAACATGCACCCTCGCATATCAACCTTCTGATCTAGATCATATTGGCTCATAGCCGTTTTCTCTGGATCTAATCAAGGCCGTCCGATCTAACAGACGGCTCAAAATTAATCCCTTAGGCCCCAACGCGCCCCTGCATGTCTTTAGGCCCAGTTTTCTGCTTTTTTATTTTTTACACCCCATGCTTACTGCTGCACCCCCTTCCTTGCATTTTTTATTTACGCGTTCATGCATATTTAGTTCTATCTCGCATTTTCGATTATTTCTTATTTTAGCTAGGTCTCTTATATTATTCTGCATTGTTCCTTTATTGTTTTATGTCATTCATTTTATAGCAAGGTTTTAGAATGTATAATTAGGCTTTAATGTAATTTATTTTGTTTGTTTCAGTGCATAGCTTAGAATGTAAATTTAGGCTTATTGTAAATCATGCATATTTATTTTGTTATTTCAGACCTTAGAATGTATAATAGGCTTTTATGCAATAGCTTTAGGTGCATGTGTGCGTGTGTGGGTGTATGTGTTACCTTTTATGCTTCGTAGTTTAGGTTAAAGGTTCTCGTGGTGGTCCAACGCCACCATAAGTTACCTACGCTTTACTTTTCTGCTCCGTTAGTTTAATTTTAGATGATTATTCAAAAACAACAAAAACATGTAAATAACAAAACCACACAAATATTTTCATAAACAAACCTTGATTTCTAAAAATCAGGTGATTCCCATTTTTATTTTCTTTCTTAATCGAACTTAAATCAATTTAATCATATTTTGAGTCATCTTTTCTTTTAATGTAAAAAACACAAATCAATCATTATTTTGCCACTTGGCTTTTCACTTTAAAACCTTTTCAAGAACTAATAAAGAATACAAAATCAATCAAACATAAATTTTCACCCCGAACTACGAGGTTCTGATCCCTCACGGGTACGTAGGCAAATGACCTAGTCCTTCCGAATCAATAAAAATGTAGATAAATAGGCTTCTTTCTTCTCCTTATTCATTATTCTTTCTTTCCCTCAAAATTAAGCAAGTTTAGCACAAAAAAGTAGAATAAAGTCGAAAGGTTCTCGTAGAGTACTACGAACATAAGGGGTGCTAACACCTTCCCCTTATGTAACCAACCCCCAGACCCCATCTAATTTAAATAATTTTTTCATAAGTCGTGAAATAATTTAGTGAGTCAAAAACTAATCAAATAGCTTTGATCTCCGAAAAATGACGCGACAGGCATATAAATACAATATAACTAATATTCCAATCAAACAACTTTGGGCAGAAATTTCAAACAGAAAAAAAATCCAAAGCGGAATCATCATTGTAAATACGGTAAGCTTCGGCTGCAAAAAGCATCTCATCTCACCTCAGTCATAAGCACCGACAATATCTCATCTCAGCCACATCATAATTAATTTTCAGCTGCAAAAAACAAAATTAATTGAAAAAGTTATCTCAACTGTAGAAACACACTTCACACACCAAAACCACCATGCATTAAGACAGCTACAAGTTCGTTCAAAATTCTACCCTCTCTACAAATGTCAAATTATGAGTTTGGCTTTGAAACATGTAACAACCCGATTTTTGTTATTTTGTTTTTAATTAATTTATGTGTATTTATGTATGCTTGTATGTGATTATTTACTCTTTGATGTATTTTCTCTAGTTTAGTGATTAGGAGGGTATTTTGGTCTTTTGACGAGTATGGGTAAAATAGTAATTTTAGTCAAGAATTAATCATAGCATTTTAGTAAGAATCGATTGTTTAGCAATTTATTAGTTAGTTGGAGTAATTAGAATTAGTGTCGGTAGTTGCTAAATATTTTATTGTTAGTAAGATAGAAAACTAGTAAGTGACGTAATTAGAAATGAGTCCAATTTTTATTTTATGGGTTAGGCCCAATGGGTATGGGTATATATTTTAACTTTAGGGAGAAACATAGAGTTAGAAACTTTGCTCATTCACACACAAAGAGGCTAAGAGGCTAGAAGAGGATTGGAGAGAAAACTTGGAGAGGGGAAGAACTTGGAGCTAGAGTGAAACCTAGAGATTGATCATAGAAGATTAGAGGTAAGGGGGCTAGACTTTAATCATAATCTCTTTTTCTACCCCTTTCTCATAAGTGATTATCTAATTAAGTGATTTTGAGAATAAGTGCTTATGTGAAATTTAGTGAATAAACTCATGTCTAATTGTGGATGATATGTTCGTACATGAGAATTGAATGATTAATTGTTGTTGAAATTGAATTCACATGTCAAAAATTCTATGTATTAATATGTTGTGTTTTTGTGAAAAATGATGAAATATTGAAGTTGTGGTTTGATGAACTTGGAATGAATTCATGAATAATTGTGTTGATGATGTTTGAAAACATGTTGGTGATGAATTGGTATGATGTATATGCCATTGGTGAATTGATGATGAAAGTTATTGATGATGTTGAATAATTTGGAAAGTTTTGGTGAATTTTTGAATTGGAACAAAATGGTGTTTGAATCTTGAGTTTTGAGCATCATTGAGTATGTGCTCATATATATGACCTGTAAACATTATTTGGGACGTGTTTTGAGTGTGGAAAGATCAAGTTTAGCTTCTGAACTAAGTTTTGTTTCTGAACTAGTTTAGCTTATGAACTAAGTTTTGCTTCTGAACTGAGTTGTGCTTCTGAACTGAATCGTACTTATGAACAAAAATGTTGCTTCTGGACAGAGTTCGCTTGAGCGAGCTGCAAGCGAGCTCCAAGCGAACACGCCCAGGATGCTTCTGAGACCTAGTCGCGTAAGCGAACCAGTCTTCGCTTAAGCGAACTGCATCCTGTTCAACCACACTTGATTTTTTGTTTCGTGTACTTGGGAACCAATCTTAACTTTCTAAATGGTTTCTTTTGACTTATTTAATCATTACATGTGTATCTAATCTTTTGGAAACATCATTGGTATGGATTTGGACTTAGTTTCATAAATTGTTCATGACGTTTGGAAAATCGTCCAAGAACACAATTTTCCGAAAACTTATTTTCTCAAAGACAATGATGTGGGATTACATACATATGCTGCCTAGATGATTAAATGAATGGTCTTGAACTATTTCTTTGAGAACTAGAATGTCTTGTTTTGAAAATGGACTATGTTTTGAAAAGTAACATTTTGAGACGAACTTTGCGAATTTTGAGAATTCATAGTATTTGGCCGATGGAATGCTTATGTGAGTGTACCTTCATTCATATATGATTAGTATACTTCCTTAGTAGAGGCAATTGAATCATTTTGATTTCGTTTTGGTACATTTGTCTAAATTGTTAAAGTGGTGAATCATATCATACGAACCTAGTTGAAAATACATTCATTGAACTTTTCTACCTTGAAATTCTTCCGTGAATGAGATTGAATGTGAATATATGTTGTTGGTGATTATATATGTTGAGTGCATATATGTTGACGGTGATTATATATGTTGTGTGCATATATGTTGTTGGTGAAATCTTTTACATACGATTGGTGGTGATTTTTGGTGTAGGCATGTATTGGAATATAATTGGTGTGGACTTGTGAAATTACATGAAGTATGTATTGTTGTTGTCGAGTCCTAGTTCACACACAGTTGATTTGGTGACTTTCATCTCCATGTTGGTGTTGGATACTTCTGTATTCATTACTCGGGGTGTTTATTCGGGGTGTTATGATGTGTTTATATGCATCAGGGGCAACGGCCTCGGAGATGAAAGAAATTTGGTACCACATGTAGTTGAGTGGGTCTAGACACATTGTATGTTTCTAGGAAGAGTCATGTTTGTTATGAGCTGGGTGTGAATACGTGTTGGTGTATTTGTATGCGTGATGATTGTTGTAGTTGGAACCTTATGCTTGTATATTCGTTGATGAGAATGTTTGTGTTCATGATTATTATGCAAAATATTATTAATAATGCATGCTTAATCCTGTTTGTTTTTTATTATGATTAATGTAAAACTAACCCCCAGTGGTCTGTGGTGGACTGCCTTCCTATTTGTATGAATGGATAGACGGCGTGCAGGATTAGTGATCACATTGCTTTTGGTGAGTGCTCGTGGTAGTGGAGCTTCATCCTTTTATGTTGCTTGTCGTGTCTTAGAGGCTCTGATCTAGGACGGCGTCGTTTTTATATTTCGGATTTTATTCTATCTTGAGTTGTATCTTGTGGAGATTTATTTATGTTGTTGGATTTATCTTATGCTGATGACATGGCATTGTTGAGATGTATTTGATTCCGCTGTGACTTTATGTTGGAGTTACTTTCATGCATGACTATGTTGATGATTATTCGTAGACGTGACGACTATTTCTTATTTATTTATTTAAATTGCATCATTTATTGCTTAATTAGAATTAGGCAGTTACAAAACATACCATGTAAATCCTAAGCTTTATACAAGTCAAGAAAACAAGTTGCCCATTGGTTTCGCAAATCATATAACTCATCATCAGTTAACGCCGTTGGATCATTGAATACCTACAATGTGTAGGTTAATATAAGTAATTAATATTAATAAGGATATGTTTATATTTGTCAATACATATAGTAAAAACATGTTATCATAAAATTAAAATACCGCCATCCAAAACTTGGTAATATTAGCAGAGATGATATCTAGCATATTCTTCATCACATAGTATCCACAATCATTGCTATTAGGTTGATTTCTTGGCTAAAAACAAATAGCCATTTTTATATAGTGAATACGATATATAAAAAAAAAAACAAATTTTATTTATTAACATAAAAATATGACAGAATCTACCATACTTACTTTGGGGCTAAACCATTGAGACTTCTTTCTTTTGCCCTGAGCAAATTGATGAAACTCTAAAGCTCTATGTCAACAAAATTAAAAATATCATCAAAATTATACATTTTAGTGTTGTAGGAAGTAATATATCAAATACAACGTAAAATATACACTTACTTTAAAACAATCTTAATCATTGCTTCATTAAGATCTCGGTGCAATGAACATAGGACAACTAAAATATTGTCCTTGGGACAAATAATTATTAACTATCAGTGTCCTCTACACACGTAGAAGAACACACTTGTGTATATATATATATATATATATATATATATATATATATATATATATATATGGTGCTAAGTAACACACTTTGTTCAAATCACGCAACCTAGTTTGTATGTGCATCTGAACTTTATTTTTAGAATTAGGATCACTTGGATTAAAATTTATTAGATGACATGCAAACATTGCTATAATTTATTAAGCTCAACTAGGTGTAAGACACACCTAGTTACCTAACCAAGCGAAAAGCAAAAACTAATAACCACAGATGGAACAAAAAAGGTAGGTCAAAGGTCTACAATTTCTATTGTCGCGTCATTTTTCGGGAGACCATCGTCGTTTGATCAGCTTTGACTCACTATTTTTATTCACGACTGAACTTTTAAATTTTTTTGGGGGAAGGGGAAAAAAGTTCAAATTACCCATTTGAAAGAGATTAGGGTTCGGGGTTAGTTATATTTAGGGAAGGTATTAGCACCCTAAATATTCGTAGTACTCTACGAGAACCTTTTGACTTTATTTTACTTTTTGTGCTATAACTTGCTTAACTTTGTTTAAAAGACGGAATTGAAAAAATAGAGATTTGAAAGAAAAAGAAGCCTATTATCTACATTTTTTATTGATTTGAAAGGACGAACGTCCTTTGCCTACGTACCCGTGAGGGATCAAAATCTCGTAGTTCGGGGTAGAAATTGACGTTTGATTGGTTTTGTGTTTTTTATTAGTTTTGAAGAAGGTTTTAAAATAAAAAGCCAAGTGGCGAAATAAGCTTGTTTGTATTTTTTAATGTTGAAGAAAATAGACTCGAAATAGAATTAGAATTGATTCGAAATTTGATTAAGAAAGAAAATAAAAAGGACGGTCACTCGATTAGAAATCAAGGTTTATTATGAAAATATTTTGTGATTTTTGTTATTTGAATGTTTTTGTTGTTTTTACATTATTGTGCTGTGAGAAAATATTTTTGAGTTTTTTAATATTGTGCTAGAAAATGTTTTAGGGTTTTTTATTCTTGTGCAAGAAAATGTTTTTAAGTTTTTTATTATTGTGCTAGAAAATGTTTTTGGGTTTTTTATTATTGTGCTAGAAAATGTTTTTGGGTTTTTTATTATTGTGCTTGTGAGAAAAGTTTGCTTAAAAAAAGGAAAGGGGACGGACTCACATTAGAGCGATGGCAATCCGTTTGAGAAAAATAAATAAATGTGCATGGCGTTAAAAGAGGTTTGCTAAAAAAGGAGATGGACTCACATTTGAGCGATGACGATCTGTTTGAGAAAAAAAACTAAACGCGCATGGCTTGAAAAAAGATTTGCTAAAAAAGGGGACGGACTCACATTTGAGCGATGACGATCCGTTTGAGAAAAATTTAAACGCGCATGGCGTGAAAAGAGATTTTTTTTTGGGTTTTGTTCTTAGTTTAACAAGATAAATAGTATTTTATGTATATATGTATAAGACCAGAGCATTCTGGAGAAGTAATATGAAATAAAAAAGTAGAAAAATATCACTGGTACATATTGGACCAGAGAACTCTGAAATAATTATTAATTAGGACCAGATTATTTGGGAGAGTAAATAAATTAGATAACAATATAATATTGACAGTTAGTTTATGACCAGAGCGCTCTGGATCAATAAATGAAAAGAAAATTAAATATGCATATGATAATAATAGTAATAATAGAATATAATGCCGAATAAAAATGCATGGGGATGATAATAAACATAACATAAAAAAATGGAATGCAAAAGAAAAGGAAAAATGCAAGAGAAATAAAATGCATGAACATAACACAAAAGAAATGGAACGCAAAAGAAAATAAAATAAAAAATATACGAGAAATAAAATGTATGAAGATGATAATAAATGCAAAGTAAAAGAAATGTAATGCAAAAGAAAGAAAGAAAAAAATGCAAGAGAAAATGAAAATGCATGAAAGAAATAAAAAAATAAAATGCAGAGGGGGGTATGCAAGAAATAAAGCGGGTGCAGGAATTAAAAAAGTTGAATTGGGCCAAAAAAGAGGTGGACAGGCGCTGGGCCCTGGAGAGTGTGAGCCGAACCGGTCTGGTTCAAGTGAACCAGACCGGTTCAGGATTAGTTATAAAGGGCAAGCGCCGGTTTTTTTGGTCACTTTTCAACATCTTTCTCTTTCTTCCCTCTTTCTAGAGAGAGAGAGTCTGCAACAGACTCATCTTCTCTGATTGCCTCTTTCATTCCGGTGCGGTGGCTTGCCGGCCCAACAGGGCGGCGCCGACGCGCCGGCGAACTCAAACGCCTCTTTTTTCGAAATAGAACCCAGTTTTAGGATTCCTTTTTTACGCAGAGGTCAAATATGGCCTCGGAATTTCGGAAAGAGTTTTCAAATGTCCTAGATCTAGGATTGAAGTCTCGAAAAAACGAGAGCTTTACTACCTCCTCCTTACCCCTTTTTACCTTCGGTTTGTTTTCTAGACGTTTTCTTTTGAGATGAACGTGGCCGGTTTTCGTACGGCTGGTTTACGGCCGTGTTGCTGTGGCTGTGATGTTCGGATTTGTGCTTGATTCCGGCGGTGTTAGGACACCGTAGGGATTTTTGGTAAGCTCTGTGTCGCTGTGGCTGTTTCGGTGGATTATACTGTCAGTTCGGTTTTTGTATCGGCTGTGTTGTTTTCGTATGTTCGTGTGTATTTGCTGAAAATTGTTTACGTGTGTTTTTGCCGTAAAAAAAACCTTCTGTTTTGCCGTGAATTTCTCCTTTCATATGTGTGTTGCTCGCTGTTTTATAAGCCAGGACGGAGACAAGGAGTCTGCTAAAGCAGTGACAGAAACTGCCTCGGCTAGGGATTAAGGGGACATGACAGGCTGACATGAGCTTTCATTTGGATATTATCGGACAAATTTACATTAAAATAAAATAGAAAGACTAAAAAATAAAAATAAAATTGAGATAAAAATAAAGATTAAAAAAAATGAATCTGAAATTAATTAAAAAAGCTTTTAAATAAAAGATGGAAATAAAAAATTAAATACATAAATAAAAATTGAAAAATTGAGAGAAGAGGACCCGACTCGGAAGCAAATATGAGGTATTTTAAAATACCTCTCTGCCGAATTTTTCACTGAAAATAGCCGAGGTTAAAAGGCACGTGTCGATGGTATCTTGGGTCAAAAATTGGGGTATGACATCTATCTTAATAAAAATGTATGCAAATTATCATTATCTGCATTAAAAAAGTGTACATTGCAGAGGCATAACATTTCAGATTAGGAAAGCTTCAACAAGCCTTTCATTGATATAGTGTGACATGATTAAAATAAACTATATCAGAATAATGGCATAGATGCATTCATCGAATAATTGTAAAGTATATAGTGTGACATGATTAAAATAAACTATATCAGAATTCCATGAAAACTTTGCATAAAGTGATGTCCCTCAAAGAAGCCATAAATTAGATTGTACTTTATAGTAGTGATTTTGTGACTAACTTGTTGGAACAAAGGGTGTTTCACAAGTATACCACTTAAGTTTTGATGATAACAAAGTATTAAAAATTATCAATTGGATATGCTAAATATTTATTCAAGTGTACAGGACCATTATCAAAGTTTTATTTACAAGAGGTTCTAATTGAATAAATTAAAGAGCAAAGGAAACTAAGACTGAAGCTTGAAGAACATCTGATTGAAAGCGCTCTTGGAAAATCAGAGTCAGAATGCGTCTGAAGAAAGAGCTTCTGAAGATGACGTCATCAGAAGCAAGTTCATCAGAGGCAGACTCATCAGAAGCAAATGGTATCCAGAGGCAGATTCATCAGAAGCAAAGATTCTTCAGACACTGGAAAGCGTTGACAAAGGACAATGTACGAAAAGTACAACCACTATGCCTACGCCTGTTCCTGCAACCACCAACTCTGCACAGTGTCTTCTATACACGACAAGAATAACAGTAACTAAAGCAGAAACTTTTCCATATATGATGGAATGGATTTGAATTTGATTTCATTGTACAAGCCTCAAATCAAGCAAAGGATCAAAGGTGTCAAATCAGCTTCGGTAAAGAAAAAGTGATGAGCTGGCAGTCTTCCAACGTCTCTCAAATTCTCTATAAATAGAGATGAAGACATGAAGAAAAAGACATATATACATACACGCGAATTGAGTTCTTCTCTCATATTCCAAGTCGCAAACACTGCTCATCAACAACTTAGATAATTCTTACAAAAGCTCACATTTTAGAATTTCTAAGTATCTAAGAAAACAGAGTCTGTTCTGTTTCGTTTTGTATTGTGAATACCTCTGATAGTATATCAAGTATTCAAAACTCTTTTCAATTCTCTGTAATTGTTTTAAAGTCTCTTGCTTGTGTGCTTGAGCATCTGAAGTCTCTTTCTTGTGTGATTGAGCATTTGAAGTCTCTTTCTTGTGTGATTGAGCAAAGGAAGTCTCTTACTTGTGTGTTTGAGCAACTTGTAATTTGATATTACATTTTAGTGAAACTCTCCTTGGAAGTGCAAGGGGGACAGGACTACTTTCGGTTTGTGGAAGGAACCTGTATAAAATTGCTTGTGTCTTCTTTCTTTCTTGCATCTGTTCTTTATTCCGCTGCTAAGACTCTGAACTCTGATCAGAGTCTGAACTCCATCAGACTCTGTATCCTGAGAACAGTGTTATTTTTCGTAAGAAAGAAACGTTTTTGAAAACACAATTCAACCCCCCCCCCCCTCCTTCTTGTGTTTTTCCCACCTTCAGTTGGTATCAGAGCTTCGGCTCTGTAGTTAGCACTTAACCGTGTTACAGTAAACGATCGGTGAAAAACATGTCTGGGGATGAAGCTTCTGCATCTGCATCTAGTTCTGGTGTTGGTTCTAGAGCTGATGTGCATTATGACTACAACAACATCAACAAAAGTGAAAAATCTTCTAATCACAACAAACCACCTATGTTCAATGGTGATCCTGAAATGTTCTCTTGGTGGAAGACCAAGATGTACAGTCACATCATGGGAATGGATGAAGAGTTGTGGGATGTTCTTGAAGATGGTGTTGGTGATCTAAGGTTAGATGAAGAAGGTGCTGCTCTTGATAGGAAAGCTCACACTTCTGAGCAGAAAAAGCTTTATAAGAAACATCATACGATCAGAGGCATTCTTGTGGCTACCTTGCCTCATAAAGAGTACTTAAAGATGAGTGACAAATCAACAGCAAAGGCTATGTTCACCTCATTGTGCTCACTTTATGAGGGTAACAAGAAAGTCAGAGAAGCCAAGGCTACTATGCTTGTTCATCAGTATGAGTTGTTCAGAATGAAGGAGGATGAAAACATTGAGACCATGTACTCAAGGTTTCAGACTCTTGTTTCTGGACTTCAGATTCTGAAGAAAAGCTACGTAACGTCTGATCATGTGAACAAGATTCTGAGAAGTTTACCTGCAAAATGGAGACCAAAAGTAACAGCCATTGAGGAAGCCAAAGATTTAAACACCTTGAGTGTTGAGGATCTCATAAGCTCCTTGAAATGTCATGAAATAGGTCTTAATGAGCAAGAACCTGTCAAGAAGTCCAAGTCCATCGCATTAAAGTCCAGAGGCAAGTCAAGTAAGGCTCTGAAGGCTTTGGAGTCTGAAG
Organism: Medicago lupulina; assembly: GCA_958299785.1. Classification (NCBI taxonomy): domain Eukaryota; kingdom Viridiplantae; phylum Streptophyta; class Magnoliopsida; order Fabales; family Fabaceae; genus Medicago; species Medicago lupulina. The sequence goes on along the minus strand of OY283141.1, from coordinate 49,853,850 downwards.
AAGAATCTACATCTGAAGATTCTGATGAAGACTCTGAGATTGTTCAAGAGATGGCTATGCTCACCAACAGATTACAATACCTTGCTAAGAAGAACAAGAAGTTTATGAACAGAGGTAGTAATCACAAAAGTTCAAGAAAGGAAGATCAGAAAGGTTGCTTCAACTGTAAAAAGGTTGGACACTTCATTGCTGAATGTCCAGACTTGCAGAAAGAGAAATTCAAAGAAAAATCTAAGAAAGCGTTCTTCAAGTCTAACAAATTCAAGAAGCAATTCAAGAAGAGCTTGATGGCAACTTGGGAAGATTTGGATAATGAGTCTGAGTCTGACAAAGATGATGCTGAAGATGAAGCTAAAATAGCTCTGGCTTTGGTAGCTACTGATAGAAGTTTGGCAAGTGCACCAAATACTATCGAAGTAGTAAAATATCGATCCCACGAGGATTGTTTTTAATCGCAATAAGTTAATTTCGTTATGCAAGAGGATGTTTAAAGGTTATTATAGTTTTGCCACTAGGCGGTAGATTTGTTTGTTTTAATAACAAAAATAACAAAATGATAAAGTTTGTTTAGAAAATTTGGAGAGAGATGAGATCGGATCGTCGAATCCTCTATGTTTCCCCTAATTGGTTACTGTACTCTATTCCTATTAATGGTTCTTTAAGTCCCACGATAGTTAACAAAATAGCCCTAATCAATCCCTTGACTTAGGACCCTCTTCTTAAACTACAGCCCCTAATTCCTTAGGTGGTCTAATAGTTCTCGAAGGTTTAAGCACGTTAACCTAATATCACTAATAAACGATTATCCATTCCTAGACTAACCATGTTTATTAGAACAATTCAATTAAGTCTAAGTTGAAAGCTAGGGTTAGTAGTCATTCATTCTCACGAAAACATACTTATATTTGATCAGGATATAAAAAGCATTAAGAACAATTGAATTGAATAAAGACTTAAATAATCATTAATATGGAATGGAGTTTCATCACAGCAACATAATATCAATTAGGGTTTACACAGAATCATCTCGGATCCAATCTCTAAGAGATTTAGCTACTCATAACAATGTTTACAAATAGCATAATCAATTGAATCATTAAAACATACATGTAACTGGTAAAAGGATGAAGAAATCGTCCTCCTTGCAGTCGCCTTGATGTCAAAATCGCACTTTGCTCTCCAAGATTCGTAACCCTTGTTTTCGGAAAAGACTTCAGCTTAAATAGGCCCAGAAATTCGCCCAAAACGTGTCACGTTTTAAGTAAAACGTGTCACGTTTTTTTCCTTCAGTAGCAAGTAACCAAATTAGGGTTTCACAAAACGTGTCACGTTTTTGCCAACGTGACACGTTCTTCTTTCTTCTCAAAACATGCTCTCTGACTTGTGAAAACGTGTCACGTTTTAGCAAGCGTGACACGTTTTTGTGACTTGCACCATTCTTCAGTTTTCTTGCTTTTTCTTGCTTTTCATGCGTTTCTTGCTGCTTAAGTTGCTTTGTGACTCCAAAAAATGATAAAATATACATAGAAATTACGTAATGACAGCATGTCATCACAACCCCAAACTTAAACCATTCCTTGTCCCCAAGGAATTTACATGCAAAATTGACAGTTGACAGTAAAATAACAAGTACCTGCTCAAGTGATGGTAATCCAAAAAGTTCATCTCCTTACTAGCTAAAGGTGAGCTAGTTTGACTTGAATGCATCCACCAATTCACAACTCCACGCACAAAATGAATAGGGTTCACACTCAATCACATGCAAAGCTACATATTACCATACGCTTGAAAAGTTTCTAAACGTCAATTAAAGTCAATATCAATACACACTTTGAGGTCTTTAAGGGTTATAACGGGGCTTAGGTGAAGGTGGGATGATATTTGGATAAGTAGGCTACACAAAATGTGAGTTAGGCACTCCTACGTCAGTTAAAACATACTTCAATCATCTTTCACCTATGGAACACAATTCTTAGTCAAAATGGGGCTAGAGAACATTATTCATCATCGGGACATTCGAGTTTGGAGTTACTCAGATTTTCAATGTCTTTGTCCCTTTCTCATTCTATATTCTCTTTTTTTTTTTTTTTTTTGATACACCATTTTTAGTGTCTATATGTCATTATTATTTTTTTTTATTTTGTATTGTTCTCTAGTTCCCCCACCCCAAACTTAATTGGTTGCAAATTCCAAAAGCAACCCCAAACTTAATTTTTAGCAACATTCTAACATGCCTAACTCAGAAAAACATTATGGGATAAATCCTAAAAGTCTCTAAGTTTGTAATGTAGGTTGTCACCGAACAAAAAGTTCTATCCTACCGGCTCAACTTGTGAAAGAAAAGGATAAATTCATTATAATCAGGGTAGGCTTCAAAAGGCTCACAGGACCAAGCACTTTTGCCTCAGTGTGTATTTGACAAAAACCAATTAACAGAAAAGAAACAATGCAAGTTCTAGAAATGTAGATGCATGGAACACTCTTTATAAGTAAATTGAAAAATAAAATTTGGCCATGAACCTTACAGTTATGATATCTGGGAGTTGTGACTACCTAGCACTGCCGTACACTTCGCCTTTTACTCAAGTCACTCCTCCTTATGAACTTTCGGAAAAATCACTTGAGCACACATTTGTTACTAAACTGTAAAAGGTCAATAAAACACATAAATTCATCAGTGATAAACAAGTTCAGGCTCAATTACATCACAGGGGGATACAACTGATTAAACTTCAAATTGTTCGAAAATAAAATGAAAAAGTACATCAAAATGAAAGGAAAACTGCTGAAACAAACAGAAAAAAAATAATAATACTAGATGAGCCATCAGTAGCCCATCAATCCTGCATCAAGTTCGGGTCAATCCATGTGCTCGGGTTCTGCTCCTCATAGGTGTCTTCGCCAAAATGCGACCTCGACCTCGCACCACCAGCAGCAAAGTCTGCCCTAATCTCCTGCTCTCTTGCTTGGGCACGACCTCTGGTGACATCAAAGTATTGGTCCATCGCCTCCTCGGACCCATCAAAACGATCAAAAGACCCAGTAATCGCTCTCCTGTTGAGGCAGACTGCCTCAGTAAGCTCTGGCCCGAACCTAGGACGGTTCCAATACTCTTGGTCTGACACCTCATTCATCCAGTTGCAGTGGCCGAACATGTAGTCCAGCATCATGGGATGAAGAGGTGCATGGGCACCTTGTTGGCTGCTTCCTTCTCCTGACACCAACTCTGGCTGAGGCGGGGGCTGTTGTGGTTGTGGCTGAGGCTGAGGGCCTGCTTCCTCCTCAGCTCCCAACTGCTGCATGCGCTCCAGATAATCCTTCAGAAAGACCTCCATATAGTTATCAGTGATTGGCTTCATCATTTTTGCCTCGAGGTCATTGATGTAGCACTCGCACTCAGCTTCCTCACAAAGCCAATTGATGAGGCTCATGTGAGGGATGGCTTTCTTGTTCCCTTGGACAAACTCAGCAATGTTATTGGCAATCAACTCACCAACATTTATAGGGCTACCCTCCATGATGGCAGCAACAGTATGCACCCTAGATAAAGGAATCTCAGATGAACAGGAAGTACCTTCTAATGTTTGCACCACGAATGATGCCCAAGCCTTAGCAACCGGCTTGAAATCAGCTTTCAACAACATCTTCCTGCTCTTCTGCCATTGAGCGCCCTCCACACATAATAAAGATTTCACCTCCTCCCACGTTTCCTCATCCCAGTTAGCACATGTCTCCCTCCTCCTCTTGACATCACATTGTTCCGGAGGAACGATCTTCAGCATGGTATTGATAGCCTCAGGGGAGAAATCAATGGTCTTTCCCCTCACATAAGATTCATACCGCCGCCCGGAGAACCGAGCATTGGCATAAAACTCAAGCGCCATGGTCTTGTTGGCCTCTTGGAAAACCATATTATTCAGCCCGTCCCACCCTCGAGCCGTGATAATTTGTTCAAACTCAGGGTTGCCTAACAATTTAGGGAGTAGGAACCCCCTCTCTGGTATCACCCTATAACTTCTGATTTCTTTGAAGCGGTCACGGGCCGGGATGTCATGGAAACGGTAAGCTAGAGTGGGTGGTACGGCTGGTGGGGCTGTGGGTTTGACCGGTTGTTTTCGTTTGGCGGTGGTTTTGGATTTTTTGGCTTGTGGGGCTTGTCCTTTCTTTCTAGTATCAACCATGGTGAAGGTTTAGGGTTAGGTCAAGGGAAAGGTGAAAGTTGAGATTAGGGTTTTGAGGTTATGTTAGGATGATGGATTTGGGGAGGTTGATGATGTTGATGGTAGTTTTTGTGGTTGTTTTGGTGATTTTGAGATGGAAAGTTGAAGGTTTTTGGTGTAGAAAGTTGAGAAGTTCGTAGGTTAGGGTTCTGGGAAAATTTTGGCAGAGTTTGGCTACTTTTGGAAGTGAATGGGATGATTTACGTGTGAAGGGTATATATAGGGGAGAAAAACGTGTCACGTTTGGCCAAAAACGCGTCACGTTTTTCGTTTTGTAACGGTCAAAAAAATTTTTGAAACTACCAAAAACGTGTCACGTTTGGGCAAAACGTGACACGCTCCACTCTTTGAAAAAATTTTGTTCCCAGAAAACGTGTCACGTTTTGGCCAGCGTGACACGTTTTTGCTAAACAGAATGCTTGTTTTTGAGATGCTTCAGAGGTGGCAAAAACGTGGCACGTTTTGCCCAAAACGTGTCGCGTTTTTGCCCAGTATTGGACTTGAAATTTTTCTTCCTCTGATCGTTTCAGCGAAAATATTTTTGTATTTTTGATTTTTTGAAAGCAATAAAATGCGAAAGAAAATATAAAAGAACTATTACCTGCGAAAAACTAAAGGTGGGTTGCCTCCCACAAAGCGCTTCTTTACCGTCACTAGCTTGACTACTACGGACCTTTATAGGTCCTTCAGCATCAACCCTACACTTTCTTTTGGTAGGTCGCCACCCAGATATGGCTTAACTCTTTGTCCATTCACTTTGAAACTCCTGTCACCCTCCGGCGTGATTAGTTCAACAGCTCTGTATGGTGACACGCTCTTGACCAAGAAAGGTCCAGACCACTTCGACTTGAGCTTTCCAGGAAACAGCTTCAACCTGGAATTATATAACAAAACTAGTTGTCCAGAGTTAATTTCCCTAGATACTAAGTTCTTGTCATGATACCTTTTAGTCCTGGCTTTATAGATGAGCGCATTTTCATACGCTCTAAGCCTCATCTCCTCAAGTTCATTAAGTTTCAAAAGTCTTTTCTTACCAGCAGCTACTTGATCAAAATTTAAGGCCTTGATGGCCCAGTAAGCTTTATGCTCTAACTCGACTGGAAGATGACAAGCCTTACCATAGACTAGTTGATAGGGTGAAAACCCAATGTGAGTCTTAAAGGCTGTCCTATATGCCCACAGTGCGTCATCTAACTTTTTGGACCAATCCTTCCTATTAGACGCAACTGTCTTCTCTAGAATCTGTTTCAACTGACGGTTTGAAACCTCTACTTGACCACTAGTTTGTGGGTGATAGGGAGTTGCAACTTTGTGCTTGATGTTATACTTTTTTAGCACATTTTCAAGAAGGTTGTTGCAAAAGTGCTTCCCCCCATCACTGATCAAGACTCTAGGTGTTCCAAACCTAGTGAAGATATTCTTTTGGAGAAAATTGACAACAGTTCGGGCATCATTAGCAACACATGGTATCGCTTCAACCCACTTAGTAACATAATCGACACAAACTAGAATATGAAGATAAGAGTAAGAGGGAGGGAAAGGCCCCATAAAATCAATGCCCCAACAATCAAATGGTTCTATTTCAAGTATTCCTGTTAGGGGCATCTCATTCCTCTTAGAAATGTTACCTGTCCTTTGGCATTTGTCACACCGCCGCACAAAGTCTTGGCAGTCCTTGAACAAGGTGGGCCACCAGAAGCCACTTTGCAAGATTTTTGCAGCGGTTCTTTCTCCACTATGGTGGCCCCCATAAGCTGAGCTATGGCAGTGCCACATGATACTATTCGCTTCTTCACCTGCAACACAACGTCTAATTAACCCGTCAGTGCTTACCTTAAACAGATAAGGATCATCCCACAGATAGTGGTTTGAATCCTTGAAGAACTTCTTCTTTTGGGCCGAGTTCAAGTCATCTGGTACTATGTTACCGGCCTTGTAGTTCGCCATGTCGGCAAACCAAGGCCTTTCACCAACAGCGAACAGTTGCTCATCCGGGAACTCGGCCATGATGGCCTTTTCCTTCTTTGTCACCTCCTTATTCTCCAACCGGGAGAGGTGATCAGCCACCACATTCTCAACTCCCTTTTTGTCACGAATTTCAAGATCAAACTCTTGTAACAAAAGGATCCACCTCAACAGCCGAGGCTTGGAAGCTCCTTTCGTCAGTAGGTACTTCAGGGCTGCATGATCTGTAAACACAATGACTTTGGAGCCGATTAGATAAGAACGAAATTTTTCCAAGGCAAAAATTACCGCAAGCAATTCTTTCTCAGTGGTAGCGTAATTTACTTGATTTTCATTCAAAACTTTGCTTGCGTAATAAATTGCATGAAAAAATTTGTTCTTGCGTTGGCCTAAAACTGCACCAACAGCGTAATCACTTGCATCACACATTAATTCAAACGGTAAGTCCCAATCGGGTGCAATGATTATTGGTGCAGTAACCAACTTGGTTTTAATCAAAGAAAAAGCATTTAAGCACTCATCATCAAATTTGAAATCATTTTCTTTGACTAAGAGGTTACAAAGGGGCTTTGAAATTTTTGAAAAATCTTTAATGAAACGCCGATAAAATCCAGCATGCCCCAGGAAACTCCTCACTCCTTTAACATTTATAGGAGGGGGAAGTTTCTCTATAACCTCTATTTTCGCTTGGTCCACCTCTATGCCTTTAGCACTTATCTTATGCCCCAAAACTATACCCTCGTTTACCATGAAATGGCATTTTTCCCAATTTAAAATGAGGTTAGTTTCGGTGCATCTTTTAAGGACGGCATCTAGGTGGACTAAACATTGATCAAAAGACTTACCGAAAACAGAGAAGTCGTCCATAAATACCTCGATGTTCTTCTCTATCATGTCAGAGAAGATGGAGAGCATACACCTTTGAAAGGTCGCCGGCGCATTACACAGCCCAAAGGGCATTCTCCTATACGCAAAGATACCAAACGGACAAGTGAAGGCAGTCTTCTCTTGATCTTCCGGAGCCACCGCAATTTGATTATACCCCGAATACCCATCCAGAAAGCAATAAAAGGCTTGGCCAGCCAACCTCTCTATCATTTGATCCATAAATGGTAACGGGAAGTGATCCTTCCTTGTTGCGGTATTTAACCTCCGATAATCGATGCACATCCTCCAACCAGTGACGGTACGGGTGGGAATCAATTCATTTTTCTCATTAGCCACCACCGTCATTCCACCTTTCTTAGGCACCACATGGACAGGACTTACCCAAGAGCTATCAGAGATAGGGTAAATCATACCTGCCTCTAGAAGTTTCAGCACTTCTTTCTTTACAACTTCCTTCATTGTGGGGTTCAGTCTCCGTTGAGGTTGAACAACTGGTTTGTATTCAGCCTCCATATGAATTTTATGCATGCAATAAGCTGGACTAATACCCTTCAAATCAGAAATTTTCCATCCCAAAGCTCCTTCGTTCTCCCTTAACACCCTCATCAATTTTTCTTCTTCTAAAGGTGTCAAAGTGCTGCTGATGATTGCCGGTTTAGAAGCATCTTTGCTTAAGAAGACATACTTTAAGTGAGAAGGAAGTTCTTTTAATTCAGGATTTTTTTCCTCTTCCACCCCCAAAGTGAGCGCCCCCTCATTCTTGTCAAGAAGTAACTTTTCTATTTTTTCCGATGCCACCTCTTGTTTGCTTGCCTCCAATTGCTTGACACATTCCTGCACCTCAAGATCTTCATCATTGTCACAATTCTCTATAGAATTTACAATTGCTTTCTCCATAGGTTGTGTTGGTTGAGGTTCACGAGAATTGTCTTCAACGATTTCATCAACAACGTCAATCCGGTAGCACTTGGGATTTTCAGCTCTATGTTTCATGGCTTCAAAAATGTTAAACACCACTTGTTCATTATGGAACCTTAACATAAGTTGGCCCAATTCGACATCAATTAAAGCACGACCAGTTGCAAGGAAAGGTCTGCCTAGGATGAGCGGTGTCTCATCATCTTCAGCCATATCCATGATAACAAAGTCAGCAGGAAATACTAACTCATTTACCTTTACGAGCACATCTTCCAAAACACCAAAAGGATAAGAGATGGACCGATCAGCTAAAGTGAGGGTCATTCTTGTTGGTTTTGGTTGACCACATCCAAGCTTCTTCATCATAGATAGAGGCATCAAGTTGATACTTGCCCCTAAGTCACATAAAGCTCTACCCACCTTCACCGATCCAATAGAACAAGGAATGGTAAAAGCACCTGGATCTTTCATCTTCGGTGGAAGTTTGTTTTGGATGATAGCACTACAATTTTCTGAAAGAGCTATATTCTCGTCATCTTTTGGCTTTCTTCTTCCGGTTAATAACTCCTTCATAAACTTTGCATAAACGGGCATTTGATCAAGGGCTTCACTAAAAGGAATATTCACCTGGAGTTGTGAGAAAAGTTCCATGAACTTTTTAAACTGGCCTTCCTCTTTCTTCTTCTTCTTAGCTAGATGAGGGTATGGAAGCTTTACATAAGATGGTACAACTTGTGGTTTATCACCATCTTTCAAAATTTGGCTCCTAGACTTCCTCAAGATCGAGTCTTCATCTACTAATCTCTCACTTTTTTCTCCCTCTGATTTTTCCTTCTTTTCTTTTTCAACTTCTCCTTGATCACCTTCTTTTTCAACTACTCCCTCCAATTCTTTTTCAACTTCACACTCTATTTCTACCTCCTCCGTCACAACATCATCAACTGTTTTCTTAACTCTTGGAACTAAAGGTGTGAGCACCTTTTTGCTCCTAAGTTCAATAACATTGCAAGTTTCATTTTTCGGGTTATCCTTAGTATTACCTGAGAATCCTCCCTTGCTTTGTTCAGCCAACTGTTTCGCCATTTGCCCGATTTGCGTCTCAAGCAACTTCCTCGAAGCTTCATTGTTTTTTCTCTCAGCTTCTTGGCTCTTCTTCATCTCTTCAAAGTTACTTTGAGTCATCTTCATGAAATTCACCATTGTTTCTTCAAGAGCTGAAGGCTTCCTCGGTTGTTGTTGTTGTTGTTGAGGATTTGGAAGGAGAGGGTTTAGAGTGTTGTTGTTAGAATAACTCAAGTTAGGATGCTTGTTAAACCCTGGATTGTAGTAAGGATTTTGTCTTTGAAAGTTCACATAGTTCACGAATTCCTCACTAAATCCTTCCGGTACACACTCACCATTTGCATGTCCTTCTCCACATAGATCACACTTGACAGCTGCCACTTGTTGCTTGTTAGCCAAAGTGAACCCTTGGAACTCCTTAGTTAGAGCTTCGATTTGCTTGTTCATGGCTGCTTGGTTAGCTAGGATAGATGTAGTGTCGCTGACCCCATATACTCCTCTTTTCTTCTTCTCCACATTATCACGGTACTCGTTTTGAGCCATGCTTTCAATTAAGGCTTCGACTTCATGATCGGTCTTGTTTTTAAGGCTGCCTCCAGCTGAGGCATCTAGAAACATTCTAATGTTATGGATCAAGCCTTCGGTGAAGATTTGGAGGTATTGTTTCTCAGACAGTTCATGGTTGGGACACCTCTTCAGCATCAATGTAAATCTTTCCCATGCATCATATAAAGATTCAGTCTCCCCTTGCTTGAAATTTTGAATCTCCATCTTCTTTTCCCAATATTTGGACATAGGAAATTACTTCTCTAGGAACCTCAGCTCGAGCTCCTCCCATGTTTGAATGGTACCACCCGGAATGGTTAGCAACCAATCTCTAGCTCTTCCCGTCAATGTAAACGGAAATAACCGCAGCTTCTTCTGGCTATCAGTAACCGTAGCTGGAGGTACGCAGAATTCACAAGTCTCTGCAAACCGACTCAAGTGCTCATGTGGGCTCATGGCTTCAGTGCCATCGAATTGCTTGTCTCTCAACCCATTCAGAACGGTGCTCTTGATGTCAAAAGCAGCAGGGTTGGCAGGTCGGAAGGTGTGTGTCAGCTGACCACGGTGAGTAGCTAGCCCGTAGTCTCCCAACTTAGGTCTCGGTTCAGCGTCTCCCATGATACTTGGTGTAGGAGAGATAGACTTCAAGGATTCAGCCGGTGGCGGACTAGGTGACCGCCCTTTTACGATGGGTGGGACTGACTTTGACAACCGAGCAGCTCTCCGATTGGCTCGTTCAGTCCTTTCTATCTCCGGATCGAACTGTAAATCGTCCTTGCTTTGTCGACCTCGCATAAACAGCAAAATACCTTAGTAGCACTGCACCAATAAGAGTAACAAAAAATTTAAAAAAAAACAGAAAATAAAATGCAGAAATCCTAAATTATAACTAAATTGCCTTATTGAAATAAATCAACAATCCCCGGCAACGGCGCCAAAAACTTGATAGAAGTTTGGCAAGTGCACCAAATACTATCGAAGTAGTAAAATATCGATCCCACGAGGATTGTTTTTAATCGCAATAAGTTAATTTCGTTATGCAAGAGGATGTTTAAAGGTTATTATAGTTTTGCCACTAGGCGGTAGATTTGTTTGTTTTAATAACAAAAATAACAAAATGATAAAGTTTGTTTAGAAAATTTGGAGAGAGATGAGATCGGATCGTCGAATCCTCTATGTTTCCCCTAATTGGTTACTGTACTCTATTCCTATTAATGGTTCTTTAAGTCCCACGATAGTTAACAAAATAGCCCTAATCAATCCCTTGACTTAGGACCCTCTTCTTAAACTACAGCCCCTAATTCCTTAGGTGGTCTAATAGTTCTCGAAGGTTTAAGCACGTTAACCTAATATCACTAATAAACGATTATCCATTCCTAGACTAACCATGTTTATTAGAACAATTCAATTAAGTCTAAGTTGAAAGCTAGGGTTAGTAGTCATTCATTCTCACGAAAACATACTTATATTTGATCAGGATATAAAAAGCATTAAGAACAATTGAATTGAATAAAGACTTAAATAATCATTAATATGGAATGGAGTTTCATCACAGCAACATAATATCAATTAGGGTTTACACAGAATCATCTCGGATCCAATCTCTAAGAGATTTAGCTACTCATAACAATGTTTACAAATAGCATAATCAATTGAATCATTAAAACATACATGTAACTGGTAAAAGGATGAAGAAATCGTCCTCCTTGCAGTCGCCTTGATGTCAAAATCGCACTTTGCTCTCCAAGATTCGTAACCCTTGTTTTCGGAAAAGACTTCAGCTTAAATAGGCCCAGAAATTCGCCCAAAACGTGTCACGTTTTAAGTAAAACGTGTCACGTTTTTTTCCTTCAGTAGCAAGTAACCAAATTAGGGTTTCACAAAACGTGTCACGTTTTTGCCAACGTGACACGTTCTTCTTTCTTCTCAAAACATGCTCTCTGACTTGTGAAAACGTGTCACGTTTTAGCAAGCGTGACACGTTTTTGTGACTTGCACCATTCTTCAGTTTTCTTGCTTTTTCTTGCTTTTCATGCGTTTCTTGCTGCTTAAGTTGCTTTGTGACTCCAAAAAATGATAAAATATACATAGAAATTACGTAATGACAGCATGTCATCAGCTACTGCTAATAACAAAGAAGAATCATCTGATGCTGAGTCAAGTACAGACTCTGAAACTGAAACTGAGGTATACTCTAAACTCACTAGATCTGAACTAATTGATTCTCTCAAAGAACTTCTTTGTCATTATGAAAACCAATCCACTGAGTTGAGGAGAGTTAAGCAACGATACATTAAGCTGCTGAAACTCCATGAATCAACTAAGACGGAAATGGAAGCTTTAAAACAAGAAAATTATGATTTGAAAACAATGACTAAGAAGGGTGATAATAAAACCTTGACTGAGCAGGATGCTGCTCTTCAAGAGTTTATTAACACAGGAATTGATAGAACCAAAGTTGCATCCATGATTTATAGCATAAATCAGAACAACAAAAAGGGAATTGGTTTCACAAGAGGAAACTCTAGTGAAGTAATTCTGAAACCTTGTTTTGATAACATCAAAGAAGGTCTGAAAACTCATTTTGTGTCTGAGTCTGAAAAGGCTTCTCATTCAAAATCTAAGTCTTCAAATTCAGAGGAATTGACTAAGTCAAAACCTAAGAGTTATAAGACAAAGGTCACAAATGACTCTAAATCAAAAGCTCCAGCGTTACAGATTCTGAAAAGAACAGAACCCATCAAACAGGTTCTGAAGAAAACAGAGTCTGAAACTCAAAAGCCTAGATTTCAGAGAAAAGAAGCTATTTTTACTAAGTCATATTCTAAGACTAGAGGTTCTAAACCCAAAGTCTGGAAGAAGACTGACAAAGAAAAACTCAAACAGAGTACACAAAAGAGATTCAGAACTTCTAGGACTAACCCAAGAGGACCCATGAAAGTATGGGTACCTAAGACGCAAATTGTTGATGCTGCAGATATGTCTAAAAGGAAATACAAAGCAGAAGTCCTGGTATCTAGACAGTGGCTGCTCGCGTCATATGACGGGAGAAAAGTCTATGTTCCTAACCCTGACCATGAAAGAGGGAGGAACTGTGGGATTTGGAGGAAACCAAACTGGCAAAATCATTGGTACTGGAACAATTGGTAACTCCTAAGTCTCAATCAATAATGTGTGGTTTGTAGATAGACTAAGGCATAACCTACTTAGCATAAGTCAATTTTGTGATAATGGTTATGACGTCTTGTTTAATAAGAACAACTGCACAGTAATCAACACTGATGACTAATCTGTAGTGTTTAAGGGAAAGAGAAAGAACAATGTCTATAAGATAAATTTTTCAGAACTGACTGATCAGAAGGTATTTTGCCTCCTGTCAGTGAGTGATAAGAAATGGCTGTGGCACAGAAGGTTGGGACATGCTAACTGGAGATTAATCTCCAAGCTTAGCAAGTTACAACTTGTCAAAAGGCTACCAGACATTGATTATCATTCAGATGCACTTTGTGGTGCATGTCAGAAGGGAAAAATTGTTAAAACTTCTTTCAAATCCAAAGACATTGTTTCTACCTCCAGACCCTTAGAACTACTCCATATTGATTTATTTGGACCAATCAGTACTGCATCCATATATGGAAGTAAATATGGATTGGTGATTGTTGATGATTACAGTAGATGGAGTTGGGTTAAGTTTCTCAAATCTAAAGACGATTCATATGATGTGTTCACAAAATTCTGTATTCAAGTCCAATCTGAAAAAGAACTTAAAATTCTAAAAGTCAGAAGTGATCATGGGGGAGAATTTGAAAATGAGCCATTTGAAATATTTTGTGAAAAATTTGGAATTGTCCATGAATTCTCTTCTCCTAGAACTCCACATCAAAATGGAGTTGTAGAGAGAAAGAATAGGACTCTTCAAGAAATGGTAAGAACCATGATTCATGAAAACAATCTGGCAAAACACTTTTGGGCAGAGGCAGTGAACACAGCATGTTATGTTCAAAACCGGATCTACATCAGACCCATTCTGAACAAAACAGCATATGAACTCTTTAAAGGTAGGAAACCCAACATTTCTTATTTTCATCAGTTTGGATGTACTTGTTACATTTTGAACAATAAAGTCTATCTGAAGAAATTTGATGCAAAAGCTCAAAAGGGAATCTTTCTAGGTTACTCTGAGAGATCTAAGGCATACAGACTGTATAACTTGGAAACACTCTGTGTCGAAGAGTCTATACATGTCAAGTTTGATGACAAAGAGCCTGGAAGTCAAATTCCAGAGCAAAGTGAAAATAATGCAGGTTCAGAAGAGTCTGATGATTGTTCAGAACCTGATCAAACTTCAAAGATACATGAAACTTCAGAAGCTGTGACAGCTCCTGATGTCCCAATTGCTGAAGCTTCTGAAGAAAATCAAGATGATTTACAGCAAGTTATCCAATCCAAAAATTCATTCAAATACAAGTCTTCTCATCCTGAGGATCAGATCATTGGTAGCAAAGAAAGCCCTAGAAGAACTAGATCTCATTTCAGACCTGAAGAGTCTGCCTTGGGTCTGCTATCCATGATAGAACCTACAACAGTTGATGAAGCACTAGCTGATGATGGATGGATCTTAGCAATGCAAGATGAGCTAAATCAATTTAAAAGAAATGACGTATGGGATCTTGTATCTAAGCCTGAACACAAGAACATTATTGGAACTAAATGGGTGTTTAGGAACAAGCTGGATGAACAGGGAGAAGTAATCAAAAACAAAGCCAGACTTGTTGCTCAAGGATACAGTCAACAAGAAGGCATTGATTACACTGAAACTTTTGCTCCAGTTGCAAGATTGGAAGCAATCAGGTTACTTCTTTCCTACACAGTAAATCACAACATAACCTTGTATCAAATGGACGTTAAAAGTGCATTTCTCAATGGAGTCATATCTGAAGAAGTGTTTGTGAAACAACCACCTGGTTTTGAGGATTTAAAACATCCTGACCACGTTTATAAGCTAAAGAAATCTCTCTATGGTCTGAAACAGGCTCCCAGAGCTTGGTATGACAGACTGAGTAATTTCTTGCTTAAAAATGATTTTAAAAGAGGACAGGTTGACACAACACTCTTCAAGAAGACACTTGAGAAAGACATTCTGATTGTACAAATTTATGTTGATGATATCATTTTTGGTTCAACTAATAGATCTCTTTGCAAGGAATTTTCTAAGATGATGCAGGAAGAATTTGAAATGAGCATGATGGGAGAACTGAAGTTCTTTCTAGGAATTCAGATCAATCAATGCAAAGGAGTGTATGTTCATCAGTCTAAATATACCAAAGAGCTTCTGAAAAAGTTTAAACTTGAAGACTGCAAGGAAATGAACACTCCAATGCATCCTACCTGCACTCTGAACAAAGAAGATCAAGGAACCAAAGTTGATCAAAAGCTGTATCGAGGTATGATTGGTTCTCTGTTGTATCTCACTGCATCTAGACCTGATATTTTGTTCAGTGTCTGCTTGTGTGCAAGATTTCAATCAGATCCTAGAGAATCACATTTAACTACGGTTAAAAGAATCTTTAGATATCTGAGAGGAACAACTAATCTTGGACTTCTGTATAAGAAATCCTCAGATTATAAGCTAGTTGGATTCTGTGATGCTGACTATGCTGGTGACAGGATTGAAAGAAAATCAACCAGTGGAAACTGTCAATTTCTTGGTGAGAATCTGATATCCTGGGCCAGTAAGAGACAAGCAACTATTGCTTTGTCAACAACAGAAGCAGAATACATCTCAGCTGCTAGTTGTTGCACACAACTGCTTTGGATGAAACATCAGTTAGAAGACTACCAAATAACTGAAAACTGTATCCCAATTTTTTGTGACAATACTGCTGCTATTTGTTTGTCTAAAAATCCTATTCTTCATTCAAGAGCCAAACACATTGAAATCAAACATCATTTTATCAGAGACTATGTTCAAAAGGGGATATTAGATATTCAATTCATTGATACTGATCATCAATGGGCTGACATCTTTACAAAACCCTTAACTATTGAAAGATTCGATTTTATAAAGAAAAATTTGAACATGCATTTTGTCTCTGAGTAATGTTTGACTCTGGATGAAAAATCAGACTCTGAAAAAATTATCAGATGCTGATGAAGTTTCAGACTCTCCTTGGAGACTCTGAAAAGACTCAGACTCTGAGAAAATTATCAGACTCTGTAAAGGAATCTTTTTGTGACTCTGAAAGTACTGAGAAGTGGAAAGGTTAAAGTTATTTTTTGTGTAGCCTTCTGACACGTCTATCTGCATTGGGAAACAACGTTTTTAAGGGCAATGATGGTTTTTCTCTCTTAAATTTTTCGCGCCCCTCAAAGTCATTAATACGCATGTTTGGCTGTTACTTCTGAAATGTGAAGAGTTGTTTTTCAAATCACTATAAATACCAAACACACATTACTCACTCACTTTCCTACACTTTCAAATCTTTAAGCAGTTACGATTTAAAAATCAGATTTTCTCTCTTCTCTCAACTTAGAAACCCTAAACCCCCAAACTTCACCATGGCAACTTCATCAAGATCAGTTCAGGTATCCGGTACTTCGAATCAACAAGCTTCTCAACAGCAACCAGAAAGGGCTGCGTATCTACTAAGTGGATCTACCATGAAACTTCAAGAACATCAACTGATGATTCAAGTAGAAAATCCTGTTGATTTCATGTCTCTGATGTTTCACGGATGCGACATCAAAGACTTCTATGCTTCTCAAGGGTGGTTACCGTACTTCAAGATGTTGAATGGCCCTACTTACAAAGCTTTGGTAAGGCATTTCTAGGTTAGAGCAAGCATCTATGACAAGAAGGCCGCTATAGAAGAAGAAAAGAACTTGACCCTATTGTATCCAGAGCTTGCTGGAAAAACAAGGAAAGAAATGCTCTTGGAACCCTTTACTGGTACTGAGATTAGATCAAGTGTAATGGGTGTCCCCATTAAGATCAATGAACAGATTATTGCTTCTGTTCTGGGCATAAAAGCTGTAGGAATCTACACTGGGATTGAGATTCCAAATCCTCATACCAGCACTTGGAGAGATACTGTGAACATTACCATGTTCAATACAAAGAAAGGAGGAAAGTACAGTAATCTGGATATACAGAAGAAGATACTTCTGAAGATTCAGTATGAAAATATTCTACCTAAGGGAGGTGGTGGTGATCAACCCTCCCTAGCGCACAAAGTTTTATTTCATCACATCTACAATGATATAAAGCTCAACTTGCCAAGGTACATTTTCAAGCACATGGTCAAAGAGCTATGGAAAAGCCAAAACGAGGACAGAGTCTGGGTTCCTTATGGAAGGCTTCTGTCAGAAATTTTTCATCAAGGAGGAATCATTGAAGCTCTCAGTCAAACAAGGTTTTATACAGATCAGATGCTGGATATTGTAGTTGGTAAGGTGATCAATGGTCAGACCTTGAAGAACATGAACTTGATAAAAAGATTCACTCCTCTCAAATCAGACTTGAGTGAATCTACTGTAGTGTCTGATCTATTGGCCAACTTCCCACCTATTTGCAAGAAGGATACTTTAGCTGTACAGATGGCACTTCTGTCTGATCATTTTGCTAACACTGAAGAAAGAATCAGTCTGGATGAAGTTCCTGAGGATATGCCAGGAGGAAAACTGCCCGTTGAAAAAGGCAGAAAAGCCAAGAGGAAAATACTCACTCAAGAGGAGTACTTAGAAGGTGAAAATCCTTCCAAGAAGGCTATGGAAGAGACACAGGGAACATCAGAAGCTGTTGCTTCAAAGTCTGTTCCTGCTGTGATTGCATCAGAAGCTACTGCTTCAGGAGCTGCTGGACCTCCACCAATAATCCGGACAAGTGTTTCTCTCCCGAACAAATCAGTCACTGAGATTACATCAGAAGCTGCTGCTTCAGAGGCTGCTGCCTCAGACGTTCCCAAAATGTCTAAGGTAACTCAGAATCCAATTCCCCCACCTTCTAATTGTCCTTCATCTTCTACAGACTCTGACTTAGACGATGCACCTCTAAGTCAGAAATTAAAAATATCCATACCTGTACCTAAGGCCAAACGAACTCTTAAAACTAAAACAACCACTACAAAATCCAAACCTTCTCCTAAACCCAAACCCTACAAAGAAGTTTCAGATGATGTCTTTAAAACAATAGGGGAGTTAGGTGAAAGGATGATAGGTATCTGTAACAAGCTACCTGCCAACCATCCCTTCCAACCACCTGTTATCAAACCTCTAAATATGCTTGCTCCTGATGCTTCTATTCCACCCTCCTCAACCACAAACCCAGGCAGTCCACAAGTTGTTGATTTAACAGCTACTGCTGAAGAGCAAGTGGTCACTGAAAATCCACCAACAAACAACCAACAACAACCACCCTCTTCACCACAAAATGAACCCACTGAACAGGATAATCTATCCAACCTTGAAAAACATTATTCAGGAGAACTTCCTGAATACCAACAACAACAACATACCACTGTCAACCAACCACCAGATGAAACCATTCCAGAATCTGTAATGGAGACTGTGGCTACAGAGTCTGTCCCAGTGACAGAGTCTGAACCCACTGTGTCTGTTCCACCTTCTGAACCAACACAAGCCCATACCTCTGATTCTGACCAATCCACATCCTCTTCACCAATCCAAATGTCTGACCAACCTCCCATAAACACCTTGGATTCTAAATACTTGGATGAGCGTCTGGTGGCTCTTAATGATGAAATGCAGAGTTTGGTGCTTCTAAGGAACACTCCATTTCTACCATTCGTTTATCAAGAAAGCTGGTGTAATCTCACGAACAGGGCATTGAATTTCTTTGATGGTGTTGCCCAGAAGTGTTGTGATATTCAAGCTCGCGCCATGACACGACGTTTGCGAGAGTCCCACTCTTCTTCTCAACTCCAAAACAAGCCTCTGTATCTGGCTAATGCTCCGTTCTACGCTGAGTCTGAGTATGTAACAAGAGACTCCAAGGTCTTCAAGATGCTGAAGCAAAAGGTGCTGAAGCAGCAAGAAGAAGCTAAGGCTAGGGAAGATCACCTTCTTCAGAGACAATTGGCTCTGGAAGAAACTGTTAGGAAGCAGTCTGAAGACATCAAGCATCTGATGGCTCTTGTCCAACAGCAACAGCAACATCAACAACCTCAACCCAACCCTTAGTTGCACACCTTGTTTTGTTTTCTTGTCATATGATTTAATTGCTTGCTTTCAATGCTCTGATACTCTGTACTTGTCTGACTATCTCTTATATAAAAGTTTCTATTTCTTCACTTTTGTTTCCTACATGTTCCTTTTACTGTTTTTGATCTTTTTAATTGATGACAAAAGGGGGAGTAATAGAAAGTATTTAACAGAAGCTGAGCCCAAGAATGAAATAAAATTTATCTTAACAAATTTTATTTGAGAACCCAATTTTATCTCATCTGCATTTTATGATATTTTTATTAAGCTTAAAAATGAACTTAATTAACCTGGATAGGACTTAGGGGGAGCTTACAAACCTCACCTTAAAGAATATCAGACTCAGGGGGAGTCTGAGCTTACAAAACTCAGAATCCTTAAAGAGTCAACTTGTTAATTAAGTTAACAACAATTGATCTTTTTTAAATACTTATGTTTGTCATCATCAAAAAGGGGGAGATTGTTGGAACAAAGGGTGTTTCACAAGTATACCACTTAAGTTTTGATGATAACAAAGTATTAAAAATTATCAATTGGATATGCTAAATGTTTATTCAAGTGTACAGGACCATTATCAAAGTTTTATTTACAAGAGGTTCTAATTGAATAAATTAAAGAGCAAAGGAAACTAAGACTGAAGCTTGAAGAACATCTGATTGAAAGCGCTCCTGGAAAATCAGAGTCAGAATGCGTCTGAAGAAAGAGCTTCTGAAGATGACGTCATCAGAAGCAAGTTCATCAGAGGCAGACTCATCAGAAGCAAATGGTATCCAGAGGCAGATTCATCAGAAGCAAAGATTCTTCAGACACTGGAAAGCGTTGACAAAGGACAATGTACGAAAAGTACAACCACTATGCCTACGCCTGTTCCTGCAACCACCAACTCTGCACAGTGTCTTCTATACACGACAAGAATAACAGTAACTAAAGCAGAAACTTTTCCATATATGATGGAATGGATTTGAATTTGATTTCATTGTACAAGCCTCAAATCAAGCAAAGGATCAAAGGTGTCAAATCAGCTTCGGTAAAGAAAAAGTGATGAGCTGGCAGTCTTCCAACGTCTCTCAAATTCTCTATAAATAGAGATGAAGACATGAAGAAAAAGACATATATACATACACGCGAATTGAGTTCTTCTCTCATATTCCAAGTCGCAAACACTGCTCATCAACAACTTAGATAATTCTTACAAAAGCTCACATTTTAGAATTTCTAAGTATCTAAGAAAACAGAGTCTGTTCTGTTTCGTTTTGTATTGTGAATACCTCTGATAGTATATCAAGTATTCAAAACTCTTTTCAATTCTCTGTAATTGTTTTAAAGTCTCTTGCTTGTCTGCTTGAGCATCTGAAGTCTCTTTCTTGTGTGATTGAGCATTTGAAGTCTCTTTCTTGTGTGCTTGAGCATCTGAAGTCTCTTTCTTGTGTGATTGAGCATTTGAAGTCTCTTTCTTGTGTGATTGAGCAAAGGAAGTCTCTTACTTGTGTGTTTGAGCAACTTGTAATTTGATATTACATTTTAGTGAAACTCTCCTTGGAAGTGCAAGGGGGACAGGACTACTTCCGGTTTGTGGAAGGAACCTGTATAAAATTGCTTGTGTCTTCTTTCTTTCTTGCATCTGTTCTTTATTCCGCTGCTAAGACTCTGAACTCTGATCAGAGTCTGAACTCCATCAGACTCTGTATCCTGAGAACAGTGTTATTTTTTGTAAGAAAGAAACGAAACACAATTCAACCCCACCCCCCACCCCCCCCCCCCTGCCAGCCTCAAGTAGATTTCCAGCACTATGCTGGTTATGCCACAATTAATGAAACCAATGGAAGAGCATTTTATTAGTCTTAATTTTCACACCTCACTTGACACTTGTAGTAACATATTATTACTACTTACTTGCAATGTTCTATGATCGATTTTAACTTCTTTGTTCTATAAGGAAGTATATACTTATTATGCTTTTAGGTTCAAGCAACAACGACATTCATTTATTTAAATAAGTGTTAGTTTAGATTGTAACATAAGAGGGGGGTGAATTAGGTTTCTAGGAATATTGTTTAATTTTCGTGAGTTTAGCGTTCTTGATAATTTTTCCGGAAACTTAATATGAAGGTATGAATGCGGAAAAATAAAAGAGTAAGGGAAGAAGAAAAGACAAGAGAATTATAGTGGTTCCCCTTTAAACCTTAGGGTCAGTCCACTTCCTTCACGCCCCGCAAAGGAATTCACTATGTTAGAATCTTTGTTACAAGCAATCTCACTCCAAGACCCCCTAACAATCTTTCTAACATACACACAAGAAAGAAACTCTCTCTCTTGATTACAACACAAACACCAAACACTTTTGGTGGACTTCGAATCTCCCCGAATCAAAGAACCTTTTACAACAATCACAAGATAGCACCCCACTATCTTAAACAATAATTCTCACCAACAATGGCAAGAAACTTTACAACAAAGTAATTGAAGAATATCAAATGTATGGCTGTATATCTTTATCAATATCACTCTAACAAATGGACTTAGTGCTCAGAAAACTTTTTAATGAATGTTAAAGTGTGGACAAAGTTTTCCAAACAATTTGAATGAAAGTTTGAAAGCAAGTGATATTGAAAATTCACAATTGAAAATTTGAATGTTGGTGTGTGTTAATTGCTTTGATACTCAATTGAATTTATAGAGGCTAAAAATATGTTTATGAAGCAATGCTATTTTTCAAAAAGAATTACCAATAAATAGAAACATATTTGAAAAGACACCTATTCATAAAATGCATTTAAAATATAGTTAGCCGTTTGCAAGGACAAGTAAATCCAAATAGCCTTTTAACAAAAATGGCAATGGCAAATTAACAAAGGTGGCCGTTGGCAAAAGTTGCCGTTGGAATTTTGCAAAAAGAATACCATTATGAAATCATGTTCATATGTAGGCTATACAATTAAAATGCAAGATTCATAATTGGTTTTTTCAAAGAGAATATGCTTAAGCAAATTTAGTGCAATATAAACCATTATGCCAAATGAATATATGCGTCTGAGAAAAATTTATTTGAGGCATAATTGATTATATGATTTTTCAAAGTCAAAAATAATTTTTCTAATCAAAATATTTTCATGCAAAAATATTTCAATGCAAAATCATATTTAAATAAAAATTATTGTGAGTGTGTGATTTAGTTTTACGAGAGCTTTAACATTGCTTCATATGAGGACTTAGAAAAAATGTTTATAATTATTTTTTGAGCATTCTAAGTTGTTCCATAAGTTAAGAATGATAAATCAAAAGACAAGTGTCATACTTACAAAGAGTATAACTAAGAAGCCTATGCACTAATCTTCATTCTTCATCTTCATCTTGTGCCTCCATAGTTTTTCTTCTTTTGTGATGTGAGTTTGTTATCATCAAAACCCAGCCAAGTCTAAGAAGGAAATCTTCTTCACAATCTCCCCCTTTTTGATGATGACAAACCATATTTTTTTGACAATGCTTGCTCAATGAAACTCCCCCTATCTTGTATATCTCCCCCTTTGTTTTGCAATTGTATAACCTGAAATAATTTAAACACAAAACACAAACATACACTTTCTCCTCCTTTTGACATCATCAAAAAGAAGAAAAAAGGTAAAATCGAAAGGGTCGAAATATAGGGGAAAAAAATAAATTTTATATAAAAATAATTTATCTTCTTCACAATGAATATTCAATGATTCACATAGATTTTTGAAATATCATAGCTATGTATATGAATCAACTTATATATTCTTTTTGTTTACAGTAATTTTCTAAAAAGATTTTAAATGGTAAAAAAAGAATTTTTCAATTTTTTTTATTTAAAAAAAAAATGAAGCATCAAACACATGCATCACTTGATATTATTAACATTGTTATAGCCATGAACAAACACAGCATGTTGGTTGTTACTTCCAATTAAAATTGAATAAGTGTTTACTCATGTACACATAAAAATTCAACCGATAATGAGAATCAACTATCAAATTTCATAAGCATATCATGTATTTATTTGAACGAAATGCGTACCTTTAACGATCATCATCAACATGTATGAATGTCCATCTTTCTATCAAAGTTGTAGCATTATTTTTTTTAAAAAAAAAAACACAATTGAACCATATCATATAGTCTTGTATCTTGAAAAACCAATCTTAATTTGACAAGATTTGAATATGGTCTTCAAGTACCTACAAGACAATTAATCAAACTTTCTAGGTACCCATTTTTCTTTGGGTCCTTGTGGGTTAGTACCTTTCTTTACCCAAATAAACTCACCATAAGAAATACCAAAGTTTCTTATGTAGCAAGTATTTGGAGTGTGACCTTTAATGTTACAATAGAAACATGTAAAATTATTAACATGATGCAAACCAAAGTTATTTCCTTTGAAGAAATTATTCTTAACATTTGAATTATTTTTCTTAAAAGAATTGTTAGAATAATTTCTTCTTTTAGAATTAATTCTTTGATTCACATTCTTAGAAGAATTAACAACATGCATTTTCTTTGTTTTTATATTGTTGGAAATTGTGCTTGCTTTAACAAAGACCCTTTTATTTGTGCTTGGTTTATTAAAATTTGAAAAACCAAGTCCGGTTTTATTATTTGAATATCTTTGTTTACTAAGCACTTCTTCCAAACTATTGTGACCTTTTTCAAAAATTTTGATCACTTGATTTAATTCAACAATTTTTGTTTCATTTTCTTTACAATTATTACATGAATAACTTTTAACCTTTTCTAATTCTTCTTGTGCATCAAAAGCTTTTCTTTCTAGAGATACATTTTGTTTCTTTTGTTTTGCACAAGTTTTAGAAAGATTAATGAATTCTTCATAAAATTCATCAAATGCATTTTTTAATTCTTCATAAGAAGGTTTAAAATTTAATTCAGAATCACTTACCTCTTATTCATCATCAGAGTGGTGTGGTGTCATTAATGTTAAATTTGCGTATTCGTCATCCTCTGATTCTGAAGATGAACTTATGTCATTGTCATCCCATGCAATATAGGCCCTCTCAACTTGAATTCTTTCTTTCCTTTATGGCTACTTTTCCTTGCAAGGGTTGGACAGTCTGCCTTCATATGCCCTTCTTTTCCACATTCGAAGCATATGATACTCTGACTTGATGTAGAAACATCTTTCTTCTTGTGAAATTTTCTTTTATTTTCGAATTTAAAGTTTTTATCCTTTTGAAAGAATTTTCCTAATTTCTTCACAAGAATAGTAATGTTCTCATCTTCATTAGAACTTTCATCTTGTTGAAGAATATTGGGCTCTGCCCTCAAGGAGATATTCATATGTTTCTTTACTCCTTCTTCATGTTGTTCTAGTCTTGCAAGTTCAATTTCATGCTCTTGTAATTTTCCAAAAAGTGCTGCCAACGACATATTTGAAAGACTTTTCTTTTCAGATATCACTACAAGAACCTTGCCATTTAGCAACGACAGAAACCGTTGGTAAAGGTCTCAAAAGCCGTTGGTATAGGTCATTAAACTTATACCAACGCCCACCTGCTACCGTCTAGGATACTATGCTTATACCAACGGCAAGAATGTCGTCCCAATAGCTTATACCAACGGAAAATTAGCTTGATGCTATAGATTTTGGAGCTATAGCAACGACATTTTACACCTATTAAATAGTTTTAGTCAACCTCCATATCCGTTGGTATAGGACAAAAATGTCTGTTGCTATAGGCTCTCTTTTTTTTAAAAAATAAAATTCACCCTAATATAAATATTTTTTAATAATAATTTAATTTTCACAATAATTCCTAACCAAAAAAATAATATATTCGGCTATACTTTTTTATTGCACTACACATCAAAGAAAATTTCAATTATATGATCAAAGTAGTAAGTCTTACAAACATATCAAAATAACAAAATAATGTCAATTTTATATAATAACCAACACAAAAATAGATACTACATCAAAAAAAACACTAGATGAACCTAAACATATCCAAGATATTTTTTTTTCTTCTAATCTTCCTCTCTTCCGTCTTCATCATTGCATCAACTTGAAGAATTTATCTGGTTTGGAGTACTAGCACCATTTGTGGCCTATTAAAAATAAAAATAAAATATGTTACAAACTCTACTTAATTCATGTTATCATAATATTCGATATCTGAACTCGAAAAGTAAAATATCAATTATCTAATATACCTGTTTTGCAGCTTGTATAATATCATTCAAATCTTCTTGTGATAATCGATTTTGTATCACTGACATCATATTTGCCATAAACACATTTGTCATCTCTTGACTTTCTCGCATTTTCTTAAGTTCATCCCTCAATTCTTGATTTTCAGACAAAGTAACTTTTGAGTTCTTAGGTTTGGGAATATTGCCTATACAACGCACATGTCCCCTCTTTTCAGCTCCTTTTACTCGGGAATAAATGTCATTCTTCTAAGGCATATGACTTTGTGTCCCAACCGATTGAGAAGTTTCTGCCTCATTATTATGTTTGTTTAGTTCTTCCTGAAAAATTATAAGATATATAGATTATAAG
This sequence comes from Medicago lupulina, assembly GCA_958299785.1. Taxonomy (NCBI): domain Eukaryota; kingdom Viridiplantae; phylum Streptophyta; class Magnoliopsida; order Fabales; family Fabaceae; genus Medicago; species Medicago lupulina. The sequence goes on along the minus strand of OY283141.1, from coordinate 49,828,500 downwards.
AATACATTTTAAAAGAGAATTCATTAATATGACAATCAAAACAATTGAAAAGGGTCACTTTTATGTCATAATCATAACAAAAATGTTCATTAAAATAGAACATTTGAACATAATTCAGAACAAAATTCAAAACAGAGTTCATTAATTTAAAACAAAATTCATAACATAATTAAATTAGAACAACTGAACCAGAACAATTAAAACAGAATAAGCAGGATCAAAGTAATGGTTGTGGATGGTCATTCGAATAGGGGACCGTTCATTCGAATATATCAGTTATTTGTAACAACTAGTTCAATTTTACCAACAATAAAAACACACAGCATCATGACAAGAAAATTCGAAATGAGGCCAATATAAATAACAAAATTCCCCACTTGAATGACATCATAAAAATCATTCAAAGGGAACTAACTGAACTATACTTGCAAAACAAACTTCAAAACAGAATTCAATCAGAGCAATTGAACCAGAACAATTGTTACAGGACAATTAAAATTGAATCAGCAAGTCCAATTTTATGTCACAATCAGAACATAATTCGGAACAATTAAAACAGAAGAATTGATCCAGTTTCAATTCGTACGGTCATAATTCAATTTTATACAACATTCAATTTTATACAACAGACGGGGATCCAATTTCATTGATTTAACATATCGTTTCAGTATAAGTTATAGAATCAAAAAAGGTATGAACGAAAGAAAATCTTACTATAAATCTTGCAGCATGTTCATTAACAATTGAACCATCTTTACGAGTACGTGTATCAATGTAAATCTCTTTGCGTGTGGGCGACACTCCTTTGGCTTTTTTCTTTCTAATACCAAACAAATGAAAGTATAAGTAATTTGTTTTCTAAATACAATTTATTCAATTACAAGTTCAAATATTAACTAACCTTCTCATTGATCAATTTCGGGAGACTTTTTGTACCCATGCAATGAATATCTTCATATCTTTTACGATTCTGACTATTCTTTTTACTTTCTTTCTACAATTGATACAACATAATGTTAGTCGAAAGAATGAACCAAGTTCGAAGATTTTTATAGTATGATAATATCTCTTTTAAATTTGACTTACTTGTGTCTCTTTAGAAAACCAATGATCAATCTTATCGCATATTGAGATTGTAAACAACAGTGATCAATCCTATCGCATATTGAGATTGTAAACAAAAGTGATCAATCCTATCGCAAAATTCTCTGGTAAGGTAAAAATTTCTTGTAATGTTAGTCAAACATCACTTTTTTTATTAAAAAACAACATATTATATAACAAGCTGATTGCATACGCACAACAGAAACGACGAGAAAACAGGACTACAATACTGCCTGGTGCATACACATAGGCGCTCCACAAAGCCAAACGGAAAAAACAACACCAAACATACACATAGGTGAAAGTTTTTGGTGTTGTCATGACAGAGAGATGACTATATAAGCTGGTGTGTGGAAGAGAGCTGAACTCCAAGTAGCAGCTCTCTTTCCCAATATAAAAGTTTTGTTTTCTTCTTTTCGGTCAATGGATTCTAAAGGTAAATAGTTCAATTGATGTATTACACCTCTTAGTGCTTGTGATGTTTTTTAAGGCTGAATTTGTGTTTGTTACTACTCACAATGGTTAATCAATTGTTACCTAACAACAAATTTAGGCCATGTTTGGTTTTTCTAAAGCCTAATTAGAGCAATACACCACAAGCTACTGAACAGGGCACTTAAGTTCATGTTTCTACTTTTATCAACAATGCACAATTGCAAAGTGAACTCCATCTAAAATTAAGTAACACTACTATAGAACTTTTGTATGCTCTACAAACAGCAATATGAAGCAAAGAACACAAAGAAGGGGATTCAATTGTAAAAGACATCCAAAAAATCATCACTAACTAAAACATATAAATCTATAAAAACAACCAAAATCACAATCAAATTGACAAAATCCAAGAAAGAAAAATCAAAACCTTAACAGATAGGCATTCAAATTGTGCATACATAAAAACAAGAGAAGGAGAGAAAAAGAGTCGTGAATCTGTTTGCAGCAGCCAAGTGAGATGAGCTAAGTGAGCAACGGGCCGAGCGAAGTGAAGGATTTAGGAACCTGTTTGCGGCAGCAAAGTAAGATTAGCGATAAGCTGATCGAAGTGAACTGATGAGTGAAGGTTTTGGGAATTAGATTGATGAAGTGAAGATTTAGGGCAAATGAATTTTGAAATTAGAGAGGGGAAATTAGATTAGGAACCGATTAGGGGACCTGTTTGGGAGTTAGATTGATGAACGATGAATGGATTTTTGGTATGAGCGATTGCTGATTGATGGGTGAATGAGGAAAAACTTGAGTTTTGTTATGTATCTGTTTGTTATAACAATAATGAACGATGTGAGGGAGAAAGTGGTGTTTTGTTATTTATATTTTTTTTGAGAGGCGTTATTTTTTTGAGAAAGTGGTGTTTGTTATTTATATTTATATAATAATAATAATAATAATAATAATAATAATAATAATAATAATAATAATAATAATAATCTATCACAGTATATAATTGGGAGCAAGAATGTTCTATTGTTTTTGTTATTGAAAAGATAAAAAATTATTTTTTTAATAAAGAATTTTTATTATATTTGTTATTATTTTTTTTAATAAATGTTATATTTGTTGTATTATTGTTAAAAGATTAACATATTTGTTATCTATAATAATGAAACCGTCGTATCTGAAAAATTAAAGTTTATTTTTTTTAATAACAAACTTTTGCTACATATAAGTGAGAGTAGAAATTATATAAATAAGACTGTAATGTTGTTGCAAATTTAAGTGCAAATTAGAATAACAAATCTGATGGCAAAAATAAAAGACTCTATGAATATTCAAAAAGAAGAAAGAGTGCAAGATTCTTTTGAAAAAAGTGAAGGAGAAGGAGAAATAGTTGAAGAAAGAGTGTTTCTTAACCTACAACAAGGGGTTATTGAAACATCAGTTGCTAAATTTTATCTATATCAACTCTTTTTTCTGCAGTTGCTAAAAGTGACCGTTGCTATATGGCAAATTTCTTGTAGTGTATGGCTGTTACATTTGGTTGCCATTCCCTTGTTAGTGACCTGAGAATCTTCAAGTTTATTTCATTGTTGGAGAAGGTTTTTTCAAGGGCTGCAAGATGATTGATAAGATGTGAAAATCTCTTCTGCATGTCTAGAATCTTTTCTCCTGGTTGCATTCTAACCATCTCGTACTCTTGAGATAGGGTATTCAATCTGGAACGTTTTACTTCTTCGTTCCTTCATGTGTTGTTTCCAAAGTGTCCCAAATTTCTTTGGCCGTTTTGCAGTTAGAAATTCTGAAAAACTCATCCATCCCAAGAGAGGATTGAAGAATGTTCTTTGCCTTTTTGTCAAATAACACTTTTTTCCGGTCATCATCATCCCATGATGTTTGTGGTTTAATACCAGTCACACCATTCACAGTTGTAATGGGAACATAAGGACCATTCTGGACAGCATTCCAAATTTCTTCACCTTGGACTTCTAGATACGTTGTCATCCTAATTTTCCAGAAATCATAATGATCCCCGGTGAAACATGGTGGTCGGTTTGAATTAGGACCTTATGCTAGAAACGGTTTAGCGGAAGCAATCTCACTAACATACACACAAGAAAGAAACCCTCTTGATTACAACACAAACACCAAACACTTTTGGTGGACTTTGAATCTCCCCGAATCAAAGAACCTTTTACAACAATCACAAGATAGCACCCCACTATCTTAAACAATAATTCTCACCAACAATGGCAAGAAACTTTACAACAAAGTAATTGAAGAATATCAAATGTATGGCTGTATATCTTTATCAATATCACTCTAACAAATAGACTTAGTGCTCAAAAAACTTTTTAATGAATGTTAAAGTGTCGACAAAGTTTTCCAAACAATTTGAATGAAAGTTTGAAAGCAAGTGATATTGAAAATTCACAATTGAGAATTTGAAAGTTGGTGTGTGTTAATTGTTTTGATACTCAATTGAATTTATAGAGGCTAAAAAGATATTTATGAAGCAATGCTATTTTTCAAAAAGAATTACCAATAAATAGAAACATATCTGAAAAGACACCTATTCATAAAATGCATTTAAAATATAGTTAGCCGTTTGCAAGGACAAGTAAATCCAAATAGCCTTTTAACAAAAATGGCAATGGAAAATTAACAAAGGTGGCCGTTGGCAAAAGTTGCCGTTGGAATTTTGCAAAAAGAATACCATTATGAAATCATGTTCATATGTAGGCTATACAATTAAAATGCAAGATTCATAATTGGTTTTTCAAAGAGAATATGCTTAAGCAAATTTAGTGCAATATAAACCATTATGCCAAATGAATATATGCGTCTGAGAAAAATTTATTTGAGGCATAATTGATTATATGATTTTTCAAAGTCAAAAATAATTTTTCTAATCAAAATATTTTCATGCAAAAATATTTTAATGCAAAATCATATTTAAATAAAAATTATTGTGAGTGTGTGATTTATTTTTACGAGAGCTTTAACATTGCTTCATATGAGGACTTAGAAAAAATGTTTATAATTATTTTATGAGCATTCTAAGTTGTTCCATAAGTTAAGAATGATAAATGAAAAGACGAGTGTCATACTTACAAAGAGTATAACCAAGAAGCCTATGCACTAATCTTCATTCTTCGTCTTCATCTTGTGCCTCCATAGTTTTTCTTCTTTTGTGATGTGAGTTTGTTATCATCAAAATCCAGTCAAGTCTAAGAAGGAAATCTTCTTCACAATAAGACCTAACCATATTCAAGTATCTAAGTTTCCTTCTAAATAAGGGTTTGAGTTTTTCTTTCTTTTATGATTCATACAACCCAAAATCCAAAAGATCCCTTCTTTCTGCCTATGGATTGATGGCAATGCAGGGAAAAATTAATAATGCGTTACCACTACTCACCCACAGAAACTTGGTATCAGGATGTAACGTCCGTTTGAATTATTTAATTATCTACTATAGTTGTGGAGTCTAGAATATATTTATATGATTTATGAGATGTGAAGAAGTATGATTTATGCGATTTATGTGATTTTATGAGATGTTGTGATTTATTTTATTATTTAAAGGGATGTAGATGACCAATATTTTAGGATAAAGATTAATATGAATAATATGAAATTAATATTTTTGATGGGGCATTTTGTTTGACTAAAGAATTGGCTTGTAAATAGGGTTTAGGATAAAGATTAATATAAATGAGAAAAATTAGGATTTTAGGATTTTAGTTTGTTTCCAACTAAAACATATTTTAGAGATGTGGATGAAATCTCTAACTTATTTCAATGAGAGAAATTAGGATTTTAGTTTGTTTTCACCCAAAAGATACTTTAGAGATGTCGATGAAAATTTCTTAGTTACTTGAATGAGAAAAATTAGGATTTTAGGATTTTAGTTTGTTTCAATCCAAAACATATTTAAGACATGTGGATGAATGTCTCTTACTTATTTGAATGAGAGATATTAGGATTTTAGTTTTCCACCCAAAATATATTTTAGAGATGTGGATGTAATCTTTTAACTACTTGAATGAAAGAAATTAGACTTCAGTTTATTATTGGCACAAAAAGAAAGGAAGGGCGCATACCCCTAAAAGGAACTTAAAAAGTGTCACCAAAAAGTAGTAATTGTTACCAATAATGTTACTAAAAGCCATGTTACTAAAATGCTTCAGTAACACAGCCATGCCACTAAATTGATTCAGCAACACAAAAACATACACACACTTTTAAGTTTACCTTGTTAGCAAAATTCATGTTACTAAATTGTTTGAGCAACACAAACACAAATATATAAATCAAACAGCAAAGCAAGCGACGCTAAATTATTTATGAAATTCAAGGGACATTTGCTAAATTCAAAAACAAAAAAGTTAGATGCTTCCAAAACTCTAAGAAATTAAAACTTAAAATTCAAACTGGAAAGGTTTTTCACAATTTATCTAAACATGGACTAATTATAAATAACATCAAGGTAAATGGTATCATGTGACCCAACCAACGGAGCACCCCCTCTGATCTTCACACCTTCGCGGAGCCTGCGAGCTTCCACAAACCTTTTCCAACACCCTCCTATCTTAAAGTGTTCATAAGGAATAGTTGCAAAAGTTAGCTCACACACCCATATGTTACCGCAATCGTCGATAGTATTCACAGTTGTTTTGAGTGTATCAAGCATCTGCGGAACATTGCCGGTGCAAAGTAGAATCTGCAAAATTAGAAATCCATGCAAGTTATATCAACTAAACGGAAAAGGAACAAAAAAAGTTAAGGTGGACATGAAAAGTGTATCATACCATGCTTCCTTTAGTAACATCATACTCAGTTAATTTTTTCTTGAAATCAATAACCATGTCACTGATATTGTGATGATAAGCTAGAAGAGATGTTATTGGGGGGAGATGGTCATCGAAAGTTGCTTGCAAATACATCTTGTCAAGAAGGAAATGCATAGGGGGATCAAAAACTGGGTAGGGGATACTCTTGTGAAACCTATCCTTCAACCGTATATCAAAATGTCCGTCACCCACAAAAACCAAGGTAATCCAGGCACCAAGACCGATTCCGTAAAAGTCACAAATTGCTTTCCATCCCTTTGTGAGAAAAAATGATTCGTTTACTTTGTCAACCAATACTTCAAACTTGTTGTACTTAGGATCAGTAAAGATTGCATAGCGCCCAATTTGATCTCCGAAATCACCGCCAAACATGTTTGGCAAGCACACTGCACCCTAAAAAAATAACAAACAAAAACAAAGTGGACAGTGAGATATAGAAAGGAAATGCAATAGAATCTACTTTTAATTAGATGAATCTGGTAAAGCTTGTGTTATTGGCTGATAAAACAGAAACTAATAAAATAGAATGCAAAAAAATTAAGAATAGACATATTTCGCAGCAAACACATAGAGCATCACTGTCATTTAAACACACTTCTTTTAGTTTCTTTCTTATTTTTGCATACGTACATAAAAATAAAAACACCTGAGCGAAAATATATGAACCTTACAGTATCTCACTTGGTTAGTTTTTGTCTCTAAAGCTCCCATAACATCCTATGCACTAAAGGCTACTAATATACTAACTATGTATAATAAATTTACTTGCTGCTTAAATTTGTAATCATATAAGTCTTTGATTTTTATTCCTTGCCATGTCTTCCATGCATTTTGAAGGGTATATGTAACACCCCGTTTTCTCAACTTTTAAATAACATAGATTAATCAGAGTTTTTCAACTTAAAAACAGAGTGTCACATTCAACTTACAAAATTTTCCACAAATATAAATGGAACAAAAATGCTATTTATTAAAACATCTGCCTTAATAGAAATTCAACAAAATGCAGCGGAATTATTTTCAAGATCTTAAATAGTACTTGGCACTAAAAGGCCACAACATCAACATTATCTTGAATCCTCATAAAAATAGTTCATTATTGTTTAGTAAAAGAGATACGTAACAAGAAATGCAATCAAATATAGCAAACTCACATCCCGTTACGTATCAGAGCACCTAAAGACACAACGAGAGATAGCCACTCACGACAGCAATCAACAGCTACTTATTCTCGATTACCTGCAAGTTACTCATACGAAGAGCAACATTTCCAAGCAGAAGGGGTGAGATACATATTAAAAAATAGTAAGCATATAATTCATCAATGGAATTCAACAACATAAGCTACAATGTTTAACAAAATTATTACTTCACATAATTCTTCATTAGTATCTCATTAATAATAACCAACTTGACAAGAACAACTAACACGACACAACGACACCGACTTGACTATGCAACAACATCAACTTAGCAACTTGACAAATGCATTATGCATGTGGTACCAATCAGGGCATAAGCCCTCAACTTTAATTGAGCATAACCTCCAGCGCATAAGCCCTCAACTTTAATGAGCATAAGCTCCAGGGCATAAGCCCTCAACTTTGTATGCATGAACTCAACGACCAACAACTTAGACAACCAACAACTTGGACAACCAACAACTTAAACAACCAACAACTTAGACAACCAACAACTTAACAACCAACAACTTAGACAACCAACAACTTGCACAGCTAACAACTTAGACAACCAACAACTTAAATGGCATAAGCAACATGACATTATACAACATACAGTAATCACATAATATATTTCAACCTATCAACAACAATAGCAACATATACATTAATCAATTACTTACACATCAAACCAAGTTAGATTCATCACAACATAGATTAAATACTTATGAACACCTTAATTAAACTCATAGTACTTAAGCTCTGAAGTTCGGAGACAATCTATAAGTTTTGGGTTAGTTTTCATAAAATTTCACTAAGACCTCCCTAGAGTATTTTCATCATATCTCAAAAAATAAGAATCATTTTCAAGTCAAACTAAAGCCACAGGAACGCTAACTCAATTATCTACAACTTTCATGTTTACCCCAAAATCCAGTTCAAAACAAAAACGGGTGAAAAGGACGCAAGAACGCGAAACAGAGGATGGTTTTCCCAAAACACAATTGGAGTGTTTTTATCATAACTCAAGATTCACAAAACATTTTCGAGTCACTCTAAAGCCATTAGAAATATAACTCAATTATCTACAACTTTTATGTTTACCCCAAAAGCCAGTTCAAAACAGAAATGGGTGAAAAGGACACAAGAACGCGAAACAGAGAATGCTGTTTTCTGTGCTTTTCGCCAGGCGAAAATATTCTCCGCCATGGCAAGCTATGAACTGGGCTACTTTTCCAGGCGAAATATTCTCCGCCATGGCGAGCGATGACTGACAGCATTACGGGAACAGTCTGTTTTCACCCCAAAAACCCAATTTTCAATCACCCAAACCCCAAAATTGATAGGAATCACTGCCTACATGTATTTTATGACTTAAACATCACTTTTCTACATCAATTACATGAAATTCATATAGTTTCTACCATTTTTATAGAATTAAACCTAATTCCCAAAACTCACAAACTACAACTTTTGTCAAACCCAATTTCAGAAAAACATACTTAAGATTAGAGAATATGAATCTCACCCTTACCTTAGATTTACTCCTGGATTAGCAGCAGCGTTCTTCTCTCCTAAGGTCTTCTCCTTTTTTCTCCAAAACTCTTGTACGTGTTTCTATTTTCTAACTTTTCTATTCTCTACCTCTTATATTAACCCTAATTACTCTTATACTCCAAAACTACTCTTTTCCTCATAATCTTATTTATTTCTAAACTAAATATATATCTCCCCCACTTAATAAAAATAATACACCAAATAACAATATATTTCTACACAAAATAACAGATATATTTCTACACCAGATAACAAATATATTTCTACACAAAATAACAAATATATTTCTATAACAAATAACATAATATTATAATATAATATGATACTATAACACCAACATATAACACAAAAATAACACACATCACCATAAATCAAATAAATTATTCAAAAAGACTCTAAACTCAATCAAATAATTAAATAAATAAAATAGGGCGTTACAGTATATATATATATGAGCATATTAGTCAATGGTGTGACAACATAAAAAAAATAAAAAATAGGTGCAAAAGGAATATATATTAATACCATGTGAATTTCTGGAAATTCTTTTAGATGAATATATATTAATACAACATCAAAAAAAAAGATTTGGTGCAAAAGGAATGCTTACCAGTGAGACAGTGGTATGACAGCAAAGTCTCAATGTTTTTGGAAGCCATGTTAAAAATAAGTGTGGTGTATTTTGTTTAGTTTCCAATAACCTCTTGGCGATCACCTACAAAACAGTCAAAAATATTTGAGATGAGTGAAAGGAAGAAGAGTTGAAATAGAAAGAATAGGACATCCATAATTATATAGAAAGATAGCAGAGTTGAAAAAGTTATATGAATTACAATTACAATGTGTAGCACGATATAATTATATAGAAAGGAAGGAGAGTTGAAAAAATTATATGAATTACAATGTGTAGCAGGATACTTAAAAATAAGAGATAATGGTTAGGTATTAAGGAGAAAGAGTAGGAAGAAGTTGTTTAAGATCAAGGAGAAATAGTAGGAGATATGGTTAGGGTTAGGAGGAGGGGAATTAGGAGATATGGTTAGGTTTTGAAGGAGGGAAAAAGAAATAGTAGGAGATATGGTTAGGGTTAGGAGGAGGGGAATTAGGAGATATGGTTAGGTTTAGAAGGAGGGAAAAATTTAGGTTAAAATATTAGGTTAAATAAAGGCAGGGTGCTTTGTTTAGGAATAAGAGATTCATAAACCTAACTTTGTTGCCCTACTTTTAACCTAAAAATTTTGCCAAATTTCCCTCCTCCTAAACCTAACCGTGATTTCCTAAATTAATGCATCTCTTATTCATCTCTTATTCATATACCTAACTCTGTTGCCCTAATTTTAACCTAAAAATTTTGCCAAATTTCCCTCCTCCTAAACCTAACCGTGATTTCCTAAATTAATGCATCTCTTATCTCTTATTCATAAACCTAACCCTGTTGCCCTAATCTCTTATTCATAAACCTAACTCTGTTGCCCTAATTTTAACCTAAAATTTTTGCCAAATTTTCCTCCTCCTAAACCTAACCGTGATTTCCTGAATTAATGCATCTCTTATTCATAAACCTAACTCTGTTGTCCTAATTTTAACCTAAATTTTTTGCCAAACTTCCCTCCTAAACCTAACCGTGATTTCCTAAATTAATGCATCTCTTATATCTTATTCATAAACCTAACCCTGTTACCCTAATCTCTTATCTCTTATTCATAAACCTAACTTTGTTGCCCTAATTTTAACTTAAAATTTTGCCAAATTTCCCTCCTCCTAAACCTAACCGTGATTTCCTAAATTAATGCATCTCTTATCTCTTATTCATAAACCTAACCCTGTTGCCCTAATCTCTTATTCATAAACCTAACTCTGTTGCCCTAATTTTAACCTAAAAATTTTGCCAAATTTCCCTCCTCCTAAACCTAACCGTGATTTCCTAAATTAATGCATCTCTTATTCATAAACCTAACTCTGTTGTCCTAATTTTAACCTAAAAATTTTGCTAAATTTCCCTCCTCCTAAACCTAACTGTGATTTCCTAAATTAATGCATCTCTTATCTCTTATTCATAAACCTAACCCTGTTGCCCTAATTTTAACTTAAAAATTTTGCCAAATTTCCCTCCTCCTAAACCTAACCGTGATTTCCTAAATTAATGCATCTCTTATTCATATACCTAACTCTGTTGCCTTAATTTTAACCTAAAAATTTTGCAAAATTTCCCTCCTCCTAAACCTAACCGTGATTTCCTAAATTAATGCGTCTCTTATCTCTTATTTATAAACCTAACCTTGTTGCCCTAATTTTAACCTAAAATTTTTGCCAAATTTCCCTCCTCCTAAACCTAACCGTGATTTCCTAAATTAATGCATTAGATGCTATTAATCACATATATTAAATCCTACTTATTCATAAACCCAACCTTGTTCCCCTAATGTTAACCTAAAAAATTTGCCAAATTTCCCTCCTCCTAAACCTAACCGTGATTTCCTAAATTAATGCATTGGATGCTGATTCACGTTTCCCTAATCTTTCCTCCCTTATCAAAACCAAAATATTATTTCTCTGGGGACAACAATATTCAAAACACATTTTCTACCTTTTAGTAACAATTACAGACTTTTAGTAACATTATTAGTAACAATTATCTGCTTTTAGTAACAAACTATGGCTTTTAGTAACATGAATCAAATAGTAGATTCTCAACAAATTAATTGTCGTATTCCCTTCGCATCAATTTTCTTTTTCTCTTATATATATCATGAAATTCAATATTGGTCACTTGCTAGCAATTAATTTATGAAACATTTCGCAATATGTTTAACTTTTTAGACCTATTGTATAACCAATTATATACCAAATTTTTTATAATATCGAATAATCCACGACGTAAATAATTTAGAATATCTTAAACAGCCATAATTATTTCATGCTCACTTCAAGCCCTTCATGTTTTTATGGTAATTATAAACAAAAATCGTAATTACTCTGATTCAATCAACTAAGAGATTTCATCCTCATCTTTTTTTTTTGTTGTGCAGACAATGTGCTCCGCTTCCTCTATTTATGACAGCAAAAAATCCAAAACCTAATCTCTATGATTGAATCAAGTAGTGGATTTCATCCACATTTCTAGCCTAATTAGTTGCAGGTGATTGTCGCGTCATTTTTCGAAGATCAAGGCTATTTGATTAGCTTTTGACTCATTAAATTACTTCACGACTTTGATTTAAAAAAAGATTTGAATTTGACGGGGTCTGGGGGTTGGTTATATTTAGAGAAGGTATTAGAACCCTAAATATTCGTAGTACTCTACGAGAACCTTTCGAATTTATTTTACTTTTCGTGCTATAACTTGCTTATTTTTATTTGAAAGAAGGAATTTTGAGAATAGAGATTAAAAGAAGAAGAAAGAAGCCTATTATCTACATTTTTTATTGATTCGGAAGGACTAGGTCCTTTGCCTACGTACCTGTGAGGGATCAGAACCTTGTAGTTCGGGGTAAAATTTTTTGTTTGATTGGTTTTGTATGTTTTATTAGTTTTTGAAAAAGGTTTTAAAACGAAAAGCCAAAGTGGCAAACGAGAATTGGTTTGTGTTTTTTTTTAATATTAAAGAAAATGGACTCAATGATAGAATTAAATTGATTAATGTTTGATTTAAGAAAATAAAATAAAAAACAATCACTTGATTTAGGATCAAGGTTTGTTTATGAAAATATTTTTTGATTTTTGTTATTTGCATGTTTTTGTTATTTTTTGAATATTGACTAAAGTAAAGTTAAAACTAACGAAGCAAGGAAAATAAAACGTAGGTAACTCATGGCGGCGTTGGACCACCACGAGGACCTTTTGTAATGCCCTAGTTGTTATTTTATTATTTTTGGTTGATTTTTAAGTCTTTTATATGATTTAAAATGATTTGTGTGATTATTTGGTGTTTTGTTATTTTATTATTTAGTTATTTTATTATTTAATAGAAATAGGTGAGAAATAGAGTTATTTTGGACTTAAGGGAGATTAAATTAGAATTATGATAATTTAAGGGAGTTAAGGAAAATAAAGTGGGGGTTATGTTTTGGGGGGAATAGGAAAAGAAAGGTCATGTCATACCCTCATTTTGGACCTAAAAATACTCCTTCAAATTTCCCTGCTATTTTCTAATGCTTGCAAATCCACCGTGTTTTCTACTATGCTTCAGTTGCATACATTACTGCTTCAGTCCTTTAAATTTTTGCATAAAATCATACAAAAGGGTATTTTGGTCATTTCCTACAAAGGAACCCATTTTGGTCCCTACAATTTGTCCCTGAGTCTTTTCTGTTTGTTTGCATAAACCACTAATCAAGTTTTGAACAAAAATCACCTTAATTTGTATCTGAGTCAGTCTAAGTCGTTTTTGCCCCAGGGGCATTTTAGTCTTTTCACATTATTTGAATTTTGGGCAGAGAGGTATTTTAAAATACCTCATTTTTGGTAGTTTGTTCGTTTTAGTCCGTTGTGTCAATTTTAACCGTTTCACTTTACGTTGCATTCAGATTACATTTTTTAACCAATTTTACTACTTTTTGCATTTTAGTCCTAATATTTTCAAAAATTGCCATTTAGTCCAAAATTTTACATTATATTGCAGAAGTGTCCAATTCCAATTTTCAAAACAGTCCAGTTTCAGTTTTATTATTTTCAAAACAGTCCAAATGTTTAATTGCATTTCAGTCCTTAATTTCCCAAAATTGCATTTTAGTCCTTTTTTTTTCAGATTCAGTCCACAGATGCCACGCAAGCAGGAAAGTCCACGTGTCACAAGGTCATTGGCTCGCAGGCACACATGGAAGGCTATAAATAGTACACAGTGTCAGAATTCTGCAGAATAACGCCACATCACACAAACACATTTCCAACTTTCTCTCTCTATTCAGTTAGATCAAAGTTGCAAAACTCAGAAAGATTGAAGAACAAATCGCAAACCCTAGACCATTCCTGAACCAGAATTCAACAAAATTCAGTGGAAATCACAACGATTCTCAGAAGTTCAGTGTTGAATCTTCATCACTGAACCATTTTCCCTGCAATTCCAGTGCGAATTCACCATTATAATGGCAAACTCAAGCACGATCGCAGAGACAAGAGTTTGAGAAGAAGAAGAAGATTCAAAGGTTTCATTCGGATTTCAAGCAAGAACCAGTGAAGCATAGAATCAAAGCCAAAGGTTCAAGAATTCAAGACCAAATCTCCGAACGAAACCAGGTTTGAATCAAATACTTACCTCCATTATGCGTATGAACATCAACGAGTTCGAATCAACGTAGTTCTGTAGGATTTCGAACGGTTCAGTTCCAAAGCAACGAAACCCTAAGAAATTTTCAAAACCGTAACAGATTTTAGGGTTTACAACGCAAATCAATCGTTGTAAACCTTTAAATCCGTGAGAGGTTCCATTAGGACGAAGGTTTGAACAAAGATTTGAACCAAGAACGCATCAAGAACCGTTCGAAATCCGTGAGTGGAAGCTCAAGATCTACGATGATTCAGCCAACATATGTAGTTTATGGTGTTTGATTCATGCTTAGGGTGGCCATACAAGTTGTTGGAGCTTTGTTTCTTTGATTTTGAGCTGTACGAACAGATTTAGAGTTAGGGTTTCATGCGGCGAAGAGAGAACGAGGAAGAGAGAGAGTGGAACAGTGAGAATGAAGGAACCGGGTTCAAAACCTTCTTATATGAACTCCTAGACCGGGTTGCTCCATACCCGGTCCATGGTCCTTTAATCCTGAGCATTGGATCATGATTCAGATAGGTTCGGATCAATCTAACGCTCCAGGAGTGTTAGCTTGATCCGAACCCGTTTGATCTATGGGTTTTGGGCTCTTTACCCGCAGGCCTTAGTTTTTTTACCCTTCTTGATTCTGTTACTGTGTGTACCCCAGTCTTTGCTATTTGCACCTCTACGCATGTTAATTTTCTTGCTAAAATTCCTAAAAAATTACCATATGTTTCTTGATATATTTTCATTATTTTGTGGTGTTTTCACACTTTAAAGTGAATAAAAAGCATGTGCGTTAATTTTTTATTGGATTTACATGTTTTAATGATTTTTGTGAATTTTCTTGCACTATTTTGGATCCAATTTTTGCTCTATGGTGTTGATACTTGATATATGATTTTTGTGATGTGTTCATCTCTGAATTCATGCTATTTCTACATTCTTGCATGCCTAATTGTTAATTCTTTGGTTTTCAAACTTAATGGATCATTTCTTGCTTTACAAATTAACTCCTAGTCCTCTAGTTCATATGCTCAATAATGACCCCTTATTTTACAAGTTTGCTTACAATCCACAATGCTACAATTTTGTTTGTTAATTTCTCTTTGCAAGTTTAATTGATAGCTTCTCTTTGGTCAAGTTTAGTTGCTAATTTTGAGATGTAATTTGTTGTTGAAATGTGTGGATTTTAGGGTAAATGTGACTCATAAATTCTCTTTAATTCTTGAAGTGCCTCCTTTAAAAAGGGGGGCTGTTTTGGTAAAGATCATAGGTTATAGAATTTAGTTTAGATTTCAGGTCTTAGTTTGGTGTCATTTGCATTATTTTTTATATTAGTTCTTTTGCAATTTGCTTAATATTTTTGGTTATGTTCATTTCATCTTTTTGTCATTTGTTTAGTACTTGCTTGTGCATTTCGTCTTTCATGCATTGCTACTCATCCTATCATTTCCCTACTCTTCATTGGCCATCTTATTTCATGTCCTAAGCATATCATTAGCATTGCATTATTTTCACCTTTTTCCTTTCCTTTAGCTTTTATGCAATTTTCTACTATCTCATGTAATATTTTAGGATAGTTTACTTTTCTTTAATTTCATGCAAGATCATAGAATGTAAAATAGGACCCGATGTAAAGGACTATGGACTATAATGATGTACACCGACACATGCACCGACACACGCACACACGTTGTATGTCTACCGTTAGGTGTATGTTTAGGATGCACGATACTTAGAGAAAATTAATCTTTTTAAAAACAAACAACTTCCATCACTTCAAATATTTTCCAAATAAACCTTGGAGTCAAAACTCCAAAGGATTTTCCCTTTATTTTCTTAATCAAATCAAAATGCAATTAACTTCCAACTTTAACCATTTTTTGTAAATAAATTGGACTAACCTCACTTGTTTTCAATTCTAATGCCTATACGGCCTCTTTCCTTTCTTCAAAACCATTTTCAAAACTAAAATAGAACAAAACTCACAAAAATATTTTGGAAGAGAACTACATGGAATTTTGATCCCTTAAAAGGGTATGTAGGCAAGAGACTCAAAATCTCTCCAAGTCCAATAAAATAAAATCCAACCTTCTTCCTCTCGTTCTTAAAACCAATCTTTTTTTACAAATAGCAATAAAAGCAAAGCGTATACATAAAGCATAGTAAAACGGTTCCTATAGGATACTATAGTCATTGCGGGTGCCTAACACCTTCCCGTAATGAAATCAGCCCCGAACTTAGAATTTCTAAGGTTTTTTCTCGATTTTACCTTCCCCAAAAAAATAGAGACATCAATGATTGAAAGGTTCAAATCTAATCAATGATTTGACACCCGAAAATCGCGATGACAGGTCAGTAACATTTTTCACGTACAATTGAGAAAACAAGAGTTTTGGAAAGAAGGGAGAAAACCTAGAAGAGGCAAAGAGAAGAGGAAGAGGGAGAATCCATTTTCTGTAAATCGTTCATCTAAATTCAGGTAAGGGTGATACTAACTTTCAATTAATAATATGTATATGATTTCTGAAATTGAATTGAAAATGGTGTTCTTGGGTTAGGGTTAGAAAATTATGAAAAGTTGCTAAATGTTGTGAATTGTGTTGTTGAATGCATGTTTCTGTGTTGTTTTGGATGTTGTGTTGTATATAGAACCTGTAAACCTTTTTGTAATTCATTTTGGGTGATCAGGGGATCAAAATTGGGATTTTGGGAATTAGGTTAAATTTAATAAAATTGGTAGAAACTATATGAATTGCCATGAATTGTTGTGTTAATCGATGTTCAGGTCTTAGTATAATCATAGGTAATGTTTCCTATCAAATTTGGGGTTTGGGTGATTGAAAATTGGGTTTTTGGAGTGAAAACTGGTCTTTTCCCGTAGAGTTGTCCACATTCCATCGTAGTACGATGCTGGAAATCGTACTACGATATTTCCAGTAGCAAAAAGTTGTTTTTCAGCACATTCCATCGTAGTACGATGCATTCCATCGTAGTACGATGTAATAGTGAACACCATCCCCTGTTTCCGTGTTCTTGCGTCTTTTTCACCCATTTCAGCTCCAAACTGGCTTTTTGTGTAAACATGAAAGTTGTAGATAATTGAGTTAGCTTTCTAATGGCCTTGCTTTGACTTGAAAATGTTTTACGGATTTTGAGTTATGATGAAAATACTTCGAGTGGGTCTTGAGGAAAACTTTAAGAAAACTTAGCATAACTTATTCCAAGTTAGTCCAAAACCTATGGTTGGTTCCCAAACTTCAAACTTAAGTATTAGAGGTTTAATTGAGGTGTTTTATGAGTATTTAACTTATGTCTTGTTTAATCAAATTTGATTTCCTTTTGAAAAATGTTTTGGTTTTGCAAAATGATAATGTGAGACGAACTTCGTGAATTTGTGAATTCTTCATATGTGGCCGATGAAATGCTTATGTAACCTCTACTGCACACATATTTGACTTGTGAGAACACATGGCATAGGCAATTGGGCTTGTTAAGTTGGTTATGGCTCATGACTTCATTCATTTTCAAAGTTGCGAAATGTAAGATGAACTTGTGCAATTTGTTTTTTAAAGGTTCATTTGATTGTTGAACTCTTTGGTATATGGATTCCTATAATTAAATGTAGACTTGTGAGTGGATGTTGGATGATGATAATATTATAAATGAAAGTATAACTATGAGAATATATGTATATGTATATATATAATTATATATGCCATATCGTTGATTTCCGTTGTTGTGTCGTTGTTGTCCAAGTTGGGGAGTGTGTCATAAATGATTTAGGCACAGTTGTTGTTGTCGTAGTTGTTGTTACCGGTGTAATCGAGTTGTATGTTGATATACACAATTGGAGTCCGTTGCATAGTCTAAAAGCGGTGAGGACTTCGGTCCTGGAATGCTCGTCATTCAAAAGCGGTGAGGACCTCGGTCCTGGAATGCATTGTCATTCAAAAGCGGTGAGAGCTTATGCTCTGGAACGCCTTGACGTTCAAAAGCGGTGAGGACTATTGTCCTGGAATGTTTAGTATTCAAACGCGTTAGTATGGTACCACATGCATAGTACATGAGCCGTTGTTGTCTTTGTCGGTGGACATTGTCGTTGTCGTTGTTGTCGGTGTCGGTAGTTGTTGCATATGTCGGTGGGCATTATATATGTCATTGTTGTCGTTGTCGGTGAACATTATGGTTGTTGTTGTTGGATGATATTTAAATGCTGGTTAAACTATTGATTTTTGTTATATATATATAATGATATGATGATGCTAATATGGTGTTGAATTCATTGATGAAATATTTATATGTTATTGTTGATTGTGAATCTCACCCCTTCTACTTGAAAACGTTGCTCTTCGTATGGGTAACTTGCAGGTAATGAAGACTAGTAGGATGTCTGGCTCGAGTGTCTTAGGGCTCTGATACGTAACGGGATGGGAAACGTTGTTGTGTTTATTCATTCCTTTATGTATCAATATTAAATATGTTGTTGGAGGTTTTATGTTGTTAAACAATATTTTATTTAGTTGAGGCCTTTGTGCCAAGATTTTGTTGGAGGTTGATATTATTTTGAAAAAACTTTCCGCTGTAAATTATGAGATCAAATGTTGTTGAAAATAAATAGTATATTTTCTATTTATGAAATTTTTGAAAAGCAGTGTAATGCTCCGTTTGTTGATTTACTCTGATTATGTATATTAATATTACGTTGTGGGGAGACGGGGTGTTACACCTTTGACCTAAAATACGAAGCATGAAAAATAACGCATACACACCAACACGCACACGTGTACCTAAGCTATTACAAAAAAACCTATTAATACATTCTAGAGTCTGCGATAAATAAAATAAATAAATTACATTAAATCTAACTATACATTCTAAAGTCAATACGATAAAATAAATGACACAAAATAAAAATAAATATAAATATGCATGAGTGAAGATAAGGTACGAAATAATAAGCCTAAACTAGATGAGAATGCACGAGAAATAAAAGTAAGATACTAAAAAAAATGCATGAAAAAATAAAAAAATCAAAATCAAAATAGAAACGGGGGGTGCTAACAGTATAAAAGGGGGTGCAAGAATTACAAAAGGTGTGAGATTGGGCCTTGAACAATGTTAGGCGGTACTGGGCTTTAAAAGAATAAACCGAACCGGTCTGATTCAAGTGAACTGGACCGGTTCGGTATAGGGTATATATAGGGGGAGGGGGTCCAGTTCCCTCATTTCTCCTTCCCATTTCTCTCTCTAACTTTCTCCCTCTCTCTAAAACACTCTCTTCTCTCTCTTGTTCTTGTTTCTGGGTTCTTCAAGAACCCTTGAAGTTTCCGGCGAGTTCGTCCGAACCGCCTTGAAACGCAGACGCCGACACGGTGGTCGCCGGCCAAGGAAGCCGCGCTGCCGCGTCGGATAACCTAATCTGTTCCTTTTCCTTTTTTTGTGCGATTATATTCTACTCCTTCACCTCTACTTGATTCTAGTCTTAAAACTCTCAAATCCTAAACTAAAAACCCTAGATCTACAAAAACAGAGAGGAGGAAAAAACGAATTACCTTTAATGTTTTGAAGTTTGATTCCGTTTGTTTTTGGTGCTTGACTTTGGTCCGGTTTCCTGTTTGTGCCGGTTCATATCGGTTTTGTGGTTCATGTGCGTGTGTGTGAGCTTGTATGCGGTTTCGAATCTGTTTGATCCGATGTGGTTCTGGTTAGGGTTTCAGATTTTAGTCTCGTACGGTTTGTGTGATATGGTGGTGTTAGCTGTTGGGCTATAGGTTTTGTGAATTTTTTGGCCGTGATGTTGTGTGAATCTTTATGAATTTTTGGCTTCTGTTGCCTGTTGTGCGTGTGTGAATTTACGGTCGAGATTTTTGTGTACTGGCTTTGGAAATTTGGCCGATGAAAATTGTTGTGAAACTGTGTTCTAGGGTTTTTGTGATGCAGGTTAATTGTTGTGATTTTCGGCCCCTTTTCTTGTGCGTGTTCTGGCTGTTTTTATAGCCTTAGGGTTTGTTAATAAAAGCAAAATTCTTGGCATGATTGTGATGAGAACGTATGCGGATTTGGACGACCAATGAAGGAAGGAGAAAAAAACGCGTACTGGATTTGGACGAACTCGGACCTGGACTATATTTTTTGATTTTTGGACAATTAATAATTAAAAATATAAATATAAATGAAAGTGATTAAACTAAAAATAAAAATAAAAATGACTAATTAAAATAGAATTAAAATAAAAAATAAAAATTGAGAAATGAAATAAAAGATGAAAATTAAAAAGATAAAGTTAAAAAAATGAGAGAAGAGGGCCCGTATCGGAAAAAAATGAGGTATTTTAAAATACCTCTCTGCCGAAATTTCGTTTGAAAAGTCGGAGATTATTCCGGACCAAAGGACGTGTGTCAGTGGTGTCTTAGGTCAAAAATTGGGGTATGACAGATGCCCCTATTTAAGTTTCTTCGTCCGGAGACTTGAAGATGAAATCTTTGATTCGACTGATCGAAGAGACTGAAATACAAAGTACACCATTTTTGACCTAAGATGCTATGGATGCTTGTGATGCAATTATGAATGCAAGACGGCGAAGACATTTTGATTGGGACGAGAAATCTCAATGGGATACCTGAATTTGTTGAGAAAGGGATCTGACTCCACTAGGGGATAGTGTAGTTCCACTGGGGGAAATGGTGGTGTACTATTGTATTGGTTTGGAATGATAGTTCAATGGAGACCCCTCTTGACCAGACATACTGGGATGACACTTGAGAGAATGACAGGTAAACACAAGTTTTCGTTGTTTGGAACTGACCACCCGGAAAATGATAAACAGTTAAACTCAAGTTGTCCATTGTTTAGGACTAACCACTTGAAACAAGACGAAAGGTAAGCTCAGGTTGTCCATTGTTTAGGACTAACCACTGGAAGCAAAGACGAAAGGTAAACTCAAGTTGTCCATTGTTTAGGACTAACCACTTGACAAAAGGTAAATTCAAGTTGTCCATTGTTTAGGACTAACCACTTGAAAGAAAGAAAAAGGAAAATTCAAGTTGTCCGTTGTTTAGGACTAACCACTTGAAATAAAGACAAAAGTAAACTCAAGTTGTCTGTTGTTTAGGACTAACCACTTGACTCAAGTTGTCCATTGTTTAGGACTAACCACTTGAAAGAAAGAAAAAAGGAAAATTCAAGTTGTCCATTGTTTATGACTAACCACTTGAAACAATTGAGGACTGAACTGAGGGGATACGACCAAACGAGACTCTGGGCAACTAATGCAATCGTGTATGAATTGATGTTGTGTATGTATGTGTGTGTTGTGTACGCTTGAATGTGTGAATTCATGAAAGTATTGATGTGTGGATGCATGAATGCATGAATGTATGAATGTGACTTGAACGATCAAATAAACTGTATGTGACAGGTAACTCGATGGAACGAGAGACAAAACAGGTAGGATGGAGGTGGACTGACGTCGCAGTACAAACACTCAGCAAACTTCCTTAGAGATGGTATTATCGTGAACAAATCGGGCCATTGACGGTGCAAAACCTGACAAAAGGTGGCAGCTAATGTCCCTTGGGGAGACAACTCATTGTCGAACAAAAGTCTGGGAGAAGTCGCCATTTGTAAATGGGCGTAGAGTGTTCATCTCTCGGCATGCTTTAACAGTCATGTTTTTTGTTTTTGTTTTTTTTTTGTTTGTTTTTTTAAAAATCCCTGATTTTGCTTAAACCGCCCTTTCGGGTTTTCAGACCATCGGGAATGTATTCTTTTTGTGCCCCTAACTTTTGCCTGGACCGCCTTTTTGGGTTTTCAGTCCACCAGGACGCTCTCTATCGCCTAAGCCGCCTTTTCAGGTTTTCAGCTTAGCGAGCTCTATTTATTTTATTTTTTTTTTTGCTGTTTTTTTTCCTCACATTTTTGGGTTATGACTGCATTTTGCTCAAAGTAGAGGTCTTCTCCATAGCCATGTTTCTCTTTCAAAGGGTAATCGTTCTTGAGGCGGACTTTGATGTACGCTTCAGCTACTCACGAGTTCAAAGAGAGTGTGCTTGTTGTTCACACTTTTCAAAAGATGTAAAAAAAAAAGAGTAAATTACACTCCCCTCCCCTCAAAGATGCTTGAATTACACTCCCCTCCCCTCTTATGTTAAAATATACATTCCCCTCCCCTCTTATTCAAAACATATTAGAGAAAAATACATTTCCCTCCCCTAAGAAAAGCTTGAATTACATTCCCCTCCCCTCTTATGTTAAAATCTACACTTTACTCCCTCAATATATATTTTTTTATTTTTAATAATCTAGCAAAAAAATAATAATCTAATACACTTCGAAAATAACAGTATTGCAGGTCTATTTTAACATAATAAAAAATTGAATACATATTTTTTTGCTATTTTTTATTCACAATTTCATTAACATGTAGTTTTAAACCCTATTATAAAATATGAAACAAGCCAAAATAAAATTAAAATACGTGAAAAATTACTAACGACAATAAACCATGGTTATTTAAAAGTTAATTTTAAACTCTAAATTATAAAATCAATAGCAAAATATTTAAATTTAATTATCATTAACATTTAAATTATAAAGAAATGAATTAATTTTTCTTAAAGGGTGGTTTGAAATTAATATATATCATAAAAATATTTATTTATGTTAAAATAGATTAAAGTGTAATGTATATTTAATTATCAAGGGAGGGGGTTGTAATTCAAGCATCTTATAAGGGAGGGGAGTGTAAATTTTATTTTTCAAGGGAGGAAATTGTATATTTTAACATAAGAGGGGAGGGGAGTGTATTTCAAGCATCTTTGAGGGGAGGGGAGTGTAATTTACTCAAAAAAAAATTGTATTTTGAATTTTTGCTTCAGGTATTGTCATCAAAAATAGAAGAAATTTTGCAAATAGAATAAATGAGAATTCCAAATAAATGGGCACATGCACAAATTTTGATGAATTAAGTGGTGACCCGCCAATGGCACGACTCCACAGATTTTGAAAAATTTGAAAAATGGTAAATATGTGGGAAGGGTACGTTGAACACAGTAACCACAATTCTCCCTAACAACTTTGAATTGCCCCTGTTTCGGGTCTTTGATTTGCTTATGCTTTGAATCGGAGGCCTTTTGATGACTGGAGGCCCCAAGTTGACTGTGCCTGACCGGGTGCAGTTACTTTGTCTTTTGATCCTTGACTTTTGCATAGATCGCCCTTTCGGTTTTTCCATCTATCAGGATACTTATTTTTGTTCATGTCTTTAATTTTTGCCTGGACCACCCTTTCGGGTTTTCAGTCCACCGAGACGCTCATTTTTGCCTAAGTCGCCTTTTCAGGTTTGCGACTTATCGAGCTTTTTTGTTGATTTTTTTTTATTTGATTGATTTTTGTATATTTTGACAAAGTATCTCTTGACTGCACCGGCATTCACAGGGCGTGTGAGTTTGTCACCACCCATAATTTGTAAGAGTCTTTGCACACGAGCCTTCATCGTTAAGTATCCACTCGCCCCTGGAGTCTGGTCAGAAAGATAGTGTATTTTTTAGCACAAGGTTTCTTGAAATCCATGGGGACGAACCTTCTTGTTGGAAGTTTGTTTTAACCTCTCTTGATATAGTTGTACGAGGCCGTCATGTTTTTAAGTTCAATCAAGCTTGGATTTCAACAGGACTCCTATCGACGAGACTTCGACGACCTCCATGTTGTATACTGAGGGAAGGAGGGGGACTGTCCCTGTTGAAATGTGCCCTTGAAGTATGATGGTAGCATCTCGTGTAAGGGACTGCCCTTTTCTAGACACTCTTCTTGATATTTTTGTTTTCGACTTTAACGACCAAGATGCCCTAGTAGACGAGAAACTTCATCGGGAATTTCTTCATCTTCCTCTTCTTCGAGTTTCAGACACAGGGAACTCAAAGTTGGGAGAGAGTACATGGTTAATATGTTCAACGGGTTTATTAATGCATGATTTGATTATTGATTTTGACAAGTAAGTATAAGTTATGATTATGCAGTTTTTTGAGAATGATTAGAGAATTTTTTGGTTTTTTGTATTACCATTTTTCCTGAAAAAGCACAAAACCAAACAAAATAAAGCAAAGTCGGGATCAAGACGACTTTGTATTGATGATGACAATTCATAAAGCAAAAAGCCCTACATAAGTTCACTTTTGTCTCGGGCGGGACAAAAGGATTTTTGAAAAGTGTAAAACAAGCAAACAAACATATCATTTGAACAAGAGAGTAGTAAAAGGAACATCAACCGCGACCCAAGTGCAGCTAACCAATCCATGTGTCAACATTAGGTAACATGATCCGGTAGTGGGTTAACTTGCATGTCCAGGTTCAAAATCTTCGAAAGAGAGGATGTTGGCTTCAACTAAATCTTGAATTGCATTCTTCAAAGCATAACAACCCTTAACATCATGATCGGGTGCCCCCTGGTGGAAGACACATGAGAGGTCAGCTCCAAACCATGCTGGAAATTTCTTGGGTATTGGAGGAGGCGCCTTAATCTGAACCCAGTTCCTTTCAAGCAACGTTGGGAGTAACTCTGCATACTTTATGGGAATCAGATCAAATTTTGTCCTTGGAGCATGTTTTTGCGGATTGAATTGTTAGGGAGCCTGTTGTCGAGGTGGTTGTTGATACTGTTCGGGCACCGAGTTAATTTGCATACCCAGATTCGGATCTTTGAAAGATAAGAGGTCGACTTCGATAAATTTTTGAACTATTTTCTTAAGAGCAAAGCAATGCTCAATGTCATGACCAGGTGCCCCTTGATGGAAAACACAAGTGAGGCCAGCCCTATATCCTGTTGGCAATCTTTCCGGCACTGGAGGAGGCGCCCAGGTTTGTACCAACTTTTTTTTTGAGCAGTTTTGGGAGCAGGTCCATATATCTCATAGGGATTGGATCAACCAGTGTTCTCGGAGCATGATTCCATGTGTCGAGCTGTTGAGGAGCTTGTTATCAAGGCAGTTGTATGCGCAATGGCTGATGTTGTTGTTGAGGTGGCCGCATGCCTAAAGGTTGGGGCTTCTGCTGCACCAGTGGTTGATCCTGCGTAATTTTCAGCGAAGATACCAAGTTAGCCAACCTTTCCATTTCGGCCCTGAGCGTTATCACCTCTTCACGTAGCTTGTGGACCTCTTGTTCGAGCTGATCCATTTTCTGTGTTTGCGCGAGTGTTTGCATGTGCAAACTCAAGTTGATGGAAGACATCAGACCACTTTACTGATGGATTGACCCCTTTATAGAAGAGACACAATGTGAGACACGGACCACAAACTAGAAACTATGGATGCAAAATGATGCATGGTATGTTTATGCAAAAATAGACACATGTATATATTTTTTTTTTATCGAAGGACTTATAAAAGAAACTTTGTAAACATCATAACTGAAAATTTCATTGAATAATTAGAGTGCTGAAAGATAATTCCTTTTTAACAAACTGAGCCAATGGATAGACTCCAAAGTATAAAGGAAAGCTAGAGAATAAAAGCAAGTAACGAGTCCAAAAGAATCCCAAGCTCTTTAGGCAAGTGGACCATCAGAATCGGAATGTGCGCCGGAAAAGAAGTCCATACGCTTCTTGTTAGCATATCGGTCGAGCAGCCTGTCCTTCACCAGGAGAAGTTCATCCCTCTCGATCATTTATCGTCTTTGCTTGAGGATTTCGCGATCCTTCTGTTCTAGATGCCCACTCATTGTCATGATCAGAAATTCTGCTTCATGGTACTTTCTCTTCCAAATGGCACTTTCATGTTGTGACTCAGTCAATCGCTCCCGGTACTCCTCCATGGTCTCAGGGGGTAAGGGAAAAGGTATTGTTGGAGTAGTTGAGGTTAAGGACCTCAGTAGAGGGTAAGGCATTCCTATCTGAGTAGCTCTATCAATAACCCATTGGAGGTAAGATTCATGGGTTGTACTTGAGTTATTTCCCAACTAGTTCCTATCCCTCTTGACAATGGAATGTCAAGCTTGTACAAATTGCGCTTTCTTGTTCCCAACATCCTCTTTATAGAAGAAGAAATCACGGTCTAGGATGAGGTAAAGAGGGTTCATCTTCATAGGGTATCCAAACTGGCGTCTGGCGAGAACTGAGTTATAGCTTATTCCCCCGCCAAGAAGAGGCACGTTGTTGAATTCTCCACAATGGTCAATAATAACTTTCGGGTCAAGAGTTGGGTTGAACTAAACTATGTTTAACTGGGGTAAGGGCCATGATTTTCTCAGACCATGGAAGCTTCTCTGGTCTAAACTTAGGGTGAGGTAAGTGTGAGGTAATCCAAATGTGGAGTAAAGGTATACAGCAAATGATAACTCCACGTTCTTTGTTGGTACGATCATGGATGGAAAAGTAGGTATCGGCGAGCAAGGTAGGAACAGGGTTTTGGGTTAAGAAGATTTGGATGGCATTCATGTCGACGAAGTTATCAACATTTGGGAAGAGTGCAACGCCATAGATGAGCAAGGTGAGGATGGTTTCAAAGGCATCGACATTGGATCTTTCAGCAAAATCGGTGACCTTTTGGTAAAGTAAATTGAAGGGTAGGCATTGGAGGCCTCCTTTGGTGGTTAGGTGTTTCTTTATGTCGGATTTTTCAATGTGGAGAGCAGCTACAATGTCTGGGACCTTAGGACCGGGTTCAAGACCATGGAAGGGTACTTTGTCGAGCACGGGTAAACCGACCCAGTGGGAATATTCCTCCAGTGTAGGGGCAAGCTGATAGTCTGGGAACGAAAAGCAGTGGTAAAGTGGATCATAGAACTGAACCAAAGTGTTGAGGAGCCCTTCGTTGACATCCGTCTTGAGAATGTTGAGCAGATGTCCGTACCGTTTTCGAAAGTGATCCGAGCTAGTCAGCATCTTTGCTAGTTTCCTTAAGCTTTCCAAGTCTGGTTTCTTGAATTTATATCCATGAGTTCTCCTTGCAACACTCCCCATACCTATGATGTTTACAAAAAGTTTATTTAAGTCCTCCGCTTTTTGATGAAAAAAAAAAAGAAAGTTTATGAATGAATGCATGTATGCATGGTGTGGTTGGGTTCATAATGTTGGAGTTGAGGGATAGCCCGCCGTATGGTAGGGACTGTGGCTTCATTTGTACCTGTATCACGGGTTCTACAAAGTTCCCAAAGTCCAACCCCCTTTGAATTTTATTGGATGACGAGACAACACCCGGTCCAATAACGTCTGTAGGAAAGTCTCGTTTGAGTGTAGTATCGTGTGTCGACTAATACCAAGACAACACTTGGTTAGCCACCGCACTACGTCCTAAGAGGCCAAGATGGGTTAAGGGTAACTAAAGGTCCTTAGCTTTGACGGAAACTTAAAAGTAATAAAGTCTAAACGTGACAGCACACGCCGATATATACTACTTCAAGATCCTCCGCTAAGTGTGGTTATATCACATGTTCCAAAACACGAGAATACTCTCGGAATGTCACTATGATTCTACCACTCCTATCTTAAATTTATCTCAAGCCCGGGTTAGGACTTACCTCACCATTCACGTTTAAGAAATGAGAAAGAAGAAGAAGGACATATATACACGTATTTCCATCTTTTATTTTTTTGTTTTTGTTAAGTAAGTTATAGCACAAGAAATTAAGTAAAGTCAAGTTAGGCTTAGGGTTTGGTAACAAAAGCAAAATTCTTGGCCTGATTGTGATGAGAACGTATGCGGATTTGGACGACCGATGAAGGAAGGAGAAAAAAAACGCGTACAAGATTTGGACGAACTCGGACTCGGACTATATTTTTTGATTTTTGGACAATTAATAATTAAAAATAAAAATATAAATGAAAGTGATTAAACTAAAAATAAAAATAAAAATAAAAATGACTAATTAAAATAGAATTAAAATAAAAAATAAAAATTGAGAAATTAAATAAAAGATGGAAATTAAAAAGATAAAATTAAAAAATGAGAGAAGAGTGCCCGAATCGGAAAAAAAATGAGGTATTTTAAAATACCTCTCTGCCGAAATTTCGTTTGAAAAGTCGAAGATTATTCTGGACCAAAGAACGTGTGCCAGTGGTGTCTTAGGTCAAAAATTAGGGTATGACAGTGATGTACACCTCTTCAAGATTGTTTTTGTCATTACCACTTTATTTTATTCAAATATTAAGTCAGACTTTGGAAGTCATTATTTTGCGCCCCCTCCCTATTTACACGCCAATTATAAAGTCAAACCAAGTGTCCCAACAAAATAATAATTTCATATTTTCTGTATTAATCTTTATCCTAAAATGTTGGGCATTTCCTAATTTTATTCCACTTCAAGTGCATCAGTTTGGGAATTATCGTTATAAGCAACACTTCTTATTTTAACCATCAAACTATGCTCACACGTATTACACCTTTGTTAAAGTAACAGAAACGATATACTAGAATTATGGAACAATATCAACATCTATAGTAATTAACATTATGATTTGAGTTACGACAATTTTAACATTCAAACGAACTACATTGTTTTATTTCTAACAGTGAATATTAATTTCTTAAAATGACATGTGCGTTAGCACGGGTCAATGGTCTAGTAGACCCCTAAAAAAAATGTATAGAAGGAAGTTTGGATAACAAATTAAAGGACTACTTTGTAAATTGAAGGAGTAACTAGTTTTAAATAGTTAACTTAAAGGATCACATATGTTATTTGACTTTTATTTTAATATGTGAAATAATACGAAAAATTCTAACGTGGTTACAAGATTTCAAGCACAAGATTTGGTTACACTTAGAAAAAAACTCATTACCAAATTATTTGTGTCTATTAAATTTTCAAATGTCATTTTTAATCCTTTTAAAATTTTCTTGAATGTTTGGCCCCCCAATATTTTATTTCCCTGCATTTAAGTCGGCATTTAAGTCGGGTCATATATACCCTTCATATTTTGTAATGAGTTTTTTCATAAGTGTTTAAAATATTATAAGATTCTCAAAACATTAATTAAATATGAATTTTAAAGCGGAAAAAACATAAAGACTTATATTTAATTTATCCTTTGTTAAAAAATTCTACAATTTTGCAAGAGAGAGTTTTATAATATACTAAATATGGCTTCAAAAATAAATTCAAATTTAAAATGATACATATGAGTTGATTTAAAAACAAAGATAAAAAATGATGACAGAAAATAGTTGAACTGCAAAACATTTAAGAAAAATTTTAGAAAAATTAAAAACAAAATTTGAAAATTTTATAGAAAAAAAATGTATTTAACCCATATTATAATAAATTAAAAGAGGTGAGCTCGCCTCTATATTCCTCTTTATCTCACCACTATGGAAAAACCGAAGCATTTTTTGTCTTTTGCAATAAAAATATAGGTTTTGCTATGGTCTATATTATAGGCAAGAGAATTGGTGGAATATTACGCGTATTTCTCATTAAATTGGTGGGGAATGAGAATTGGTGGAATATTACGCGTATTTCTCATTATAGGTTTTGCTATGGTCTTTTTATAATTATTTGTCCTTTTCTATAAAGTCTTAAATATTTACCGTAATATTTCACTTTTTTTTTAACCCAAGAAACTGATTGACACTTTGGATTGAAATAGCAAGGATCATGCTAATACAAATGTCTTTGGCGTTATCAGACCTTAATTAAGATGGATTAAGCACATATATGCAAGCAAATGCATGATTTCAAATGTGACCTCCTAGTCCTCCTATTCTATTGTGTCATAGCTGCACATGAATTGATGTTTTTGATTTTAACATTTAAGTTTATTGTTTACCTCGCTTTTACATAAATGGATTCAACCATAAATCATTTACATTCAACTTAATTTTTGTTATAATTAATTTTACAAATCAATTTTTGAGAATTTCTAATGATTATCTCAAATATTGCAAAGAAAAATTGAAGATATTGTAAATGATATGTCATTAGACAAAGTATCAGGTGAAAGATTGCAAAACATGAGAGAAGAAAATTGGCATAATTTACTCATCAACGAAGTATCATGGATGATGCATTCATATGCTACAAGGAAAACCAAAGGAAACTTTAAAAATGTATTTACTGAAGTCACACAGAGAGCTTACAATTCTTAGATATTAAGGTATTTTTAACTTTTTGATATAAAATGGTATTATAATTTTTAGATGTGAAACTTTTTTTTTATTTTTAATTTTGGATATATAATGATACAATTTCCCGATAACCAACCAAGAGTGATCATTCAATTATATCTTAAATATTCGCACAAGAGAAACATTATGTGTTTGAGGTGGCGCAGCACACACATACCGGTGAGATGGGAATGTACCTATTATGAATGTGGATATGAGTCATTTTCAAAGTTCAAAAATGACAAATTCAATTAATATTTGATAAAATTTAGAAGATGTGTTAAGATGCAAACTCTGCTAGATAAGTTTTATTTTAAATAAAATATTATTTGTAGTATTTAAAAGACACCACCTTGTACCGGAAAAAGGCCTCACCTCACTACAACATTAGCTAGTATACACACTAATCTTTAATTGACAAAGATGAAGGAAAATTAAGTATCGCTCAAAACTCCTCCAACACGTGTCTTAGTCGTTGCGCTGCGGTTCGTTTCTAGGCTTTGCTTGCGCGATTTTTTGCATTAATTTTTTTTATTGTTTAATATCCTCGTTACATTAGAGATTCGCATTAGAAATTCTCACTTATACGAGACCACTAATATTAAAAGGAAAATGTATGTTTACACACCAACTTAAAAATCGACACATAATTCTACGTGAAGGACATTTATTCCAACGGAGAATCCTTCATCACATTTGGTTAAAAAGTGGTTATCTCAACGATTAAAGTAAGTGAACAATAGTGAAGCAGTCAGATTGGTGAAGCAATAGACATTGGAACAATAGTGTTCAAGACTACCATAAATTTACTATCAAATACCATTTTCTCTATGGATTTGATTCACTCAAATGGTGCAGCCGGAGAGTTTAAGGAAGTGGTGACGAATATTACCAAACTTGCTGGAACACCAAATGTGCCTGATTTTTTTCCTGCATTGAAGATGCTTGATCCACAAGGCCTAAAAAGAAGACAAACAAAAAATGTTGGGAAACTGTTAGACATCTTTGAAGACTTGGTTAACCAACGTTTGAAGATGAGGGAAGGCACAAGTGTAGACAACAATAAAGACATGTTCGATGCCACGCTTAACATTTCCAAAGACAATGAGTTTATGGACAAAAATATGATTCAACATCTATCACATGTATCATACACTTTTTGTCCAAAGACAATGAGTTTATGGACAAAAAGTATATGATACATAATGATTCATCACTTTTTAGCCACTGGGGTTTTTTTTTGAAGACCGAGTTTTCTCAGCTTTTTCTGACCTTTTTTTACGCAAGCAACTTGCCAACTGCAGGCGTATCATTACGCGTGCAGACGACCTCCATTTCGCTCGAGAGGATCTTGAGTTAAGGTACATGCCCTTTGGCTTAGGGTACAAGTTTACTTGTTCTTCTACTGCTGCTTGCAAGGGAAGTCGAAGATTCAGGAACATTACCTCGCCACTTCCTGGTGCGGATGGAGATTACCCTCTAGACAACCTCTGTCTTACTTGTTGCCTCGACATTGAGATTGCTTGGTTCTTTGACTACTTCCGTTTCCTTGATCTTGACTTTTTACTTTAGGAAAACTTTAGAAATCGTTTCTGTAATGTGTCGAAATGAACACATTTTAGTTATTCACCAAAACTTCGTCATAA
The DNA here is from genome assembly GCA_958299785.1 of Medicago lupulina. Taxonomy (NCBI): domain Eukaryota; kingdom Viridiplantae; phylum Streptophyta; class Magnoliopsida; order Fabales; family Fabaceae; genus Medicago; species Medicago lupulina. Next base: position 49,796,376 of record OY283141.1, on the reverse strand, counting down.
TGTATTTTGGTCCGGTAGCTAGTCTTTTGTTTTAATCAATAGTTCTTTCGGCAACTTTCATTCGGCACTTGTCTTTAATCTAACTTCGAGAATAATAAAGAAGATAAAAATATTTTATTCTCTTTGATTCTCTTCCCGTCCTTAATTTCTTTGGACCTTTATCCTTACTCGAAAAGGATCTTATCATTTTGATAAAGTACAAAGTCAGGATCAATAGTTCTTTACGGTGAAAGAGCGATTTTTTTTCCTTCAATTTTACTGAAGTTCAAGTCTCCTGCATCTCGATACTGGTATACAGTTGACAAATGTATTATCGATATACCAATGTGCCATAATTGTTTTAGCTTCTATACTTTTTTCCTGAATTATTTAGCACCTTGCTCATACTATATCCACTCATCAATCATCATCGTTTGGTAGGTTGAGTATATTAGTTTTTCCACCAAACCTTATTCGTACTTTATTTTAGCTTAAACACTGTCCTTTCCTTCTTTGATGATAATTTTTCCTTTTGAAATACATATGATTTTAGTCCAAATATATCATGGTTAATTGGTTATGCAATGTTTGGTTTTTTTTTCTTTTCAGATTTCATTCAGCATGACTACGTGGAATAGGAAGAAAAGAAGAAATCATCTTCAATTACCACTCATAAAATGGAGTAAATTTGATCTATATTTAGAGAATGATTTTTTATTTTTCTTTGTACAAGATGCTTCAATAACTTTGAAAACATGTCACCCGCACACACTTGATCATAGGTGTTTCTCTCTCTAATCCATATTTCTAAAATGGAAATATATGGTTGAAAATTATATTTAGTTTGACTTTAAAGAAATTGTATTTTATTGATCTTCTTTTTTCTACTCCATTTTCTTTATCTTATGCCATACACCTTTAGTTTGTTTACATACATTTCTATTAAACACTGTTGTAAATTTAGTAAATAAATATTTCTTATCATTTTTTTCTTCAAAAATACAACCTAAATAAAAATTTGAGATATTGAGTATTGTTCGAAAGAATGTATTAAGCTTCCTTGCTAAAAAGATGTTAGATCAAAACAATAGACGATTAATTAGTTATGCATTCTAAATTGATACTTAAATTTTATTCTGCAAAAGAACTATTCTGTGTTCAGACTGATTTTTATTATAAGAAAAGTTTTCAATTCTTCGATGTTGATAACAAGAAAAGGGTGAAAATATATATTGCATATAACAGTACTAATTGCATTGTTTTTCATATATTTTAATTTTCATATTCTACTTTTATCTCACTTCACTTTTTTTTTTTAATTGAGAGTGTTACACGTATTACTACGCTTTTTTTTGGGACAAAAATGAATTACAACTAAGTTTTAAGTGGTCTATTTCACTTATTTATTAATTGTTCCCAATTTATTTTTCGAGTAATCTACATCAACAACTTGGTAGTGTTATTTTCGAAACAATTATTTATCAAAAAACATCAATATATTATCTTTTAACTATAATAGTTATCAAGAATAATTCAACAAAATTTGCCCATGCGTCCCACTTTTTATTTCCATATCTTTACTGACTTGTCATGACTGGCAGAAGCAACCATCCCTGTCACTGGTGATTGTGCTAGAGCTGATATTACACCCTCGTGAGCTGGTATGGTCATACATTTGTTTTCAGCCATGTGCCATAGCTCCAATGACTGTAAATCATCAATGAATCAAATGAAAAACGAGTTAATCGAGTAATATGCTGCAAAAAATGTTCACAGCATGTTAAGCCAATATCCTAAATAATAACTTTTTTATCTTTAGAAAAACAGCATCCAAATGCAAGCTAATATGTGAAATCATAATTAAACCAGTCTATATTCCTTTACGGCTTTACTTTATTTGATATTGATGACGAGAAATAAGCAGTCATTGGCAGGGGACTGGTGTTGATCGGACTACCAGGGGTTAAGCAACGTAATCATTGGAAGACGATAAAATTAATCTTTTAATATCTTAGTAGATATCAGATAACTCGTTATAACAGAGACACTAACTGGCATCATCAATAACTCTCATCTACTGAAGAGCCTAACTCTACTAACTGTTAAGTAAAGACTAGTTCACGAAAAAACCTGAAAAATATAGTAGTAAACTCGTAGCTTTGATATGTGCAGACATACCTGGTATCCTCCGATAACCAAGAGGTTGGAGTAACTTGGGTGAAAAACACAAGAATGAAACATGTTTCCACTGGAATTAAGTTCATGAATGCAATCACCAGAGGCAAGTGACCAAACTTTGACAGATTCTTGACTCACAGATGCCAAATAATCTCCATTTGTATCCCAGCATACACAATGTACCTCCCCAGAGTGTCCCTAGAAATACATATAATTCTAAGTATAAATAGATATGAAAGGATAATATGATAAAAGTCTGAAGAGTTGTATTTTAATTTTCGATTTATTGTCCTTGTTTACACCTGTAATGAGTGCATTTGCCTGTCAGTCTCAACATCAAAGAGAGACACAACATTGCCAGATGCTGCGGCCAGAAGGTGTCCACTCCTTGGCTGAAACCTCACCTGTGTAGATCCTCCCTGCTTGATAAATTTAATGAGGTTCAGGAGAGAGAATATGCCATCACATTTATGAGAGCAAAATCAAATAAATTTCGGACATGACCTTAAAAACACGAGTACAAGAATATTGACTAATATTCCAGAAGCGAATCTCATTGTTATCATCACAGGAACAGAAAAGGTCATTTTTCTTAGGGTGGAAATCAAGGGATGCAACATGTGAAGTATGACCGCTATATGCCTGCAAAGAAAGGCTTGGCTGCAAAAGTAATAGCCAAAGGTGAGTGCCAGCTTTAAGCAAACCAACATTTGAAATAGAAACGTCATACTATTGTCCAAGGCATAAGAGGTATAAGCATTGAGCACCTGGTTTCATTATAACACTAAATACCAAAGGACAAATATTAAAAAAGAAAAATCAAGATATTTCTTATAGATATATACATATCCCTTTGATAGAAGTTTTATCCACTGGGGTATGAAGTTGTAATTTTAATACGAGGACTGTAAAACATACAACAACAACCAAACCTTACACCACCAAGTGGTTAATTTCTGTTTACGACTTCGTGTTTGAAATTTTAAATCTTTGTGAAATTTCTGTAAAATCCACATGTAACCCCACCAAACCCTCCCAATCTGTGCCATCATAACTTTCAAACCTGCAATTATTGAGTTCTTCCTTTCCATTTCTCCGAAGCCCACTGAAGCAAAACCCAACTAACACTTGGAATACAAGTCCACAACCGGAGTCAACACAATATATAGATCATGTGGCACCATTTTAACACCAAACCCATGAACTTTCCTCCCAAAACAATTACACAAATGGAAAGAATAAGCAAAATGTACAACCTCTTTCTGGTTATTCCCTGTGTATACCTCTTTGGGATACAACCTCATTAAAGAAGAAATTATTCTCTCTCTGCCCAACCTAAAAGGTTCAACTGAAAATGATGCAGAATGATTCCCTTACCATTTTCCTCCACCACACTCATTTGCCTACCCCCACCAACTGCCACATAAGCAATTCTTCCTTAAGTTCCCTACTCAAACACTTTATTGGAATTAGGCCCAAACCAGGTATCCTACCAGATTCAGAAACCTTTAAAAAAACCAACTCAAAAGCCAAATAAGGGTGAATTGCATGATCATAAAAATATCCTTTTTTTTACGACGTGAAATATAGGTTTTAGTAAATGGAGAATGTTAAAGAGTTCCCCAGGGCATTGGTTAAGCATCCAAAACAAGTAAGTTTTCGTAAAAAAGAAAAATATAATGAAGAGTGTGTCTCAACTACACCATCAACTATATATAATGAATATCAGTAAATATCAAGATATAATTTTCCTATATAGTATATACTATATTTACTTAACACTAAACCTAGACACAGCACCTAGACAATACTGGCATTCATTCTTACAGAAAGTAGGGCGGATATAAGGTTGGTTTGGTGGTTGGGGTGGGAGAGTTAAGGAGTGGAGTGATAAGGAGGTTGAGGGTTTATCCCACCCACAACATAAGACAGGTATACTGACAAATGTCATTCCAAAAACAAAAAAAAAGTCTTAACAGTAATTAAACTTATAATCCCCATGGGGAAGAGAAAATTGAATTCAATTAGAATGAAAGCATGTTATAATCCCGTATACACAGGAAAGGCCAACACTAACAGTTTAAAGAGAATTAAAATAAAACATTACATCAGCAGCATCCCAAAGCCGCACAGTTGTATCAAACGAAGATGTTGCCAGCTGAGTTGAATTTGGTCTGAAGCGAACGTCAGTAATAATAACAGTGTGTTCCTCTGGCGTGCTCTGCGTTTTCAGTGTCTCCATATTCCAAAGAACAACCTAATGACAAGGGATAGGATAAGCATCTGTATCTTTTGCACAATAAAAATCTGTTTGTTATGAAAGTTAAAAATGAAAGTGCCAAATTTACGGATCTGTTTATAAGTTTAAATTGGTGGAAAACTGACCCATGAATCATTCATTCCAATTTTTCTCCCCATACCATACGGATACTAGAAGTAAACTTCTGGCGCTACTTTTATTTTCAGATAAACCAGAAAAACATGCCAAAGTCCGATGAATACAGAATTAAATCATGTGTTCTATGCAATTCAACTTAAAAAACAATGACACTTAATTGTTCGCTGCACAACAAGCTAGCCAGCTACCTATGGAATATATTCTTTATTGTTTAAGAGTATTAGGTGTCTTCCTCTATTTTATAAAAGTTCCACCAGGTTACTTTTAAAAGTTTTAGCAAAACTAGGGAGTAGTGAGGCCAATATTATTTGATGGTGTTGAATCTCTACTATTCTTTAGTTCATTTGGTGAGGGCAGAATATAAGGATCTTTTAGGGTTCTCCCTTCCTTTGAATCTACTTTGGTAAGGGTTTCGTTTTTACCTTGGATTTGGTTTTCTGCTCACTTCCACTTCAAAACAACGGATTGGATTTATCTGAGGTTTAATTTTTTTTACACAGGATTCTTTTGATTTGGATAATTGTTCTTGTTATATATAGAAATCAAAATAACAGATTGGATTTTTTATTGCTGACGTATTGTTAGACAATAGAATAAAGGCCTTTGTAACATAAATAAATGTATTAGTATCTTCAATTGTAGTATTAAATAACAATAACAAGTTTATATTCATGCAAGAAGACAGCAGACCAAATGGCTGGTCCTTCTTTACCATACTTAATGTATCAATATTAACTTATTTGTAGCCCCTTTAAAATTGATTCAATTCTATGACATGGCAAAATAAGGTTTCATCAAGTAACGTTTCTATCAATACTATACTGTATCCATGCTTCGAAAATGGTCATGTCATAACTATGACCTATTTCTGCACAATCCCCATAAACTAAAAGATTTCCTAGAAAACATCCCTCTCATATATAGACAATATACCGGATACTGGTTTTTACTTGTCAAGGCATGTATTGCAAACTTGTCTTAAACATAAACATCTATAGATATTAGTCAATCCAAGTAATCGAAGTTGGTAAACCCATTTACATGGCAGTTATTTCAGAAGAGAATGACTTTAGTTGAAGAAAGGAAATTATAGGATATTGATTGAAATAGTCATCATCAAAATTCTATCAATCTAGTAAAAAGGAAAGGTTCTTTATCTGCATAAATTATTACTCAAGCCCACAGTACGATAACTTCATGTAATGTAATCAATTGGATACATTCCTCTTTTTCCCTTCAAAATCTTCATCATTATGGATTTAGCCTAGGAGAACAAAAGAATCAACAGCAGCAGAAGACCACAAAATGCTTGCAAAAAGATGCATTTTCTTTCCTTCTTGACAATATAGCATCTTATTTAGGGCTTAAAATTCGTATTATATTGAAACTTGAGCAAAAGTTCAGAAAAACACTTGGCTTGGTTTTTTTGACAAAAGACAAATGTCTGAAACTCAGTAATAATAGTCAGCTAACTAATGCAAGGTGTTATAGTACAAAACAACCATCCGTCAAACCTTGACCCGGCAACTTAACCTTTCGAGTGAGTTGATTCTTAATATTAACAGAGGCTATATGACTATGTGGTCAAGAATCAGCATGAGGAAAAATGTATTGTGTGACAGTTTATGGTACCAAAGAACGATAGACACGAGATACTCAGGGTTTTGGTCTTTAGTTCACAACTTAAGTACTCCCTCCGTTTCACAATGAGTGTCGTTTAAGGTTTTGGCACACAGATTAAGAAATGGAATGAAATAATCATTAGACATAACACTTTTACTAAACTGCCCTTACTTTATAAGAAAAAGACAAACTTAAAGTTGCATTGAAAATTGTGTGAGAGAAAAATTGGAGTATTTACTGAGGGTAAAGTTGGAAGAAGAAAATTAAAGTTGTATTGAAAAATGTAAAGTGACATTCATTTTGAAACAATTCTTTTTAGCTAAAGTGACACTTATTAAAAACTTACCGTCTTAACTAATTTATGACAGTGCCTTTTCTATGCGTTAAAAACTCAAGTTAAATTTTACCCATGCCTGTTAAGATGGAATCATATACCAAGCAGTACAACCTAATCATATTAAAAACAAATGCCTTGTATAGTGACAGGATAGACACTTATTCTGTCATGCATTTGGTGCACACATGATAAGAAATATGATGGTATTATTTTATTATATCTTGTGTTTGGTGCACACTTGTTATTGTCATGAAAAGAAATGTATATTATATTTAAATTACAAAATTATTCTTGTGAAAAAATGCATATTTTTTTATGGAAAAATTATGTTCATATTTGTTCAAACAAATAATCAAAATGATAAATATCTAACAAAAACAAGCATTTTCTGCAATTAACCAAATGATGATAGCAGAACCTGTTACATAGTATTTCAATGGAAGAAAATCGAATTTGTTACATAGCAGAACCTCTGCTACATAGCAGAACTTTATGATTATATCTTCCATTGGAAAAAAAATTGAATTTGTTCTCCTTTGATTGAACAAACATAGGTAATATCAATTCTCCCCACATAATATAATATAATATAATAAACATATTTTCAGTCTTAGTATAATTATTGGATTACTCTGCAATCACCTCTAAATCAGTAAATTAAAGAATTAAATTCATTTTACCTTCTTGTCATGTCCAGCACTGGCTAATAATTTCCCATCTGAAGAGAAATGACAGCAAACAACTTTTCCATTGCTTTTGTGTATAGAACTAACTTCACTGAAGGAAAAGCCTGAAATGGACCTATACAGTCAACGTAAATAACAAAAACCTATAGGCACATAAGTACATTAAATTACCTTTTGAAGAATCTGTAGCATGCTCGGCAGGGTTCCGTTTCAACGTCCCAAATAAGTCCTTTCCATCACCATCATCCTGTGAGAGAAATGATTCCACATTATCATCTAAGGAGCCAACATCTCCAAAATGTTCCAAGCCATCCTGCAACTAAAACAAAATGAACTATGAAGGACTATTTATACTCTCTAACATAACCATAAGATTCAGCTAAAAATATAGGGAAACAATACATAAACTCTAAGAGCATAGTGCACAGATTTTCAAGTCTCAAATCCTTTGCAAATCAAGAATATTATTGACACATTATCAAACTCTGTAATATATTTAATTTAATGACCCATGCAGAGTAAAAACAATTAAATAGCATTAATATTATATAATGATTAAATTATCATTTACATCAGCAGGGAAGCATTATCATGTTTTCCTAACATTATAGATACGAGGAGGAATCTTTTCAGTAATAAATCATTTACCAAAAATGAAAGGCATTGGGTAGCCCCATACTCCTACTTTAATATACAGGGTGGTGTACCATAACATTTCTTACATCAAATGTTTCATTTGGAAGCAACATACAACAACAGCCAAGCCTTATCCCACTAAGTGAGGTCGGCTATTTGTAAGCAACATATGTAGGAAAAATACATTAATAATTCTCCCCAGGTAATGCAAGTTACAAAATATACAAGTTGATTTACCAGCTGGTTTGTGGAAGATGCAAGACCGCCTGCTCCTTCAGTACCATATATCATCAAACCCTTGGATACACCAGCAACATTCTGCAAGTTGCCCGCCATAGCAACTCCATCACCAGGAGTATGAATAGATGGAGTTGACGGTTGAGAATTAGAAGGGCCAAGTGTATTTCCTGTACCAGTACTATTGGCAGCTCCTGAAGATGTAGGCCCTTTCCTTTTTCGGTTATTCTATAATATGCATGTAAACAGTCATATATAATGTGTAAGAAAATCACGCAAATGGAAACTTCTAGCTTAAATATTATTTTATTTAGAAAATGCAAAAATAAAAAGGTATCTCTATGACTGATACATTGTGAAGAGAAATGATATTTTGACACGAATTTGACAGCTAAACTGACAACAATTTGGATGGTTAACGCCGTTCAAATATGTGGTAAATTACGTTTAGTGGATGACTGGATGGTTAACGAATATACAAGGTGTCACGACTCAGTGACCATCCCCACTGAACATAATTAACCATGACTTTGAATGTCCTTAAGCACGATTTTCAGGTGTAAAAATCTATATGATATTAATTATAACTATCCAAATCATGTTCAAATATACATGATTCTGAGGTTATCAGATATACATGAAACATATTAACCACAACTTTTGTTCAAATATACACCTGAGAATTGTAGTTAATTGTGTTACATGGGCGGTTAATGAGTTGTAACACCTTGTTATATTCGTTAATCATCTACTAAATGTAATTAACCATGTATTTGAATTGCATTAACCATCTGAATTGTAGTCGAATTTTATTGTTCCATTTTGTGTCAAAACAACACAGCTCAATAAAGAAAACAAGAAAAAACACCTGAACCAGTTGCTGTGAATGCAAAGGATCATGTTGTTGCTGGGAGATGGATTGTTGCATCTGTGGCATGTTGATCTGCTTAAAAGATATTAGAAACAAAAAATATCAACAAATAGAAGATATAAAGTGTTTGTTATAAGTAAAATGGATTAGCAATACCAACTCTAAGTGTTTGTTATAAGTAAAATGGATTATCAATACAAACTCTGTACCACTAGCCTAGTACACTAAATAATATACTGAATCTACACCAAAACCCAGAACAATTTACCCAAATATCTTACTACTTTACATAATGTCAGAGCCTTCTCATTCTTTTTTCATTCTTTTACCTAAAAATGATAAAAGAAAGCTCAAAAAAAAAAAAAAAAAAAATCACGCACACACACTACACACAGAACAAAGCATGACCAATCCTGGTCTAATGCCAAGAGGAGGGCAGACGGGTGGAGCAGCGTTTGACAATGAGGGTAGGCCGCAAAAGAAAAATTACCAAAATACTGTTTCGGCATTGTAGGGACCATTTGGTGGCGCGGACACTAATATATTTAATATTAAAATACTATACTGTTGAAAAAAATACTAAAATGCCTTAAACATTACTCAAAGTTCATGAAGTATTCCTAATTTAAAATAAAAGTCACAAGTCTTAAGCAAAACATAAAACATACTTGCAAAGAATACTAATAAAATTCAAGGAAACCAACACTTTAAGCCTCTAAAGCTTAAAGTAACAAAAGTACTAAACATTAACAATTAACAAGTTCATCCTCCCAATTAACAAATTAACAAATTCTGCAATCAAGAGATGAAGAGAGGAGAACAAAGATGGGTTCTGCAATCAGGAGATGATGAGATGAGAAAAGGAGATGGATTTATTTTGTTTGTACGATGAAGAAGTTGTGTTTCCGGCTGTGTATTTGGTTCTGATGGAGAAGAGTAATAGTTCGGGTTTTGAAAATTACAAAAATGACCCTTCAAATGGTTTTAAGTGAAGGGCAATCCCGAATTTTACACATGGGAGTAAAATGCGCCCGCTTTATACCCACTTCGCTCCACCAATCACGCCCGCTTCAGCCGCTTTCTCCAAACTCTCCGCCTTGGAGCGCTGCGTCGGGTCTTACTGTTTTTGGCCGCTCCGCGTCACGATAGCACTTGTAGTGGCCGTTATTGAGACCAGAGCTGTCAACATCTGTTTACTTTTTGGTGCAAATTTTGATGATTAACTCTCTTCATATCACTGGTCTTCTACCTCTCAGATAGCCCTTTTGTTAGTTAGTTAGTTGGTCTTAAAATTTGGGTTGGGCCTAGCTCAACCTTACAGAATCAGCTTGTAAAGTGAAGGTTGACCAAGCTTTATAAACATTACACAGGCCATATCTCTAGGCAATGTGGGACTAGTCCACCCCTTCACACCTAACACAATGAAGGTGTTCGAGGTTGCAATGATGGCAACCCAAATGCCGCAATTAGGCAGCTAGGGGCGGACCACAATTAAGGCAGAATTTCCACCACACCTCCTCAAGCTCAGGCCCAATGAGCCTGAAGCGAGGACGATGCGGGAAGCCCTACAACAGATCTAGGATAGCCATCTTAAAATTTGGGTTCGACCTAAGTCAACCTTACAATACCGGCTTGTAAGGTGAGGGTTGCCCAAGTTATATAAACACTACACATGCCATATCTCTAGGCAATGTGGGACTAAATCCACACCTTCACACCCAACACAATGAAGGAGTTGGAGGCTGCAATTAAGGCAACCCAAATGCCGCAATTAGGCGGCTAGGGGAAGACCGCAATGAAGACTGAATTTCCAACAGTTGGTTAGTTAGTTAGATGGTTAGGAGTCAAGAATGTTAGGGATGTGATGCAATAAGCAAGGAGGAATAAATAGAAGGGGTAGAAGTTAAGATTAGTGGGAGAGATTGGGCTCTCTCAAATTATCCCTAGAGTGTGTATTACATCTTCTGTCTCTATATTCTAATCATATTGACTAACTTATTATCTGAAGGCATGTTGAGAGGCACTAAATATTCAGATGTGAAAATCTAAATAGAACGAAGTCGGGTGAAAGAATAGTCAAGTAGGGGAAGATAACTGTTTATGTGAAAATATAACCCATGGATCATCCACAAAATCATTCAATGCTCGGGAGTCGGGACAGCAAAAGCATAAAGTACACCATCAATTTAAATCATGAAAAATTTTCCAGAGTATTATCAAGTTCATGCACCATGAGGCCAGACAAGGTGCACTGACTAAATGATACCTTAGATGAAGTAGATTGCATTGGAGAACCTATTGACCCATCGTTTGCAATTGGTTGACTATCTTTCACATTCAAACCTCCCCTAGCTAATCCCCTTAATCGTTGTGGATCCATATCTCCATACACTTGTGAATTGCCGATATTTCCTTGTGCATGTACCTGAGCAAGGAGCTGCTGCTGTTGTTGTTGTGGCAAAAGCTGAAACTGATTTGCACTCTGAAGGAGAGGCTTCTGAACTTGAGCTCCAAAACCCGGGCGAATTTGTTCTATGCCCTAATATGATTATTGATTTAAACCAGCTCAGATATATTGATGGTTATCAAAAAGTGAATGCAATGCTCATAACAAAACTCACAGTTAAAGGCCATCCTTTCAATGTGAGACCACCAACTCCCTGATTTAATCCTGATATATAGGAGAAGAGAATCATTGAAACCTAGAAAGATGATTATTTGAAGAAATTGTGTGGAAATTTTGTTATAATCATAGATGATGAAATTAAAAAACAATCTTCAAGAACCTTATGAAAAATGAACATGCAGATATCCAAAACAGTAAAAGCAAAATAAATAAATTATCACATTTTGTTGCCTGTTTTACATAATATAAAGTGGGGGTAAATCCAATTTCATTCAAACTTTCAGATATTGATTAAATTCCTTTTCCTTAGTAGTTCTAACCTGCATTTGTGATTCCAGACTTTGACTGCAATCCTCCCTGCCCATAGATTGAAGGATCCACAGGTAAGGATCTCTGCATGTTTCCCATGTTGACTTCGCTTTTGATATCCTGCTGAGGAGGAAAATTTAGAGATGAACGAACACCTTAAAATATAGAGTACGGAGAAAGGAAGGAAAGAAGTGAATGCAGATAAAGAGCAGCCAACAGATACACATACAGGGGTTTGCTGAGTTCGAGCCTGCATTTGCTGCAAAGCTGCTGTCACACTTACTGAATTTCCTTGAACCATCTGACTGTTTGGGCAAAAGGCAGAAAAATGGTAAAAGACTACATATATTTGAAGTTGAACATATTTGGCCAATAGTATAGTATATTACCCAGGATGATTTGTTGATTTCAAAAGAGCCATTCTAGCATCTAAAAGTGGTTGGGATGATGTCTCTGTATCCATAGGGTTAGAGTTCTTCATCCGATCCTCGTACATTTTTGCAGCCAAAGCAGTGGCAGTAGATTGCCCTAACACTCCTTCTGTAGTGATAGCATTTAGAGGAGGAGTTCCAATGGGAGGATGATTAGGATCCCTTCTTTGCATCTGAGCTTGGCGCATTAATTGCAACTGCTGCATTTGCAATTGTTGTTCTTTCGCTTTAAGCTGTTGAGCCTGCACTTCACAAAAAAATATTATTTTTGTATCTAGCAGCAGCATTAAAGCGAAACGAAGAGAAGGGAAGTACCTCTAAATACGCTGCAGCATTATCAGAATGTTTCTCGTTTGTCCTAGCTATAAAAATGTCCCAGAAAACAGACCACCACTCGAAAAGAAAACCTCCAGGAGCATCAATTGCTGCATTTTATTATGATATTAAAAAATGAGGCAAAAGAGAAGTAGTCGTAAACTAGGGTTTAAACGAACCAAATGTCATTCATTCACTCACTCACCTACTGGATCAGGAGAAACCTTCCCTTCTGTCATAAATGACTTAGCAGTATTGTGCAACTTTTTCTTGACCAAATAATCATATATGTAAACATCAAGCCTAGCAAAAAAAGAATGAATATTATTGTATAACTAAACGGATCAATTAACCAAACATAAGAATAGTATTGATTCTTACATCTTATCTGCTTCCCAATTACTCTGCGCCATAGTTTCGTTTTCAGTTCAAAATTAACTACAGAAAAGCACGAAATGAGATCAATTGAATTGAATTGAATTGAATTGGAAGAACAGAATCCACAAATAACCTCAAAACAGATGGATCAAAATACTGCATTGGAATGGATCATGGAAATGCAGACACGATCACAAAATACAATTCCCGATCAGGAAGAAAAAACCTTTACGAGGAATTAGGGTTTGTGACTGACTTTGAATTGCTTCAATCAACTTTCAAACACTGTCATATGAGGGAGGAGAATTCGGGTTTACACCGATTCGTACTCTCGTTAACAGACGCCTGTTATAAAACACTTTCTTTCTTTTAAGATTTCTTTTTTATTTTTTACTTCAACAAAGATATTTATATTCGTCAATAAAAATATATAGATTGAGCAACACAAATTAAAAATTAAGGAAATAGTATATTTTTTATCCTTGTAAATATGTCAATTTTATATTTTAGTCCTTTTAAAATATTTCATTGATTTTTGGCCTTAAAAGTTTTTTATTTTCATTTTTTGTCTCTCCATTTAAGTAAACTCACATGTATAATGCATTTTTTTAGATAAAATTTGGTAGAAAAAATTATAATATTATAAGAATTTTTCGAAAAAAAAATAGAATTTTTTAAAATAACATGAATATAATAAAAATATATATATTTTGTGGTTAAAATTTCATATTTAATTCATGTTTTATTTAAAAATTCTAAAAAATATTGGAGAGATTTTTACGATAATTTACACATTTATGCACAATTTCATTAAAAAATACATGATTTGACTTTAAAATAGGGATCAAAAGTGATGATTAAAAATTTTATAGGAACTCAAAATCGATGGAAAATTTTATAGACGCTAAAATGAAAATTTGATATATTTATAGAGAGTAAAAACATATATTTAACCCTAAAAATCATTGAGGTAAAAAAAATGATGAATTTGATAACAAACTGATTACATATTAATAATATTATTTATCAAAATAAAATGTCTATAGATATGATGAAATTAAATTGTTTGGATACTCATGTCCCGAATGATCACATGTCTTTACCAAAACATAGGGTTAACAACATGGTGTATAAAAATAAAATGTTCAAAGTAAAGTGCATAAAAGTAAGGTGTTAGAAAACAAATGTGCAATTAAAATTAATTGCACAAATGTATATTTTTTTGGGGAAAAGAAGCTAACAAAAAGAAAGAAAATAAAAAAAAGTTAAAAACTAATAGCGGTAGTAAATTCTCTGATGGCTCCAAAAACTCACGCCAAATCTCAGAACTTGCAAATCATATGATTGCAAAGATTAAAGTTCAAGAAAGATAAATAAAAATAAAATAGTAAATGATTGTTTTTAAGGAATAAAAAAAGGAAATGATTTTTTTTTTAGGGAAAAAAAAGGAAATGATTAGAAATTTAAACAAATAAAAAATATGGCATGCATAAGTATTTACTTATCTATGTTTGTTTATGTATTAGATGTGATTTATGAATCCATTAAGTAGTAAGAGTGCTCCAAGGACAAAAAAGTTATGGCGCATAAGGAAATTCTTATGCACCGTGCATAAATCATTCACAACCATCAGATCTAGTGTACATGTGTAATAATCTTAGGCTTCTCAGAGGGGCAAAAGTTATGGTGCATAAGGAAATTCTTATGCACCGTGCATAAATCATTCACAACCATCAGATCTAGTGTACATGTGTAATAATCTTAGGCTTCTCAGAGGTATAAGTGAAACATAAGTTAAAATGCTTCTCTCTCTAAATTATTTTAGAGAGAGAAGCTCTGCAACAAAGGTCATCTTCTCCGATCAACATTAAAATGCCGGCGCGGTGGTGGCCGGCCCAACAGGGCGGCACCGCCGCGCCGAAAAATTCAACTTCCTTTTTTTTGAAAACTAAAGACACTTTCCGACATCCTTTTTCGCACTGGTTATGAATATGACCTTAGATTTTTCAAAAACTCAACGGTTTGTTCTAGATCTAGAAAAATAGATCACGATTTTACCTTTCCTTTCTTCTTCTTTTCTTCCAACAGTTCGAACCGGTTTACCTTGGCTTTGTTTTGTACAGATCCGGTTCGGAATGTGTTGTGATTGCTTGAGTTCGGATTTGTTGTGTTATTCTAGATGATGATGATTTGAAAATGGAGGTTGTTGTTATTTGTGAGAGAAGGAAAAAATATTGATGGAGATAGTGTTGTTCTTGAAATCAAAAGAAAAAGATTGTTGCTGGAAATTTTTATCCCATGATTGTTTGCTGGAAAAATGTTTGATGGATTTGTAGTGAAAGCTCAAAAAATGAATTGCTGGAAAATATTGTTCATGTTGTTCTTGCTGGAAACCATTCGCACAGCAAAATGGTTTTGTACTACAACTCATAGAAACCATTTCGACAGCAAAATGGTTTTGGAGTACAACTCACAGAAACCATTCCTTTCCTCCTCTTCCAATTGTGTCGGTCCAAAACTGAATGATGACAATGACTCTAGGTCCTTAGTTTTTGTCACCTGCTGGAAACCATTAAGTACATCTAATGGTTTTGGAGTACAACTCACAGAAACCATTTCCACAGCAAAATGGTTTTAGCATAATTTCATGTTTTCATTTTTTATTACATGTTTTCATTTTATCTAAAACATGTTGAGTTTTTTACATGTTAGTGTAAAAAAAGTCTGGATTGTAGCATTTTGTCGAATAGTTTTTATTTGATGCATAGAAAAGTAACAAGTATTGATGCATAGAAAAGTATATTATTTGTCACCATTTTTCTCCAGTTTCCTTGCAGTGGCTAATACAATAAGAAATACTTAATTTAAACATATTTGACAGAAAAATGCAGCAAGCATTAGGAAGGAGGAGGTTCTGATTCGTACAGGGGAGGAAAGCAGCAACTAAACAGACCACAGCAGCATAGAAACCATAAGCTGGAGAACATAAAATCAATGCTCCTTTCTTGAGAATTAAGGTTTCACTTGGGGGTGTAGGAAGCAATTATGTTGGGCTATCGGTTAATGGGCTGAGATTTATGCACGGTGCATAAGAATTTCCTTATACACCATAACCACACCATGCTCCAAGACCTCTATGAAAAAAATACGGTAACTTCAACCGTCGTGCATGTCTGCAACGTGTCATAGGCTAGTAACCGATGACATGGATTGTTTGGCTATACCTCAAATTCTATAGAGGGACAAGTAATTTTTATTTTTTTTAAAGGAAGAAGTAATTATTTTTTATTATGCTTATTTGGATGATCAAACAAAAAGTTAACCAATATTGAAGATCAATGCAAAACATAAATTGTCAAATAAACGAAACCAAATGAATAAGTCAACGTAAATGATAGAGACCCTCACATATATGATTTTTTTTATTTCTAGAAAATGATTTATTTGGAAAATTACTAAACAATAGTATAAGTTATTTCAATCTCAAAAAAGAATTTTATGAAAAACTATTTGAAATGGCATCTTATTTAAAGATATTTTGAAAAAAAATTATCCAAAAAAATCATAGAAAAATGATGAAATACGTAAAATGACTTCTTAAGATAAGTTGTTTAAACCAATTTTTCATTTGGAACTTTTTAATAAAATGTTAAAAATATAATGACAAAAAAATGAAACATTATAAAAACATTTTAAAGAAAGTTGTAACAAACAGACCATGGATTAATTGTTTGATAACCAAAATACATACAACGAGGAATTTCAGGTTCAAAGAACGCGGTCTCAACCAACCTTCACGATCTCCACGACCTCCAAGGCCATGTTCACTCTCCACGACCTCCAATGCTCAAGCATTTTTAAAGGGTCCCAACGATTCGGAATTCAAAGGTTTATATTATCTCATCACGGCCAGATCTCAAGTCCCCGACTAAATGTTGTGAAGAATTCGTCGCCCCGTCATCAAGGATAAAGGCCCCAAAAGTCATATACACAACACACATTAATTCCAAAGACTTATTCATACTATAAGCCATCATTTTATGAAAAACCTAGGCGAAATCTCTTGTATATTAGGAATCAAGATCTATAGAGATAAATCATAAATATTGCTTAGAATGAGTAAGAATACACACATAGACAAAGTTTCGAGAGGTTTCAATTTGTATGATTCCAAGAAAGGATTCATACCTATGTTTGCAAGTATAACTTTATCAAAATCACAATCCCCTTCAACTAACGAAGAAAGGGATCAAATGATTAATGTTCCATACACATCTACAATTGGATCTATCATGTATGTTATGTTTTATACTCGATCATATGTCTTGTATGCTTTTTGTGCAACAACAGGTGCAAGTTGAATCGTGGCAAAGATCATTAAATTGTTGTTAAAAACATCCTTAAATACTCGAGAATAACTAAAGATGCATTCTTGATTTATGGAGGTCAAGAAAAGCTCGTTGCAATTGGCTACACATAAGTTATCTTCAAAACACATCATGAGAATTTTATATCACAATCTAGATATGTGTTTTGCTTAAATGGCGGTGTTGTAAGGTTGAATAGTTCAAAACAAGAAGCAGTTGATGATTTTACAACAGAGGTCGAGTATATTGTAGCATTCAGTGCCGCAAAAGAAATTGTTTGGATCAAGAAATTCATCTCTGACCTAGTTCCAAGTATTGTGGATCCCATTAAATTAGTATGTGATAATAATGGAGCAATCACACATGTTAAATAACCTAGATCTCACCCAAGATCCAAACACATACTTAGACGATATCATCGCATTTGAGAAATCATCGACAAAGGATTCATGAAAATATGTGAGTACCAACACCAGACAATATAACTGATCCACTCACTAAACCTCTTACCAAGCAAAAGCATGATGGCCATAATAGACCTACGAGTATTAGGTATATGCTTGACTGGATCTAGTGATAGTGGAATATTGTTGGTTTAAGCCTTAGAAACTAATAGTTTTATGTTAAACTTATATGTATCATGAATGTTGGGTTTTTATATTGTGTTGGCTGTATTTTGTTAAAACAAGTAATTATAGCAAGATGTTGGACCAAATGTCCTAGACAAATAAGTACGACATCTTGTCTCAGATCTCTGAAGACTTGATTGAAGATACGAATCATGTAACTTGTGCTCCAAGAGGTGTGTGTTTCTAGAAGTTGCTTATGTCGGTTTAAGTATTACCGTGTTTTAGCTTTAAATGTCTTAAACATTTTAAGAAACATTATATATGCTTCTAAAGATTGTAGATGAAGACTCTATTGGATCAATTGTATTTTTTTTAGCCCGATTGATCATCAATCCCCTGGATTCTCTGGCTATATAAAGGAAGACTCAAACGTGCAAGAAGACTACTAAAGTCATCATTTGAGAAAAGAGTCATTCTAGGGTTTTGTGTATGTCATTGTTATTTGCGAGCCACTCTTTGTATCACCTTGATGCACTGAGCTGGACTATTTTAATTTAGTTGTAAGTTGTTATTTGTTAACTACTTTATAACTTTTAAGCAAGAGTAGGTTTTGTGCATTTGAGTTGTTCTCCTATTTGATTGTAATCGTTGATTGAAATCGCGGAATGTGTGGTTGAGAGAAAGTGAGATGAGATCTCATATCTAGGGGAGTTTTAGATAGAAGACAGTGAACCAGAGGTTGTTCACATAGGAGTTTAAACTAATACTATTACAGTGAATTTTCTTTCTTGGCATGGGTGCCTCCAGACGTAAGTGATGTTGCACCGAACTGGGTTACCAAATATCATGTGTTCTTCCTTCCTTGCACTTTACTTTATTGTTGATTATTGTTTATTGGATTACATTGTTATAACTAAGTGTCCATGACATCGCATAAGACATTCCTGATGTCCCGGACATCTTATACGACATTTGCCCACTACGTGTCATAATTTCAATGACTTTTATTATTAAATAAAATAAGAAATTCTTTGTTACGCTTGCTGTAACAACCAGAGTTTTTAAAACCAAAAAGTTTACTCGATAAAAGTCTTTCACAACCAACATTATCTAATTTACAAGTTTTCAAATAAGACATTCTTTGTTACATTTGTTGTAAAAACCAAAAGTTTACTCGAGATAAAAGTCCTTCACATCAAACATTATCTAATTTACAAGTTCTGAAATAAAATAGACCTTACAATACAATCAAACAATATTTTTTAAAAGAGGGAAAAATTAAAGTATAACTAAGAAGGTAAATCTGTACCGTAGATTAAATTGAATGACTGTGTTTTGTTCAATTGCGTCATTTTTATGACTAGAATGGATCTCAACCCAACAATTACATATCTAAATTTGAACGGTTATGAATTGTGATATTTAAATTGTGTTAACCAACTAATTAATTTTTGTTGTAAAAATAAATAAAGTCATAGTTTTATATTATTTATTTATCTTTGTAACCAAAAAAGTCCCTTCTCCCATTTCTAACTTACACACACCTTCACTATCACCACTCAACTAACTTCCAAGCTTAGAGATGTTGAGAACTCTCCTTCTGAAACGTTCCTTACATCTCCACCATCATCATCATCATCATCATCACCACTACCATTCTTTAACTCCTTCACATTCCCACCCTCTCCGTACTCTCACAACCATCACACCTTCAAACCCCTTCCTCCGCCGATTCTCCTCTTTACCAGAACCCAACACCGATGCCGAAACCCGCAAATACTTGGGCTACGCCGCCCTCCTTCTCTTCTGCGGCGCCGCCACTTACTACTCCTTTCCCTTACCGGAAAACGCCAAGCACAAGAAGGCTCAGATCTTCCGCTACGCTCCATTGCCGGAGGATCTCCACACCGTTTCCAATTGGAGTGGCACTCATGAGGTCCAGACGCGTAATTTCCATCAGCCCGAGAGCCTTGATGAGTTAGAGCGTGTTGTTGGCGAGGCCCACCGGAGTAAGACGCGAATCAGACCTGTTGGCTCGGGTCTTTCCCCGAATGGGATTGGGCTTTCGAGAATTGGCATGGTGAATTTGAGCTTGATGGATTCGATATTGGAAGTTGATAAGGAGAAGAAGATTGTGAGAGTGCAGGCTGGGATTAGAGTGCAGCAGCTTGTCGATGGGATTAAGGAACATGGACTTACTCTTCAGAATTTTGCTTCCATTAGGGAACAACAAATTGGTGGCATCATTCAGGTTTAAATATCAAGCATTTATCATTTCTTAACATCCACTAAATAAAAGATATCACATTTTCATTTATGTTAGCCTTGCAATGCATAGCCGGTCCCAAGCCTGGGTAAAAGTAGAGGGTTGTGTTGTGTTAGGTCTCGACAGCCAAAACAAAACTCAGTCGAATCTCTATGACTTGGACCAAATACGTGATAATGTGAATTCTAGGTTCTTGCTCAGAAGCAACACGTGTGAAGTGTCAAATGAGCAAGGTCTGCGGCACCACCAACTAGATGTAGTGAAAAATTAACCAAATATGGTTTATGATAGAACATTATGTAGCCGACCCCACTTATTAGGAAAGATTTGGTTGTTGTTGTTGTATTTTCATATTGTTGTTAGTGTTTGAAAAATTAAGATCATACTACAAGTTCTAAAATGACGTTTTATTTGTGTCAAACTAGTTTATAAATTTGTATTCAATTGATCAAATTAGTCTCAAAATCCGCGATGATAATAAAGCTAACTTGAGAATTTTAGCAAGTTTTGATGATTAAGGTATTGGTATGACAAATGCTTTATCTTGGACTAATTTGAAGCATTTGTTTGAGTATAGAATGTCGCTGAGGAGTTCACAAATGTTATTTTAGAAGGAAACCAGAAAATTGTAGTTGCTTTTTATTTATTTTTAATAGTTTAATGACCTCTATGTCGTTTAGTGAATGTAGTTCTATCCCTTGCTACAGTTGTTAATATAAAATGCGCTTCTTTGCATTCATGTGCATTAGGTTGGTGCACATGGCACTGGTGCACGTTTGCCTCCTATTGATGAACAAGTCATTGCTATGAAACTGGTCACCCCAGCAAAGGGGACAATAGAAGTCTCCAAAGAGAAAGATCCAGAGCTGTTTTATCTTGCTCGTTGTGGTCTTGGAGGACTTGGAGTTGTGGCTGAAGTCACCCTACAGTGTGTTGATCGACAGGAGCTTGTGGAACACACAGCTGTCTCAACCATGGATGAGATAAAGAAAAATCACAAGTAATTGCTTAAGTTTCATATTGTTTTTTGAGTATATCAATTAATTACCAGCTTGCTTAAGTTTCAAACCTCCCACATTATTTTCAGTCTGTTTGGAACATCAAACTAAGATCAAGAACTCGCTTATTGTCCGTCTGTATAAACATTGAAACTGAAACTAGTTATCTTTTAGATTGTGTAAAAAGATAATTTATCTTTAGAGATGTAAAACAGAAGCTATTTTTCATGTCACAAATATAAAATTATCTTTTATTTTAAAAGGTAAATAAACGGGCTCTAAGTTTACTCCCAGCTGCTATAATAATATCTGTATGGAGAACAAGAACAAGAGGAAACTCTCAAATGATCTTGACTGTGATGTCATCATATCACAGTTTACAATAGTTCTCAACGGATTTTCGTGAAGAAATTAGTCACTTGAAATTATTTGTCACCAATCTATTTTCTATTTTTGAGGAATTAATTTGGCGACTAGAGCTGGTTTAATGATTTATTATAATAATAATAGTAACAGAGTGACTCAATGCCCAAGGCTCCCACCATTGTCAGGTTTGGGTAGGTCAGTCCATGCAATGGTAACTTCTTATTCTATAAATGGAGATGCTATTTCTCTGATTAAAACCTTTGACCTCCAAGTTCCACCTGATGTTATAAGCCAATAAATTCTGACTTTGATAATGGTGCTTTGAATTCAGAGCAAATGTTTAATTAATTTTTTGAGGGGTATGCAACATTACATTGTATTTTTATTTAAAAAATTCTCAAATTGTTCGTTTAAAGTTGTACTTAACATTAAATTCGTCCCCAAAATGATCCTAAAGTTGTCTGAGAACGACAACAGTGATATCGATATTTATCACTGAATGGCCAATTTGATGTCATTCATAAATGGTGCTTGAACATGACATGACATGTACCTTGAGAGGGCCAAAATATTTGTTAGCTCTGTGTACCTCACTAATTTATTTATGCTGCATGAATGTGCTTGTATATTCTATTTTTGTTGTGTTTGGTCTAGTTGATTGCGGATCTGCATTCACTAATTTATTTGTTAGTTATGATTTAATCTTCTTAGTAACATTTTACTTGTGTGATTGTGTATACTTCACTACTTTATTTATGCTGCATGAATGTATATTCCATTTTTGTTGCCTTTGGTCTAGTTGATTGCGGATCTACCTCGAAATCAAAGATTTAAATTATATATTTTTTATCTTATGTAGGAAATTGCTATCTGAGAATAAGCATGTCAAGTACCTTTATATTCCTTATACTGAGTCTGCTGTGGTTGTGAGATGCAATCCTGTTTCAAAGTGGAAAGGTCCTCCCAAGTTCAAGCCAAAATATACTAAAGATGAAGCCATACAGCATGTCCGCGACCTTTATAGGGAGTCTATCCAGAAATATAGGTACAGTTTCACCTAGTTATTGATTATTTCTGATCTATAAATCTATTTTAACTTGGAAGTACTAATATAGGTATTAGGGGATACTATTTGTGCAAGTACTTTTTACCAATTTAAGGCTAGTACTAGCAGAAGCCATTTTTTCTCTGCTTGGAATTTCTGTTTTTTTGTTTTTGTTTTTTTATACTGTGATTTAAACTTGCATTTAGAAGAAGAATCAGAGAGACTAAATGAATTAATCAGTTGGGTGAGGTGTTTTCTCCGTCTGTACAGTGACCAGATTCACAAACCCACCTTTGTATTGTGATCTGGGACACAAGGTCGAGTTTTGCTTATACACTTCCGTTTCCGTTTGTCGCGGAGCACGCGTGTGGATACCAACTTTGATCCATTGTTCTCCAAAAAAACAGGGAATAAAGGAGGGGAGAGCATCTGCATCTAATGTCAAGGAAGGTGAAAGAGGGGAATTGACCCTGTTGCCATTGAGTGAAAGAGAACAAAGGTGAGATAAAGGGGAGAAGCAATAGCCCTTGTTATGGAAAACAAATAATGAGAAACTTCTAAAAATATATTCCATTATTGAAATTAGTGTTGAGAAATGGCACCTTTAGGTTATCGATTTATTGGTAGGTGGAAACAACTGACATGAATAACATGATAGGTATTATTTAACATCGACTTTCTATCTCTTCTATATCTGTAGTTAGTTGTGTTGTTATTTTACTGTCGCCATGTTGTGAATTTTTCTGTGTAAGTCACACAGGTTTCTACTTGTGTTTACAGAGATGATGATGAAATTGTCGCCATATTGTTTACAGAGAGATGTAAATCATCAGATGATGATGAACAAAATATAGATGAGCTTTCTTTTACAGAATTAAGAGATAGGCTAATTGCCCTAGATCCACTGAATAAAAATCACATCGTCAAGGTCAATCAAGCTGAGGCCGAGTTCTGGAAGAAATCAGAAGGATACAGGGTTGGATGGAGTGATGAAATATTGGGCTTTGATTGTGGAGGCCAACAGTGGGTATCAGAGACATGTTTCCCTGCTGGAAAGCTTGCAACGCCAAGCATGAAAGATCTTGAATACATTGAAGAGCTGAAGAAACTTATAGAGAAAGAAGAGATACCTGCTCCTGCTCCAATTGAGCAGCGCTGGACAGCTAGCACCAGGAGTCCCTTGAGTCCTGCCTCAAGCCCCTCAGAAGATGATATATTTTCTTGGGTAACATAATTATATCCTGGATGAACAATATATATATATATATATATATATATATATATATATATATATATTCTAAATTCTAGTCCATGCGAGTATGAATAACCAGATGTGATTGTGGTCATAGTATCAGAGCTTAGCTTTATGTTTTCTTGATGTTTGTACTGTTTAGTTAACAAAATTTTAAAAGCGGAAGGTTCTAGTTACTTCTCAAATAAAGTATGTTTGCTCAAAAGATGTTTTTCATTTCTAGACGTGGTGATCTTGTGATCTAGCCTAAATAAATGTTTATACGAGTTTCATTTTATATATAGAAGTTTAATCTTTTGGGCGTGCAGGTGTCCTTTAAAAATTTAAGCTTCTTTTGGAAAAAGATTAAACGACTTTTGTTGAAAGTTAACACTCCAGCTACTACATACTAGCATTTTTGTGGCGAACAAATATAACTTAATTGATTAAAAAATCCAATTTGTACTAAATCCAGTACTTGTCTTTATTTTTGCTCAACTTTGTTCATCAATGAAAATATAATTCTTGTCTTCTTCCACGAATTTTAACATTATAACGTTGTTTGGAAGGTTTATGGTGACTAATTATGTCTCTTATTTTGTTTCAGGTTGGTATAATAATGTACCTCCCTACCATGGATGCTCGCCAGAGAAAAGATATAACTGAAGAATTCTTTCATTATAGGCATCTGACTCAGGCAAAATTATGGGATAATTACTCTGCTTATGAACACTGGGCAAAGATTGAGGTAAATGATCAAAGCTTAATAAACCCTAAAAAATGATCGAACATAGCAATTTAATCTGATATACCAATTATTGTCATAATTTAAATCCATTGATGTTTCCCAAATTTCTTCAAATATAATTACCAATTTTATTTTCTCCACATAATAT
Organism: Medicago lupulina; assembly: GCA_958299785.1. Classification (NCBI taxonomy): domain Eukaryota; kingdom Viridiplantae; phylum Streptophyta; class Magnoliopsida; order Fabales; family Fabaceae; genus Medicago; species Medicago lupulina. Next base: position 49,771,634 of record OY283141.1, on the reverse strand, counting down.
CTTGCATCATTGTTCCTAGAACTAGATTGTAAAGTTCTCTCTCATCCACATACAATGAGTGCACACTGCACATGGTCATGTTGGTATTTAGAGTTTGTGTTGTAACTGAACTATATATTGAACATCTTATGCTTCAAAGCTAAAGATATAAATAAACTCAGGCGTTAAAGGTTCACATCGCTGATATAACCAATTATTTCAATTGAAAAAATGAATATAAAGTATTTGAACTATAGTTAATCTCTGTGCATATTACCTGCTCTGCAGGTTCCTAAGAACAAGGATGAACTTATCGCTCTCCAAGCAAGGCTGAGAAAGCGATTTCCGGTGGATGCATACAATAAGGCAAGAAATGAATTGGATCCCAATAAGATTCTTTCGAACAACAAGTTGGAAAAGCTCTTCCCACAATCAGAAACCATATGAAATTATGGGTCGGTTATTGTCTAAACTTTTTCTTTTTAGTATATCTTGGACTGCAGCCACATATTTGGAACTTCAGGATGCATAATGTTAGTCAAATTGGAACTTCAGCATGCATAATGTTAGTCAAACAAACACAATCAGGATTATTATACATAAATATGAGGCCCGTTTGTTACAGATTATAAAAAAAATGATTTTGATACTTGATAATTTATAGATTTTTGAAAAAAAGTAATTTTAAAAAAAAAGTTATAACAAGTGATTTTCTGGAGAAGCTACTAAAAACAACTTATTGTTTGAAGCAGTTTAAAGATTTTTCTTTTTAGATTCTCAATTTTTCTTTTAATTTTTGTAATAAATAGGTGAAAACTTCTAAAAAAAGATGTAACAAACGGGCTTATACATTCTTTCAGTTTATTGCTTGCGTGAAAGATGCCTTGAAGTCAAAAGAAGCTTTAAGAGGTGTGATGTAATGTATTAATAAAAGCCGGGTTAATTTTTACGTTGTTCGTACTCGTTCCATTGGAAAGTGACAGCATTAAGAAGTGGTAAAACTGGAGGAAAAAAAAATCTGTTGGTGATATACTTTGTAAGAATTGCTCCTCTTTTGGCATGAAATGTGTCCATAATAATCTTTAGTACTTGCGCATCTAATTACTTAGGAACCTTTGTACTCCCCTCTTGTTTTTCTAAGGCGTGCTATGATAGAATCTAATTTCAACCATCAACTTGTTAGTTAGAGAACAAGGATTCATACTAACAAGCTACTTAAAAGCAGTGTTAAAGCAATAAATTAAAGGAAAATTTGTCTTAGAAATACAATTCAAAGACATAATTACATTATTTTTATGTAAAAATTATCTCTTGGTTTTTAAAATAATGATCATAAGACACTAGTTGACATTTTCCATAAAACAATGTGAGTCATGCTAAAAATGGTTATAAAGATATTTATTAGAGTAGTGATAGACATCCTATGTGGCAAACCTCCATTCTACACCCTTTCACGTGACATTTTTTTGTTAATTATAATGAGGGCAATTTTATCGATTGACAAAAATTGAGGGGCAACTTTCTCACCTTCACCATTCACCCTCTCTTCTCTCTCTTCCTTCACCCTCTGTCCCGACTTTTTCTCCCTCACCGACCACAATCATCAACCACACTCACCCACCACCGTCACCCTGCTGTCCTCAGCCTCAAATCTCACCACCATTGTCACCCTCATATCTAATCACCACAATCACCATTTCTCAGGCTGTCGTCTCGCTATCACCACCAATGACGCCACCGCCCTCACCCTTATATCTCACCACCACCGTCACCGTCGTCACCCTCAAATCTCACCACCACCACCACCATCATTGTTGCTCTGAGATCTAACCACCACCATTGTCATCTCTCAGATCATGCTTTACATATTATGTCATTTTCATTTCATATTCTTTTTTGTTTGACCCTATCTTATCCTACTACTCTAGTGCTTTTGCTTCATCTTTTCCCCTCCTTTCTCGTTAGTAATTGAATATGAGTAGGTTAGTGGTGCAAAAACAATTATTCAAGGTGTTCAAAATGACAAAATCATAGGATGGCATAAGAAATTTTTTTAAGTTCAGGGTGTGCAGTTGCACACACTCAACTATGAGTCGCTTCTTCCCTACCTCCATAAACTCTTCGTTCCACCACCCTACATAAACCATTGTCTTCATCGTCAGGGAATAAAGAGAAAATACTCATGGTGAAGAGAGAAAGAGAGATCATGCTATGGAGAGAGAAAGATGAATCAAACTAGGAAGATAAATAAGAGAGAACAAAGAGATACAAGTTTAAGGAGACAAAAAGAAAAAAGTCTAAAACAAAATGTCACATGGAGGTGTCTATTAGGGGTACGAGAAATAAAAGGTGTCCAAAAAAAGTTATTCTATTTGTGTTATCTAAGAATTTTGGAGGCTATTATTAAACACGGTCAAACAGGTTGACCGAATGATTGAGGTCTTTATTCGCTGTATTTCTATCGAAGTTGGATTTGCTGGGAATATTTGAAGATATGTGTTTTAATTCGACAGTTGGAAATACTCCAAGGGTAGCAGTCCTTAGATAAAAAATCGGAGCAACGGAAACCTCTTAAGAAGACATTCGAAATTCAAATCGAATAAATAAAGTTAGTTTATAGCGGTTACTGTTTATTTGAATTTAGGTAGTTATTTCCTATTTGTATATATAGTATTTTTTCCAAAGGAAAAACGGTCACAGTTCAATCATACACAAAACTTACACTCAAATTATCCGCATGGAAGTGAGAAACGAGTCACAAGTTGCAATGTATGAAACTGTGTACCAATTCACATTCAATCAATGCAATTTAAGTTCATTTTCTTAAATGTCTTTGCAATTTATTTGTTTCTTTTGAGCAATTCATTTCTTTTTATTTACACCAGTTTCGATAGGATTCAATTGGGTTGAATTCGATCATTTTTCTTTGCTTTTATTATCAAAATTCTACAAAAACAATATCAATATATTGAAATAACAAACGCAATATGTCCTAAGATTTACTGGTTGATCTTGCAAGTAAATATTTTTAAACCAGCGGTTGTTTACCAAAAATCAGTGTAAACAAATTGGCACGCCCAGTGGGACCTTTTTGCGTTTTGTTGTTAAATTATTGCTAGAATCGATCTGTGTTGTGTATGCAATTGAGGAATAAGAAGCAATTGCCTGAGATGACGCGTCCCCCTCCCCATCCGAACACAGCGTCTTCGATCGTCGCTAGTGTGTCTGGAACGACAACTAATCCACCAGGACCATCCGGTACTACACAATCTACCCAAAGTAGCACCGTAGAAACCGTGATAGAGCCCGTTGGAACGACAAGGGCCGCACAAACTTCCCAGGCCATGCCAACAATGGCTATGGCCACATCAACCTCTCAGGCCATCCCCACGGCTTCGATGGCCGCGCAGACGTCCCATGCCATTCCAACATCAGGGGTTTTGAATTTAGGGTCAAGCCAAAGGATGCCGTATGGCATGCCGACGTCGATGATGCACGGTCTACATACTAACCCATCAACATCTTCAAAAACCCTGAATGTATCAATGCCCTAACTGTTCAACCTTGGGGTAAGCGTTCCATTTGGATCGCCCTAACAATCGTTCACACCATTTGGTTCTCCCCAACAATCGTTGACTAACGCCTCTTTAAACGCGTTGAGACAATAGATGGAGGAAACCAACCACGAGATGGTTAATATGGTAACTCAACAAATAGGTGCGGTGATCAACCCATTAATTCAAGACTCGAATAGAAGTTACCAAGCGTTATCCATTCAGATGGAACGAATGGCCGACTTTTTTGGCACTCCCGCAGTGCGAAACGTGCCGACGCCTCGAAATCTCAGTGCCAGGCTAACGGAAAGTCCTACAGTTAGTCAAACGAACCAAACCCCTGAGATTCGAACACAAGCACAAAGGGTGCCAACACCGGCTCCAGAGGAGCCAGAAACGGTGCCAATATTGGGAAACCGACACCAAGATGCAGACCAAGTGGTCGTGCAAGCCCGTCGAAACAATTACGAGGGCCAAAATAATATAGCGAATATTGTTGAAGCCTTGCTAGCCCAGAATGGATTTAATATGGGACTACACAGGCCAAATTTTGTATCGACGTTGTCTGAATATGTGTTAGAAACTGATTTTCCGAGGAATACAAAAATCCCCAAATTTACTAAATTTGCTGGGGAGACTAACGAATCGACTGTTGAACACATTGCTCGATATCTCATGGAGGCCGGAGATTTAGCAAATAATGAGAATTTGAAAATGAAATACTTCCCAAGTTCTCTGACGAAAAATGCTTTTACTTGGTTTACTACTTTGCCTCCTCATTCCATCTTTAGTTGGAATCAATTGGAGAAGGCCTTCCATGAGCAATTTTACATGGGACAGTCTAAAATCAGTCTGAAAGAATTGGCTAGTGTTCGTCGAAAGACACATGAGTCAATTGATGATTATTTGAATAGATTCCGCCTACTCAAGGCCAGATGCTTCACCTCAGTGCCAGAACACGAATTGGTGGAAATGGCTGCAGGCGGCCTAGATTATTTTGTTCGAAAGAAATTAGATACCAATATCTTAGAGATATGGCACCGTTGGCCGATAGAGTTCGACATGTCGAACACTTAAAGGCTGAAAAAGCCCGGACCAATAGATTCCCTAAAAAGGAGAAGGTTGCCTATGTAGAAGCAGGAGATAGCGGCCCAAAATTCGATTGGGGAGCAGATACCATCGAAGATAGCGAGGTTAATCTCGCAGAATTAAAAGATGGGCCACCTTATACCTACAAACTACTAAGGCCCTCGAATGGAAAAAATCCTGAGGAGCCTAAAAGCGACAAATATCCTCCTAAAACTTATACTTTTGAAGTTTCTAAATGTGACGAGATCTTTGATCTTTTGGTCACGGATGACATAATTTTGGTGCCACCAAATGTGAAACTCCCTCCTTTGGAACAAAGGAAGAAGAGGGGATTCTGTAAGTTTCATGGATTTTTAGGCCATAACTTATCACGTACTCATTTCAGGGATTCTGTGGAGAAAGCTCTCGATGAAGGTAGATTGAAGTTTGCAGATAAGGCCAAACATCCAATGCAAGTGGAGGCAGATCCTATGAAAAAAGCTGACTCCATGTATGTCGAAATCATTGGCATAAACATGGTAGATATCGTAGAAGATTTTGGTAGGCAACTCCCCGCCGAAAAGCCAGCATTTAGCAAAAGTCCACAAGCCAAGGATGAGATGGTTACTGACGACCATCGATCCGCAGATGCGTTGATCACTAAAGATCAACTGGTCAAAAAGATAGAAGTGGCTTATCCTAAGGCAGAGGAAGATCTAATTGATTTCCTGAATAGGTGCAAGATCTCAAACAACCATGCCATGCTTTGTCCTAGGTGCAGTGCAGTTTTCGATAAAGAGGCGGCGAAATCTGTCGAAGGATTCCTACCGCATGCTGAACGTAAAAACGGACGGGTGAAAAACTGCCCAAAGTACGGGTTCAACAAGAGAGTGGCCACATATCAAGGTTTCAGTAGAACTCACATGGGCATTTTTAACCCTTCTCCAAAAAGCCCAACAGATACTTGGGTATTCTTTGGGGGGAAGAAAGCAGGACATGCTACCCCTCCAACTAAATGGGTGAAGAGAGTGGCCACAACACCTCACCAAAAAGAGGCATCAAATGCTAAACGGTATGCCTACAACAACAATTACAAGGGGAAACACCCTATGACAAAAACACAATGGCGCAGGTATCAACGCCAAAAAAAGGTAAATGCCTTGAAAGAAATCACCAACGTTGGCAAAAGAGAGGGAAAGCAAGAAGCTGTTTTCGAGATGGTCAAGAGGCCATCCACTGAAAGGATATTTCCTCCCCTGCCCACGTTAGAGAAAAGTTGTCAAGAGGAAGATGACGAGATGACGTCAAATTTTTCTGGGTCCGATCCAAGCTTCGATGTTATATTTGTTGTATCAGTGCTGCCAATCGAATACGATGTCCCATCAGAGGTCAGCGATGTGGAGAGTGACTTCACCAAGGAAATGGCCATCCATAGGCCATTATGCTACTATGTCATGAACAATGGTTGTGTCGAAGATCAACATGCGTTTTTCGAAAGACCGATCGATTCGATGAAACTGCACCTCAAACCGTTGTTTATCTAAGCAAAAATCAACGGCGTAGGCGTTAACAAGGTGTTGGTGGACGGAGGTGCTATCGTCAACCTATTACCCCAATCATTCTTAAAAAAGATTGGACTCTTTGTTTCCGATTTGAAACCTCACAACGTGGTTCTCACTAATTATGAAGGAACGACTGGAAATGCCCTTGGTGCCATCGAAGTTGATTTAGTAGTGGGTAGCATAAGTCAAACAACCATGTTCATGGTAGTTCCATCCAAAGCAAATTTCAATGTGCTGTTGGGTAGAGAATGGATCCATGGCGTGGGGGTAGTGCCTTTCACTCCGCACCAAAGAATTGCTATATGGAGGAAAGACGGGCTGGTGGAGAACGTCGAGGCCGACCAAAGCTATTTCTTGGCTGAAGTGAATAATATTACCAAGAAAAACTTCGACAAGAAACTCGCATTTATTCCTCCAGTGATGTCTCTAGGTCCCAAATATACAATTTCTAAAGACGAGATGTACTCTATGAAACTAACTCCAAGATCCGGCTTTGTTTGGGAAAGAGAGTTCATTGATCATAATTACATAATTGTGGGCGATGAAGGAACTCCTCTAAGAGAGGAAGATGTGCTCAGGACAAGTTCCTCGGCATACAAGAAGGTAGCTAGCAGCTCTGCTCAAAAGTCGCCTTCACGTCCAATCTCACCAGAGGGGTGGGATATTGAAAAGTGATCCATGACAGAACCCAATATTTGGGATAAAATTACGGCCTATATGGCCGAGAATAAGTCTAATGCGGCCAAAGAGGTCGAAATTCTACAAAAAGACGAAAACGAAATTCTCGTAAAGGAGAGGGATGATGATTTCGTTGAAGATCAAAAGTTAGATTGCATCTACGATGACGAACCTTTGGGGTTCGAAGAAGATCCTATGGGGTCTACGACTAAGATGAGGGCCCAGGATCCTCTTGAAGAAGTAGATATAGGTGACGGCTCAGTCAAAAGGCTAACTTATGTAAGCACCAAGATCCCAAAAGAGTCCAGAGATCGAATCGTTGAGCTTTTAAAGGAGTACAAAGATTGCTTCGCTTGGGACTATGACGAGGTGCCTGGCTTGAGCAGGAAAATGGTGGAATTAAAATTGCTAATTCGACCAGGCAAGAAGACCGTAAAGCAGATTCCTAGAAGATTTGTGCCCCAGATCTTGCCAAAGATTAAAGAAGAAATCGAAAGGCTCTTGAAATGCGGTTTCATCAGGACCGCCAGGTATGTAGATTGGTTAGCAAATGTAGTTCCTGTTAAAAAGAAAAATGGAACTATTAGAGTTTGCATTGATTTTAGAGATTTGAATCTTGCGACTCCCAAAGATGAATATCCCATGCTAGTGGCAGAAATGCTAGTAGACTCAACAGCAAGATTCGAGTATCTAAGTATGCTTGATGGATATTCAGGCTATAACCAAATCTTTATTGCTGAGGAAGATGTCTCAAAAACTGCATTTCAATGCCCGGGGTCATTAGGGTGATATGAGTGGCTAGTAATGCCATTTGGTTTAAAAAATTTCGGCGCTACATACCAACGAGCGATGAATTCGATGTTTCATGATTTTATAGAAGATTTCATGCAGGTTTACATCGATGATATTGTCGTAAAATCATCTTCAGAGGATAGACATTTAGAACATTTACGCCGGTCCTTTGAAAGAATGAGGCAATATGGATTGAAAATGAATCCATTAAAATGTGCGTTTGGTGTTTGTGCATGTGATTTTTTAGGTTTTGTGGTTCACAAGAAAGGAATCGAAATCAACCAGAACAAAACCAAGGCAATAATGGAGACTAAACCCCCTTCGACGAAGAAAGAGTTGCAATCCTTGCTAGGAAAGATCAACTTTCTCAGAAGGTTCATATCAAACCTAAGTGGCAGAGCACAAGCTTTTTCGCCATTGCTTTGTTTGAAGAAAGAAGACGTGTTCAAGTGGGAGCCAGAGCACCAGAAGGCTTTTGAAGAAATTAAGTCATATTTGACTAATCCTCCTATACTGTCACCTCTTGTGAAAGACAGAAGGATGAGGTTGTACATAGCAGCATCCGAATATACTATAGGTAGCATGTTAGCCCAAGAGGATGAAAATGGCGTAGAAAGAGCCATTTATTACCTTAGTAGGGTATTAAGCTGTTATACCCTCATTTTGGACCTAAAAATACTCATTCAATTTCCTATGCTATTTTCTAATACTTTCAAATTCACCGTGTTTTCTACTGTGCTTCAACTGCATACGTTACTGTTTCAGTCTTTTGAATTTTTGCATAAAATCATACAAAAGGGTATTTTGGTCATTCCCTACAAAGGAACCCATTTTCAGTCCCTACAATTTGTCCCTGAGTCTTTTCAATCTGTTTGCATGAATCATTTGTCAAATTCTGTTTAAAAATCATCTTAGTTTTGCATCTGAGTCAGTCTGAGTCGTTTTTGCCCCAGGGGCATTTTTAGTCTTTTCACATCAAATAAATTTTGGGCAGAGAGGTATTTTAGAATACCTCATTTTGGTAGCTTGTGCGTTTTAGTCCATTTTGTCGTTTTTAAACGTTTCACTTTACGTTGTTTTCAAATTTACATTTTTTACCAATTTTATTTTGACTTTTTGCATTTTAGTCCAAATACTTTTAGAAATTGCAATTCAGTCCATTTTTTCTTTTTAGTGGTCATTTCCTTTTAAAGAAAAACAGTCCAGTCCAGGTACTTTGTATATTTTACATTTCAGTCCTTAAAACTTTTCAAATTTGCAAAACAGTCCCACAGTTTCATAAAATTGCAGATTGGTCCAATTTCAAGTCCAAAGCCACGCAAGTGTTCAATTCCACGTGGCACGTCCCTATTGGCTCGCAGGCACACATGGCAGGCTATAAATAGCACACAGTGTCAGAATCAGAGGAATCACGCGCCACATCACAAACAGATTCCATTTTCTCTCTCTTGGCAGTTAGGATCAAAATCATAACAAACTCAGAAAAGCTCAAGAACAAACACACAAACCCTAAGTTCCAGAACCAAAATTCAAGCAAATTCCATAGAGTTTTGTGGATTCTCAGAGATTCAAAGCTGAATCATCATCATTGAATCCCTTTTTCTGCAATTCAACCATCGGATTCGTTGCTGGAAGCAACAAATCCCGAATACGATCACAGAATCGGAATTGAGAAGAAGAGGGAAAGAATTCCAAGGGTTCCGAACCGGTTCAGAGAAGAAAAGAAGAAGGAAAACGAAGAATTCACGGATTCCGAACCATTCAAGAAAGAGAAGAAGCAATTACCAGTTTATTTCCGGATTTCAAAGAGAAACAACACAAAACAGAATCAATTCAAGGATTTCCGAAGAATCAAATCAAAATTCCGGATAAAGCCAGGTAAAATCGCAAAACTTACCCCTTCGTTTTGTTCAAAGCCCACAACGAACTCTGAAATAACGTAGAACAGTGCGAATCCGTGAAGTTTTGGTTCGGAACCGTAAACCCTAACTTTTTCTGGAAAAATTTTCAAGATTCCAAGGTTTACAACGTTGATTCATCGTTGTAAACCAACGAATCAACAGATAAAAACACATAGAAAGAAGATTCGAACCAAGAAAACGAACCAAAACCGTACGGATTCCGCGAGAAAAAGTTCCAGATCTACGTTGTTTCAGTCAATGCATGTGAATTCCAGCAATAGATTCGTGTTTAGGATGATAAGACGAAACTTTTAAGCCATAGATCATGTGTTTCTGGGTAGGATTGAACAAGGTTAGGGTTAGGGTTTCAGACATGGAAACGGCGGAGAAGAAAGAAAGAAAGAGAAAGAAAGGAAAAAATGAGGAAAACCGGTTCAGGAGCCTTTTATGTAAGGTAGCAAACCGGGTCGGTTCAAACCCGACCCATTCCCCCATGCGCGTGGCCGTTGGATCTTGATCCTGTTGGATCCGGATCAATCCAACGCCCCAGAGGCGTCCTGGAGATCCGGATCCATCTGTGCTTGGGTTTGGGCCTTTTACCCGCAGGCCTTTGGTTCTTTTTTCAGTTTCTTGAGTTTTTCCTGTTGTGTGCACCTCTGTGTTTGCTATTTGGACCTCTCGCGCGTCTTGACTCCTTTGCGAAATTCCAAAAAAATTGCCATGCGTTCTTGATATATTTGTGACTGTTTTGTGATATTTTACATGTGAAAATTGATAAAAATTTGGCAAGTGCTAATTTCTCATTTGATTGGGATATTTTGTGTTTTCTTTATAAATTTTCTCGCATGTTTGCTTATCCAAATTTTTGTCCTATGATTTTGGTGAATTAGCACTTGATTCCATGATGATTTACCCCTGTTCTCATAATAGCTCATTGGATTGTGTTAAGTGTAACGCCCTCTTTAATTATTTAATTATTTTATTAGACGTTATGGTATATGTTTATATATTATGTGATTTGTGACGTATTTGTGACGTATTTGTGACGTATATGTGACGTGTGAAGTATTATTATTTTATTGTTTAATAAAATAATATAAGTGATGTTTATATGAATATTTAATTAGTAAATAAATAGATGTGGTGGAAAAAGATAGAATTTTAAGAGATGGGGTTATATTTATAATTAAGAAGAGTTGTGTGGGTTAGAGGAGAATTAATTAAGTTGTGAGGGGGTATATAAGAGAAGTAGGTTAAGAAAGGAAACATTTTTGAGAACACGTATCAGACTTTTGGTTGGAGAAGAAGAACGGTCAAGAGAGAAGAGAAAGCTAGGTTCCAATTCTGCAATTTTTCCAGGTAAGGGTGAGCCTAACTTCAATAGTATTAATGTTAAATCATCTGTCCTTGATTAGCTTAGAGATTGGGAAGAATTGAGAGAAGTTTTGAGAATTAGGGTTATGGTGATTTTTGATGAATTTGATGTGAGAATGTGTTGCATTGCTGTGTAATGTGCTACAGAACCTAGATTATCCCCTAGGATGCTATTGCTGATGTATTAGAAGCTTAAGTGGAGAGAATTGGCAGGTTTTGGTGTGAATTGGACTGAACCCGTAGTGGTTCTGAGATCGCTCGCCTGTGGCGAGCAGATCACTCGCCGTGGCGAGTAACCCTTGGTTGCTCGCGAGGCGAGCAGTATAGCTCGCCGTGGCGAGCTTGACCCTTAAAATTAGGATTTTTGCCAAACTTTAGATGGTTTTGAGTGTCCCTGTATTTATAGAGATGACCTGTGAAGTTGGTTTGGTCAAATTGGATTTAGGGAGCTTAAAAATGAGGATTTTGTTGAAAAATGTCAAAAAGGCCGAAGCACCCAGTATTTCTCGCCTCCAGCTCGCCCCCAACTCGCCTTTGGCGAGTGAGCTGATGTGAGTGCTCGCCTGTGGCGAGCAGATGTACTCGCCGTGGCGAGTTAGATGGTTCAGGACTGTTGTTGTTTTTGCGATCTGTTTCGCATGGGACTTTGAGAGGAGCCCTTTGGGTAGTGTTAGTGAGGTTCTATACCCTTCAATGTATGCTGTAAAGATGAATGATGATGGTTCTATTAGACCTTTGTTAAATGATGTGTTGTTGAATATAAGTGATGTATGAGTATGATGTTAATTGAATAAGATGATGCTATGTGTTGCAATGTGCATGTATAATGAGATGATGTTCTGCCATGTAATTATTATTAACTGCATGTGTCAGTCTTGAAAATGGAATGATATTGAGACGGTGTATTAAGTTGTTAACGACGAGTCCATGCATTTGCATAATTATGAGACGGTGGAGCTTTATGCTCAAAGCGACGGTGGAGCACTTGCTCAAAGCGACGGTGAAGCATATTTATGCTATAATTATATGGTACCACATGCATGATGTTGAGGCGTTAGGTGTTGCATTTAGTCGAGTCAATTGTGACATAGATGAGATGATGTTTGAGACGTCGATGTGTGATGTAATGTTGTTTATGATGATGTTTATGATGTTGCTATGATGTTGCTTATGATGATGCCATGGAATGCTACAATGTATATGTGATGAGTTGGATGTATGATTCGTTAATCTTGACTTATGATTATATATTAATATTATTGTTGTGAATCTCACCCCTTCTGCTGGAATTGCCGCCTTGTGGGCAAGTGCAGGTACCCAGTCTTAGATGCGTTGATGCGAGGATGTGTGAAGTTAGGGTTGCTCTGATATGTAACGGGATGGGGTCTTTGTAGAGTCTATTCCTTTATATATCGTGTTTGAATAAATGACGTTGACTTTTGTGATGTAAAAACTTAAATATTTTGAGACGTTTTGCTGGCTTTTAAGCCAAGACATTTATGAGATGTGACAATTCGAATTCCGCTGCGTAATTGAATATTTTGTAATATGATAAATTATTATCGAAGTTGATTTTAAAGAAGAAAATGTGACACTCCTTTGCGATGAATACTCTGATGTATGATTTATTTAATGAAATTTTTAAGACGGGAAATTGGGGTGTTACAATTGGTATCAGAGCAGGTTGGTCCGTCCGGCCAAGTAGAGAGTCGAGTGACGTTGTCTTAGAGTTAGAATAGTATTATTGTATTATTCTGACTTATGTTTGCTTTCAGAGAACTAGATGGCTGGTAGAAACGATGCTGCTCTTGCTGCTGCTTTGGAAGCAATGGCTAACGCTGTAGGTAATCAGAACAATGCTGGTGGAAATGACGGAACTAGAATGTTAGAGACGTTTCTGAGGAATCACCCGCCTACCTTCAAGGGGCGTTATGATCCTGATGGAGCTCAGATGTGGCTCAAGGAAGTTGAGAGGATCTTCAGGGTCATGCAATGTGACGATGTTCAGAAGGTGCGGTTTGGTACGTACATGCTCGCGGAGGAGGCTGATGATTGGTGGGTTAGTCTCCTACCTATTTTGGAGCAAGATGGAGCCGTGGTGACGTGGGCTGTTTTCACGAGGGAGTTCCTTAACAGATACTTCCCAGAAGATGTCCGTGGGAAGAAAGAGATAGAGTTCCTGGAGCTTAAGCAAGGGAACATGTCGGTGACCGAGTATGCGGCCAAGTTTGTGGAGTTGGCTAAGTTCTATCCGCATTATGCACCCGAGACGGCTGAGTTTTCGAAATGCATCAAGTTTGAGAACGGGTTGCGCGCTGATATCAAGAGGGCTATCGGTTATCAGAAGATTCGTGACTTTTCTGAGTTGGTGAGTAGCTGTCGGATATATGAGGAGGATACTAAAGCTCACTACAAGGTAGTGAATGATCGGAAAGCAAAGGGCCAGCAGAGTCGCCCTAAACCTTATGATACCCCTAGAGATAAAGGGAAGCAGAGAGTAAATGATGAGAGGAGGCCCCAGAAGAAGGCTGCTCCTGCTGAGATTACTTGTTACACTTGTGGCGAGAAAGGCCATAAGAGCAATGCATGTACTGTTGAGGTGAAGAGGTGCTACCGTTGTGGTCAGAAAGGGCATATTACTAGTGACTGCAAGTTTGATGATGTTGTGTGTTTCAACTGCAATGAGCAAGGACACATTGGTTCGCAGTGTAAGCAACCCAAGAAGACTAAGACTACTGGGAGAGTGTTTGCATTGACCGGCACTCAGACTGAGAATGATGATAGTTTGATCAGAGGTACTTGCTATATTAATAATACTCCTTTAGTTGCTATTATTGATACTGGTGCTACGCACAGTTTTGTTGCTTTTGATTGTGTTTCTGCTTTGGGACTTGATGTTTCTGATATGAATGGAGAAATGGTTGTCGAGACTCCAGCTAAGGGTTCGGTGACTACTTCTCTAGTATGTTTGAATTGTCCTTTAACTATGTTTGGCCGTGACTTTGTGATGGATTTAGTGTGCCTACCTTTGAGTGGTATGGATGTGATTCTGGGTATGAACTGGCTAGAATACAACCGAGTTCTTATCAACTGTTTTAGAAAGACGGTGCATTTTTCTTCTGTTGAAGAAGAGTGGGGCGCAGAGTTTCTATCTACTAAGCAGCTGAAGCAGCTGGAACGTGATGGGATGTTGATGTTTTCGCTGATGGCTTCGTTATCTTTAGAGAACCAAGCTGTAATTGATGGGCTGCCTGTTGTGAAGGAATTTCCTGAAGTTTTCCCTGATGAGATCCCAGATGTGCCACCAGAGAGGGAGGTTGAATTTTCGATAGACCTTGTGCCGGGTACGAAGCCGGTGTCGATGGCACCTTATCGTATGTCTGCTCCTGAGTTAGCAGAGTTGAAGAAGCAGTTGGAAGACTTGCTTGAGAAGAAGTTTGTGAGACCTAGTGTTTCACCATGGGGAGCTCCGGTGTTGTTGGTTAAGAAGAAGGATGGTAGTATGCGGCTGTGCCTTGATTACCGTCAGTTGAACAAAGTGACGATCAAGAATAGGTATCCACTTCCGAGGATTGACGACTTGATGGATCAGTTAGTGGGTGCAAGGGTATTTAGCAAGATTGACTTGAGGTCAGGTTACCATTAGATTAAGGTGAAGGACGAAGATATGCAGAAGACGGCCTTTAGGACGCGTTATGGACATTATGAGTATAAGGTGATGCCTTTCGGTGTTACTAATGCGCCTGGTGTGTTTATGGAGTATATGAACAGAATCTTTCATGAGTACTTGGATCAATTTGTTGTGGTTTTTATTGACGATATTCTGATCTATTCTAAGACTGAAGCTGAGCATGCAGAGCATTTGAAGATTGTATTGCAAGTGTTGAAAGAGAAGAAGCTGTATGCTAAATTGTCTAAGTGTGAGTTCTGGCTAAACGAAGTAAGTTTTCTTGGCCATGTTATTTCTGGTGAAGGTATTGCGGTTGACCCGTCTAAAGTTGAAGCGGTATCGCAATGGGAGACGCCTAAGTCGGTTACGGAGATTAGAAGCTTTTTGGGACTAGCTGGTTATTACAGGAGGTTTATAGAAGGATTCTCTAAGTTGGCTCTTCCGTTAACGCAGTTGACGTGTAAGGGTAAGTCGTTTGTATGGGATGTGCACTGTGAGGATAGTTTCAATGAATTGAAGAAGCGCCTGACGACGGCTCCAATTTTGATTTTGCCGAAGTCTGATGAACCTTTTGTGGTATATTGTGATGCGTCCAAGTTGGGTTAAGGAGGTGTGCTTATGCAAGATGGTAAGGTAGTAGCTTATGCTTCAAGACAATTGAGAATTCATGAGAAGAATTACCCGACGCATGACTTAGAGTTGGCAGCAGTGGTCTTCGTATTGAAAATATGGAGACATTACTTATATGGTTCAAGGTTTGAAGTATTCAGTGATCATAAGAGTTTGAGATATTTATTTGATCAGAAGGAGTTGAATATGAGGCAGAGAAGGTGGCTTGAGTTATTGAAGGATTATGATTTTGGGTTGAATTACCATCCTGGTAAAGCAAATGTGGTTGCAGACGCCCTGAGTAGGAAAACGGTGCATATGTCCGCGTTGATGGTGAAGGAATTTGAATTGTTGGAACAGTTTAGAGACTTGAGCTTGGTGTGTGAAAGAACACCTCAGAGCATAAAACTGGGAATGTTGAGAATTGATAATGATTTCCTGAAGCATATCAAAGAGGCACAAAAATAAGATGTCAAGTTCGTAGACTTGTTGATTGCTAATGATGAGACTGTGGATGGTGACTTTAAGGTCGATGATCAAGGAGTGTTGAGATTCCGAGGGAGGATTTGCATTCCTGACAACGAAGAGATTAAGAAGATGATTCTTGAAGAGAGTCATAGAAGTAGCTTGAGTATTCACCCGGGAGCTACGAAGATGTATCATGCATACTAAGCATCTCATCTCATTCCCATTTCTTCCTTTAACCCCTTTCATGGAGCGTTCAACTGATTCTCATGCAATGTTTAGGATAGTTTACTTTTCTTTAATTTCCTACAAGATCATAGAATGTACAATAGGACTCGATGTAAAGGACTATGGACTATAAGGATGTACACCGACACATGCACCGACACATGCACACACGTTGTATGACTTTCCGCTAGATGTATGTTTAGGAAGCGTAAAACCTAGGAAAACTTATAATTTCTCCATCAAAAAATCAACACATAACCCAAACTATTTTGCAATAAAATGAGGTCAAAACCTCACTTTTTCCTTTCATTTTCTTAAGACAAAATCAAAACTAGTATTAATTTCCAACTTTAACCATTTTTTGTAAATAAATTGGACCAACCTCGCTTGTTTTCAATTCTAATGCCTATACGGCCTCTTTCCCTTCTTCAAAATCTTTTTCAAACTTAAAAACAAACAAAACTCACAAAAACATTTTGGAAGAGAACTACATGGAATTTTGATCCCTTAAAAGGGTATGTAGGCAAGAGACTCAAAATCTCTCCAAGTCCAATAAAATAAAATCCAATCTTCTTCCTCTCATTCTTAAAACCAATCTTTTTTACAAATAGCGATAAAAGCAAAGCGTTTACGTAAAGCATAGTAAAATGGTTCCTATAGGATACTATAGTCACTGCGGGTGCCTAACACCTTCCCGTAGTGAAATCAGCCCCGAACTTAGAATTTCTGATGTTTTCTCTCGATTTTACCTCTCCCCAAAAAAAATAGAGACATCAATGATTGAAAGGTTCAAATCCAATTAATGATTTGACACCCGAAAATCGCGATGACAGAAATGGCGACTTCACTGGGGATTCGAGGGCTACACCTAGTTTTTCATGCTTTATATTTATGATTTGCTTTATTGTTACATGTAAAATTTTCTTATGTACGTGTGGGGTGAGAATATCAAAAGCCCTATACCCGGGCTGAGTGAACCTAAGATTAGGAAGAGATATAATCGACAATCCATTCCGGGGGTTGCCTCGTGCATTGGATTACGCGATCAATCTCACATAGCTGAGGCATTTTGGAGGTGATGTTGCCGGCGTGTGTTGTCATGCTTAGGCACTTTACTTCTAATTGACCGATGAAGGCTATGGACCGTAGTTACCAAACCCATCCCTGGCCTTTCTTAGGACGTAGTGCGGTGGCTAAACCGAGCGTCGTCTCGAAATTTAGTCGTCACGCGATACTACACCCAAACTAAACCTTCTTACGGATAATCATGGACAAGCGTTGCTTTGTACTACCATGATATACGCAAGAGAGGTTGTGGTTTGGGAACTTTATAGAACCTTGGTCACTACTATCAAAGCCTTAGTTTCACCGGACACCGTGTCCACTTGTTACTTTAGCCCACCATGCTTTCCTTGTCAAAACCATGCATACATGCATTCATGCATAAATTTTTACATGCATTTATCAAAGGGTATAGACAAACTAAAATTCTTTGCAAATATAACCAGGCATGAAGAGAACTAAGTCTTACAAGTTCAAAAAAGTTGATTTGGCTAGCCTAAGGGAGTTGGCACTCAAAGTTAAGAATCCGACTGGGTTTCGTCTCCGATACGGTGGTTTGATTGGTATTCTCCGGACCAATGTAGAAGAGAAGTTGGTGCACACTCTGGTACAATTCTATGACCCGGTTTTTCGTTGCTTCACTTTCCCGGATTTTCAGTTGGTTCCTACACTTGAGGCTTATTCTAGTTTGTTGGGTCTGCCGATAGCCGAGAGGGTACCTTTCACGGGCCCAGGATCTCCTCTTACTCCTCTGGTTATTGCTAAGGATCTATATCTCAGGACTTCCGATGTGTCTAAGAATCTTATCACCAAGTCTCACATTCGGGGTTTCACTTCAAAGTACTTACTTGAGCAGGCTAATCTTGAACCTACTTGTCAGGACGCTCTTGAGGCTATTCTTGCGCTACTCATCTATGGGCTCGTTCTCTTTCCGAATCTCGACAACTTCGTGGACATGAATGCTATTGAGATCTTCCATTCCAGGAATCCGGTTCCTACTTTGTTAGCTGACACATACCATGCCATCCATGATCGGACTCTCAAGGGTCGTGGATTTATTCTTTGATGTATACCTCTTCTTTATAGGTGGTTTATTTCTCACCTCCCGAGTTCTTTCCATGCCAACACGGAGAATTGGTCCTATTCGCAGCGGATTATGGCTCTTACTCCCGATGAAGTAGTTTGGATCACTCTAGCAGCTCGAGTCAAGGAGATTATCTTTGGTTGTGGGGATTTCCTCAATGTACCTCTTCTCGGTACCCGGGGAGGAATCAACTACAACCCCGAGTTAGCCATGAGACAGTTTGGTTTTCCCATGAGAGCGAAGCCCATCAACCTTGCTACATCTCAAGAGTTCTTCTACTATTCCAATGCTCCCACCGGGCAAAGGAAAGCTTTTACAGATGCTTGGTCTAAGGTTCGTAGGAAAGATGTGAAGCATTTGGGTGTGAGATCCGGTATTGCTCATGAAGCCTATACTCAGTGGGTGATAGACCGAGCCGGAGAGATTGGCATGCCTTACCCTGCTATGAGGCATGCATCTGCATCTACTCCATCTAGACCATTACCGTTGCTTCCCGCGACTCAGGAGATGTATCAGGAACATCTGGCTATGGAGAGTGAGGAGAAGCGAGCATGGAAAGCCCGCTACAGTGAGGCTGAGAACTTGATCATGTCTTTGGATGGCAGAGACGAGCAGAAGGATCATGAGAACCGTATGCTGAAGAAGGAACTAGCCAGGGTTAGGAAAGAGCTTGAGGAAAAGGATGATCTATTGAGGAGAGACTCCAGGAGAGTCAGAGGTCGTCGAGATTTCTTCGCCAGTCATTGTGGTTCAGCTTCAGACTCGGATTCCGAATATTACCCAGTCACTCCTTAGTTCTGGATGATAGGATTGCTATTTGTTATGTTGTTTGCTCAGCTTATGTTTCAGAAGCCTACTCCCTTGGCTCAATGTATCAAAACAACTTGCTTTGAATAATTTGTTAGTCCGATAATGTTTGCAAAGAATTCTAATTTGTCTAAAAAACCCTTTGGTAATAAAAAGAGTCATTTTTGCATCCGCATTCGCATAGCATGCATCATATGCATCATTCATCGGTCACAAAAAACTTCCAAGTGCTCATTGCCTCCTGGTTCTTCTGCCGCAGTGTGAAAAGTGGCTCGTGCACGAAGGACTGATCAACCAACCAGAATACATCAGACTAGACAGTACAGAAGGAGAAATCAAGTAGCTATGGAAGAAGAGAATGCACAGCTCCGCACTGAACTAGCCTCTGTGAGAGAAGAGTTAGCCAAAGCTCTCGACGCCATGACCGCTCTGGTAGCCGCTCAAGAGCAACCAACCTCGTCTGCTCCAGAGACCACCGAGGCAATCCCAACATCATCTCTCGATAGCCGCTTCGCCATGCCAAGGGGATACCCGTACGGGCTCCCACTTTTCTTTGCTCCAGATCCCACAACAGTTGCTTCCAGTGCTGCCAACAGCAACCAGATCCCCGTCTCAGGGCAGGCATCTCTTCACACTACCTTGCCTCAGTCAACGGTCTTCACAGACCCGATTGTGCACTCTACGCCTCAAGGCGCCAATGCTAATGATTACCGTGGAAAGACTCCTGTATTGGGAACTATGGAGGAAAGAATGGAGGAACTTGCCAGAGAACTCCGTCGCGAGATCAAGGCCAACCGTGGAAGCAGTGACCTCGTCAGAATCCACGATCTTTGTTTAGTGCCGAGGGTGGATGTCCCCAAGAAATTCAAAGTCCCGGAGTTTGACCGCTACAACGGGCTGACCTGCCCCCAAAACCATATCATCAAGTATGTCCGGAAGATGGCCAACCATGCAGACTGTAACGCCCATTTTTGATTTTTAATTATTTGATTTAATTGAGAAATTGCTATATATTTTTATATATATTATGTGATGTTAAGTGAAGATTTAATATGATTTTATGCGACGTGGTGACTTATTTTATTGTTAAATAAAATAAGATTTGAAAATAAAATAAAATATTTAGTTGTGGGTTAGTTTTGGATTTTAGAGAGTTATGTGGGAGAAAGAGTAAATAAGATAAGTTTTGTTGGCAGTATATAAAGGGAAACCTAGGTTAAGAAGTCAGTACGCGTATCAGGATTTGGAAAAAAAGAGAGGAACGGCTGCGTGAAAGGAGAGAGCATTAGGGCTGCGATTTTCTGCTCATAACCAGGTAAGGGTGAGCCTAGCATTTGATTATATTATTCTGTAATTCATCTAATCAAGATTAAACAATCATAGGGCTGTTTTGAGAGAATTGAATTTAGGTTAAAAGTGAAGAAAAACCATGAATTAAGCTATGAAACTGTAGAACAGAAGTGTAGGATGAGTGCAGAACGTAGAATAACCATAATGATGTTGTTTCTGAGAGTGTAGATGATTTAGATGATGAATTTGGGACACTTTTGTGTGATTTTCGCAGAACCCGTAGCAGTCTGTTCATCGCTCGCCTAGGCGAGCTATGCAACTCGCCGCGGCGAGTAGACCTAGTTTACTCGCGAGGCGAGCATCCCAGCTCGCCATAGCGAGCAGTACCCTAGAGCTCGCGAGGCGAGCACTCCAACTCGCCACAGCGAGCAGGACCTTAGCACTCGCGAGGCGAGCTTTCCCACTCGCCATAGCGAGTTAAATCAGAACCCAGAACTGTGTACTGTTTGCGAACTGTTTCGCATAGAACCTCGAGAGATGACCCTTGGGTAGCTTCTGGGACTTTTAATGATGTTTATTATAATCTGTAATGATGATATACGATGATTGAGATGGTTTGGGATGATTTTATGATGCTTATATGTGACATATGAATCGAATAAGTGATGAATACTTGATTTACATGCGATGTCTTGCCGTATTGATGTTATACCTTGTGATGTACTTGCTGCCATGTTGCTGTTTACTTTTGTATAGATGCTGCATGTGTCGGTCCTTGATGTTTATGATGAATATGCGACGTATGATGTTAACTTGTTTAAGTTAAAAAGTATTGAGTCTCATGCATACTCATTCTATGATGGGGGCTTATGCCCTGGAGTTTTTACTCACCAGCGACGAGGGCTTATGCCCTGGAGCTTTGCTCACCAGCGACGAAGGCTTATGCCTTGGAGTATATTTATGCTCATAGCGACGAGGGCTCATGCCCTGGATTGGTACCACATGCATATAAGACGTAGGGTTGCATAGTCAAGTGTTGATGTCGAGTCGAGTCGTCTAAGATGTTTATTAAGATGTATATGATGTTGATTATGACGATGCTAAATGGTGCGCTGTTTATATTGATATTTTAAATGCTAGATGTTTATCTGTGATAAGTTGAATTATGTCGGTTGTTGAATTGTGATTATTTAATTACATGTTTAATATAATTATTTGTGAATCTCACCCCTTCTGCTGGAATTGCCGCCTCGTGGGCAAGTGCAGGTAACCAAGATTAGGTGCAGACGTGTGAGGATTTCTGCAGTCGAGTCTAGGTGCTCTGATACGTAATGGGATAGGGGATCTTCTTTATTTTCTCTGTTCCTTGCGTATTATGTTATGATATGATTATGTTCTTTTTGAAGATTTTATTAAGACATTGTTGAGGCTTGTGTGCCAAAGATATTGAGATGCTTTTCCTTATGATTATTCCGCTGCGACGATGATTAATAATTTATGAAGATTTAATGTTTATTTAATCATTAACATGAGATGTTTTAAGACATGTGATGCCCTGTTTACGTGTTACTCTGATGCATGCTATTCTTTTTAAAAGAAATTTTTATGTTGGGAAAACGGGGTGTTACAATTGGTATCAGAGCAGGTCGGTCCGTCCGGCCAAGTAGAGAGTCGAGTGACGTTGTCTTAGAGTTAGAATAGTATTACTGTATTATTCTAACTTATGTTTGTTTTGTTAAGGATTAAGATGGCTGGAAGAAATGACGCTGCGATTGCTGCTGCCTTGGAAGCTGTTGCTCAAGCTGTGGGACAGCAGCCTAATGCTAATGCTGGTGCTGGTGCGGAGGTCCGTATGCTGGAGACCTTCTTGAGAAACCATCCTCCTACCTTCAAGGGGAGATATGATCCGGATGGAGCCCAGGCTTGGCTCAAAGAGATTGAAAGAGTATTCAGGGTTATGCAGTGCACGGAGGTGCAGAAGGTGCGTTTCGGTACGCACATGCTGGCTGAGGAGGCGGACGATTGGTGGATTAGTCTTCTACCTACCCTGGAGCAGGACGGTGCTGAGGTGACCTGGGCAGTGTTTAAGAGAGAATTCCTTAACAGATATTTTCCTGAGGATGTGCGGGGCAAGAAAGAGATTGAGTTCCTGGAGCTAAAGCAAGGGAACATGTCTGTGACTGAGTATGCTGCAAAATTTGTGGAGCTGGCCAAGTTTTATCCACACTACTCTGCTGAGACCGCCGAATTTTCTAAGTGCATTAAATTTGAGAACGGATTGAGAGCTGATATCAAGAGGGCTATAGGGTATCAGAAGATTAGAAACTTTTCTGAGTTAGTGAGCAGCTGCAGGATTTATGAGGAGGACACGAAGGCTCATTACAAGGTGGTTAATGAGAGGAAAGGAAAAGGGCAGCAAAGTCGTCCTAAGCCCTACAGTGCTCCTGCAGATAA
Organism: Medicago lupulina; assembly: GCA_958299785.1. Taxonomy (NCBI): domain Eukaryota; kingdom Viridiplantae; phylum Streptophyta; class Magnoliopsida; order Fabales; family Fabaceae; genus Medicago; species Medicago lupulina. Next base: position 49,749,057 of record OY283141.1, on the reverse strand, counting down.
GGGCAAACAGCGAGTTAATGACGAGAGGAGACCTGTTAAGAAAGATGCTCCTGCTGAGGTAGTTTGCTATACGTGTGGCGTGAAAGGCCATAAGAGTAATGCTTGTCCTGGAGAGGTGAAGAGATGTTTTCGTTGTGGCAAGAAGGGTCACACTACTGCTGATTGCAAACATGGTGATGTTGTATGTTTTAACTGCGGCGATGAGGGTCACATTGGTTCGCAATGCACTAAGCCTAAGAAGGCTCAGACTTCTGGGAGAGTTTTTGCTTTGTCGGGTACGCAGACGGAGAGCGAGGATCGCTTGATCAGAGGTACTTGTTATTTTGATAATATACCTTTAGTTGCTATTATTGATACTGGTGCCACACATTGTTTTGTTGCTCTTGATTGTGCTGCTAAGTTGAATCTTGTTGTATCTGATATGAATGGGGAGATGGTTGTCGAAACTCCAGCTAAGGGTTCGGTGACTACTTCCCTTGTGTGTTTAAGATGTCCTGTGTCTATGTTTGGTCGTGATTTTGAGATTGATTTAGTGTGTCTGCCGTTGGTTGGGATGGATGTGATCTTGGGGATGAATTGGTTAGAGTACAACCACGTTCTTATTAATTGTTTTAGCAAGACGGTGCATTTTTCTTCTCCCGAGGAAGAGAGTGGCGCAGAGTTCCTATCTACTAAACAGTTGAAGCAGTTGGAACGCGATGGAATTATGATGTTTTCTTTGATGGCGTCTTTATCTATTGAGAATCAGGCAGTGATTGATAAGCTACAAGTGGTATGCGACTTTCCTGAAGTTTTCCCAGATGAGATTCCTGATGTACCTCCAGAAAGAGAAGTTGAATTTACGATTGATCTTGTTCCTGGAACGAAGCCTGTGTCTATGACGCCTTATCGTATGTCAGCTTCTGAGTTGGCTGAGCTGAAGAAACAGTTAGAGGATTTGCTTGATAAGAAGTTCGTGAGACCAAGTGTTTCACCGTGGGGAGCTCCAGTGTTGTTAGTCAAGAAGAAGGATGGAAGTATGAGGTTGTGCATCGACTATCGTCAGTTGAATAAAGTAACGATAAAGAATAGGTATCCACTTCCGAGAATTGACGACTTGATGGATCAGTTGGTGGGTGCTTGTGTATTTAGCAAGATAGATTTGAGATCGGGTTACCATCAGATTAAAGTGAAGGATGAAGATATGCAGAAGACAGCGTTTAGGACGCGCTATGGACATTATGAGTATACGGTGATGCCTTTCGGTGTTACTAACGCACCTGGCGTATTTATGGAATATATGAATAGAATCTTCCATGCTTATTTGGATCGTTTTGTTGTGGTATTCATCGATGATATTTTGGTTTACTCTAAGACTGAAGAAGAACATGCTGAGCATTTGAAGATCGTCTTGCAAGTGTTGAAAGAGAAGAAGCTTTTTGCTAAGTTGTCTAAGTGTGAGTTCTGGTTGAAGGAAGTAAGTTTTCTTGGTCATGTCATTTCTGGCGATGGCATTGCGGTTGATCCGTCTAAGGTTGAAGCGGTATCGCTATGGGAGACTCCTAAGTCGGTTACTGAGATTAGAAGCTTTCTGGGTCTAGCTGGTTATTATCGAAGATTTATAGAAGGATTTTCCAAGTTGGCTCTTCCATTAACGCAGTTGACGTGTAAAGGTAAATCTTTTGTGTGGGATGTTCATTGTGAGAACAGCTTTAATGAGTTGAAGAAGCGCCTGACGACGGCTCCAGTTTTGATTTTGCCGAAGCACGATGAACCTTTTGTGGTGTATTGTGATGCGTCTAAGTTGGGTTTAGGTGGTGTACTTATGCAAGATGGTAAAGTGGTAGCTTATGGCTCAAGGCAATTGAGGATTCATGAGAAGAATTATCCGACGCATGACTTAGAGTTGGCAGCTGTGGTCTTTGTATTGAAAATATGGAGACATTACTTGTATGGTTCGAGGTTTGAGGTGTTTAGTGATCACAAGAGTTTGAAGTACTTGTTTGACCAAAAGGAATTGAATATGAGGCAACGTAGGTGGCTCGAATTGTTGAAAGATTACGACTTTAGTTTGAATTATCATCCGGGCAAAGCTAATGTGGTTGCGGATGCTTTGAGCAGGAAGACTTTACATATGTCTGCCATGATGGTGAAGGAATTCGAGTTGTTGGAACAGTTCAGAGATTTGAGTTTGGTTTGTGAAAGAACACCTCAGAGTGTAAAGCTGGGAATGCTGAAGATTGATAGTGATTTCTTGAAAAGTATCAAAGAGGCGCAGAAAGAAGATGTTAAGTTTGTGGACTTATTGGTTGCCAGTAATCAGACGGAGGATAGTGACTTCAAAGTGGATGATCAAGGAGTGTTAAGATTCCGAGGTCGAATTTGCATTCCTGATAATGAGGAAATGAAGAAGATGATCCTTGAAGAGAGTCATAGAAGTAGCTTGAGTATTCATCCGGGAGCTACGAAGATGTATCATGATTTAAAGAAGCTGTTTTGGTGGTCTGGTTTGAAACGTGACGTGGCACAGTTTGTGTATTCTTGTTTGGTTTGTCAGAAATCGAAGGTTGAGCATCAGAAACCTGCTGGTATGATGGTGCCTTTAGACGTGCCAGAGTGGAAATGGGATAGTATATCCATGGATTTTGTGACGAGCTTGCCGAATACTCCTAAGGGGAATGACGCTATTTGGGTAATTGTTGATAGATTGACGAAGTCGGCTCATTTTCTACCGATTAATATTACTTTTCCTGTTGCTCAGTTGGCAGAGATTTATATCAAAGAGATTGTGAAGTTGCATGGTGTTCCTTCGAGCATCGTATCAGATAGAGACCCGAGGTTTACTTCTAGATTTTGGAAGAGTTTGCAAGAGGCTTTAGGTTCTCAGTTGAGGTTGAGTTCGGCTTATCATCCTCAAACAGATGGTCAGTCGGAGAGGACGATTCAGTCGTTGGAAGATTTGTTGAGAGTGTGTGTACTTGAGCAAGGAGGAACTTGGGATAGTCATCTTCCGTTGATAGAGTTCACGTACAACAACAGTTACCATTCGAGTATTGGGATGGCACCCTTTGAGGCTTTGTATGGTCGGAGATGTAGAACTCTGTTGTGTTGGTTTGAGTCAGGTGAGAATGTGATGTTAGGGCCGGAGATTGTTCAACAGACTACTGAGAAAGTAAGAATGATCCAAGAGAAGATGAAAGCGTCGCAGAGTCGACAAAAGAGTTATCATGACAAGCGTAGAAAGGACCTTGAGTTCCAAGAGGGAGATCATGTGTTCCTGAGAGTGACTCCTATGACCGGTGTTGGTCGTGCATTGAAGTCAAAGAAGTTAACCCCGAAGTTTATTGGTCCATATCAGATATCAGAGAGGATTGGGGCGGTGGCCTATCGTATTGGATTGCCACCACATTTATCGAATTTGCACGACGTGTTCCATGTGTCGCAACTGAGGAAGTATGTTCCGGATCCGTCTCATGTGATCCAAAGTGATGATGTGCAAGTTAGGGACAACCTTACGGTTGAGACCTTACCAGTGAGGATTGATGACAGAAAGACGAAGACGCTGAGGGGCAAGGAGATACCTCTCGTGAGAGTCGTTTGGTCGGGAGCGACCGGCGAAAGCTTGACGTGGGAATTGGAGAGTAAGATGCTAGAGTCGTACCCTGAGTTGTTTGCTTGAGGTAATTTTCGAGGACGAAAATCTTTTAAGTTGGGGAGAGTTGTAACGCCCATTTTTGATTTTTAATTATTTGATTTAATTGAGAAATTGCTATATATTTTTATATATATTATGTGATGTTAAGTGAAGATTTAATATGATTTTATGCGACGTGGTGACTTATTTTATTGTTAAATAAAATAAGATTTGAAAATAAAATAAAATATTTAGTTGTGGGTTAGTTTTGGATTTTAGAGAGTTATGTGGGAGAAAGAGTAAATAAGATAAGTTTTGTTGGCAGTATATAAAGGGAAACCTAGGTTAAGAAGTCAGTACGCGTATCAGGATTTGGAAAAAAAAGAGAGGAACGGCTGCGTGAAAGGAGAGAGCATTAGGGCTGCGATTTTCTGCTCATAACCAGGTAAGGGTGAGCCTAGCATTTGATTATATTATTCTGTAATTCATCTAATCAAGATTAAACAATCATAGGGCTGTTTTGAGAGAATTGAATTTAGGTTAAAAGTGAAGAAAAACCATGAATTAAGCTATGAAACTGTAGAACAGAAGTGTAGGATGAGTGCAGAACGTAGAATAACCATAATGATGTTGTTTCTGAGAGTGTAGATGATTTAGATGATGAATTTGGGACACTTTTGTGTGATTTTCGCAGAACCCGTAGCAGTCTGTTCATCGCTCGCCTAGGCGAGCTATGCAACTCGCCGCGGCGAGTAGACCTAGTTTACTCGCGAGGCGAGCATCCCAGCTCGCCATAGCGAGCAGTACCCTAGAGCTCGCGAGGCGAGCACTCCAACTCGCCACAGCGAGCAGGACCTTAGCACTCGCGAGGCGAGCTTTCCCACTCGCCATAGCGAGTTAAATCAGAACCCAGAACTGTGTACTGTTTGCGAACTGTTTCGCATAGAACCTCGAGAGATGACCCTTGGGTAGCTTCTGGGACTTTTAATGATGTTTATTATAATCTGTAATGATGATATACGATGATTGAGATGGTTTGGGATGATTTTATGATGCTTATATGTGACATATGAATCGAATAAGTGATGAATACTTGATTTACATGCGATGTCTTGCCGTATTGATGTTATACCTTGTGATGTACTTGCTGCCAGGTTGCTGTTTACTTTTGTATAGTTGCTGCATGTGTCGGTCCTTGATGTTTATGATGAATATGCGACGTATGATGTTAACTTGTTTAAGTTAAAAAGTATTGAGTCTCATGCATACTCATTCTATGATGGGGGCTTATGCCCTGGAGTTTTTACTCACCAGCGACGAGGGCTTATGCCCTGGAGCTTTGCTCACCAGCGACGAAGGCTTATGCCTTGGAGTATATTTATGCTCATAGCGACGAGGGCTCATGCCCTGGATTGGTACCACATGCATATAAGACGTAGGGTTGCATAGTCAAGTGTTGATGTCGAGTCGAGTCGTCTAAGATGTTTATTAAGATGTATATGATGTTGATTATGACGATGCTAAATGGTGCGCTGTTTATATTGATATTTTAAATGCTAGATGTTTATCTGTGATAAGTTGAATTATGTCGGTTGTTGAATTGTGATTATTTAATTACATGTTTAATATAATTATTTGTGAATCTCACCCCTTCTGCTGGAATTGCCGCCTCGTGGGCAAGTGCAGGTAACCAAGATTAGGTGCAGACGTGTGAGGATTTCTGCAGTTGAGTCTAGGTGCTCTGATACGTAACGGGATATGGGATCTTCTTTATTTTCTCTGTTCCTTGCGTATTATGTTATGATATGATTATGTTCTTTTTGAAGATTTTATTAAGACATTGTTGAGGCTTGTGTGCCAAAGATATTGAGATGCTTTTCCTTATGATTATTCCGCTGCGACGATGATTAATAATTTATGAAGATTTAATGTTTATTTAATCATTAACATGAGATGTTTTAAGACATGTGATGCCCTGTTTACGTGTTACTCTGATGCATGCTATTCTTTTTAAAAGAAATTTTTATGTTGGGAAAACGGGGTGTTACACAGACAATGATTCACTTATGATCCATTGCTTCCAGGACAGCCTAATGGAAGATGCCGCAGAGTGGTATACCGGTTTGAGCAAGGATGATATTCGTACTTTTGATGATCTGGCTGCTGCTTTCAAGAGCCATTATGGATTCAACACCAGGCTCAAGCCGAATAGGGAATTCCTCCGGTCCCTTTCTCAGAAAAAGGACGAAAGCTTTCGCGAATACGCACAGAGGTGGAGAGGGGCAGCTGCCCGTATCACTCCCGCTTTGGACGAGGAAGAAATGACTCAAACATTCCTGAAAACCCTAAAGAAAGATTATGTTGAAAGAATGATTATTGCTGCCCCAGGCAACTTCTCTGAAATGGTCACTATGGGAACCCGCTTGGAGGAAGCTGTCCGAGAAGGGATCATCGTGTTTGAAAAAGGTGAGTCCTCGAATGCACCAAAGAAGTACGGCAATGGTCACCATAAGAAAAAGGAATCAGAAGTTGGAATGGTGTCCGCCGGAACAAATCAATCTGCCACTGTCGCTCCTGTCAATGCTACACAACTGCCTCAACCATATCAGTACCTACAATATGCCCAGCATCCGTTCTATCCGCCGTTCTACCATCAATACCCTCCACTACCGGGCCAGCCTCAGGTCCCTGTTAATGCCATCGCCCAACAAATGCAACAACAACCACTCGCTCAACAACAACAACAACAAGGCCCTCAATCTAGACCATCTTTCCCGCCGATACCAATGGCGTACGCTGAACTACTCCCAACTCTGTTACATAAGGGGTATTGCACCACTAGACCTGGCAAGCCTCCGCCAAACCCATTGCCTCCCAGATTCTGCTCCGATCTCAGATGTGATTTCCACCAAGGCGCCCTAGGTCATGATGTAGAAGGTTGCTATGCTCTGAAATACATTGTAAAGAAGTTGATCGACCAGGGAAAGCTGTCCTTTGAAAACAATGTCCCACACGTGCTTGACAATCCACTCCCCAACCATGCCGCTGTGAATATGATCGAAGTATGTGAAGAAATCCCTCATCTCAGTGTCCGTAATGTTGCTACACCCCTGGTGCCACTACATATCAAACTTTGCCAAGCTTCTCTGTTCAGCCACAACCACGCTGCTTGCTGTGAATGTCTTCAGAACCCTTTGGGTTGCAGCGCAGTCCAGACTGATATCCAAAGATTGATGAATGACAACTACTTGACTACCAGTGATGTTTGTATGATAGTGCCGATTTTCCACGATACTCCAGTCAAGAGCACGCCCGTCAGGAAGGACGTTGAACCATTGGTCATACGGTTGCCTGGTCCAGTGCCATATACCTCTGCGAAAGCCATCCCGTACAAGTACAGTGCGACTATGTTGGAAAACGGGAAAGAAGTACCTTTGGTGTCCTCAAGCACAGTAGGCAGTATCGCTGAAGTGACGGCTTTGAGGAGCGGCAAGGTCCGACCACTTTTATTCCAGAAGAAAGATGATGTGCAAGTTACAATTCCTGCTGATAAGACTACTCCAATAACAAACCCTCCTGTTGTTGAAAGTACCAGCCGACCAGGCCATTCCATTGATGATTCCAATCTGGATGAGATTTTGAAGATAATTAAGAAAAGCGATTATAAGATCGTTGATCAGCTGTTACAGACTCCTTCGAAGATATCCATCTTGGCTCTACTCCTCAGTTCGGAAGCTCACAGGAATGTGTTATTGAAGGTGTTGGAACAAGCCTATGTTGACCACGAAGTCACACAGGATCAATTTGGCGGGATAGTGGCTAACATCACCGCTTGCAGTAACCTTTGGTTTGGTGAAGATGAACTTCCAGAGGCAGGAAAGCACCATAACTTGGCCCTGCACATTTCCATGAACTGCAAAACGGATATGCTGTCCAACGTGTTGGTAGACACTGGGTCGTCGTTGAATGTGATGCCTAAGTCGACTTTGGATCAGTTAAGTTGTCAAGGAGTTCCTTTGAGAAGGAGTACTTTCTTAGTCAAGGCTTTCGATGGTTCCCGTAAAACCGTGCTTGGAGAAATAGATCTCCCCATGACTATTGGTCCTGAAACATTCATGATTACTTTCCAGGTTATGGACATAGATGCCTCTTACAGTTGCCTTCTTGGGAGACCGTGGATACACGAGGCCGGGGCAGTCACTTCTACCCTCCATCAGAAGCTAAAGTTCGTAAGGAATGGTAAACTTGTGACAGTGCATGGGGAAGAAGCTTATCTGGTCAGTCAGTTATCATCCTTCTCTTGTATCGAAGCTAAATCTGCCGAAGGAACTGCATTCCAGGGTTTGACTATCGAGGGTACGGAGCCCAAGAGAGCTAGTGCTGCCATGGCTTCGCTGAGAGATGCGCAGAAGGCCGTTCAAGAGGGTCAGGCCGCCGGTTGGGGCCAATTGATACAGCTGCAGGACAACAAACACAAAGAGGGTCTCGGTTTCTCTCCGACGTCAGGCGTGTCAGCTGGAACATTCCGTAGTGCTGGATTTGTTAATGCAATCCTTGATGATCTTGCTGAAAGGGGGGCTAGGCCCACATTTGTGATGCCAGGAGGCATGGCAAAGAACTGGAACGTTATCAATCTCTCTGTGTTTGTGCATGATTCTAAGTAATATGTCTTGCTGTTTAGGCTTTACTTTCAAAATAACAATCCTTCTGCCCTGCCCGAGGCGGAAGTGACATTTTTGTAAAGGGCATGTTTGTTCCGACATCACCATTATCAATAAAAAACGTCGTTTCTTTCACGACTCCTTTTCTTTCTTTAATGATTTTTCCCTTGGAAATAATGGTAATGCCAGAAAAAACCAAAACATCTGCATTTTCTTATTAATTTCAAAGATCTGCATGAAAACTATTTTCTAAAAATCATCCAATCATGTCACGCAGATCGAACCAAAATGAACCCGTTGAACACAGTGACCCTATGTTTCTCCAAACTATTGAATCCCCGGTGTTCGAGACCGAAGATGAGGATAGTGATGATATACCAGATGAGATTGCCCGATTGCTTGAACAAGAAGAGAAAACCATTCGGCCTCATCAGGAGGAGATTGAACTAATCAACTTGGGTACCGAGGATAACAAAAGAGAGATCAAAGTCGGTGCTGCATTAGAGGAAGGTGTCAAGAAAAGGATCTTCCAACTACTCCGCGAATACTCAGACATTTTTGCATGGTCGTACGAGGATATGCCAGGTTTGGATCCTCAGATTGTGGAACACCGGATACCGACAAAACCAGACTGTCCTCCTGTCAGACAAAAGTTGAGGCGGACACGGCCGGACATGGCTCTGAAGATCAAAGGTGAAGTGCAGAAACAGATCGATGCGGGTTTTCTCATGACAGTTGAGTATCCCGAGTGGGTTGCTAACATTGTGCCTGTACCAAAGAAGGACGGTAAGGTTCGAATGTGTGTTGATTACAGAGATTTGAATAGAGCAAGCTTGAAAGACAATTTCCCACTGCCTCACATCGATGTGCTTGTTGACAATACTGCCCAGTGCAAGGTGTTCTCCTTCATGGACGGTTTTTCTTGCTATAACCAAATCAAAATGTCACCCAAAGACAGGGAGAAGACGTCGTTCATCACTCCATGGGGAACATTTTGCTGCAAAGCAATGCCGTTGATAGGTCCGCAAGTGTACGGAAATATCTGTTTTAGTATAAAAGGTTGTCGAATCCACAGAGACCAATGTCAACTATCGTAATTAATTGTCACGTTGTTTATCTAAGGCGATGATAATTAGTTTAGTTGCAAAATATGAAAATAACTTGTTTTAATTAATTTTATTGACGAGAGTCCGGAATATAATTCATGTCGACCTTGAGTACTTGTAAAGCTATATTTTACTATTGTAACAGGACAATATCTTCGCGCGTAAAAAGGATGAAATTAAAGGGGTCGCCAGTTTTCGCGTGTACGACACCGAATTTTGACTTTGTAATCTATTCGACCGCTTTCGCGTGTACGCCTTACAACTTCAAAACTCCGTTTGAAAAATAATCAATTTACGCTTGAAAAGTTATTTTTAGTATAAATGTAATTTAAAGGTTATGTAGGCTTTCGCACCTCCGAAACCGTATTTTAAACTTGCAGACGCCAGCTTTCGCGTGTACGGATACGAGTTTAAAATAGCGTTTTTGAAAATTAGTAATTTCTAAATTAATTATAAAAACGATGTCGCTGAATTAATTCCTAAAAATTCTACGGACAGACACCGGTTTCACTCTTTCGATATGAAACCGATATCGCGTTATTCCAGCTTTCACTGTAAATGTTCATCTTTAAAAATTAGAATTTTCAGGCTTAAAAATAATTCCTGTTACAATTTCTAGTCATACAACTTAACAGAGTACTATTGGTACGACATTCATCATATTCTGGACTCTATTAAAATCTACTCGGACATGGTAATTATAATAAACATGCTTTTCTTTATAACAATCATCATTGAAACAACAGAGAATTAAAACAAACAAAATATGAATAAATATAAGCAAAGTGGACTTAACCTGTTAATTGATGGAAACTGGATATAACTAGAGAAAACCACGTCAACAGGAATCAGCTACGGTCCAAGAAATCAGCACAAATCCAATTCAAATGATCATCAATTTGAAACCCACAGCAACAAGTACCAAACATATGCGCAGCAACAAGGATTTTGAATTGAATGGTATGATATTAATTAGGGACCAGCAACCAGCAAGAAAACTCAATTAAAATGGTACATACGTGGCAGTAGCAATAACAATTCCAAATTGGAATTGAAGTAAACAAGTGCAGCAACAACAGGAAAATAATAAAAGAAAAAGGAAGCCTAAATTGGAATGGAAAGGAATGGATTTCGATGAATAACAAAGATATAAAGTAGCAATCGAAATTAATTTGTGAAGTTACAACTTAATTCAAATCTTTGCAAAATAAACTAAGGTTCTGAAACTGTACGTAGCAAAAAAAAAACAAATAAACCGAAAGCTTCTCCAAAACAGTTTCTAAATTGCTGAATTTATCTCTAAAAAGCTTGGTGTTCTTCAATTGAGTTCTTCAGGTGTATTTATAGACAAAAAGTCTCATTGAAGTGCTTCTGATCATGTCTCAAGTAGTGGAGAAAATGGAGGAAGTGGAAAAAACTGATACTGAAACTGTGGAACGTGGGATGAGAATTGGTCTGTCTTTTACTTCCCATTCACTTCTGACTTTTTAACCTTGTGTTCTTCCTTTTTTACCCTTTCTTTCCTTTTTCGTCGAATTTTCTCATTTTGATGCGCGAAGACCTTTAACCGATAAATACCTGAAATAGACACACAATACCAGCATAACATTGCAAAAATTTATAAAATCAAAATAAAAAATGTGTAAGACGAGTCAAAATAATAGCGCATTTTACGTGTTATCAGTCGTTCGGTCTAATAAATGCTGGTGCTACCTACCAAAGGGGGATGACCACTTTGTTCCATGACATGATTCATAAAGAAGTTGAAGTGTATGTAGATGACATGATCGTCAAGTCAAGCGATGAAGAACAACACGTGGAGTATTTGGCTAAGATGTTTGAAAGGTTGAGGAAATACAAGCTTCGGCTGAATCCAAACAAATGTACGTTCGGTGTTAGGTCTGGGAAATTGCTAGGCTTCATTGTCAGCCAGAAAGGCATTGAAGTAGATCCTGATAAAGTCCGAGCTATCCGTGAGATGCCGGCCCCACAGACCGAGAAGCAAGTCAGAGGGTTCCTTGGGCGTTTGAACTACATTTCCAGATTTATATCTCACATGACTGCGACCTGCGGGCCGATTTTCAGATTGCTCAGGAAGAATCAACCTGTGGTATGGAATGATGAATGCCAAGAAGCTTTCGACAACATCAAGAGTTATTTGGTAGAACCTCCTATCCTCGTTCCGCCGGTGGAAGGAAGGCCATTGATTATGTATCTGTCAGTGTTGGATGAGTCTATGGGATGTGTGCTCGGTCAGCAAGATGAAACTGGAAAGAAAGAGCATGCAATCTATTATTTGAGCAAAAAATTCACCGATTGTGAGACTCAGTACACAATGCTCGAGAAAACCTGTTGTGCACTAGCCTGGGCTGCCAAACGCCTGCGTCATTACTTGATAAATCATACAACTTGGTTGATATCCCGGATGGATCCAATCAAATATATCTTTGAGAAACCAGCTGTCACTGGAAAAATAGCACGTTGGCAAATGTTACTGTCAGAGTATGATATTGTGTTTAAAGCTCAGAAAGCCATTAGAGGGAGTGTCCTGGCTGACCATCTTGCTTGCCAGCCGCTTGATGACTATCAACCTTTGAAGTTTGATTTCCCTGACGAAGAGGTCATGTTCTTGAAGTCAAGAGACTGTGAAGAACCACTGATCGGTGAAGGTCCAGACCCTGATAGCAAATGGGGATTGGTCTTTGATGGTGCTGTTAATGCCTATGGCCGAGGAATTGGCGCAGTAATTGTGGCTCCGCAGGGGCATCACATCCCTTTCACAGCCCGGATTGTGTTTGAGTGCACCAACAATGTGGCCGAATACGAGGCATGTATTCTGGGAATTGAAGAAGCCATCGATATGAGAATCAAGCATCTGGACATCTATGGAGACTCTGCACTAGTCATCAACCAGATAAAGGGAGAATGGGAGACCCATCATGCTAATTTGATCCCTTACCGTGATTATGCAAGGCGTCTGTTGACGTATTTCACAAAGGTCGAGTTGCACCATATCCCCCGAGAGGAGAACCAAATGGCCGATGCTCTTGCTACCTTATCTTCCATGCTTCAAGTGAACCATTGGAATCATGTGCCGATGATCAAAGTACAACGCTTAGACCGGCCCGCTCATGTGTTCACTGTCAGTGATGCAATTGTACAGACGGGTTCAGGCGGAGTCGACAGCAAACCCTGGTATTATGATATCAAGCAATTTTTACAAGGCCGTGAGTATCCGCCGGGTGCTTCCAATAGAGACAAGAAGACGCTGCGCAGGCTCGCTAGCAAGTTCCTGCTGGATGGTGATGTTCTGTACAAAAGGAATTTCGATATGGTGTTGTTAAGATGTGTTGATGAATGTGAAGCGGAACAGTTAATGCACGATGTGCACGATGGCACCTTTGGGACCCACGCATCGGGGCATGCTATGTCTAGAAAGCTGTTGAGAGCTGGTTACTACTGGATGACCATGGAACGCGATTGCTATCAATATTCCAGGAAGTGCCACAAATGTCAAATATATGCTGATAAGATCCATGTGCCTCCGCACGCTCTCAATGTTATGTCTTCTCCATGGCCTTTTTCTATGTGGGGCATTGATATGATCGAAAGAATTGAACCGAAAGCTTCAAATGGTCATCGTTTTATCCTGGTAGCGATCGATTATTTCACCAAATGGGTTGAAGCTGCATCATATGCCAACGTGACTAAGCAAGTGGTAATCAAATTCATCAAGAACAATATCATCTGTCGATATGGTGTTCCTAGCAAGATCATCACTGACAATGGTACCAACCTGAACAATGACATGGTGCAAGCCTTATGCGAGAAATTCAAGATTGAACACCACAATTCCTCTCCTTACAGACCTCAGATGAATGGCGCAGTTGAGGCCGCCAATAAGAACATCAAGAAGATTGTGCAGAAGATGGTAACAACATACAAAGACTGGCATGAGATGTTGCCTTATGCTTTACACGGCTACCGCACTACAGTCCGTAGTTCAACCGGGGCAACGCCTTTTTCTTTGGTATACGGCATGGAAGCAGTCCTCCCATTGGAAGTGGAGATTCCATCCCTCCGGGTGATTATGGAAGCAAAGTTGTCTGAGGCTGAATGGTGCCAGAGTCGGTACGACCAGTTGAATTTGATTGAGGAAAGACGCCTGGATGCCTTAGCTCACGGTCAAATGTATCAAACAAGGATGAAAACTGCTTTTGACAAGAAAGTCCGTCCTCGGGAATTCAAGGAGGGTGAACTCGTATTGAAGAGAAGAATGAGTCAGCAACCCGACCCAAGGGGCAAGTGGACGCCTAACTATGAAGGACCTTATGTTGTCAAGAAGGCTTTCTCCAGCGGTGCTTTGATTCTCACACACATGGATGGTGTAGAACTTCCGAATCCTGTGAATGCCGATATAGTCAAGAAGTACTTTGTCTAGATATGAAAAGAACAACGTGGTAGGTCGAAAACCCGAAAGGGCGGCCTAGGCAAAAATGCGCTTCCCGGTGGATCGAAAACCCGAAAGGGCGGTCCAGGCAAAGTAAGGGACAAGAAACAAAATGTAAAAGCTCGCTGAGATTACATGTAACTCAGGCAAAAATGAGCGTCTCGATGAGCCGAAAACCCGAAAGGGCGGTTCATGCAAAAATGAGATTGAAATAAAAGACAATTGACTATATCTGGCAAATTACCATTCCCCTTGGGATCTTTGCAATTGATGATTGGCTGTTCTCATCCGAGGTTCCGACGCCCGTGGATTCGAGAGTTTCAGATACCATAGCAGTTACTGTGTTCAATGTACCACCAACCAATAAAATTACCATTTTCCAAGATTTGTAAATCTGTGGGGTCGCGCTTTTGGCCGACTATCACCCTTATACGTTGATTTGAGCCTATGCTTTTGATTGGCACTCATTTTCCGTTCTATTTTCAAAGCTTTGTACAAAAGATTTCTCCTATGTTGATAATGATGCATGTCTGGAATAAACATCATGAAAATTGAAAATTTTTGAGTATTTTGAAAACAAGCCTGAACAGCTAGGTACATTCAAATGAAGCATGCATGAACAAATTTACATTGATATCAGTTCTCATACGTGTTACCAGCAGCCTTCCCCCAGTGACGGTCTGTGGTCAATGGCAAGAATGAAAAGACAGAATGAAAAGCATGAGAAAATGAATATGCTCGCTAAGTCGAAAACCCGAAAGGGCGGCTTAGGCAAAAATGAGCACCCCGATGGATTGACAACCTTCAAAGGCAATTCAGGCAAAAACAGGGGCATGTGAAAAAACTATTCCCCGGTGGGTCGAAAACCCGAAAGGGCGATCCAGGCAAAAATGGGATGAAAAAAATGAAAGAAAAAAAATGAAATGAAAAAACAAACATGCAAAAGCATTGACCACAGATACGATGTTCAAAGCACTCGTGTGACTGTTCCAACAAGCAGCGATACCATTCAGACTGTTTTCCTCTACGATTTTTACAGCTTCCTACCTTCAAGTGTTGGTCTCGATATATCTTCAAGCGACTGCATCCCCAGAAGAGGAACTTTTGCAAATATGTCCGAGCGCGAGCCATTACGTGCCCAATATTCCAATGTTTCGTCTGTCTCTGCGAAATCATGCCTACAAATTGCCAATCATCATGCATTTCAAAGCATTCATACATGCATAATCATGCATCCTATGTGTCCATGCACTTGATAAAATTGTTATGCTATTCATACGCATCTGCATTCTCAATTCCTATGTCAAATCTCAATCAAAGTCAATCATGTCAACTTCAAATTTCTTCTGCTAACAACAAATGTCTACTGTCTTGTCAATTTCAAAGTTCGACAGTCTTGTCGACATTCTTGTCAAATTCAAGCTCCTGCAGTTATGTCAATCAAATTCAATTCTTTTTCAAACGCAATTTGTTTCTGTTAACGGCCAAGTGGCTAGTTCGTATCCAAGAACAGCTTGTGCCTGCCAATTCACTCTTGTTATCGGTCAAGCAGCAAGTTCGCATCCAAGAACAGCTTGTACCTGTCAATTTGTTTCTGTTATCGGTCAAGTAGCAAGTTCACATCCAAGAACAGCTTGTACCTACCCTTTTGGTACCCGCCGAGCGGCCAGTTCAGATCCAAGAACAGCTCGTGCTTTCTGTTTTGCTTCCCGTCAGCCAAGTAACCAGTTCGTGTCCAAGAACAGCTTGTGCTTCCTACGTTTTTTCAGCCAAGTAACTAGTTCATGTCCAAGAACAGCTTGTGCTTTCTGTGTTTTCTTTCCGCCAAGTAGCCAGCTCAAATACAAGAGCAGCTTGTGCCTGTCAAATTTGCTTTCGAGTCTCCCCAGCGAGTCTTGTTATCTGCTACCTTGCTAATGTCAATCAGTCCCGCAATGGATGCGACATATTCCTTTTTGTTATTCTGTTAATGTCAATCAGTCCCGCAATGGATATGACATACTCTCCTTTCTGCTATTCTGTTAATGTCAACCAGTCCCGCAATGGATACGACATATTTTGTTAAAATCAATTCTCAGTTTGTCTTGCATTCATAATCAAAATGTTGCATGGTATACATGACATTTACAAACGTATTTTTACGCCCAAAATCAGTGCTAATGTCGATATTTAAGTATCTTCGTCGCGTCAAGCCAAAGACTCCGTCTCTTGACTCTCCAAACGAAGAAACTTAAATAGGGGCAGCTGTTATACCCTCATTTTGGACCTAAAAATACTCATTCAATTTCCTCTGCTATTTTCTAATACTTTCAAATTCACCGTGTTTTCTACTGTGCTTCAACTGCATACGTTACTGTTTCAGTCTTTTGAATTTTTGCATAAAATCATACAAAAGGGTATTTTGGTCATTCCCTACAAAGGAACCCATTTTCAGTCCCTACAATTTGTCCCTGAGTCTTTTCAATCTGTTTGCATGAATCATTTGTCAAATTCTGTTTAAAAATCATCTTAGTTTTGCATCTGAGTCAGTCTGAGTCGTTTTTGCCCCAGGGGCATTTTTAGTCTTTTCACATCAAATAAATTTTGGGCAGAGAGGTATTTTAGAATACCTCATTTTGGTAGCTTGTGCGTTTTAGTCCATTTTGTCGTTTTTAAACGTTTCACTTTACGTTGTTTTCAAATTTACATTTTTTACCAATTTTATTTTGACTTTTTGCATTTTAGTCCAAATACTTTTAGAAATTGCAATTCAGTCCATTTTTTCTTTTTAGTGGTCATTTCCTTTTAAAGAAAAACAGTCCAGTCCAGGTACTTTGTATATTTTACATTTCAGTCCTTAAAACTTTTCAAATTTGCAAAACAGTCCCACAGTTTCATAAAATTGCAGATTGGTCCAATTTCAAGTTCAAAGCCACGCAAGTGTTCGATTCCACGTGGCACGTCCCTATTGGCTCGCAGGCACACATGGCAGGCTATAAATAGCACACAGTGTCAGAATTAGAGGAATCACGCGCCACATCACAAACAGATTCCATTTTCTCTCTCTTGGCAGTTAGGATCAAAATCATAACAAACTCAGAAAAGCTCAAGAACAAACACACAAACCCTAAGTTCCAGAACCAAAATTCAAGCAAATTCCATAGAGTTTTGTGGATTCTCAGAGATTCAAAGCTGAATCATCATCATTGAATCCCTTTTTCTGCAATTCAAGCATCGGATTCGTTGCTGGAAGCAACAAATCCCGAATACGATCACAGAATCGGAATTGAGAAGAAGAGGGAAAGAATTCCAAGGGTTCCGAACCGGTTCAGAGAAGAAAAGAAGAAGGAAAACGAAGAATTCACGGATTCCGAACCATTCAAGAAAGAGAAGAAGCAATTACCAGTTTATTTCCGGATTTCAAAGAGAAACGACACAAAACAGAATCAATTCAAGGATTTTCGAAGAATCAAATCAAAATTCCGGATAAAGCCAGGTAAAATCGCAAAACTTACCCCTTCGTTTTGTTCAAAGCCCACAACGAACTCTGAAATAACGTAGAACAGTGCGAATCCGTGAAGTTTTGGTTCGGAACCGTAAACCCTAACTTTTTCTGGAAAAATTTTCAAGATTCCAAGGTTTACAACGTTGATTCATCGTTGTAAACCAACGAATCAACAGATAAAAACACATAGAAAGAAGATTCGAACCAAGAAAACGAACCAAAACTGTACGGATTCCGCGAGAAAAAGTTCCAGATCTACGTTGTTTCAGTCAATGCATGTGAATTCCAGCAATAGATTCGTGTTTAGGATGATAAGACGAAACTTTTAAGCCATAGATCATGTGTTTCTGGGTAGGATTGAACAAGGTTAGGGTTAGGGTTTCAGACATGGAAACGGCGGAGAAGAAAGAAAGAAAGAGAAAGAAAGGAAAAAATGAGGAAAACCGGTTCAGGAGCCTTTTATGTAAGGTAGCAAACCGGGTCGGTTCAAACCCGACCCATTCCCCCATGCGCGTGGCCGTTGGATCTTGATCCTGTTGGATCCGGATCAATCCAACGCCCCAGAGGCGTCCTGGAGATCCGGATCCATCTGTGCTTGGGTTTGGGCCTTTTACCCGCAGGCCTTTGGTTCTTTTTTCAGTTTCTTGAGTTTTTCCTGTTGTGTGCACCTCTGTGTTTGCTATTTGGACCTCTCGCGCGTCTTGACTCCTTTGCGAAATTCCAAAAAAATTGCCATGCGTTCTTGATATATTTGTGACTGTTTTGTGATATTTTACATGTGAAAATTGATAAAAATTTGGCAAGTGCTAATTTCTCATTTGATTGGGATATTTTGTGTTTTCTTTATAAATTTTCTCGCATGTTTGCTTATCCAAATTTTTGTCCTATGATTTTGGTGAATTAGCACTTGATTCCATGATGATTTACCCCTGTTCTCATAATAGCTCATTGGATTGTGTTAAGTTTGATGCTTTTGTAACATTCTCAATGTTATTAAACTTAGATTTTTTTTGATATTTTGCAATTTTGTTAATTTGATTCTTGATACTAATTTGTATGATATTTTGCAATTTTGTTACATTCGATTCTTGATTACTATTTTGTGATATTTCCATTTTCATGTTAAATTTGATTCTTGATTACTATTTTGTGATATTTTCACTTCCTTGTTAAATTTGATTCTTGAATACCATTTTGTGATGTTTTGCAATTATGTTTAGTTGGATCTTTGATGCCAATTTTGTGATATTTTGCAATGTTGTTTAGTGTGATTTCATGCCAATCTTTGGGATAGTTACCATTTAGTTTAAGATTAGTATCGCATTATTATTTTATCTTGTTTTACTAACCACTCTACTCTATGTCTCATGCATACTAAGCATCTCATCTCATTCCCATTTCTTCCTTTAACCCCTTTCATGGAGCGTTCAACTGATTCTCATGCAATGTTTAGGATAGTTTACTTTTCTTTAATTTCCTGCAAGATCATAGAATGTACAATAGGACTCGATGTAAAGGACTATGGACTATAAGGATGTACACCGACACATGCACCGACACATGCACACACGTTGTATGACTTTCCGCTAGATGTATGTTTAGGAAGCGTAAAACCTAGGAAAACTTATAATTTCTCCATCGAAAAATCAACACATAACCCAAACTATTTTGCAATAAAATGAGGTCAAAACCTCACTTTTTCCTTTCATTTTCTTAAGACAAAATCAAAACTAGTATTAATTTCCAACTTTAACCATTTTTTGTAAATAAATTGGACCAACCTCGCTTGTTTTCAATTCTAATGCCTATACGGCCTCTTTCCCTTCTTCAAAATCTTTTTCAAACTTAAAAACAAACAAAACTCACAAAAACATTTTGGAAGAGAACTACATGGAATTTTGATCCCTTAAAAGGGTATGTAGGCAAGAGACTCAAAATCTCTCCAAGTCCAATAAAATAAAATCCAATCTTCTTCCTCTCATTCTTAAAACCAATCTTTTTTACAAATAGCGATAAAAGCAAAGCGTTTACGTAAAGCATAGTAAAATGGTTCCTATAGGATACTATAGTCACTGCGGGTGCCTAACACCTTCCCGTAGTGAAATCAGCCCCGAACTTAGAATTTCTGAGGTTTTCTCTCGATTTTACCTCTCCCAAAAAAAAATAGAGACATCAATGATTGAAAGGTTCAAATCCAATTAATGATTTGACACCCGAAAATCGCGATGACATAAGCGATGTTGAAACGAGATATCATCCTAGCGAAAAGCTATGCCTTTGTTTGTATTTCTCGTGTACAAAACTTAAGCATTATATCAAGCCTTTTGATGTTTACATTTATTCTCATTTTGATATAATTAAACATATGTTATCAAAACCAGTCCTGCATAGAAGAGTTGGTAAATGGGCCTTAGCACTTACAGAATACTCATTGACCTATCAATCTCTGAAATCTGTGAAAGGCCAAATAGTCGCTGATTTTACTGCTGATCACTCAGTAGATGAACCTATACATGGGGGCATCGAAAGTCAGCCTTGGCAGTTGTATTTTGATGGACCCAACCATAAAAATGGCAGTGGGATCGGAATTGTGGTTGTTTCGCCCAAAAACGATAAAGCTAAACACAAGTTTCGAATAAATCAGTTTTGCACAAATAATGAGGCTGAGTATGAAGCTTTGATTATGGGGTTAGAAATTGCACTTGAATCAGGCGTAAGATCTATTGAAATAAGAGGTGATTCGGAGTTAGTTTTAAAGCAACTGACAAAAGAATACAAGTGTATCAACGAAAATTTGGTCATATACCTCGCCTTGGCTAATGCATTACTAAAACGGTTAACTCATGTCGAAATCTGACACCTCCCCCGAATAGAAAATCAAGAGGCGAATGACTTAGCCCAAATGGTTTATGGGTACAAAGTCTCAAAAGACCAACAACAGGAGCCAATTGAAGTCAAGAACAAGCGCAGTTCGAACGACGCTCTCCCTAAGAAATTGTTGAAACCAAAACATGGGGGGGGGGGGAGGAACGTCTCAAAGGCACTCACACGGTACTAATTTAGTCGAAAATTTGGTTATCAACAATTTAACTGATGACGATTGGCGAAAACCTATAGTGACTTACTTAGAGAATCCAGACGGTACAACCTATCGAAAAATAAAGTATCGAGCTTTGAGTTACGTTTTAATAAGCGGTGACTTGTTTAAAAAGACTCTAGAAGGAGTTTTGCTTAGGTGCCTAGGAAAGACAAAAGCATATCTGGTTGTCTCCAACACGCATAGTGGTGCTTGTGGCACACACCAAACATGTCATAAAATGAAATGGCTTTTGTTCGACAAGGTGTGTATTGGCCAACTATGTTAAAAAAATACATAGATTTCGCCAAAGGTTGCCAAGAGTGCCAAAAACATGCTAGGATTCAGCGTGTGCCTGCAAGCGAATTACATTCGATAATCAAACCTTGGGCATTTAGGGGTTGGGCTTTAGATGTGATTGGACAAGTTAAACCTAAATCATCAAAAGGCCACAACTATATCCTGGTGGGAATAGATTATTTCACTAAATGGATAGAGGCAATTCCCCTAAAAGAAGTGACCGAAGATGAGGTCATAAATTTCGTTCAAAAATATATTGTATATAGGTTTGGCATTCCAGAAACCATAACTACGGACCAAGGATTTGTGTTCACTGGTCAAAAAATGGTAAAGTTTGCTGAAGACACGGGTTTTAAACTATTAACTTCAACACCATATTATGCTCAAGCAAATGGACAAGTTGAAGCAGCAAATAAGAACCTTATTTCCATCATTAAGAGGAAAACCAAGGGCAAACCCAAGAATTGGCACGAGTATCTTGGCGAAGCTTTGTGGGCATGTCGAACATCTCCCAAAGAATCAATGAATACCACACCATTCAGATTGACATTTGGTCATGATGCTGTATCACTAGTCGAAATTTTGCTCCAATCGACCAGAATTCAAAGGCAATTCGAAATTCCAACAAACCATTATTGGAACATGATGTTAGACGAATTGGTTGATCTAGACGATGAAAGATTAACAACACTAGAAGTCCCTGCGAAGCAGAAGGAAAGAGTAGCGAAGGCCTATAATAAAAAAGTGAAATCAAAGTTATTCGTTCAAGGGGATTTGGTGTGGAAAGTCATTCTGCCAATGGATAAGAAAAATCGAATCTTGGGAAAATGGTCTCCTAGCTACGAAGGACCATGGCAAATATTGAGAGTCTTTTCGAATAATGCGTATGAGATCGAAGAATTGAACGATGATCAAAGAATTTTGCGCATAAACGGGAAATATTTGAAAAAATATAGACTGATGCTACAAGAAATTAAAATTGCACAAGAATAGTTCGAAAAGGAAAAACAAGACATGGCATTGTAATAGATAAGATGCCAACTAACGGGCAGGTTACATTCAACATTCCCAAAAAACGGATAAAAACAACCAGCCCCTACAATACAAATGCGTAAACCAAAAGAAGCCTAAAGATGCTAAAAGACGCTACCAGTTATGGGTAATGCCACAAACTTCGATAAGCCATCGAATTTCAGAATCAAGACGGCAACGAAGGCAGAAGTTATTCAAAGTATACTCATCATCATCAGCCGGAAGATAACCACGGTGATTTCCCCGCCTCATTCCATCTCCTGGGCAGTTATGCTAGTTATTGCAGAATCTACGACGAACCATGCCTAGGAACACTTACCTATCATACCAGGTACAACGAAACCTGAAAGAGGTACTACCTCCCAAAATATCCACTCGATAGCGAGAGATACGCCTAGTCATCACAAGATCCCAGAGATCTTTCAAAAGTGCAGCCTCGTTTACAGGAGGCGGAGCAGTAGCCCTTATCAAAAGGTGAAAGTACTTGGCACTATTTGAGTGAGCAACTTCAACGTTTGACAACAGTCGCCGTATTGTGCCAAAGTTTGGAGAAGCATGCAGCATGTGTTGAGAACGCCTGAGGATACAGAACATAGAGTTCCCATGATCCCATAGACGGTTAATGAAAGTAAGTTTCTCAGGGGTTAGGCCAAGATCAATGGGAAGTGGAATGCAATCAGTAAAGACAGCCCTAGAAACGGTGGGATCTCTGCAGAGCGTTGCATGCCTCCTGTTAGTTCTCGGGAAGTTAAAAAGATCATACATGCTGTGAGCAGCAACTCTTGCCGCAATGTTGATCAATAGATCATCAGACAAAAGATCCATCTCTAGATAGGATTTTCTTTTGTTAGAGGAGAAGTTTCTCTGTTGGTTTTAAACGAAAGAGAGATAATGGAAACTTGCAAGAGAAGTTGAAAGATTTATAAGCAATGGAGTTATGAGGAGTTGCGCTGGTACAGTTTACCTACCCTATCCGGATGCACACACGTAGAGAAAAATCAACGGTGGCAGATTCACTTTGAAAAAGGGGAAAGTGGTAAAAAACATTTATTTAATTTATTTGGTTATTATTATCATAATGTGAAAAATTACGGTTTCCTAGACCGGTCTAGTTTGTAGGTTTTTTCACAAAAAGAGACTTTTTGGTTTCTCATCATTGTATTTTATTGAAACTTGTTCCAAGTGTCAATTCTATAATTTCTTATGATTTGATAGATAGAATTGTGTAAAGAAAATTTTAAAACATTGTCAAAAATGGTTGTTGAACCATTAATAAATTACATAACTTAAGGAACAAAGTTATTTGAAAGTCTAGAACTCACGAAGAGGTTTTTAAATTACAAATGTAGAAGTGAGTTTGGTCATTTGATTTTTGTAATCACCAAGCCTTTCGTTGAAAGCTTTGTCCTCTTCCGCAAGTGCAGCTATCTTTTGTTGAGACAATTTGGACTCTTTGGCTTTTTGTATGGCCACATGAGCCTCTTGCTTCATGAGGTTTTCTTGGGATAGGAGTTCGCTCTTTTGAGTCTCCAAATTTAGAATCTCTGCCTTGTGTTTTGCAATGGCAGAATCAATCTCTGCTACCTTTCGTTGGTTAATTGGAATCTCCTGTCGAAAGACCTCAAGCTTGGCTTTGAAAGCAGCCACTTCATCTAACAGTTGATCACAATGTAAAGTGTCTTCTTCGAGCTTGGCTTGGACAACTTTCTTTTGTTGAAAACTCTGGCCAACACCTTCCATAAGAGGTGCTAGTGCTTGAGAGAATTCTTGAATCTTCGATCCAGGGAGAAGAGCATTTAATCTGCGAAGTAAGTTTGTCACTTCATCAATGATACTATCATCATGTTCGATAGCGTCAAATAAGTTAGCTTCTAAGACTTTACTTCGAAGCTCTGCAAGAAGATTCTCCTTCGAAATTTCTGACACATCATCAGTAGAGACATGGAAGGATTTTCCAGTACTCCGGGATAGAAGAACATCTTGCGCCAAAAAGTCAAAAGCATCTAGAGGATTGGCCTTCTCAAGTTGGTCGAGATCTTCTTGACTAATTATATTGGCAGGATGGACGTTTTTCACTGGCGAAATTTCGGCCAATGGTTTTTTACTTGAAGCATTGGGCTGGACCAGACCGGTGGTTTCTTCTCTCGAAGCAAGGATATATTGGTCTTCCATGTCGTCGTGGTCGCTGTCTTCGACCAATGTTGTCCCAGCCACACCTTCGTCGGGCACTGTGGAGAGCGGGCATTGAGAGGTTGGTTCGAATTGAGGCGAGGGACTACTAGTCTCAACGCCCTCATCTTCTTCAGCAATTGGTGATGCATTGACATGGTTAGTGGATACAAGCTGTGCATGCTGAGACTTGTCAGTTTGACTATGCTTCATACCCTACGTAAGGAAAACATCAGTTGCTAAAGCAAATTTCAGGTTGTCGAATCCCAAACAAGTATAAGTTTGGCTTAGATAAGGAAAGTTTTTACCTTCGAGCCATTATCCCCAACGTGGGAGTGAGCACTATTAGGATTCGAATCTTTGTGTTTCTTCTTTTTAGAACTTGATTCGCCTGGAGACTTGTCAACAGCGGTAGTTTCGACAGTCACATTCCGAATTTCCTGTTTCCTTTTCTTTCGGTTTTCTTGGGCTTTCGGTGCCTCAATAATTGTGGTGACTTCAGCAGCAATAGGAAAAACTTCAGGCTGCAGATCGAAATATGGGTTCAGCCCATTTTTCTGAGATTTACAGAGTATTAATCGAAAGAAAGGGACTTACAGTTACAGTTGCAGTTTCAGGAGTTGCCTCAGGAGAATGAAGAGCCTTCCTTTTCCCTGGTTTTGGGATCTTTTTCCTTTTTGATGTCCTCTCCGACTTGGACTTCGATGGTTTATGAGTGCTTTCATCCTCATCAGGTCCTTCATCCCCTAACTGTAGGGGAAGAGCTGCAACAAAAGGATAAACAGATAAGTAGTACATTTCTCTTAATACTTATACGCTGATCATACCAATCGAAAAGTTTCCATACCTAAGCCTATTGGAGAAATGATTTCGATATAGGGCAGGCCTAAATGAAGGAAGCCTTTAAAATTACTTAAATAGTATTTGGTCCAAGTCACCTTGTCCTTTTCCCTAGTTATTAAACGTTGCTTCATGCCTAACAGTGAATCACAAGGTAGCCATTTTGGATATGGCGGCCTGAAAGCGAGAGCTAACTTGCTGGTGGGCAAAGCCGGGAGTTTCATTTTGAAATGTAACACGAAAATATATTTACTGGGGTTAAAAGGTGGAAATTTTGTTGTAGGGATTTTATCATAAATCTTATCTCGTAAAGTTTGAGCAGCATAATTGACTGTCCTTTTTAGATGCAAAGGATTATATGCAGTTTGAAAGAACTTTTGAAAAGCCTGAATTTCTCGAATATGCGTACCTTTGTTCTTCTTCAATTTTCTCTGCACATTAAAAGCAAGCATCAGTTGAGGAAGCAAAGAGTCAGGATCAACCCGAGTGGATTGGCGCTTATAATAGTCTCGCCACCATCGGTAGAATGTTTCAGTGCATGCAAAAGATGAAACATAAGGTATGGGCTTGAATGCAAGTTTTTTCTCCTGAGCTCGACGTAAGGTTAACCTCCACAAATGTTCTATCAAACGTTGTCTCAAATCATCCACACTCTGATACAGAGAACTAGGTTTTGGTTGGACCAGACCAAATTGTCTGGCGACGTGGTTCGGTTGATAACCATAAATCCCGTAAGGGCTACCAGACGTTACCTTACTAGAGAGAAATGTGGGAGTAAGATAGGCTTCCCATATATCATTTGTGTCCTCCTCGTCTTCGATCTATGTAGCCGGAAAGGGTTTGGTAAACCAAGCTGGCCCTCGAGTCCTGGTTGTAAATGGTGCCATAGAAGGTGTGAACACATCACAACTTAGAAAAACATTGTAGGCAATAGAGAACAAATCTGCTGAACTCCTATCACCATATTGAAGCATGGCCAGGCCTATTCCCTCGATAGATCTTTCTTCATGTGCCTTCAAAAGTCTGCCAGGAAGGCTAATTGCCAGTTTCGTTTTAAAAGTAGCCAAGAGCCACAATTGAAACAACCAAACATGGCCAGGTATGATGAGACTACCGCCAGATTGAAACTCTTTTATACTTGCAACTGCCTGATTCAGATGTTCATATAAGGATCCTAAGATAAGCTTGCCTAAACAAATGTCTCGTCCTTCATGCAATTGTATAGCAAAAGTTATGAATTTTTTGGGAATTTGCAAGGACCTCGAGCAAAATATAGACATGGACAACCAATAGGTGAGAAAGGCTATGTGCTCTGTGTCAGATACTTCAGGACTTGAAGTAACATGGTGATCAAGTATGAAATTACCATATGCAGGTATGGAGAAATCAAAAGAAAGTTCTGAAATATAGCCATCTGGATCGAAAGTTTGGCCAATAGGTTTAAGACCAGTAAGACCTGCTACGTCCAGCAGGGTAGGTGTAAGCATACCATATTTCAAATGAAGGCTACAAGTTGAAGGATTCCAGAAATGTAGTGCAGCAATTATTATTTCACTATGATATTTTGGTCCCTGCCTCGACAGCTGAATAAGGTCAAAGATTCCCATTTCTTTCCAAAATTGACCTTTCTGTTTTTCCACCTTGTCTAACCAACACATATACCTCTCGTTGTTCTCGTACTTGGGTTCTGTCCTAAATTTGGATTTCAAGAAACTTAGGTCATAAGGACCTTGGGTGAAAATCATGGGGGATCTTTCTTCAAAACAAGGAAAGACAACGCTAAGGTTTTTCTAGGTCTTCTGTGTTATCTAGGAAAGGTCCTAAAAATGCATGTGGTGAGTTAGGGCAAGGGATAATTACCTGGGTTTTCCAGATTTTGTCTTCAGCTTCCTTTACATCTGGCTCTATGATGAGTGGGAGATGACCGCTTGGAATTTCTTTGGAGAAATTAATGGGTTTATCCTGAGTTGAAATCTTTGGAGTTGATTGTTCTGCATGTGCCATGATTAGGATGTTCTAGTGAAAATGGTGAAAGAAACGATCAAGAAGCTTAAAAAAATTTGAAAATGCGTACGGGTTTATGGAAGGGAGTTGTTGCGAAGAAGAAGGAGGAATAGTAGAAGTTGAATCTTTTTTTGGAAAGATAAAAGGGTAAAGTTAAATGCTTTTGTTTTATAACCTTTGATCTGGACAGATGTCAACATCTTACGGTTGACAGTTTAGTCTTATTTAAATAAAAAGTTGGTAGTTCCCAATGACTGAAAACGTGGCCCACTAGCCATGGTGGGGGCACCATAAAGGTTTCTATGAAGTACATTCTAGGTTTTGACGTCAGGAATTTATTTGTTTCGATTGAAGGTCAGAAATATCATCTTCTCCCTATCCAAGGCTGAGTCGAAAATGACGTGTCTGGGGGGAATTTGTTATCCAAGAATTTTGGAGGCTATTATTAAACACGGTCAAACAGGTTGACCGAATGATCGAGGTCTTTATTCGCTGTATTTCTATCGAAGTTGGATTTGCTGGGAATATTTGAAGATATGTGTTTTAATTCGACAGTTGGAAATACTCCAAGGGTAGCAGTCCTTAGATAAAAAATCGGAGCAACAGAAACCTCTTAAGAAGACATTCGAAATTCAAATCGAATAAATAAAGTTAGTTTATAGCGGTTACTGTTTATTCGAATTTAGGTAGTTATTTCCTATTTGTATATATAGTATTTTTCCCAAAGGAAAAACGGTCACAATTCAATCATACACAAAACTTACACTCAAATTATCCGCATGGAAGTGAGAAACGAGTCACAAGTTGCAATGTATGAAACTGTGTACCAATTTACATTCAATCAATGCAATTTGAGTTCATTTTCTTAAATGTATTTGCAATTTATTTGTTTTTTTGAGGAATTCATTTCCTTTTATTTACACCAGTTTCGATAGGATTCCATTGGGTTGAATTCGATCATTTTTCTTTGCTTTTATTATCAAAATTCTACAAAAACAATATCAATATATTGAAATAACAAATGCAATATGTCCTAAGATTTACTGGTTGCAAGTAAATATTTTTAAACCAGCGGTTGTTTACCAAAAATCAGTGTAAACAATTTGTTAAGAAATAAAATAAAATAAAAAGACAAAGGCAAAATTACGCAAATAGTTCCTTAATTAACTTAATTTTAGGTATCACTTTAGTCCTTTATATTTTTATTTTTCCGTTTACTTCCTTTATATTTTTAATTAGTTTCGATGTTACCCTTCCGTTAAAAAAAATGATTTAGACTATCCTTTTATTTTAATAGTTTCTTTTGCTAATTACCCTTTCCTTTCCTTACAAAAAATAAGCAACTCTTTATGAAAACCCATAAGAAGAAGAGAAAAATGCACACTAAAGAAGAAAAAGAGAAAATCGCATGCGCAAACCCATAACCAGATGCCACCTAAAACGATTTGCGAGCCAGAATGCATGCACGACTCATAACGAGTTGTGACTAAGAATCTCTAACAAGGTATTTGTGCATTTGTTTCTATAATCTATAAAATATAAGTGACCAAACATTTTCCTTTTATCAATACCGTGTGTGTGTATATAACAGTTCACACTATTAAGCTACTAGTCAATTTCTCACTTTTACTAATCACAATTTCTCAAAGCCAAGCCACGCGTGTGTTTCACTGACCAAAAGAGATGCTCCCACTGAATTGTCACATGAAATATAAACACACAATATTAAATATAGAAATACTTTTAAAAACTACAGTTTTAAAAAAAAAAACTTTTTGATTTTAATATTCTTTCTTTATATAACCTCAAGAACACAGTAGCCATTGTTTCCTCAAAAAAACACAGTAGCCATTGTTTGCTTTTACTGTGCATGCATGCATGCCTGAATAAATATATATACAAGTACACTGTACACCCATTATTATTTATTGCTGGCTGAAAATTATTCAAATACTTCTCTGCAGTTTCAGATTCGGGACAAATGCCAAATGCCAACTTCGATTATTGATTGTGTTTTGGATTGAAGTTTAGTACTCTCTTGAGCTTGCCCCGTTCATTTTCTTTAGTTTTCTATGATTTTCATATGACCTTTGTGTGATGTGTTTTATTTAAATGAATTACATGACTTTATGTTGATTTACGTGATATGTGGTGCATTATTATATTATTATATAGTTATTGCATTATTTTAACAAAATAGGAGAAAAAATGTATTATTTGGTTTAAAAGGGAATTAAGTGAGTTTAATAGAAATTAAATGAGGGTTAAAAGAATATGGGGAGTTACTTTTTAGTAAAAATAAGAGTTTAAGATTTGGTTGTTATGAAATTTTAGGAAGATTAAGGGTTAAGTGGAAATAAAATAAATTGTTTAAGAGTTATATAAATAGAGAATTAGGTTAAGAAAAAAAAAGAAAACGTTTTCACGTGCAATTGAGAAAAGGTGAGTTTTGAGAAGGACCAAGAGGAAGCTAGGAAGAAGAGGAAAGGGATCGAATTTGCTGTAAAATTTTCTTGCGTTGCTGAATTAAGGTAAGGGTGGGATTCCTTTTAATAATATATATGTTAATTTGATTTTTGATGAATGAATATGTTCTAGGGTTAGGTTTATGATAAATGTGATGATTTATGTCGGTTCATGCATAATTGTATGTTGTTTTGACTCATTTGCTGCATATATGATCTGTAAACAAGATTTCAAATACATTTGGGTGATTAAGGGATTAAAAATGGGATTTTTGGGTGGAAAATGTCACTTTTCCCTAGAGCTGCACAGTGACAGCATCTCCTGTTTCATGTTCTTGCACCTTTTCACATGTTTCTGTTTTGAACTGGGTTTTGGTGTAAACATGAAAGTTGTAGATAATTGTGTTAGATTTTTAATGGCTTTGGTTTGACTTCAAAATCATTCTTAGAACTTAAGTTATCGTCAAATTACTACACGTAGGTCACAGTAATTTTCAGTTTCTGTACCCGAATTTGAAATAAAAACCGGTATTGATCGGCACAGAATTGGCCTTAGTTGTAAACGCGAAAGTTGTAGATAGTTGAATTGTCTTTCCAATGGCGTTGGTTTGACACAAAAATACCTTGCGAATAATTTTATATGAATTTATGAAGTTAGGTGACGAATTAAGAATATTGTGGAGAGAAGTCCTTGTCAACGTCAAGGTTTGGGAGAGAGTCTTAAAGAGTTTAGGCACAATTATTATTGTTGTCGAAGTCAGTGTTAAGTTGCTTAACTTATTTAAGTTATAAGTGTGAGTCCATTGCATATGCATAAAAGTGGCGATGAAGCTTTTGCTCAAAGTGGCGGTGAAGCATATTAATGCTTAAAATAATGGTACCACATGCATGATGTCTAAGTGTAGAGTTGCATTGTCGAGTCGTGTCGTTTGTGATGTTGATTAAGTGATGATGTGAAGATGATTTTGTGATGTTGTTAAAGTGAATAAATGTGATGAATTGGGATGTGTTTATGTTAAATACTATCTATTTACGATGTGATTGAAGTGATGATTTTATGTGGTTTGTCATTAATTATTGAATTATATGATATATATTATTGATTGTGTTTCTCACCCCTTCTGTTGGAATTGTCGCCTTGTGGGCAAGTGCAGGTAATCAAGCTTAGGTGCGTATGTGAGGAATCCGTTGTGTGTGGTGTCTTAGAATGCTCTGATACGTAACGGGATGAGACTTTGTCGTTGTTTCTATTCTTTTACGTATTTTCTTTGAACGATTTATGACTTTAAAATGGTTGTTGAACCTTTTGAGACGTTGATGTGGCCTTGTGCCAAGATTTACTTAAAAGAATATTTTGAGTTTATAATTCCGCTGTTACATTGAATATTTTGATAAAGAATAAAATATTATTCATTGTTGTTTAGTGATTTTTATGAAATGTGACATCTTGAATATGAGTTTAACTCTGATAATATATGAAAAATTTTATGTTGGAATTTCGGGGTGTTACATTGATTACCCGTTGATTGTATTCATTGTCTCCTCCATGTTTTAGCTATAAAACTTATAGGTGTTCTACGTACAGTCAACATAGTAACAAAAGTAGTAACACCTAAGAGGTCTATTATTTATTACTACTAATAATGAATTCTTGATTTATTTTTGGTACAAGGATTCTTGATTTAATAAACCACAAAGTTTATTGCTATGACCTCAATTGAGAAGTACATATATATCATTCAATTTAATAAGTCTCAAATTCGAATATATATATAGTCTTTAAAATACAGCCACCTTAAAATTCTGAAGAGAGGTCTTTATCATTCATTTAGTTCTCTCTCTTCCAGGAGTTGGTTTTCATAATGTTATTTATAATTTGAAATTTAGAATAATATCAAATTATTTAGGGAAGTGATAATTTCTATGTAAAATTTTGTAAGTCTTTTAATCATAAATAAAAGAGTGGAAAATTTATAGAAGTGGGTTTTAATTAGGGATCTCTTAGAACTAGGGCAGATCAAGGACTATTTTTATTTTATTTTTCTAAAATAACAGTGTACAAAAAAGAAAGACCATGTACTATTTCATAAAAATTAATAGTGTCAGTATTACCACTTTATAACATCAAGACAATATGGTGGTTTCATGTTATATGGTGGTTCCATGTTACATGGTGGACATGAGTTGGGTCAACCAAACAATCCGGTCAAACCCATCTAAAAAACTCAAAAAAACTAGGTTGGGTCGGGTAATTGGGTGAATATGGTTTCTAAAAATGAAAAACCCATAAAAATAAATAGGTTCACGGTAAAATCAAACTCATACCTAAAAAACTCACTTACCCAATATTGCTAACATTTTTTATTTTTATTTTCATTGGGAAGAGGGAAAACACCAAATGTTTTGGGTTTAAATATTTGCAAAACTAACACAACACACTCTATATATTGAAAATCAAAATATGTTAGAGTTACAAATTAAGATGTTGCACTTTTTGGTTATTTTGATGTTAATGAAATTTTATGTCATGCAACTTTTATTTATCGCAAGTATTTTATGATAGATTTTATTATTTAATTATATCATTTATTATTTTATGATGCCAATTTAAAAACAGTGAAAATAAGGTACACAATAATTTCAAGAAAATAAAAATGTAGAGCAATTTTTATGAAAAATTATGAGAACTCATCATTTAGTCATAATATTTATTAAAAAAATAGAAAAATAATTTGCATAACCTACTACCCAATCCAACTCAACCTGAGAATTAGTGGTTTGCCCAAACTAGCTCAATGGTATAATATACGGTTGTTTTACCTCACCTAAACCGGAGCAACCTGTATGTTTTGGATTTTGGGTTTGGTCAAACTGATCAACTCATACCGACCCACGTACACCTCTAAATTTACATCTATATATTTTTTGTTTTTTGTTTCGTCAAAATTTTCCAACTTTAAATATGGTGATTTGAAACTTCCATGCAATGTAATCAAACTCGAGATTTTAAGTCGGATCGGTAGATCGTTGAAAATCGTAAACACGAGAAATGTAACACGGTTCGTAAGATCTTACTCAAGGACAAAATTGTAACTTCACACACACGCAAACACACCAAAACATAAAAATTATAATACATGCGTTGAAGTAATTATTTTACTTTTAGTTAATTTTATTAACAATATCTTTCTATTTGATTTTTGGTCTCTCATAACTAAATAATATTATTTTTATTCGATATTACTAATTAACTAAAGTTTTTCTCTAGTAAAAATATAAACTAATTTTTGGTTGCATTGGTCTTTGTTATATTATTATTATTATTATTATTATTATTATTATTATTATTATTATTATTATTATTATTCATGTTTTCCCTTTACTATTATAGACATGAATTTTATAACAAAATATTATTATAAAATTCATGTTTTACAAAAAAAAAAAAAAAAAAAAAAAAAAAAGGTAAAGCTCACCTGGACTAGTTTTTGATACGTCCATATTAAACACAAAACCAAACTATTCATAAAGAATAGAGTTTTTAGTCTTTACATTGTATAAATATATATGGGTTAGGAGATTTATCAATAATAAATCAACAATGAGATAGAGAGGTAGAGAGAGGCGATTACCTAATGATAAAAATAATATATGATGTTTTTAGTTATTTTTTATTTATTTAAAGGTAAATAAAAAGTCAATTAAAAAAGTTGTCAATGGTTTGAAGAACCTTTAATATTGTTTTCATTCGAGTCGTAGTAATTATCTTTTATCTTAAATCATGCAACTTCATAGGTATGGTGTATCGCTCCTTTGGTTAATTAAATTAATTTTGTCTTCTTAATATATATGTGTGTGTTCAACTCTTTTATTTTATACCTTCTTATAAACTGGTTATCATTTTCTTTTTAAAAATAAAAGATAGAGTTGAAACCGTTAAATAACAACATTCACATTTTCTTTGGGTGATGGCCGAGATTTGAATCCCGGACATTGCATATATTATATATTGTCCATGTCAACTGAACTAAGTTCACGAGGACATAGCAACATTCACATATTTCAACTATAATGATACTCCAAAATAACCATCTATCATTTAAAATAGAATAAAAATATATATTAAAATAAAAATAGCGAAATAAATCTTTGGGAGACTAGACCAAAATCCAAAAAAAAAAAAAAACATATGAGCTTACAACATCTCCTTCTCATTAAAACTCATATTAGTAAAATTAAGTCGAATAAAATCATATGGTGTAAGAAAAACAACGTTAACATCTATTTTAGGGCCTTTTTGTGAGGGGCTTTTGGAGAGTTTAGGGAGGTTTGGATTTTTTTTTAAGGAAGATGAGAGAGATTTGGATAGACTTAAATCGAGGGGAGTGATTTGGGATTGTTAAGTTTATATTTTGACATATATTTAATATTTTGAAAATGTTAAAATATCATGATTAATAAAAGACATTTTATAGTGACCATAATGTGAAAATTAAAAATAAATCTTACGAATTTCTTTCCTAAACCCTCAATTTAAACATATTTTGATATATTCTTTTGAGAAAAATTGATTGATATTAATCCATTTAAATTGACAGAGCACATGTAATACAACCACATATTCAGTATCACGAGAAATATAAATGATGAATTTGCGAACAAACTCACAATACCCGAGTTAATAATATATAACGACAAAATGTCTATAAATAATATGATAAAATCAAAGTGACAATAATATCAATGTCTTTGAATCTGCAATGTTGACGCTCAAATCATTGATTGAATTTATAATTTGTTGACCAAACGAACACCGTAACAAGACGAAAAATCAAACAACGCAACACAAGACGATGAACAAGTATTATTTCAAAAATTTATACATATACATATTTCAAAAATTTGAGTTGCAAGATACTTCTAGAGAAACTAGTTATCAATTTAAGATGTACATCTATTCAAAAAATAATAATTAAGATGTACATCTTACATTAGTTAAAAAAATAAAATAAGATTTACATGGCCAACGTAAAAGTACTATTAGACTCAAGAATCTTCCCTGACCTAGATTTGATTATGATCAATTTAGTTATAAATTAAGAAAATAAATTATTTCTAATAAATTAATAGGCTTTTAGCTGTAAAGTACTTTTATATGCCTAAAAGAGGCAAGGGAACAATAAAGAGGACTACATGGAAGGAGATGGTGCCAATATTGTAAGTTGTAACATGACACATTTGGTCACAGTCACACTCGCATTGTATTCATGCAAGACAACCAATCAATTTGTCGATAGCCACATCATTTTTGTTAAAAAATTATATATAGCTCAAAACTAGTTTGTTGCCAATGATTTTTTCCATTGGCCTACATGACCTTAGAGAAAAAGAATATTCATAATTGTATTATTTTTTATATAAAGTATGAAGAGAAAATAAAGAATATTGTCATACCCTCATTTTGGACCTAAAAATACTCATCCAATTTCCTCTACTATTTTCTAAAACTTTCAAATTCACTATATTTTCTACTGTGCTTCAGTTGCACACATTACTGTTTCAGTCTCTTAAATTTTTGCATAAAATCATACAAAAGGGTGTTTTGGTCATTTCCTCCAAAGGAATCCATTTTTGGTCCCTGCTATTTGTCCCTGAGTCTTTTCAACTGGTCTGCATAAATCTTTAATCAAATTTTGTGCAAGATCATCTAGTTTGCATCTGAGTCAGTCTGAGCCGTTTTTGCCCCAGGGGCGTTTTAGTCTTTTCACATCAAATAAATTTTGGGCAGAGAGGTATTTTAAAATACCTCATTTTTGGTAATTTGTTTGTTTTAGTCCGTTTTGTCAATTTTAATTGCTTCACTTTACGTTGCATTTCAAATTACATTTTTTAACTAATTTTATTATTTTTTGCATTTTAGTCCTAATATCTTCAAAAATTGCATTTTAGTCCAGTTTCAAGGCAGTCAGTTTTTCTTTTTTCCTTCTTTTTCAAAAAGCAGTCCAAACTTTTTAAAATTCTAAAACAGTCCCATTTCCTTTAATTTTCAAATAGGTCCAATTCTTGTTAATTGCAAAGCAGTCCCATTTCTTTTCAAAATTGCAGATTGGTCCAATTTCAAGTCCAAGGCCACGCAAGTGTTCAATTCCACGTGGCAGTCCCCTATTGGCTCGCAGGCACACATGGCATGCTATAAAAGGCACACAGTGTCAGAATCCTGCAGATGGGAATCCACATCACCACAAACAGAATTCAATTTCTCTCTCCAAGGCAGTTAGATCAAACTCAGAATTCAGAAGAAAAACTCAAGAACACTAACAAACCCTAACCGTTTCTTGCAAGCAATTCAAGGTGAATCAATGGAGTTTGTGTGAACTCTCAGAGATTCTAGTACGAATCTTCATCACTGAGTTACTCTCTCTGCAATCCAAGCGTCGAATTCGTCACCGGAAGCAACGAATCCCAAACGCGATCACAGAGTTGAGATTGAAAAGAAGAGGGAAAGAGTCCAAGGGTTTCGGACCAGAGAAGAAGAAAGAAGAGAATTACCGGCCTATTTCCAAATTCGAGCCAAGAAATCAATGAAGCCGAATCAAATTCAAGGTTTTCCGAAGATTTCGACTCAAATCTCGAATCAAAACTCAGGTAAACTCTCAAACCTACCTCATATCACGGAAAATCATCACAGAGTCCAGAACCACGTGAATCAATAGCAAGTTCAAACGGTCCGATCCAAAACCCCAACCCTAACATAAAAAAAATTGCTTGAAAAATCAAAGAAATGTTTCAAAATCCACAACGAGTGTAAACCGAAACAAATCCTTACGTTTTCACCATGATTTCAGCCAAAAAAACACAAGGGATCCGAACGGTTTGAACTTGCATCAACAAAACAAAGGATTCACGTTGTTCCAACGGTAAAAACGTTTCTTTCGTTTGATTCATGAGTAGAATGATGAAACGAACGAAACAAGCCATGGATTAGCCATTTCTGAGCAAGATTCAAAGAACTAGGGTTAGGGTTTACAGGGAGAACGGCGGAGAAGAAGAGAGGAAGAAAGAGAAATGTTTTGGAAAAATGAAAGAAATGGGTTAAAAACCCCTTTTATACACGTGATTGGGTCGGGTTGACCCAAACCCGACCCACTCTCTTCTATTCCTAGCCGTTTGATCAAGATCCTGATGGATCTGGATCAATCCAACGCTCCTGGAGCGTTAGCTTGATCCGGATCCATCAGATCCGTGGGTATGGGCTGGGTAACCGTGGGCCTTAGGTTTTTTTTAGGATTTCTTGAATTTCATTGCTATTCGCACCACAATACTTGCTATTTGGACCTGTTGCATGCCAAACTTCATTAAAATTCCAAGTTTTTTTTCACTGTATGTTTTTTACTATTTTCTTGATGTGTCGTGGTACTTTACATGTGAAAATTGGATAAAAAATATGTGTTTGCTCTTTTTGTGCTAATTTGTGTCCGTTTCGTTGTTTTCTCGGCGTTTCGCATGCGATGTTCGTTCCAATTTTGTGTCATGTGTCTCTGATACTTCAAGCGCGTTTTGTGTGATATTTTGCAATTTTATTAAGCTAGATTCTTGATACTAATTTGTGTGATGTTTCACTACTTTGTTGATTTGGTTCTTGATACCAATTTGTATGATATTTTGCAATTTCGTCACATTTGATCCTTGATTACTATTTTGTGATAATTCCATTTTCTGTTAAATTTGATTCTTGATTACTATTTTTGCGATATTTCCATTTGTTTGCTAAAATTAATTTTTGATTACTATTTTGCGATATTTCCATTTTTTTGTTAAATTTGATCCTCGATACCAATTTTGTGATATTTTGCAACTATGTTAAATTTGATTCTTGATACTAATTTTGTGATATTTTACAATTTTGTTAAATGTAATTCTTGGTACTAATTGTGTGATACTTTGCAATCTTGTTTAGTTAGAGTTTGGATGCCAATTTTGTGATATTCTTGCAATTTTTGTTTAGTGTGATTTTATGTCAAAACTTGTGATTAGTTACCATTTTGTTTAGGATTAGTGTTTCATTATCATCTTGTTACTAACCACTTTACTCTATGTTTCATGCATACTAAGCATCTCATCTCATTCCCATTTCTTCCTTAACCCCTCCATGTAACTTTCATTAATTCATGTAAATGCTTAGGTTTAGTTTACTTTTCTTTACTTTCATGCAAGACTATAGAATGTAAAATAGGACCCGATGTAAAGGACACGGACTATGATGATGTACACCGACACATGCACCGACACATGCACACACGTTGTATGACTGTTCGCTAGATGTATGCGTAGGAAGCGTAAAACCTAGGGAAACTTATAATTTCTTCATCAAAAACCAACACATAATTCAAACTATTTTTGCAACAAAATGAGGTCAAAACCTCACTTTTTTTTCCTTTCCTTTTTCTTAATCAAAATCCAAACTAGTGTTAATTTCCAACTTTAAACCTTTTTGTAAATAATTGACTAACCTCATTTGTTTCCTAATCTCAAGCCTTTACGGCCTCTTATCTTTTTCTTCAAAACCATTTTTTCAAAACTAAAATTGAACCAACCCACAAAAAGCATTTTGGAAGAGAACTACATGGAATTTTGATCCCTTAAAAGGGTATGTAGGCAAGAGATTCAAAATCTCTCCAAGTCCAATAAAATAAAATCCAATCTTCTCCCTCTCATTCTTAAAAATAATCTTTTTACAAAATAGCAATAAAAGTAACGCGTAAACGTAAAGCATAGAAAACGGTTCCTATAGGATACTATAGTCATTGCGGGTGCCTAACACCTTCCCGTAGTGAAATCAGCCCCGAACTTAGGATTTCTGAGGTTTTCTCAATTTTACCTCCCCCAAAAAAAATAGAGATATCAATGATTGAAAGGTTCAAATCCAATTAATGATTTGACACCCGAAAATCGCGATAACAGAAATGGCGACTTCACTGGGGACTTAGGGCTACGCCTAGTTTTTACGCTTTATGTTTATGCTTTACTTTATTGTTACATGTAAAATTTTCTTATGTACGTGTGGGGTGAGAATATCAAAAGCCCTATACCCGGGCTGAGTGAACTTAAGATTAGGAAGAGATATAATCGACAATCCATTCCGGGGGTCGCCTCGTGCATTGGATTACGCGATCAATCTCACATAGCTGAGGCATTTTGGAGGTGATGTTGCCGGCGTGTGTTGTCATGCTTAGGCACTTTACTTCTAATTGACCGATGAAGGCTATGAACCGTAGTTACCAAACCCATCCTTGGCCTTTCTTAGGACGTAGTGCGGTGGCTAAACCGAGCGTTGTCTCGAAATTTAGTCGTCACGCGATACTACACCCAAACTAAACCTTCTTACGGATAATCATGGACAAGCGTTGCTTTGTACTACCATGATATACGCAAGAGAGGTTGTGGTTTGGGAACTTTATAGAACCTTGGTTACTACTATCAAAACCTTAGTTTCACCGGACACCGTGTCCACTTGTTACTTTAACCCACCGTGCTTTCCTTGTTAAAACCATGCATACATACATTCATGCATAAAATTTTTACATGCATTTATCAAAGGGTATAGACAAACTAAAATTCTTTGCAAATATAACCAGGCATGAAGAAGACTAAGTCTTACAAGTTCAAGGAAGTCGATCCCACTTCCTTTCGCTTAGTATTTCAAAACGATTTGTCTTGACAGCTTTCTAATTCCATCATCTTGCTAAATGTTTGCAAAAGTTTCTAGTTTGTCTAAAACCCTTCGATAACCAAAAAGAGTCATTTTTGCATCCGCATTTGCATATCATGCATCATATGCATCATCCATCGGTCACAAAAAACTTCCAAGTGCTCATTGTCTCCTGGTTCTTCTGCCGCAGTTTGAAAAATGGCTCGTGCTCAGTGGGTCTAGGCCCACGTTTGTGATACCAGGAGGCATTGCAGGGAACTGGAACGTTATCAATCTCCCTGTGTTTGTGCATGATTCTAAGTAATATGTCTTGCTGTTTAGGCTTTGTTTTCAAAATAACAATCCTTCCGCCCTGCCCGAGACGGAAGTGACACTTTTTGTAAAGGGCATGTTTGTTCCGACATCACCATTATCAATAAAAAACGTCGTTTCTTTCACGACTCTTTTTCTTTCTTTAATGCTTTTTCCCTTGGAAATAATGGTAATGCCAGAAAAAACCAAAACATCTGCATTTTCTTATTAATTTCAAAGATCTGCATGAAAACTATTTTCTAAAAAATCATCCAACCATGTCACGCAGATCGAACCAAAATGAACCCGTTGAACACAGTGACTCTATGTTTCTCCAAACTGTTGAATCCCCGGTATTCGAGACCGAAGATGAGGATGTTGATGATATACCAGATGAGATTGCCCGGTTGCTTGAACAAGAGGAGAAAACCATTCGGCCTCATCAGGAGGAGATTGAGCTAATCAACTTGGGTACTGAGGATAACAAAAGAGAGATCAAGGTCGGTGCTGCGTTAGAGGAAGGCGTCAAGAAAAGGATCTTCCAGCTTCTCCGCGAGTACTCGGACGTTTTTGCGTGGTCATATGAAGACATGCCAGGTTTGGATCCTCAGATTGTGGAGCATCGGATACCGACTAAACCCGACTGTCCTCCTGTCAGACAAAAGCTGAGACGGACACGGCCGGACATGGCTCTAAAGATCAAAGGTGAAGTGCAGAAACAGATCGATGCGGGTTTTCTCATGACGGTTGAATATCCCGAGTGGGTTGCTAACATCGTGCCAGTACCGAAGAAAGATGGTAAGGTTCGGATGTG
Source organism: Medicago lupulina (assembly GCA_958299785.1). Lineage (NCBI taxonomy): Eukaryota > Viridiplantae > Streptophyta > Magnoliopsida > Fabales > Fabaceae > Medicago > Medicago lupulina. The sequence continues at coordinate 49,709,043 of OY283141.1, read as the reverse complement.
TGTTGATTACAGAGATTTGAATAGAGCGAGCTTGAAAGACAATTTCCCACTGCCTCACATCGATGTGCTTGTTGACAATACTGCCCAATGCAAGGTGTTCTCCTTCATGGACGGTTTTTCTGGCTATAACCAAATCAAAATGTTACCCAAAGACAGGGAGAAGACGTCGTTCATCACTCCATGGGGAACTTTTTGCTGCAAAGCGATGCCGTTCGGTCTAATAAATGCCGGTGCTACTTACCAAAGAGGGATGACCACTTTATTCCATGACATGATTCACAAAGAAGTCGAAGTGTATGTAGATGACATGATTGTCAAGTCAAGCGATGAAGAACAACACGTTGAGTATTTGGCTAAGATGTTTGAAAGGTTGAGAAAGTACAAGCTTCGGCTGAACCCAAACAAATGTACGTTCGGTGTCAGATCTGGAAAGTTGCTAGGCTTCATTGTCAGCCAGAAGGGCATTGAAGTAGATCCCGACAAAGTTCGAGCTATCCGTGAGATGCCGGCCCCACAAACCGAGAAGCAAGTCAGAGGTTTCCTTGGGCGTTTGAACTACATTTCCAGATTTATATCTCACATGACGGCAACCTGCGGACCAATTTTCAAATTGCTCAGGAAGAATCAACCTGTGGTATGGAATGATGAGTGCCAAGAAGCCTTCGACAACATCAAGAGTTATTTGCTGGAACCTCCTATCCTCGTTCCGCTGGTAAAAGGAAGGCCATTGATCATGTATCTGTCAGTATTGAATGAATCTATGGGGTGTGTGCTTGGTCAGCAGGATGAAACTGGAAAGAAAGAGCATGCAATCTATTATTTGAGCAAGAAATTCACCGATTGTGAGACTCGGTATACAATGCTCGAGAAAACATGTTGTGCACTAGCTTGGGCTGCCAAACGCCTGCGTCATTACTTGATGAATCATACAACTTGGTTGATATCCCGGATGGATCCAATCAAGTACATCTTTGAGAAACCGGCTGTCACCGGAAAAATTGCACGTTGGCAAATGTTACTGTCAGAATATGATATTGTGTTTAAAGCACAGAAAGCCATTAGAGGGAGTATCCTGGCTGACCATCTTGCTGGCCAACCGCTTGATGATTATCAACCTTTGAAGTTCGATTTCCCAGACGAAGAGGTCATGTTTTTAAAGTCAAGAGACTGTGAAGAACCACTGATCGGTGAAGGTCCAGACCCTGATAGCAAGTGGGGGTTGGTCTTTGATGGCGCTGTTAATGCCTATGGTCGAGGAATTGGCGCAGTAATTGTGGCTCCGCAGGGGCATCACATCCCTTTCACAGCCCGGATTGTGTTTGAATGTACCAACAATGTGGCCGAGTACGAGGCATGTATCCTGGGAATTGAAGAAGCCATCGATATGAGAATCAAGCACCTGGACATCTATGGAGACTCTGCACTAGTCATCAACCAGATAAAGGGAGAATGGGAGACTCATCATGCTAATTTGATCCCTTACCGTGATTACGCAAGACGTCTGTTGACGTATTTCACGAAGGTCGAGTTGCACCATATTCCCCGAGAGGAGAACCAAATGGCCGATGCTCTTGCTACCTTATCTTCTATGCTTCAAGTGAACCATTGGAATCATGTGCCGATGATCAAAGTGCAACGCTTAGACCGGCCCGCTCATGTGTTTACTGTCAGCGATGCAACTGTACAGACAAGTTCAGGCAGAGTCGACAACAAACCCTGGTATTATGATGTTAAGCAGTTTTTGCAAAGCCGTGAGTATCCGCCAGGTGCTTCCAATATAGACAAGAAGACGCTGCGCAGGCTGGCTAGCAGGTTCCTGCTGAATGGCGATGTTCTGTACAAAAGAAATTTCGACATGGTGTTGTTAAGATGTGTTGATGAATGTGAAGCAGAACAACTAATGCACGATGTGCATGATGGCACCTTCGGGACCCACGCATCGGGGCATGCTATGTCTAGAAAGCTGTTGAGAGCTGGTTACTACTGGATGACCATGGAGCGTGATTGCTATCAATACGCCAGAAAGTGCCACAAATGTCAAGTATATGCTGATAAGATCCATGTGCCTCCGCATGCTCTCAATGTTATGTCTTCCCCATGGCCTTTCTCTATGTGGGGCATTGATATGATCGGAAGAATTGAACCAAAAGCCTCAAACGGTCATCGTTTTATCCTGGTAGCAATTGATTATTTCACCAAGTGGGTCGAAGCTGCATCATATGCCAATGTGACTAAGCAAGTAGTAGTCAAGTTCATCAAGAACAATATCATTTGTCGGTATGGTGTTCCCAGCAAGATCATCACTGACAACGGTACCAACCTGAACAACGACATGGTGCAAGCCTTATGCGAGAAATTCAAGATTGAACACCACAATTCTTCTCCTTACAGACCTCAGATGAATGGTGCAGTTGAGGCCGCCAATAAGAACATCAAGAAGATTGTGCAGAAGATGGTAACAACGTACAAAGACTGGCATGAGATGTTGCCCTATGCTCTACATGGCTACCGCACTGCAGTTCGTAGTTCAACTGGGGCAACGCCTTTTTCCCTTGTATACGGCATGGAAGCTGTCCTCCCGTTGGAAGTAGAGATTCCGTCTCTCCGTGTGATTATGGAAGCAAAATTGTCTGAGACTGAACGGTGCCAGAGTCGGTACGACCAGTTGAATTTGATTGAAGAAAGACGCCTTGATGCTTTGGCTCACGGTCAAATGTACCAAACAAGGATGAAAACTGCTTTTGACAAGAAAGTCCGTCCTCGGGTATTCAGAGAGGGTGAACTCGTGTTGAAAAGAAGAATGAGTCAGCAACCCGATCCAAGGGGCAAGTGGACGCCTAACTATGAAGGACCTTATGTTGTCAAGAAGGCTTTCTCTGGCGGTGCTTTGATTCTCACGCACATGGATGGTGTAGAACTTCCGAATCCTGTGAATGCCGATATAGTCAAGAAATATTTTGTCTAGATATGAAAAGAACAGCGTGGTAGGTCGAAAACCCGAAAGGGCGGCCTAGGCAAAAATGCGCTTCCCGGTGGATCGAAAACCCGAAAGGGCGGTCCAGGCAAAATAAGGGACAAAAAAAAAAAACGAAAAAACAAAGGAGAAAAGAAACAAAATGTAAAAGCTCGCTGAGATCACATGTAACTCAGGCAAAAATGAGCGTCTCGATGAGCCGAAAACCCGAAAGGGCGGTTCATGCAAAAATGAGATTGAAATAAAAGACAATTGACTATATCTGGCAAATTACCATTCCCCTTGGGATCTTTGCAACCAATGTTCGGCGTTCTCATCCGAGGTCCCGACGCCTGGGGGTCCAAGAGTTTCAGATATCATAGCAGTCACTGTGTTCAATGTACCACCAACCAATAAAATTACCATTTTCCAAGATTTGTAAATCCGTGGAGTCGCGCTTTTGGCCGACTACCACCCTTATACATCGATTTGAGCCTATGCTTTTGTTTGGCACTCATTTTCCGTTCTATTTTCAAAGCTTTATACAAAAAGATTCTTCTCTATATTGATAATGATGCAGGTCTGGAATAAACATTATGAAAATTGAAAATCTTTGAATATTTTGAAAACAAGCCTGAACAGCTAGGTACATTCAAATGAACATGCATGAACAAATCTGCATTGATATCAGTTCCAATTCAAGTTACTAGCAGCCTTCCTCCAGTGACGGTCTGTGGTCAATGGCAAGAATAAAAAAAAACAGAATGAAAAGCATGAAAAAATGAATATGCTCGCTAAGTCGAAAACCCGAAAGGGCGGCTTAGGCAAAAATGAGCACCCCGATGGATTGACAACCTTCAAAGGCAATCCAGGCAAAAGCAGGGGCAAGTAAAAAAAAACTATTCCCCGGTGGATCGAAAACCCGAAAGGGCGATCCAGGCAAAAATGGGATGAAAACAATGAAAAAGGAAAAAAAGAAACATGCAAAAGCATTGACCACAGATGCGGTATCCGAAGCACTTACGTGACTGTTCCAACAAGCAGCAACACCATTCAGATTGTTTTTCTCTACAACTCTGCAGCTTCCTACCTTCAAGTGTTGGTCTCGATGTATCTTCAAGCAACTGCATCTCCGGAAGAGGAACTTCTGCAAATATGTCCAAGCGCGAGCCATTACGTGCCCAATATTCCAATGTTTTGTCTGCCGCTGCGAAATTCTGTCTACAAATTGCCAATCATCATGCATTCCAAAGCATTCATACATGCATAATCATGCATCCTATGTGTTCATGCATTTGATAAAATTGTTATGCTATTCATACGCATCTGCATTCTCAATTCCTATGTTAATCTCAATCAAAATCAATCGTGTCAATTTCAAATTTTTTCTGCTAACAACAAATGTCTACTGTCATGTCAATTTCAAAATTCAACAGTCTTGTCAACATTCCTGTCAAATTCAAGCTCCTGCAGTTATGTCGATCAAATTCAATTCCTTTTCAAATGTAATTTGTTTCTGTTAATGGCCAAGTGGCTAGTTCGTACCCAAGAACAGCTTGTGCCTGCCAATTTGTTTCTGTTATCGGCCAAGTAGCAAGTTCACATCCAAGAACAGCTTGTGCTTTCTATTTTGTTTTCTCTCAGCCAAGTAACCAGTTCGTGTCCGAGAACAGCTTGTGCTTTCTATATTTTCTTTCAGCCAAGTGACCAGCTCAAATACAAGAGCAGCTTGCGCCCTTTTGTTGTCAATATTCCCGGTCAAGTGGCTAGTTCGCATTCAAGAACAGCTTGTACCTGTCAATTTGCTTTCGAGTCTCCCCAGTGAGTCTTGTTATCTGCTATTCTGTTAATGTCAATCAGTCCCGCAATGGATACGACATACTCTCCTTTTTGCTATTCTGTTAATGTCTACCAATCCCGCAATGGATACGGCATATCTTGTTAAACTCAATTCTCAGTTTGTCTTGCATTCATAACACAAATGTTGCATGGCATACATAACATTTACAAATGTATTTTTACGCCCAAAATCAGTGCAAATGTCGATATCTAAGTATCTTCGTCGCGTCAAGCCAAAGACTCCGTCTCTTGACTCTCCAAACGAAGAAACTTAAATAGGGGCAGCTGTCATACCCTCATTTTGGACCTAAAAATACTCATCCAATTTCCTCTACTATTTTCTAAAACTTTCAAATTCACTATATTTTCTACTGTGCTTCAGTTGCACACATTACTGTTTCAGTCTCTTAAATTTTTGCATAAAATCATACAAAAGGGTGTTTTGGTCATTTCCTCCAAAGGAATCCATTTTTGGTCCCTGCTATTTGTCCCTGAGTCTTTTCAACTGGTCTGCATAAATCTTTAATCAAATTTTGTGCAAGATCATCTAGTTTGCATCTGAGTCAGTCTGAGCCGTTTTTGCCCCAGGGGCGTTTTAGTCTTTTCACATCAAATAAATTTTGGTCCGTTTTGTCAATTTTAATTGCTTCACTTTACGTTGCATTTCAAATTACATTTTTTAACTAATTTTATTATTTTTTGCATTTTAGTCCTAATATCTTCAAAAATTGCATTTTAGTCCAGTTTCAAGGCAGTCAGTTTTTCTTTTTTCCTTCTTTTTCAAAAAGCAGTCCAAACTTTTTAAAATTCTAAAACAGTCCCATTTCCTTTAATTTTCAAATAGGTCCAATTCTTGTTAATTGCAAAGCAGTCCCATTTCTTTTCAAAATTGCAGATTGGTCCAATTTCAAGTCCAAGGCCACGCAAGTGTTCAATTCCACGTGGCAGTCCCCTATTGGCTCGCAGGCACACATGGCATGCTATAAAAGGCACACAGTGTCAGAATCCTGCAGATGGGAATCCACATCACCACAAACAGAATTCAATTTCTCTCTCCAAGGCAGTTAGATCAAACTCAGAATTCAGAAGAAAAACTCAAGAACACTAACAAACCCTAACCGTTTCTTGCAAGCAATTCAAGGTGAATCAATGGAGTTTGTGTGAACTCTCAGAGATTCTAGTACGAATCTTCATCACTGAGTTACTCTCTCTGCAATCCAAGCGTCGAATTCGTCACCGGAAGCAACGAATCCCAAACGCGATCACAGAGTTGAGATTGAAAAGAAGAGGGAAAGAGTCCAAGGGTTTCGGACCAGAGAAGAAGAAAGAAGAGAATTACCGGCCTATTTCCAAATTCGAGCCAAGAAATCAACGAAGCCGAATCAAATTCAAGGTTTTCCGAAGATTTCGACTCAAATCTCGAATCAAAACTCAGGTAAACTCTCAAACCTACCTCATATCACGGAAAATCATCACAGAGTCCAGAACCACGTGAATCAATAGCAAGTTCAAACGGTCCGATCCAAAACCCCAACCCTAACATAAAAAAAATTGCTTGAAAAATCAAAGAAATGTTTCAAAATCCACAACGAGTGTAAACCGAAACAAATCCTTACGTTTTCACCATGATTTCAGCCAAAAAAACACAAGGGATCCGAACGGTTTGAACTTGCATCAACAAAACGAAGGATTCACGTTGTTCCAACGGTAAAAACGTTTCTTTCGTTTGATTCATGAGTAGAATGATGAAACGAACGAAACAAGCCATGGATTAGCCATTTCTGAGCAAGATTCAAAGAACTAGGGTTAGGGTTTACAGGGAGAACGGCGGAGAAGAAGAGAGGAAGAAAGAGAAATGTTTTGGAAAAATGAAAGAAATGGGTTAAAAACCCCTTTTATACACGTGATTGGGTCGGGTTGACCCAAACCCGACCCACTCTCTTCTATTCCTAGCCGTTTGATCAAGATCCTGATGGATCTGGATCAATCCAACGCTCCTGGAGCGTTAGCTTGATCCGGATCCATCAGATCCGTGGGTATGGGCTGGGTAACCGTGGGCCTTAGGTTTTTTTTAGGATTTCTTGAATTTCATTGCTATTCGCACCACAATACTTGCTATTTGGACCTGTTGCATGCCAAACTTCATTAAAATTCCAAGTTTTTTTTCACTGTATGTTTTTTACTATTTTCTTGATGTGTCGTGGTACTTTACATGTGAAAATTGGATAAAAAATATGTGTTTGCTCTTTTTGTGCTAATTTGTGTCCGTTTCGTTGTTTTCTCGGCGTTTCGCATGCGATGTTCGTTCCAATTTTGTGTCATGTGTCTCTGATACTTCAAGCGCGTTTTGTGTGATATTTTGCAATTTTATTAAGCTAGATTCTTGATACTAATTTGTGTGATGTTTCACTACTTTGTTGATTTGGTTCTTGATACCAATTTGTATGATATTTTGCAATTTCGTCACATTTGATCCTTGATTACTATTTTGTGATAATTCCATTTTCTGTTAAATTTGATTCTTGATTACTATTTTTGCGATATTTCCATTTGTTTGCTAAAATTAATTTTTGATTACTATTTTGCGATATTTCCATTTTTTTGTTAAATTTGATCCTCGATACCAATTTTGTGATATTTTGCAACTATGTTAAATTTGATTCTTGATACTAATTTTGTGATATTTTACAATTTTGTTAAATGTAATTCTTGGTACTAATTGTGTGATACTTTGCAATCTTGTTTAGTTAGAGTTTGGATGCCAATTTTGTGATATTCTTGCAATTTTTGTTTAGTGTGATTTTATGTCAAAACTTGTGATTAGTTACCATTTTGTTTAGGATTAGTGTTTCATTATCATCTTGTTACTAACCACTTTACTCTATGTTTCATGCATACTAAGCATCTCATCTCATTCCCATTTCTTCCTTAACCCCTCCATGTAACTTTCATTAATTCATGTAAATGCTTAGGTTTAGTTTACTTTTCTTTACTTTCATGCAAGACTATAGAATGTAAAATAGGACCCGATGTAAAGGACACAGACTATGATGATGTACACCGACACATGCACCGACACATGCACACACGTTGTATGACTGTTCGCTAGATGTATGCGTAGGAAGCGTAAAACCTAGGGAAACTTATAATTTCTTCATCAAAAACCAACACATAATTCAAACTATTTTTGCAACAAAATGAGGTCAAAACCTCACTTTTTTTTCCTTTCCTTTTTCTTAATCAAAATCCAAACTAGTGTTAATTTCCAACTTTAAACCTTTTTGTAAATAATTGACTAACCTCATTTGTTTCCTAATCTCAAGCCTTTACGGCCTCTTATCTTTTTCTTCAAAACCATTTTTTCAAAACTAAAATTGAACCAACCCACAAAAAGCATTTTGGAAGAGAACTACATGGAATTTTGATCCCTTAAAAGGGTATGTAGGCAAGAGATTCAAAATCTCTCCAAGTCCAATAAAATAAAATCCAATCTTCTCCCTCTCATTCTTAAAAATAATCTTTTTACAAAATAGCAATAAAAGTAACGCGTAAACGTAAAGCATAGAAAACGGTTCCTATAGGATACTATAGTCATTGCGGGTGCCTAACACCTTCCCGTAGTGAAATCAGCCCCGAACTTAGGATTTCTGAGGTTTTCTCAATTTTACCTCCCCCAAAAAAAATAGAGATATCAATGATTGAAAGGTTCAAATCCAATTAATGATTTGACACCCGAAAATCGCGATAACAAATATCATCTCTTAACTATGACCATCTATCATTGTACAAGCAAACCAAAGAAAATTCCAAATAAGGAACCCTAAACACTCCCAAATAGAGAATGGTATCCAAAATGAAATAGTCTGCGTTAGGAGAAACTGGGACATGAATTGAGATTACAAAAGCCAAACGGATTTCATTCACACAAAGTTGGAATTGGAATTGGAATGATATATATATATATATATATTAGCTTAGGTAAATACAAAAACAAGGGAGTTGACAGCTGAAATGGTGTTTGAAAAGATTGACCTGAGTCTTCTCTATGCCCCCTTTCATTTTACAGCCAAAATATAGATTCTTATTGTCTCTTATTCACATTTCTCATCTCATCTCCTATGAAACCACATTTCAAATGCTGACAAAACATTTTAAAGACTAAAATAAATTAACAACCAACGTAGACAAGACAGCCAAAAACCAAAAAACAACAGTGTAATGAGATGACTTAATTTAATAAAATTACTATTAATCTGAAGTAACAAACAAGAAAAAAAATTGAATTTTATGCCCCCATCCATCCAACAGTATTGATGTCCATATCGATCCATGTCCTTCTTTCTTGTCCATGAACTATCCTCTTGTCTTGTCTTCTTTTTTAACCATTTTCCATCATCAGTAATAATTCAAAATAACTTCAATTTTGTGCCACTCTTTGCTAGGTAGCTAGCTAGGCTTAGAAGTCATGAGAGTGATGATACATTGTTGGGTCACATCCATGACCACCTTGACGGTTCATGGCTTCTCTATGATTATTGTTGTGTGGACTATCATCATCACCGCCCATTTGAGTAGCACCAAGGTTGAGGTACACCAATCTTGAATCCAAATTCAGGTTACCAATGCTGTTGTTATTATTGTTGTTGTTGCCACTGCTACTGCTGCTATGCTCTTCACTCATTGGAGGGTAAATTGGTGCTGCTGATGAAGAAGCATTGTTGTTGTTATTATTGTTACTAGCATTGTTTTCTTCACGTGACAGAACAAGAGCTGCAGATTGAACAAGTTCCAAACACAATCTTAACTTGTTTGGTTCAATGTGGTTTAATCCAGGAACAGCACCTTTGAAGAGAAAATCAGAGGTTAGGGTTCTAAGTATATCCAAAGGTGTTACACCATCAACGGTTCTAACTGTGGGATCTGCATGGTGGTCAAGCAAAACTGCCACCATCTCCGGCGACACCATCTCGGCAGCCACATGAAGGGAAGTTTTCCCAGCCGGTCCAGCCGGGTAGTTAACATCCGCAGCACCAAGTTCAAGCAGGGCTTTCACCACTTCTCGGCTACAATTCTCTACTGCATAGTGTAATGCCAATGCTTCATCGAGGTTTAGGCCTTCTCCCATGACCATGAGTTTGACTAGTTCGACATCCGAGGAGTCAAGGGCCCGCCTCATTCGGCGGATCTTCTGGTCTTCGAGGTCGCCAAGGTCATGGTGATGATGATGGTGATGGTGGTGGTGGAGTGGCATTAAGGAGCGGCGTGCAAAGGAGGATTTTAGACGAATTTCTTCGATTTTGGCAACTACGTCAATGGAGAGGTGCTTGGCTAGGATTTCAGGTGGGAGACCAGACTTGGCAACAAGGTGGGAACATGTTGTCCAAAGTTGGGGCATTTCTTGCTTTCTTGAAGCTATTAGTACTTTCATCACATCGTCTATTGAGGCTTTCTCTACCATGCTCGCTAGTTGCTTCTGCAAATCAATCAAGCAATGAGAGTTAGATAAAAATTTAACAAATAGTTTAATATTGGTAGATCAAGTCGTAAATCTAACTTTGTATTTTCTAATTGGAGTAATCTTTTATAGTATGTTTGAAGTATAAAGAGGGGTTGAAGTAAGATGTGTCCTTCATTAAATACACTTTTCTTATGGCAAATGTTTTTCTTTGGGTACAACTTAAAAATATGGCAAATGTTAGGGAAACATGAATGAGGCATTTAATGAAATGAAATTAGTTTATTTAAAATAAAAAATATTTAATAAATTTTGTAACAAGTTTTTGAAATGACCAATGTTAAGTTTAATTCATGACTTGGTTATCACTGCAATCCCTATGTTCCTCCCGAAGTCATCAAATCACTTTTATGTCCTAGAATTATCATTTTATACTACTAGTAGTATAAGAGAAAAACTAAAGAGGGTGTTTAGGGTATTGATTAAAAAAATAAATATAAAAAAACCGGATTGGAAAATGGTGAAAAATTGTGAATTGAAATTTTAAAAAGCAAAAAAATTGTTCATTCCAATGTCAACTTAATTACTACTTTTAATTACTTACTACTTTTAATTTTTTTAGTAACAAGTATATGTGCCCTCAAGGGTCTATGTTAATAAACTTATTATAGAAATATACGTATCAAAAGTCGTGCATTTAATTTCTTAATAATTAAAATATTATGTTTCTTAATAATTAAAATATTATGTTTTTTATTACAAAATTGCTCTTTTTAGGTTTCTTAACACGTACCCTTAAGACATAAGTTAACATGACCATGAAAGTTTTTCACAAAGTCTTCGAGGACTTTTGGCAAATTTTGATAACACTGGGTTGATGGAAAAAAGTGAGATTTGTTGGTTTAAAATGCAAAAATGAAATAGAAGGGAGAGAAGAAATGTTGAGGGGTTGTTTGTTTGTTGAAAATTATTTAGGTATGATTTTAGAAGCAGACACTGCTCTTTTTCTGATTTAGTTTGTTCTCTTTTGGAGGCCAAACCCAAATGAGGAAAGTGATCATCTTTGGGAAAGATTTTGTGTGCTTCATGTGCAGAAGCAAGATTGGAAATATGTCATGCATCGTTACACACCAATTCGAGAAACTCTAAACATGTGGTACGTGAAATCAATGAAGGGACGTGAAACACCAAATTATAAGTCTAATACTTAATGTTTTTTGTAAAAGAAATCCCTCAAGTCTCAATCCCAAGTAAGAGTGAGAACATGTTTAATACAAAGATTTTTAAGATAAACACACAATAGTATCAAAATCCAAATCCCTATATTAGAAATCACCCATCAGAATATAATCAAAAATAAAAATTTATCAAACAACTCATCATAAAATTATAGAACTACCTAAAAGAAGGGGAACAAACCCCCAAAAAAGGTTGACTACAAAAACATAAATATTGTAGAAGAGAAAATACCCCTTTCCACATTCCAAAAACCATACCCTTTCCCATTCCTCCGCTTGCCAGAAAACATATGACTGGTCACACAAATCAGAGACACACAGAAACAGAAGACAGACACAGAGAGAGATATTGTGTGTTTTGTTTTAAGTAAAATAAAAAATAAAATAAAAATAAAAATTAAGAAATAGTAAACCTGAGTGAGCAATGCAAGCTGTTCAACGCCAAAATATCTAGCAGCAGCTAGGGTGTCAAGGGCAAGATCAACGGCTGAGGTACAATGCGTATGCCAGCACCCTCTCTCACCGCAATTAGGTCTAGGCTCATGTTTCTGAGGAACAATAGAAACTTGTCCACTGTACAGAAACTGCAACAGGAGAAGGAACACCTCGTAGCCGACTGAATTCACCGGAATGACACCAGGTCGTACTGTCGGCTGCCGAGATGATCCTCCTCCTATTGGGTCTAGTCCCGAAGGTGGGTCCGGCCCACAAAAGAATTTCCTGAAGAAAAGACTCCTTGCTGCTAAGATGCAGCGATGAGCGTGAACCAAACGACCTTCAACTTGGAAAGTGACGTCGCTGAAGGCTTGGCCGTTGATGAGGAGATTCAGATAGTCAAGGGAGAGAGATCTTAGAGTCTCTTCAAGGGACATGTTGTTGTTATTGCTTCCTGTTTCTGTTTCTGTTTCTGTTTCTGTTACTGTGTTTGAGTGACTCAACTAGAAAGTGAAGAAAAGAGAGTACAATCTATTGAACAGTTTAGGTTGGTCCCTAATACTATATGATAATAACTCCTCAAAAGATGAGAAAGAGAGAGAGAGAGGATATAAAATAGTGAGGAGAGGTTGGGTTTTAATTGTTTGATATTTGTGTTGTTTTCGTTGATGTTGATGATGTTACTGTGATTGTTGTTGTGTGAATGGAGAAGAGGGGTGTGGCTGTGGTGATTGGAAGGGTGTTTTTGTATGTAAGAAGTTTATTGTTTTGTTTAAAATAAATCTAGAGAGAGAAAGATTGTGTGAGTGAAAGCTTCATTTGGCTGGCTATTCTGGGCGGCTGGTGTTTTTAACAAACAAAATAAACTGTGAAATTTTTTGGGACCTGTATTGTTTACAAACCAATTCTCTGTAGCAGACAGGCACTCATTGAGAAAATTACACTGCACACCATTTTGATGGAACCATGTTTTCTCTGCAATAAATGCGTCACACAATTACTACTATGGACAAGCCGATTTAGATTAATGGTTGAGATTGTTTAAAACTTTGGAAAAATAAATTTGTTCTATATTATATGTTAATTTACGATATCAATAAATTATTAAATTATAAACGTTAATGTTAAAAAAGCGGTAAAACAGACGTAAATGAAAAGTAAGGAGATGTGAAATGGGTAAAGTTGGAGATGGTATTAGTGGTGAGGGAAAATATCAAAGTTATCTAACGTTATTAAGATGAGGCTTTAATAGTGTAAATGGTGTGCTTATATAGTTAAAAAGATAAGTATTTTAACATAATAATTTTCCTTTAATTTAATTTGTTGTATTAGGTTAGCAGTAATTTAACCTAATAAATTCCAACTAAAAAATGCATCGCACCAATTTCATTGATATCCTGTTGCCTTTTTTTTTGACAATATTTTGTACACTTATTTAATACTAAAAAAATCTTTATTTATTAACTTTATTAGGTCTACAACAACTTATCCTTATTTATTAATTTTGTTAAGTCTGCAACATTTTAACCTAATAATTTCCCTCCAATTTGCTGTATTAGGTTAGCAGTAATTTAACCTAACAAATTTCATCTAAAAAAATACATTGCACCAATTTCATTTCTATCATGTTGCCTTTTTTTACAATATTTTGTACACTTGTTTAATATTAAAACAATCTTATTTATTAATTTTATTAAGTCTGCAGCAACTTATCCTTATTTATTAATTTTGTTAACTCTGCGGCATCTCTTACTCTTTAAAGTTAACCCGTGTGCAGTCTTTTGTCCTAATTGTAACCTACTTTTTCAGTTTAATTTTACAGTATTAACCTCATTTTATTTGCTTAATTTTACAATATTAACCTCCAATTATTTCCTTTAATTATGTCTTACTTGATTTTTGCTTGCATTCCCATCCTTATCAAAATACAACAGCATTTCCTAATATTTTTCAAAACAATGTCGTTTACTTCCTACTTTTCAAAACAATATCGTTTATTTCCTTATGCGTTTCCTTCAGAAATAACAAACTGACCTATTTTTTTTAAATACAAACAGCATTACGTATCCTTTAATTCTGTCTTCCTTGATTGTTGCTTGCCTTCTCAGCCTTATCAAAATGCAAAATCGTTTGCTTCCCTTTAATTTAAACCTAATATTTCTGCCAAATTTCCCTCCACCCTAAGCCAGCCGTATTTTCCTAATTAATTAGAAAGGATAATATTTTTAAAGAAACAAAATCATATATTAAAACGTATTTAATCTGCATAATTTCCCACCCTGTAGTCAACTTATTTTCCTGATTTTTTGGAAATGATTATGTTCAACTTATTTTCCTGATTTTTTGGAAACTGTAACACCCCGTTTCCCAAAATGACGTAATAATAATAATAATAATAATAATAATCATAATCATAATCAGAGTTATCCAACATACAACGGAGCATTACACTACTTTTTCAAAATTATTTAAATAGAATATAAAACTATTTAAAAGCGTCAACAAATTTCATCATATTAAAATTCTGCAGCGGAAAATCTTAAATTTGAAATCATATTCAACAACTACATCATATCCTTGGCACAAAGGCCATCAACATAGTAAAATTATTCAACAAATAAATCTTCAACAACATCTTCTTCAAAGAAATGATACATAAAGGAATGCAAGAAAGACAACGATTCCCCATCCCTGTTACGTATCAGAGCCTAGGACACAAGAGCCAACAATCTAACTAGTCTTCATTACCTGCACTTGCCCACAAGGCGGCAATTCCAACAGAAGGGGTGAGTTCACAAATCAAAAGTAATATATAGATATATGAATCATCAAAGTAAATTGAAAACATCAACAATCATTAGCATTCATCAACAACAACATTAACAATATTCATCTCAACAATAGCATCTCGTTTCATCTTTGATTTACAACAACGACAACAACAACTCTTGTGGCGACATCTCACCAACAACAACTATGCAAAGACCTCAACTACTAATGCAATATGCATGTGGTACCATACTACGCGCGTTGAATGTTAAGCATTCCAGGGCAATAAGCCCCCAACAGTTGGATGGTTAAAGCATCCCAGGGCAATAAGCCCCCAACAGGTGAACGATAAAGCGTTCCAGGGCAATAAGCCCCCAACAGGTGAATGATAAACATTCCAGGGCAATAAGCCCCCAACAAATGCATATGAGTATGAATGACTCTATGGTGTATATCTGCATACAACCCAACAACATCTAGTGGTGCATATCAGCATGCAACCAACAACAACAACTACTTAGGACATCAACGACTGTGTCTAACAACTAAGACACCCTCCCCAACTGGATAACACCACTCAACAACATCAAGGATAACTTCAAACTTAGCAAAGCATACTTAATTTCATGTAATCATACATAAATCCATCTTAATCATCTTCATGTATAAGTTTTATCATCTAAACAATTCTTAATAAATCCAATAAACATAATAGGAAGCTTAGGTTTGGGTTAGGAGCA
This sequence comes from Medicago lupulina, assembly GCA_958299785.1. Taxonomy (NCBI): domain Eukaryota; kingdom Viridiplantae; phylum Streptophyta; class Magnoliopsida; order Fabales; family Fabaceae; genus Medicago; species Medicago lupulina. The sequence goes on along the minus strand of OY283141.1, from coordinate 49,693,614 downwards.
CTTAGAAAAATTACACAAAATGGTCGTTCAGGACCAACTTCGCTTAAGCGAAGCACAGTTCGCTTGAGCGAACTCAATTGACGTAAGTCTGGGTGTTCCTCGCTTGAGGCTCGCTTGGCGTTCGCTTGAGCGACGCTCACATACTACAGGTTCTGGCATATTTCGCTTGAGCGACGGGAATTTCGCTTGAGTGAAGCAAATGACGAAAGTTGGGTTCTAGCTCGCTTGGAGTTCGCTCGCGGTTCGCTTGAGCGAGCGGGTAAAATTCGAAACTGGGCACAAAAGGTGTCGCTCGCTTGAGCGACGGCTGGCTCGCTTGAGCGAGCGTTCATCTGGGCAGAATTTTCAACTACGATTTTCTAAGCCCTAAATCATCCAAAAACCCAATTTTGATCCCCCAATCATCCAAAATGAATTATTATAAGGTTTATGGGTTCACTACACATCAAAACAACAAAAACATCTCATATAAACATCATCAATTATGTATGATTCGTCAACAATGGCATTTTTCATATTTCTTAAACCTAGAACAACAATCACCAATTTCAATCTATTTTCATGAAAGCATATACATATACATTAACAATTGAAAAGTAAACCCACCCTTACCTTAATTCAGCAAATTCTACAGCAAATGGACAGGTTCTCTCTTCCTAGCTCTCCCCTCTTGGTTCTTCTCTCAAAAGCTCTTGTTTTCCTTTTACTGGTACGTACAAAAATATTTTGTCTGACTTCTCCTATTTCCTTACCAACCAAAACATAACCTCTCTTTACTCTTTACTCCCTCACTAACTTTCTATTAATTTCTCATTAAACCTTCCTTAATTCTAATAATTCTAAATAAATCCCCTTTTTCTAAAATGAATATTATTTCTTCTATTTTCATAAGACAATGCAAATAATCACCAATTTTCATATAAATGAATATAAATCAATTAACACACCACATATCACATAATTATTTAGAAATAATTTTAAAGCACATAAAATACACAAAAATCAACTAAAATAAATAAATAGCAACTAGGGCGTTACAGAAACGATTGTGTTCCTAATTATTCTGCTTAATCCCATAGTGGTGGTTGTGCGTTTCCTTTCCTGACTTATCAATATGTCCTATTCATAAGGAAACAAAATTGCATTCTTCAATTTTTTTTCTTCTTCTTCTTATTACTTCTTTACTTTTTGGAATTCCTTTTGGTTTTTCTCAAAGAAATCAAGTTCAGGCTAATAAGTAATAACTTAAACAAGCTCTTCCCCAATTGAGTTGTTCATCTTCCACCTCACTTCTAGACATTCAAACAAGAATTCTCTCATGTGGCCCCTCTCTGTCGCCGCCACTCTCTCCCGTTGCCGCTCTCTCCGTTGCCGCCGCTCTATCCCGTTGCCGCTCTCTCCCATCGCTACTCTCTCTCCGTTTCGAACATGAATTCTGCTCTCTTCCTTCGTGGTTCAAGTTTGTGGATTTTGCGAAGTTTCTTTCAAGGAAACAGATTTACCCAATTCTACTTTCATCACTCTTCACCTCCAATTTCCTTCTTCAACTTAATTCATTGTTGGTTGTTAAGTGAAAGGGGCCTGTATTTTTGCTCAGATTATTACCACTAATTAGCTACTTTTTGTTGTATTTTCCTTTTTGGTAATTTGTTTTATTTGATGGGAGGCTGGTGTTTTTGTAACGCCCTCTTTATTTATTTAATTATTTTATTAGAGAATATAGTATATTATTATATATTATATGATTTTTGGTGATTATGCGACGTTTTTGTGATGTTGTGACGTGATGCTTATTTTATTGTTTAATAAAATAAGATATGTGTTATTTATATATATTTATATGAAAAATAGAGATTTGTTATAAAAATATATATTATTTTTAGAGATGGGGTTATATTTATAAATAGGAAGAGTTGTGAGGGTTGAGATAGAATAAGATAAGTTGGGAAGCAGTATTTAAGGAAATTAGGTCAAGAGAAGTCAGTATACGCGTTATCAGAATTTGGTGAAAAAGGGAGAAAAGAGGCTAGAGGGAGAGAGCTGCGATTCTGCTATATTTCCAGGTAAGGGTGAGCCTAACTTCAGTAATGTTAACTGTAATTCATCTGTTTTTGATTAGCTAAGGGATTGGGAAGAATTGGAGAGAGTTCATAAACTAGGGTTTTGATGAGTTTGATGAATTTGATGTGAGAATTGATGTAATTGTTGTAGAAACGTGTTACAGAACCTAGATTAATCACTAGAATAACATTGTCGATGAATTAGAGGCTTAACATGAGAGATTTGAGATGAGTGGGTGAGAATTGGAGCAAACCCGTAGCGAACCTGTCATCGCTCGCCTGTGGCGAGTAACTCACTCATCGTGGCGAGTAAGTCTTGCATCGCTCGCGAGGCGAGCAGCACAGCTCGCTGTGGTGAGCAACGCCCTTCTGCTTGCGAGGCAAGCCAACTAGCTCGCCGTGGCGAGTAACTTTTGAAAGTTGAGATTTCTGCCAAACTTTAGATGGTTTTAAGTGCCTTATCATTTATAAGATAGACCTGTGAAGTTGTTAAGACCAAATTGGATTTAGGGAACCTTAAAATGAAGATTTTAGGCGAAAAATGTCAAAAAGGCCGAGAGCACCCAGATTGCTCGCCTGTAGCTCGCCCCCAGCTCGCCTTTGGCGAGTAGCTTCCTGAGAGAACTCGCCTTAGCGAGCAAATCATTCGCCGTGGCGAGTTAGTGCAATTCTGGGCTGTTGTTCGTTTTGCGATCTGTTTCGCATTGGAACTTTGAGAGTAGACCTTTGGGTAATGTTAGAGATGTCGTATGTCCTAAGATGCATTCTGTAATGAAGATTTAATGAAGTTCTCTTGTGTTGATGGCAATGCGATGTATTGTTTATGTTTAAATAATTATGAACATGATGTTAAGTGACGTTTAAATGATGTTAAGAGCTGTGATTATGTATTAATGTGCTGAACTTCTGCCATGTATTTGTCATAAAATTGCATGTGTCAGCCTTGAGTTGTTAATGATGTTTGAGAAAGTTGTGCTAATTAGTTTAAGATGTAAAGAGTCGAGTCCATGCATTTGCATATTATGAGACGGTGGAGCTTTTGCTCAAAGCGACGGTGGAGCATTTGCTCAAAGCGACGGTGAAGCATATTAATGCTTATATATGGTACCACATGCATGATGTCAAGATGTTAGAGTTGCATATAGTTGAGTCAAATTGTTGACACATTATGAGACGATGTTTTTTGAGATGATGTTGATGTGTATTTGAGATGTTCATGATAATGATGTTAACCTTGTGTTTAATGATGTGATATATGTGATGAGTTTATGTTGTTAATGATAAATGTTGAATTATATGTTAATATTTCTGTTGTGAATCTCACCCCTTCTGTTGGAATTGCCGCCTTGTGGGCAAGTGCAGGTAACCAAGCTTAGGTGCGCCGATGTGAGGAGTCCTGTGTGATGTCGTAGGATTGCTCTGATACGTAACGGGATGGGGTCCTTATTTGAGTCTATTCCTTTATGTATCTTGTTGAAACTATTTTGTGACTTTAAGTTTGACGATGAATTTTATGAGACGTTATGATGGCATAGAGCCAAGACCTTTTTGAAGGATTTGATTTATAATTTTCGCTGCTATAATTGAACCTTTTGCGAAGTATAAACTAATATTTATTTGTTTAAAGATTTTGATGTTAAGAATGTGACACTCCTTTGTGATGTACTCTGATGTATGCTTTTATTTAAAGAAATTTTTATGTCAGGAAATTGGGGTGTTACAGTTTTCGTTTTCCAAATTTTTTTTTTCTTAACAAGGATTGTGGAAGGTTTATTTCTATAACAGTGACAACTTGATGACTGCTTTGTAAGATAGATAGGCCCAAGGTAAACAATGGTTGTTTAATTTGTTGAACTGTAACATTTTCTTCATAGGATTTATGTTAGCATTCATTTGATTTTTTAACCATTCCAAAATACATGTCTTCTATTGTTTTTTACAAGTTATTGTCTAATGAGAAATAAAAATTCATTTTGTCTTGAAGGAGGCTGCATTCAACTTTGGGATTTTTTGTGGAAATTTATGATGGTATTTATAGATTTCATATCTTGACCATTTCATTTTGCAGGTTTGAATTTTTTTTCTTATAAATATTTTCAAGCAATTTGAGATTCAAGAAAATAATGATTTAGATATGCAATGATTAAGGCTGTTTTTATTTTCTCTTTTTATGTAATATACCAATTGTAGGATTAATTCAATGTCTTATATTGCTTTAGCAAAAATAGTCGTATATAATCCGTTTGTGGAGGATCCATGTTTGAGGAAGACATGCATAAAAAAACTAATTTTGCAGCGCTCCTAGGCTGGTTAGTCTCTAATTAACAAATTTGATTTTGTCGTCTACGTTGGTGCATATATTGGCGTTGTTTTCGGCAGTGTTGAAATTGGCTTAGTCATGGTAGAATGTATCTGTAAGCTCTTTGTTGCAACGCCAAGGACATTTGCTTTGGGAAGGGAAACATTTCAAATTATGTCATATACATATACATTGAGCATTATGCGAATCAAAACCATGTTTTGAGTATCCTAATTCTGAAGATTGATGCACCAATTTACTTTGCCACTATAAGAGATTTAAGGGCGAAAGGTAAGCTATCTGGAATTTTGAATCTTTTTTCTAACAAAATTTTCTTGCTTACAATAATTTGTTGACACAAGAAAATTGTTAGTTTATAGGATCTCATGGTGGATTGATGAAAAGGAAGACATTTAAATCTATAAGGGAGACAAGTTTAAAGTATGTTATAATGAATCTGAATGGTAAGTAATGAAACTTCTGAATGTTACAATGATATCTTGAAGAACATGCTCATTGAGAATTTCATTAAATATTTCAATGTTGAGAAAGCGATATCTCAAACTGATTATCTTCTTCCCGCTTTTCTTATTTTCTGATTTACTTATGTGATACATGATACGCATCACATTATTCTCTAATATCTCAAACTTTTTTTTAGTATCGATTTGTGAATGACCTTAAAACAACATATGCATGACAACAACTTAAGGACATGTTTGTGTTGTCATCCATTTTATGTCTATGATTTAGAATTTTTTTTTGAATACATGCTTCCACTACATGATTAAATGTGGTTTGCCTTTTCAATATCATCTTATTGGAAATGATTGTGTCTACTTAAGATGAATTTGTGGAGGGTTTAACTACTCAAGTGTCCTTTTCAATACCATTTTATTTGTTAATTTATGTAGCATACTTTGTATCGATGTATCTTTGATATAGTTTGTCCTAGACAATTGACAAACAAATTTTCAACTCCAAACTTTTTCTACTCATATAGGTTAGAATGAATACAATTATGGCACAACTTGCATGGATATAACTTGCTTCTATTACAACATATAGGATAAAGTGTAATCATTGTTCACATGTGGTATAACAGGCCTCTATTTTGAAGGATTATGGAGGCCTTGGTGTGCAGGATGTGGTTTTGACCAATTTGAGTTTACTAGCAAAGTGGAGATGGAGGCTCCTACAAGGTGACAATGCTCTTTGGAGGGAGGTTCTAGTTGAAAGATATGGCCATAAGGTGGGGGATGTGTTGATGTCCGGGGTAGATAGGTGGCCTACTAACTCCTCTAAATGGTGGAAGGATCTGGTATCTCTTACCAAGGGTGAGGAAGTGGATTGGTTTAATGAGGAAGTGGTTAGAAGAGTATGGAATGGGGTGTCTACAAGCTTTTGGAAGGTGGCTTGGAGGGGTGAAGAGTCTTTCATGGTTAAATTTCATCGGCTTTTTTCAATCACATCCAACCAAGAGGCTACGATCCAAGAGATGTGGATGCCTAGCTCTTCGAACTAGATGCTCTCTTGGACGGCTTTGTGTGGAGTCGTGGGGAGCATAGGTGGACGTGGAAGTTGGAAGAGGATCGTGTTTTTTCGGTGAACTCTTTGTATGTGAAGTTGGAAGGGAGAGGCTTGCGGGTGGGGAATCGTTCGGAAGGTGAGAGGAGGGTGTTCCGTCAAATTTGGAAGAGTGGTGCACCTTCCAAAGTGGTGGCTTTTGTTTGGAAGGCGTTACTTGACATGATTCCGACACGAGTGAATTTGGTAATTAGGAATTGTCTACCCCCCGACATTGGGAACAATTGCTTGTGGTGTGTGGATGCTCTCGAGACTACTAACCACCTTTTCCTCCATTGTGATATGGCAAGGAATGTTTGGCTTAATTTGATGACTTGGTTAGACTTGTCTTTTGTAATGCCCCTAAACTTGTTCATCCATTGGGAGTGTTGGAGTGGGGGGCCTTGTAACAAGAAAGTGGGGAAGGGTTTGCGTTTGATATGGGAGGTAGCAATTTGGGTGTTGTGGAGAATGAGGAACAAGGGAATTTTCAATAATGAGATTGCTAGGTGGGATGAGTTGGTGGAGGAGGTGAAGGTTTTGTCTTGGAGGTGGGTATTGGGGAGATTTAATATTTCGGCATGTATGTTTTACGAGTGGTGTTGGAACCCTCGGGATTGTTTGAGGAGATAAGCCGATTTTCCAAGTTCAAAAGTTGAGGTTGTTTTTTTGGGTGATGTTTCGGCTTCTGTTGTTTCTGTTTTGGGAGCGGTTTCTGCTGCAGGGACCATTTTGGCCTGCTTTTTTTTTTCCCTGTTGGAGGTGCTATGGCTGCGCAGCTACTGCTTTTGTTGTGCAATTGTTGCTGGCTTCTTTCTCTGGTCCAGCTGTTTTGTTCTTGGTTTAGGGGTGGTTTTTAAGGGGTTTTTGTTCGAGCCGGCGTTTTAGCGGGAACCGATTTCCCCTTGTATTTATTTTTTTTCCACTCGAGCCTATTAGTGCGTCTTACACGGGCTTGTTGGTTAATAATATTTGGCCGTTTCAAAAAAAAAATCCCTTAACAATAAACCCGTGCGACGCACGGGTCAACAATCTAGTAAGATGATTATAAGAGGAAATATAGAATGGTGGTTTTAGGTAATTGATGATAATCAAAGTAATTTCCTCAAGGTGATAAAGAGTCTAAGATAATTGTTTGATAAGAATGTAGAAGGTTTAAAATGGATAAAGAATAGAGTGTGGTTGATTAAGATGATTGATGATGTTGAGGGGAGTGATAAGAAGAAATGTAATTGAAAAAAAGAAGATGGGGGTTAAGTAGTTAATGAATAATGTTAGGGATAATAATAGTGGTGAGGCGAAATTATTGAATTACTTAAGGTTAATAAGACGAATCTTAAATCGAGTAAATGGTGTGAGTAAAGGGTGAGTTAAATATTGTAATGATGATGGGTTTAAGATAAGAATCAACTAGAGAAGATTAACATGAAAAAATGAAATTATGAGATGGTGGTTTATAATAATTGATAAATAATAAAGATGATCGATGATGGGGGGAACGAAACCTTAAAATATACTGGAGTTTTGATGTGAGAATTGATGATGTTATAAACAACAATAATAGAGAGATAAAAACCTTAGGTTAAAATGAAGTTATGGTTACGGGGATGATTGATGTTATAGGTGATGATGAATGTTAGACAAAGTGTTGGGTTATATTGTAGTTGTGACTAACAGTAAAGGGTAGTCGTTATAAATAAGGACGTAGTAAGTGAGAGAAGTTAATGTTGGATACAGATTATAATAATGATGTCTGTCATACCCCAATTTTTGACCTAAGATTATATTTCATGTCCGTCTACCATGTCTTTTGGCCCGGAATATTTTTTGTCTTTTCAAGAAAAATTTCGGCAGAGAGGTATTTTAAAATACCACATTTTTTGTTCGTTTTTTGTCCACTTTTTTTTGTTATTTTATTTTAGTCCTTTTTTCTTAAAAAAAAAACTTTTACTTTTATGTCTTATTATTATTATTATTATTATTATTATTATTATTATTATTATTATTTATTTGTCTTTTTTTATTTATTTTTTCCTCCGTCTCAAATTGTATGTCGCTTTAGAGAAAAAAATTGTCCCAAATTATATGTCGCTTTACAATACCAATGCAACATTAATGTTATTTTTCCTATTATAACCTTAACTATTTATTACTCTCTCTTCTTTCAATTCTTTCATTTATCTTTCCCATATTATTTATTAAGGACAGTTTTGTAAAACAACTTATAATATCTATTTTTCATATAATATTAATTGCATTTCTTAATATGTGTGAAATGTCCTAAACGTCATACAATTTGGGACGGAGGAAGTATTTTAAACTGAAAAAAAAGTAAAAGAGGTCAATGGTTGACATATATAATTAATCATAAGACATTCATGATGCAATTATATAATTATGTGAATCAAATTGGTCAAAGGTTGTGGAAAAATGGTTTTTCAAATAAATTAGCATTAACATATGTTAATTGCTTTTTACAAGGATTGACCATATGAAATTAAAAGGTCATTAAGATGAGTCAACACTTTCTATTTGATAGTAGTGTGTGTGAGTTATAAATAGACCTTAAGTAATTTGATCAAGAAAAACACAACAAGAACAACAACAAAATACTAAACACAAATATGCTCTAGTTTTCTTGTTCCACTACTCAAAGGTTGAGAGTAAGAATCGGTCTCGGTGTGAATGCACGTAGAATCTTCATATCTTTGAAGAATTTTTTTCATGCTTCAAGAATTGATACAAAGGTACACTTTTATTATCTAAATTTATAATTTTATTTTATAATCCAAGGAAAAGGGATTCGCTTTGACTCGGTGTCACTGCGCAACTCTCGCTCATTTATTTCGTTGTTATTTTAATTTTAGACCATAAAAAATAAAAATCAAAATCAAATACTAAAAAAAAAATTCAAATATTTTAATGCACTTAAGTATATTTAAACTTTTTTTAAAAAAACAATGAAACACCAAAACAAATATTTTCTTTTGCTATTTGCTTTTATTTTCAAACCTTTTTTAAAAAAAAAACAAAAAACTTAAAAACAATCAAACAAATCATTTGGTTTTTTACCCCGAACTACGAGGTTTTGATCCATCATAGATACGTAGGCAAAAGACTTTGTCTTTCCAAATCAAAAATAATATAAAAAAAAATATTCTTTTTTTCCTCATCACACCAATCGTTTTGCAAGCAAATAATAATTAATTTTAGCCAAAAAATAAATAAATGCAAGAGGTTCCTATAGAGTACTATAGACGTTTAAGATGCTAATACCTTCCATTTACATAACTAACCCCGGACCTTAATCTCTTATTTAAATTGTGGGTTTTTATTCCAACTTTTCCCCCTTCCCTTGGTAAAGATCGGTGGTGAAGCCTAATTTTGTGAGTCATCGCTAATCAATAGCTTGATTTCCGAAAATCACTGCGACAATGTCGAATTATGATGAGATGATATGTGTGTGTGTATTGAAACTTTGGCACGGAGAAAAGAGATGTCGAGCACGATGTCAATACACACGTAATGTCAAGAATGATGTTAAGACATCGTGACAGCACATATAACCAACTAAGATAAATGTTCAAAGTAAATGGCACAAGTTATTTGTTAACGCAGTTTGGTGCAACGTCACCTACTTCTGGTGGCTACCAAGCCAGGAAGGAAATCGACTATAATAATTTAAAGTCCTATGCGAACAACCTCCGGTTCACCGCCTTCTCACTTAATCACTACCCATGGTATTTCTATCTAATACTCTCCTAGATAAGAGACCTCCCTCTCACTTCCTCTCAATCACTCTACCCGTGATAAGGACAAATACAAAAAGGTGGAGACACACTCCAAGAAAGAGAATTCACTTTTGCTTAAAAGCTTACAAGTGATTCACAACTTACAACTCAACTACAAACTCAAGCATCAAGGAGATACATGAGTGGCTCACAAACAACAATGGACAGACTAAAATCCTAAATGACTCGTTTGCAAATGATGGCTTCAGTAGTTGTTTAGGTCTTGAGTCTTCCAATATATAGCCTGAATACATAATGGCCTTGATGAGCAAATTGGGCTAAACACACAGCTGATCCAATACGGTCTTCAGAACAATCTTCTATAAGAAAAATATATTTTTAACAAATATATTCTCATCAAATATTCCTTCCATAAATGTATTTGCATCATACGATACAAAAATATATCTTTTGAACATAAATATATTTTTAGCAACAATCTCCTTGTAGTACAAAAATATATTTGAAATAAATCTTTTATATTTTCTGCAGCAATCTTCACAAAATATATTTTTACCAAATATATGGCATCATTAAACCGACAAAGGAAGCTTCTAGAAATACACGTTTCTTGGAGCACAATCTTTGTGAATCATATCTTCAATCAAATTTTCAGAGATCTCACAAATATAACAAATCTTCCAAGAATGCAAAACAAGGCACTTTGTGATGTTGTACCAACATGTCAAACTACAAACCTAATATATATATATATATATATATATATATATATATATATATATATATATATATATGACGTTGAATAATGATGAGACAATACTATTGTATGATGGTGATTAATGATTAGGATATATTTCTATATGTCGCTGAAGAATGACGAGATACATGCTACCTATGATGACGAGTAATGATGAGACATATCTTGTTTATAAATGACGAGTTTAATGAGATAAATCCTATTGTGGTGTAAATTACTAATGATTTGTTAATGTGTATTGTTTGGTGAGTCTTTCCCCATGCATCATATCATATTTAGAACAATGACAAGAATGATGAGTGTATGTTCAGTAACACAACTCTGACATACAAATAACGACGAGTAGAAATTGTACCACATGCATATAGATGATAGGAATGAAGAGCATTTGGATTTAAGTGATGATATTTTGTACTTGGTGTATGTTCTGTGAAAATGATTTGTAAATGGTGACATATAGATTGATAAGAAATTATGATGATGTTCGAGAATGTTGATGAATGAATATGACTAGTATTTTGATGTTATTCATTTACCCTAAATTTATGTTATGAATTGTATTCTCACTCATTTGTTGTTGTTGTTGTTGTTGTTGTTGTTTTTGTGTGTTTGTGGTGTCTGTACTCGTGGGGTACATATACTCAGGTCGAGGAGTCTTAGCTGCAAGGTAGTGGGGTGACGATATTGGAAGCTTGCTCCATCTTTATTAGTTTTGAACAATGAATAAACTATGTAGTTGAATACGTGAGTAAAGTTTTGAAATTTTATTTTGACTTACTTGGTGTTGAGAACTTAATTTATTTCATTGAGAATAATGAACTATTTTCCGCTGCTATTTGAATTTTTTAAATTATGAATTGATGTTAATGTTGAGTTGTGTAACACATGTTTTAATTAAATATATTCTTTTATTTAATGATTCAAAGTCATGGTCGTAGGGTGTGACACATCTTGTACCTTGCTTTATGTATAAAGACAAGTGATGAATTTGTTTTCTAATTCATTTCAATTTGTCATCACCGCTGCAATTTGATCTAAATACCAATCCTTAGCTTTCCAAATAAATAAATGTGGGAATAGCCTCATGAATACCAAATCATCCTTATACCAAAAAACGCCTAACGATCCTCCTATAGTTGGTTGGTATGATTTATAAAAAGAGAATCTAAGGGTGTGAATAGATTCCCTCTTTAAACTTTTATCTAAATTGTGGTTTGAAAGTGAGCTTATCTAGAGTGAATTTGACTATTAGAATTTACGCAATTGTTTCATTGAAACTAAGCTAGCAATGATACTAACTCAATTCAGCCTTGACCAAAAAATTCACATTTGAATTATTATTTATCAATCAAACTTGAATACACAATCAAATTACAAAACCTAGCACAACATTAAACCGAGACTAAACTTAAGAAATAAAAGCAATCACAAAAATTAAATAATTGGATATAGGATGAATCAATTAAAGAGATATTATCAATAATGTAAATTGATTGAGGAATTGAATTAAGTTTTCAAAATTTTCTCAATTACCTATCATTTATTTGTTTACCTAATCAACTAACATATATCAAATAATATTGCAAGAAATAAAAAAAAAGGGAGAAGAAAACACTGATTTATAGAGGTTTCCTAATCGTACTCGCTATGGGGTACATCCTCTATTCTTAGAGAAAATCTCAAGGTTCCTTGAATTTAGAATCAACCCGATCATAACTCTTTTACGCTAAGTAATCACTCCAGAGCTTCCAATCTTCAAGCTTTCTCAAAATTGGATGATCCCATGATCTGCGAACCTCAAGATAGCATAAAATCCTTCAATATCTTCTTACCCAATAAATCTTATTTGACGTGACCTTGCTTCAATCCCCTTGAACCTTGATTGTTTGAGAAACAACTCCCACAATTTCCTTTGGAGGTGAAAAGTATGTCCTTTTCCTTTAGAATCTTGATGCTCCTCCATGATCTTTGAATGAAACCAATTATACAATTATTCTATAGCACCTTATAAAACTAGATCTCCAATTACTACAAGTGTTTTTAGAAGAAAAAAAAAGTTTAATATGAAGAAGTTGTAGATGAAGAGAGAGAAAAGACTCAAGATTTTTTGCAAAATGATTTAATAATGAGGGAATGAGTGGAAAGAAGTATATACATGTTTGAGGAATAAGACCAACTATGACTTAATATAAAACTAGAAAACTTGTTTGAATACAATCATTAATACCTTTTTTCGAATCAATAGTGTAAAATTTGAATTCTGAGTTGTTGTGAAGATTGATTCAATACCCAAGAACTATAATTCGATTCATTGATTCCCAGATGAAGATCAATTTGAATCATCATATATTTAACTTGAATCACAGTTTGAGAGGGAAAAAATGGGAACAAAATGATTCAAATCAATAGGCTCTTCACAAATAATGAATCAAAACACAATGATTCGATTCATTCTTCCTTTTGTAAGATTTAAATCTTATTAGCAAAACAAGAGCGAGCAGGAAGAAAAACGATTTGATTCAATTTATGCATACCAAAGATGGAATCAAATCAAAACATTGAAATATGACCTTTTTTTTGTAAACAAAGGATCGCCAAAACTATGAAATGATAAGACACGAGAGATATTGAAGATCTAGACGTAGAATTTCCCAAAATGAGTTGTAAGGTGCTTATGATCCATTCATGCGAATGTAATAGCGTACAAGATTTTAAAAACTCATGTTTTCCTTTAATTAGGTCATAGACTATGAACATGTGCCAGTGAACTTTGTTTCAAGTTTTTCTTCACCATTCTATATATCTCAGAATCAAATAGTAGTTCTTGGGCATAAGTTTTACCTTGCATACAAAAATAGACTATCTATACCAACTTGTGAGTATAAAAGACAAGTGAGTAAAATAAATATTCACAAAGAAAAGAAAAGTATTAACCCTTTATTTGGTAGAGGTGAATAAGGAGAGAGAGAGAGAGATTGAAGAGAGAGATATAGGAGAGAAGTCCAACACTTCTCTTGTTTGGTTGTGGTGAGAAAGAGGGAAGAGAGAGTTAAAAGTTGTGGGTCCTACTGATTTTTTAGTCTCCTCACATCTGCGGAGAAATAGGGGAGAGAGTTGCAATTTTAATTGTTTTCCAATCCTATCCTCCATTGCTTCAGAAAAGACAAAAACCTTAATACTTTTGATAAAATAAAAGAGTGAATGATGTTGCTCCTGCGTTAGTTCTCGTTAAGCATAATGAACTATAGACCTGCTACTGTTTCTTCTTGATTGTTGATATGTGAGAATATATATTATTATTTTCTTAATATATTTGTTATTGCTTTTATTTTTCCACAAGAGAGGACCAAAACCCAAATGATATTGCATTTTAAATTGAGTTAAAAATGAAAAACAAATGAACAATATTTGAAAAAAAAATGAAATTACTTTCTTTGACATATTGATTTTAAGTTAATAAATATTTAACTAATACTTACATTAATTTGATAGTTTAGGGCATGACAAAGGTTGATTCACGCGTTCACCATTATTAGAACTGGTCTGGTGATTTCTTTGCAGCTCTCTCATGGCCTACGAGTGCCAATGGACGTTTGTGTCAGAGGTTACACACTCTTCCGGCATGGCGCTTCCTACAACAACATTGGTGCAGTCCGGTTCTGCACCTTCAATGGCTTTGACAGCAACAGTGCCACCTGTTACCACGCCAACCTTGTCCTTTGCAGCAGCTCTGGCGGGGACAAAGGTTCAGGATGACTCTCCCCTCCCATCCCCTTGCATTAAAGGCGGTGCATTAAGTATTAAAATTGGACAGGAGGAATACCGTAAGGGAGTTGAAGATTGTCGGAAGGTTTTACGGGCTCGTTTGACACTTTCTAAAGGGGACAAACCTTATTCGGCACGTGACCTTAGGAGTAAGATTGACAAGTTATGGAAGACAAATTCAGGCTGGAAAATGGTGCCTCTTGGCAAGGGATACTATGACTTTCACTTTGAGTCGGCGGAGGATTTTAAGAATATATGAGCGGTGGGAACGGTAAACCTCAAACCGGGTTTGTTGAGATTCTCACAATGAACGAAAGATTTCAAACTCTTGGAACAGAAACAGACTCATGCCTCGCTATGGATTCGTTTGGTGGAGCTACCGCAAGAGTATTGGCAAGAGAGAACCTTGTTGGAAATTGCAAGTGTCGTTGGAACACCAATTGATATTGATGGGCCAACTAGGGAGCGTAAATTTGGCCATTATGCTCGTATTTTAGTGGATATTGATCTTTCGAAGACAACCTATGATGAGGTCCTTGTTGAACGTGATGGCTTTGCGTTCATGGTGGAAATACAATATGAACGGCGTCCTTTGTTTTGCCATCATTGCTACACCATTGGTCATAATGTCACTACTTGTAAATGGTTAATAACGCAGGCTGCAAAAGACAAAGTGGATCGTGGGAAACACTAGGCCAAAGAAGTTGTGGTTGCGCCTCCTACACGTCACAAGGGTAGGGGTGCTTCTTCTTCGGCTGCTGGAGAAATTGGGAGGTGGATTCCAGTCAACTCCACAGTCGCCACCACTTCCAGGGTCACAGTGCCAATATCAACTCAGGCTACACAGGCTACATCCATTCCGATTCCAAGCATCAGTCAGATTCAATTTATTCCGGTTTCGTTACCTTTAGTGCCGGTTTCAAGCATATCCGCAACTTCATTCAGTCTGCCGCTTCATAACGTGTTTGGCAGTATTTCTAATGATGAGTTCACTGTTCTTATGCCTGTGTTGGAGGATGTTTCCCTTGTAGCGCACGATGACGTGCAATCCGTAGAAGTGGGGATGTCGCATCAGAAACCGCGGGAGGAGTTGGAGAAC
Source organism: Medicago lupulina (assembly GCA_958299785.1). NCBI lineage: Eukaryota > Viridiplantae > Streptophyta > Magnoliopsida > Fabales > Fabaceae > Medicago > Medicago lupulina. The sequence continues at coordinate 49,678,316 of OY283141.1, read as the reverse complement.
CCCACGGTGAATGTTGTTACCTCTTCGCTTCTGGATAGTGTGGAACATAATCATGGAAACCCTAGGGAGCTGGAATAGAGTCCCAAAGGTCCCAATGAGCATGTAACACACTCATCCCCTCTTAGGCGTGAGGACGTACGACCTGACGGAGCGGTACCGATAATTCAGACATCGCGGGAGGAGCTGGAGAACCCCAAGGTTGATGATGTTTCGATACCGTTTCAGGATGGTGTGGAACAGGATCATGTGAGCCCAAGGGAGCTGGTGGCAAGTCCCAAGGGTGCTCTTGAGATTGTTCCTAGACCATCCCCGGTTGAGCATGTTGACATGCATGAGGTATCTGCTGAATCTCAGGATAACCACGACACTGTTGACATTGTTGCCTCTGCTGAGAATTCTGATGGTTCTGTTGATGGTAAGGAGGCAAATGGCATAAGTTCACAGGATAATAGGGCATAAAATATTGTTACGGAGATTCCTAGCATTGCGAGGATTCAGCACGATTTAGAGCTTTGGCGTCGAGCTAAAGACTATGATCAAAGAGCTACGGAAATTCCTTTTGTATCGGTGTTGACTCGGAAGCAGAAGCAACATATTGCTAAGACAACGACTGGTAAGCCTTACAAAACTTGTCCCAAGGGTGATCAAAATATCTTTGATTAATGATAGTGCTTTATTGGAATGTCCGAGGTTTTGGCAATTCAGACACTAGAATTGCCTTGAAGAATTTATATGCTTCTCATAAGCCTGTCTTTATTTTTTTGGTTGAACTTATGATTACTTTTTCTCATGTTCCTTCTTGGTATTGGCATAGTATTGGAGTTACTAAAACATCTCATATTTTCCGGGAAGGCAACATGTGTGCTGACAAGTAAGCTAATTTTGGCCATTCCGTGGTGGGGGAGGTGTGGCTCCCATCTTTGCCGACAGCGGTTCACCACGAGTTTTTTACGGATAGGTGTGGTTTTCCTCGAATTAGATTTCCGTAGGTGGCTGTTTTTTTCTTGTTTTTTTTCCGTTTTTGTTCTTTTTGCTTCCTTTTCTGAGGGTTTTGGCCTAGTCCTCCCTCATGTTTTTCCCCCTTTTTTTTAATAATATTTGAGCTTGGCGGTATAGGATGGGAGTTCATCGGGGTGTCAACCTAGTTGGGATGTCATTGCTTCTCCTTGATGCCTCTCCATTCTCCTAGTTTACTAGAAAAAAGATAGTTTATATTAATCAAATTAATTAGTTTTCTTTTTATTTGGTATAAGGGTATTTTTGTCCTTTGAAAAAATTACATTACTCTCTCTCTCTTCTATTTCTCTTATACTTCTCTTCTACCAAACCATACAACAAATCTATTCTATTTCTCATCTTTTTCTCTCTTCTCACTCTCTCTCTCTTACCTATTTCTCTCTTCACAACTTCTCTTATTAACCAAAAACACCCTAAAGGAAAAATATGAAAGAAAATAAAAATACAAAATAAAAGTATAAAGTATATAAAAAGAGTAAACATTAATTCTAATCAATGTAAAAAGTTTTAACAATTAAAAATCACCTTATAGTTAATTTACACAAGACCCTGACAACGATTGGCAATTTGATGAATATAAATGTAGAAGTGCGACATTGATGACAAAAATCTAACAAGTGTACTAGTGTGTCGACAGGTAATAATATTTGTAAAAAATTCGTCTCCACAGAGATTGTGAAATTTCTACTCATTAATATTAATTGTTAAAAAAATAAAAGAATAATTAGGTCATTTAGATTTCCTTCTTTTAACTGCTCGGTAACTCAAACATGGTCCTGTAAATGGTACGCATCAACCGATGAGATGCCAATCCACGCCCAAACAAGACTCCACATTAAATCGAAATTGGGACAAGAGAGGAATAAATGATGAGCAGTCTCAATGCCTCCACATCCAGTCACACGCAACTATTTTCATGAGAAATAATGCCACACGCCACCAAATTGTCCTTTGTCGGCAACCGATTCGAAGAAGACGCCAAGCCATAATAGAAACCTTCAATGGAACCTGTTTGTGCCAACTGAAATCTGAAGTAGCAGCAAAGCTAAATAACTCTTGACTAGTAAGCTTTTGATACACGCTCCGCACTAAATAACTGCTGCTAGGATCAAGCCTCCACAACCAATAATTCGTAGAATTATTCTGCAAAGGAATATCATGAAGCAAAATTCTACACTCCCCTAACAGCTCCTCCTTCTACGCCCACAACCTATGACGCCACTGCCAAGCTGTGACTCCCTCCTCCCACCCTAAATCACACATATCCGACACCGAAATTGACTTGTTCTCCGCTAAATCAAAAAGACGCCTAAACTGCACACACAAAGGAGACCCTCATAACCACATTTTATCAATCCAAAAAAACAAAAATAACGTATTTGTGCCACCGCCAACCAAAGGAGAACATATGTTAAAGATGATGTTTAAGTATAGGTTGATTTTATTTGGGTTTCTTTTTAATAAAAAATTTCTTTAAAAATAAAATTATTATTATTAATAATTCTATGTGGGAATTCACCTCATTATTTTTAAATAAAAAATGTAAAAAGAATAATTTGTGCATGTTTTAAAAGATAAAGACTTAAATAGAGAAAAAATAAAGAAAAAAACTTAAATATTATAAATAAAGTAAAAAACCTCTGAATAATTTTGTAATTATTTAATAAATTTGTTATAGCATTTAAAACAAAGAGAGAAAAAAACAATCATATCAAACTTTTAGGGTACGTTTGGCCCGAATTTTTCCTAGATTTAAAGCAACTTTAAAATAAAAGCAACATATAAGACCTTTAGAATTAAAGTTAAAATTGTTTGACAATTCAAGAAATTTCTAACTTTTTTTTCAAGGAAAAAATTTCAAAATTAAAAGCTATCAGTAAATTAAGATTTTTTTTTTTTTTATCAAAGCTCTAATCGTGAAACACAAATGCAATAAGTGAATGTAATATTTTACAATTGGAAGATAAATTCTTTAAAAAGTCTATTGAAAATACCTATTTTGAGAAATATTTATTTTTCTATGAGATTTATTGAAGGTTTTGAAATATTTAATGGTTTTTTTTTAGAAATGATCACATAATACAAAGTTTTATTTTATTTTTTATAAATAAAGTGAAAATAAAAGACAAATGTTTTTTTAAGAGAAGGCTATCTTTATCTTTATATAATATAAAATACTACATCTATGAGCCAAAGTACACTTGGCATCACATTTTTTTCTAGCATTTAATGCTCTTCATAATAATAATTTTCAATGCATTTTACCTTTTATTCAGAAATAAGAAATTAAGAACATTGTCTTAATTACCTACATATACATCCAACCTTACATGAAACCAAAATGTCTTACTTACTAGTATGGACACCCGTGCCAAGCACGGGCTAGAACTTTGTCATATTTAAGAAAGAAAATACTTTGATATATCAAGTGTCGGGTAAAGTCCCATATTGAATAAAAAAGTGAAGGTTGAACAACACATAAATTAATAAAACTCATATTAAGTCTTCAATTTTTTGATGAAGATGCAATATTGTTCTCACTTGTGTGGTTTCTCTTTCTGTAATGTGTCGAATTACATTAATGTTGACTCCCCTATAAGGCCCAAAGATGGTAGCATATCCAAGTTAAACATTGTGGGGGCGTTGGGAGCGCTTCTTGATGGTCTATCATAGACACAGAGAGTCTCTTAATTGAGAGATGTTAACTCATCAATTGTGAGTTAAAATTTGACATTCGATGCAAGAATAGATGTTGAGAAACATATGCGGGAGAATGTCCATATACCTAATGCTTTAGGACTTTCGGTGAAAAAACGATGTCAATATCACTTGTGTTGTTTCTCTTTGACTAATATGATGATACAACTTAATGTAGGTTCCCATAGAAGTTGCAACATTATAATAATTTGTTTTGTTAGTTTTTGGGAGTTATTTTTTTAATTTTTTATCTTAAATTTTAGCTTTGGGATGTCATTCGCTTTCAAGCAATTTTTTATTCAACCTCTATTATTTTATATTCCTTCACTCTTAGTCTTTAGTCTGATTTGATAATGGAAAAATGTAGACGTGTTCTGCTACGTTGACAAAATACATGCTTATTAGACATTTTAAATTGATGTGACATTTTTTAATGAATCTATTATTTTGGTAGCATAATTACCCAGAATTTCCGATTCCTTAAACAAATTCATAAAATTACCAGCAACTCATTCTATTAATTATATTGTCACGGATAAAACACACTCTCCTTAGTTTTTCTTTTTGTCATTCATCTCTTGTTCAAATTCCTTTTTCATCTTCTTTCTTTTTCTAATTTACTTTATATATTCTCATTAAAGAAAGGAACAAAGACACCAATCTATGAAATAACCACCAACTCACATTTTTGACCATGTTATTCCTCTTATCTTATTTTGCTATCTGATTTTGGTGGAACTTGACAATGAAAAATACAAATGTTTATGTTAAGTTGACAAAGTGATATTTTATAATGATGTGGCACGTTTTTAATTGAGTCTATTTTTTGGTAAAATATTACTCATAAATCTCCAACCCCTTAAACTAACCCATACAATTATCAATAACTCACTTTATTCCTAATACTTCCACGGACAAAATACACACTATTTTTTTCTTTATCATTTCTCTCGTGTTCAAAATTTCTTTTTCATATTCTTTCTTTTTTTAATTTCCTTTCTCTCTTTTCATTAAATATAGGAACATAAACCTACATCCATTAAACCACAATCAATACACCGTTTTTACTATGTTGTGCCCATGTCTGGCCTTATTTGGCTATGTCAACAAATCACAAATGTGTAACAACCCGATTTTCGTTATTTTGTTTTTAATTAATTTATGTGTATTTATGTATGCTTGTATGTGATTATTTACCCTTTGATGTATTTTCTTGAGTTTAGTGATTAGGAGGGTATTTTGGTCTTTTGGCGAGTAAGGGTAAAATAGTAATTTTAGTTGAAAATTAATCGTAGCGTTTTAGTGAGAACCAATTGTTTTGTAATTTATTAGTTAGTTGTAGTAATTAGAACTAGTGTCGGTAGTTGCTAATTATTTTATCTTTAGTGAGTTAGAAAACTAGTAAGTGGCGTAATTAGAAATGAGCCCAATTATCATTTGATGGGTTAGGCCCAATGGGTGTGGGTATATATTTCAACGAATTTTGCTCTCCGCCCTGCACTTTTCGCTCGCGCCCTGCAACCATTCCCAAAATACCCCCGCGCTAGTTAAGTAGCGCCGCGCACCTTAACTAGCGCAAGTATTGTTTGCTGCGCCACTTAAGTAGCGATGTGCACCTTAAGTAGCGTAGCGTTACTTAAGTCATATACACGGGACATAACACATTTCCTCACTTCTCCAACTTTTCCACACACGAAAATTTCCTCTCCAAGTGCGATTTTCACCATTCTTGCGCCATTCAAAGTCAATTCATCCCATATTATCAAGTAAGTGATGATTACTCTACTTAATTACATTTAAGTTGTGGAAATTTTTGTTTTTTTTGAAGAAATTGTGACTTTTTAGGGTTTTATAAATTTTGTTTGCATGTTAATTTTGATGATTGTTAGTGATGAATTAACTTAGAAATTGTTGTTTAGAAGTTGTTTAGAGTACATTGTGGTGGTTTAGTGTTTGAAAACTGTACACCAAGTGTTTGATAAAATGTCTCAATGGTAATTGTTTTGTTTTTTTGGATTGTGACTTATGAAATTAGTTAGCATATGGTTTGTTAATTTTGATTATAATATGTTTGACTGCAATGTGGTAGTTTACTATTTATACAACTTAATCTAATTATTATTTTACTTATTTAATGGTGTTGTTTGTTGTGTTTTGTTTTTGTATTTCAGTTTCGAAGAAAACATAGGGTGAAAGGCATATCTCACGGGAAGAAGCTGAGCATTACAAACTTGACATTGCCTATGCCCGGGGAAGGAAATGATTGGTTTTAGGATCAAGTGAATGGGTCCGGCCTTACTCCCCTCCTCAGTAGTGGATATGAGAACATATCTCACGGGTTCGTTTGTGCGATGACCGAGAGATGGCATGGGGAGACCACCAGCTTCCACCTACATGTTGGAGAGATGACCATCACACTAGATGATGTGGCGTGTCTCCTAGGCATCCCCATCACTGGGAGGCTCCTTCATGATAGAGAGTTAACCCGTGAGCAGGGGTTAAAGATGATGCAGGCGGACCTACTGTTTACACTAGAGGATGCCGGTAAGGAGCTGACAAGACAGGATGGTTGTTACGTTAGTTTTGGTGTCCTGAAGAGGCGCTACGAGGAGCTCTTGCACAGGTGTAATCAACTGGTTGAGATTGACACCGAGGAGGAGGAACACGAGCGAGCTCTGGTTAGGTTGGCCTGCGTTAAGGCGTTTTTGTTGCTCTTGCTTGGCTGGACCATTTTTTCTGCCAAGAACAGCAAAAACATTAATCTTCTCTGGATGCTTGCGCTGCAAGATATGGATGAGTTGGACAGCTGGTCATGGGGTGGGATGGGACTTGCTTTCCTATATGAGTAGCTCTCACTTACCTCCGACTCATCGGTGGCCTCCTGCGGTGGTTACATGACATTGCTTGTGGTAATATTTGTTTTTCTTCTTCTTTACTTATTTGATCGTAAATATTTAGTTGTTTGTATAATTCTTGCGGTGATATAAATATTTGTTTCTTTGTGTTTGCAGGGATGGACTTTGGCGCACTTCACGAACATCATTCCGAGGATTGATGATGATGCCTACGACCCTACTGTTGCCCCACTTGTGAGTCAATGGAGACCTCCTAGTGGATTTTCTAATCCTGGACACTACCGAGCTGCCATTGATTCCTTGGACCATTCACATGTCACCTGGATGCCGTACGAGAGGCGACGACACATCACGCCCTTCCAGGACATATGCTGGTACTCCGGATGGATCATGGCCGGCCGCGACAGGATGGTCCGTCACTTGCTAGAGCAGGTTCTTAGGCAGTACGGGTATGTCCAGAGGATTCCCAGGCCTCCTGCAGACATCGAGGTTGTTGCGGCGGATGACGTGGCTGATGCCTTCACGGAGTTTGCTCTACATGTCCTCAGCCATCAGCAGAGGGGTGAGCAGGTTCCGGATAACCAGTCGTGGGCTCATACTAGAGGCTACATGAGATGGTTCGTTGCAGTGTCACATCCTATTGTGAACCCCCCTGCGGCCATTCCTGATTATGCATCTGTTGCCCCTCCTCGTCCTGTCCCTCCTTACGAGGAGGTTATTGTTGAGAAGCAGTGGGCCAGACATCCTCTAGACTCATACCAGATCATTAACAACATCAAGGCCAGAGTGGACAGTGCAATGGGGCATCCTGATGTGTTTGGTAACCCGGAGGTTCTTCGCATCATGCAGGGCATCCAGTCGGAGTGGAGCATGATGGAGCAAATTGCGCCGCCCCGGAGGAGGAGTAGGAGTCCACGAGACTAGGGTTTTTTTCTAGGTTTTTTTTCTAGATTTTTTATGACATTTTGAAGGATTTGATTGTAATCCTTTTAATTTTTTATAACATTTGATTTTTTATAACATTTGCCCTTTTATGATAATATTCGTTAATTTTTCCTGTTGTTTTATTCTTCTATTTTTGATTAATTGAATGAATGTTTGAATAAATGATGAAAAATGATTGATTGAATGAATGTATGAAAGAAGGATTGAAAAATCAGGGAAAATAGAGGTTAGCATATGATTGTGCCGCAAGCACAGACTGTGCGCCACTTAACTCGCGCATGTGCTAAAAGGCTGCGCCAATTAACGTGCGCAGTGCCAGTAAACGCGCGCAGTGTTTTACACATGCGCTAGTTAAGTGGCGCAGCGTGCGTTAACTAGCGCAGTTTTTTGCACTTGCGCCAGTTAACTAGCGCAGGGGTATTTTCGCCATGGCTGCAGGGCGCGAGCAATTTTTGCAGGGTGGAGAGCAGAATTCTATTTCAACTTTAGAGAGAAACCTAGGGTTAGAAACTTTTGTTCAAACAAAGAGGCAAAGAGGCTAGAAGAGGATTGGAGTGAAAACTTGGAGAGGGGAAGCATTGGGAGATAAAGTAAAGCCTAGGAATTGCTTGTAGAAGATTAGAGGTAAGGGGGCTAGTCTTTGATCATAATCTATTTTTCTACCCCTTTCTCATAAGTGATTATCTAATTAAGTGATTTTGAGAATAAGTGATTATTTGAAATTAAGTGTATGAATTCATGTGTTGATGTTGATGATATGTTTGTACATGTGAATTGAATGATTAATTGTTGTTGATATTGAAAATTCATGTGTCAAAAATCATATATGTGAATATGTCGTGTTTTTGTGAAAAGTGATGAATGATGAAGTTGTATTTTGTTGAACTTGGAATGAATTTATGAATAATTGTGTTGATGATGTTCGAAAACATGTTGATGAATTGGTATGATGAATATGCCATTGGTGAATTGAAGATGAAAGTTGTTGTTGATATTGAATAATTTTGAAAGTTTGGTGAAATTTTGAATTGAGACAAAAATGATGTTTGATTCAAAAGTTTTTAGCATTCTTGAGTATGTGTTTATGTACATGACCTATAAACTTTATTTGGGACGAGTTTTGAGTGTGGAAGGATCAAAATTGGAGTGTTGGGGAAAAAGGGTTTTGAAATTCGAAGTTTTTTTCTTGACTGGTGAGAGTTCGCTTAAGTGACGTCTAAGCGAACCTCAAGCGAGCCTGCCCAGTTCAGTTCTGGACACAGTTTGCTTGAGCGAACCGTGAGCGAAGCGTAAGCGAACAACAATGTAGGTTCTGTCAAGAGTTCGCTTGAGCGAGCGGCAAGCGAACCACAAGCGAACAAGCCTAGAACACTACTGAGACTTGGTCGCTTAAGCGAACTAGTCTTCACTTAAGCGAACTGCACCCTGTTCAACCACACTTGATTTTTCGTTTCGTGTACTTGGGAACCAATCCTAACTTCCTAAATGGTTTCTTTTGATTTATTTAATCATTACATGTGTACCTAATCTTTTGGAAACATCATTGGTATGGATTTGGACTTAGTTTCATAAATTGTTCATAACGTTTGGAAAATCGTCCAAGAACACAATTTTCCGAAAACTTATTTTCTCAAAGACAATGATGTGGGATTACATACATATGCTGTCTAGATGATTAAATAAATGGTCTTGAATTATTTCTTTGAGAACTAAAATGCCTTGCTTTGAAAATTGACTATGTTTGGAAAAGTAACATTTTGACACGAACTTTACGAATTTTGAGAATTCATAGTATTTGGCCGATGAAATGCTTATGTGAGTATACCTTCATTCATAGGTGATTAGTATACTTCCTTAGTGGAGGCAATTGAGTCGTTTTGGTTTCGTTTTGGTTCAATGCTCTAAATTGTTAAAGTGGTGAATCATATCATACGAACCTAGTTGAAAATATATTCATTGAACTTTTCTACCGTGAATGATATTAAATGTGAATATATGTTGTTGGTGCTTGTATATGTTGAGTGCATATATGTTGATGGTGATTATATATGTTGTGTGCATATATGTTGTTGGTGAAATCTTTTACATGCAATTGGTGCTGATTTGTTGGTGTACGCATGTATTGGAATATATTTGGTGTGGACTTGTGAAATTACATGAAGTATGTATTGTTGTTGTCGAGTCCTAGTTCAAACACAATTGATTTGGTGACTTTCATCTCCATGTTGGTGTTGGATACTTATGTATTCATTATTCGGGGTGTTATGATGTGTTTATATGCATCAGGGGCGACGGCCTCGGAGATGAAAGGAAATTGGTACCACACTTAGTTGAGTCGGTCTAGACACATTGTATGTTTCTAGGAAGAGTCATGTTTGTTGAGCTTGGTGTGAATACGTGTTGGTATATTGGTATGCTTGATGATTGTTGTGGTTGGAACCTTATGCTTGTATATGCATTGATGAGAATGTTTGTGTTCCTGATTATTTATGCAAGATATTATTATGATGCATGCTTAATCATGTTTGTTTTTTATTATGATTAATGTAAAACTAACCCTAGTGGTCTGTGGTGGACCGCCTACCTATTTGTATGAATGGGTAGACGGCGTGCAGGATTAGTGATCGCATTGCTTTTGGTGAGTGCTCGTGGTAGTGGAGCTTCATCCTTTTATGTTGCTCGTCATGTCTTGGAGGCTCTGATCTAGGACGGCGTCGTTTTTATATTTCAGATTTTATTCTATCTTGAGTTGTATCTGGCGTCGTGTCTTCATTTTTTATTAACATCGATGGAAGGTAAGACTAAATGCACAGTAAAATATGAAGATAAAGTGCCACATTTCGTTCGTAGTAGTTAAAACTTTTATTGCACGGCCGGTTCAATGCTAGATTTTGATTCTACGCCAAAGTATGATACACAAAATGAGTTTAAGAATCACACAAAACACTTCAAATACATATTTTTGGAAAGTTATTTTTCTATTTTGCTTAATATCCATATTAATTAATTTTAACATGTAAATATTTCATAATACAACGTGAACGAGGATGATCTAAAACTTGATATGTCTTTGATTAAGAGCCTAAAAATATGATTGATGAGTATAATGGGTTGGAAAAAAAAGTTTCATGTGGATGGCCAAACCAATTTGTATACCATATTATTCAATAATTGGTCAAAGGATGCTAGAACCTAGAATATATAATTTACCTACATGTGATGAAATTGCAACAATCAGTGACGATAATGTGCTTGAAAAGGTTTTAGACATTACTATTGTTAATATTTCGTGTGGGGAGATCGAACAAATTTATGAGACATATGTTTCACTTAAGTCACTTCATATCCACCGTTGTTTATTTTTGATGAATATGAATATAAAGTAGATATTAAAATTAGATTAAAGGACCACAAAAATGTTGAAATTACTAGGGAAAGGTTGCTACGAGGGAATTGTCTTTTTTATAGGATTCAAGATGATCATGTTAGTATGGTAGCATTGTACACTACACAACATTATTCAAGTAGTTCGTTGTGGATTACTACACCAAGTTGGAGACTCCGTGACTTTTGTGTGTTAGAAATAATCAGCAAATAATATGGTGTGACATAATAAGTGGTTTGTATGAGGCTGTGTTAAGCATTGAGACTAATTCCAAAGATATTGGTCGTAAAATAGTACTATTGACTTTGTTTATCGGATGAATGAGATACATGTTTAACAACTGCCAGGATACCATGAATATTTATCCAGTTATCCCAACCTCTTCATCACTGTTAGAGAGAAATACAAGATTTTATGAAAATTCATGGTGAGAAGGTGAGCAAAAGACACGATATTATATGTAAAGTCTTAAAACTTAACCTAGATCAATTGATGGATGAATTGAAGAAGGGTAAACTTTTTGGAAAAATTGATGTCGATAAGTTGTGTTAGTTAAATAATTATTTTATCTATATTATAGTACCATATTTCGATGTTGAATTAATAATTTATTAACTCTTGAATTTATGTACGCAATTGAATTTAAGGAAAGAAGGCTTTCACATGCTTATCTTTTGGTTTGGTTAAGTGGAGATAATAAATTGCGTATATATCGTGATATTGATTAAATAATATCCACTAAATTCCTAATTGAATGTTGTATTTGAACGAAATTGTTTAAGGCATTCATGACGTTCATGATATGTAAACATTGTCGAGAAATTAATTAGATATCACGTTGCAAGAAAGATGGTAAATTTTCCAAATACTACCCAACTGACATTAGTTAGGTGTCCTTTGCAAAAAAATGATGCTACAATCGATAATCGGTATTTTGTGAGGTAAGGATTTCCCTCCACTTATAAATACACTTTCAAACCATCTTTTGTCTAATGCGGGACTCTTTTGTCACATACAATCCATATCTTTTAGTTTGTTATAAAGGTCAAGTAAACGTTCAATGCTGCAAAAAAATCAAACTCAGTCAAGTATTTGCTTAGACATGGCAATAAATTAAGTCCCTAATATAGCAACAATCAGAGTGTCGAATAAAATCGATACGTTTGATAAAGATAGATTCGTTGATGAGATAAACAGTGATATCATTGCAAATATGTTTTGAGGCTGCTTTGCGAATTTTTGGTTCTAAAATTCATTTTAATAGTTTTTTGTATGAAAAAAAAATACTTAATTTGGGGCATAAGATGGAGGCTTTCCAAGGTGCCAACCTTCGGTGTGGCCTCCTGATGTCGGTCTTTCTCCCTGCTCAAAAAAAAATACTTAATTTATATAAATAAATAAATAAATATTTTTTTAAAATCTAACCCGTGCTTAGCACGGGTCCACAAACTAGTATTTCGATAATAATTTTCCAACAAATATTGAAAAGATTAATTTGTCACGTCACATAAAATAATAAATGACCCCTTAAAAAAATTATTCACTTTATCGAAGAAAAAAAAAAGATTAATCAGTCAACGCAAAAACATGCAAAAGATTAAAATAAAATAATAAAATGTTTGTACTTGGGTATGAAACGAGGGACACGACAAAATCGACACACAAGTAAGTCATAGAAAAGTTCATATTTATGGCTTTTCCGTAAGTACTTTTTTCATTATTTTTCTTCATAAAAAAAATTTCCTTATATTACATGGAACTTTTTTAATTTAATGTTTGGCATGACTTCTACTTAAAAGAAGAATTCAATTCATTTTAAAGCTGGGTCAAACGGTACTTTAAATAAAGAAATTCGCCAATGACATTGCAAACAATAAAGTTGGAAAGAAAAAAAAATAGTGGCTCGCCAACGACACTCGCTAGACATCATAAAATTAAAACAATTTTTTTATAAGAATTGAAAAAGAAAAAAAAGTAATAAATAATTAAAGGTATAGTAAAAAAGTAATATTAATGTTTAGTATTGTAAATCGATTTATAAATTTAAACAATTTTTTTTCATAACGATTATAATTTAGGACGAAAAGAGTAATATATTTTGTAATAGACAACACTAAAAAATTTCTAATTGTGTGATAGTGTTGGAAATACTCCTTCAATTTTAAAATATACGTCGTATTTTTACAATATTTGTTATATATATATATATATATATATATATATATTATTTTGATCATACCTTTTAATTAATAAATAAATATAAATATTAACATGTAAGACGTTGTTTGATTTATCTCGATAAATATTTTTAATATATTATTTTTTAAAATAAATAATTAATGATATTAAAGATCAAAATTATGTATTTTTTGTATAAGGTGGTTGATTGCAAGATGTATTTTAAAATGCAATAAATAACTTTATACAAGAGTGTGATGGTGTTTATTGATTTGACAAGTCAAGAAACACATGTGAAGGTTGTGATGCATACATTTGAACTGACCTTTCCAAGACCGACTAGCTAATTAAGCTAAGCTAATGGATATGGGCTATGCTCTCAGTCAGGATAAGTGAGTGTTTCTAAGTGACCTTTTCACCCCTTAAAACGGTTAACCTCCGTACCATATTAACTAGGCTCTTCTAAATCATATGCACTCTGTAGTTGTATTGCAAATGTCCATCAAACACATCACCTTTAACTCTCGCACTTTTGCTTTCTTCATGATACTGCAGTGTGACACACTGCAACTACGGACAAAGTGCCATTTTGGATGATATATTATTGATAATGATATAGGTATTTGTAACGTGAAAAGAATCATCCTAAGTCCTAACCATAAACCAAGGACCTTTGTTAAAAGAATTATAAAAAGAAAGTTGTGTTGAAAAAGGTAGTATTTATATAGAGTTTATTATATGACTTTAAAATTATTTTATTTTATTTTTGGACAAATACTTAAGAAAATTTGTTCCCATTTTTATATGAAAAAACCTATTTTCCTCTTTAATTTTTCTAATTCTAAGAGTTATACCTATTTGTTTGCGTATATTACAATGTCAATTTGATCAAATAACCAATAAATTTATTAGTCATGGTAATATTTTGGCTAAAGTGCATGTTTGGCCCCCTATCTTTTAAAAGGTTGCGATTTTGGCGTCCTATTTAAAAAAATTACAATTTTGGCCCCTTTCGTTCCAAAATTGCTGAGAAGGCGCCACGTGTCCCAAAAAAGGGGTTATAATCGCAACTTTTTGAGAAGATAAGGGGTCAAAAGATCATATTTCCCTTATGTTAGGGGGTCAAAAAAACATATTTCCCTAAACATAGGGGGTCACTTTTGTCATTTTTTTTCATAGGGGCTAAAATCGCAACCTTTTAAAAGATAGGGGCCAAATATACACTTTAACCTAATATTTTTTTATGCTCATTTTCTTTAAATAGACTTTTTTTTTAGGTAACTGAAAAATACTAAACATTTAACAAAAAAGAAATTGGGGTAGCCAAACTACCCAATAAGGACAAAAGTCTCCGCCCTTATGCTCATTAGTATCATTAGAGAGAGATAAATGTATATAATTTTGTAAGTTATGTTTGAGATCTAAGGTATTATTTGCCTTTGATTACATTCCTTCACCCAAAAATGTGAAAAACTTTTGTAGTTGAATCGTGATAATTCAATTGGATTTAATCTAGTTCAATTTAGTTTGGTCAATTTAATATTCATGCTACATGTTTTAAGTCTTGAATTTGAAAAAGAATAATGTTGCTAAATAAATCTATACATGAAAATGTTAAATAAAAATTTAAAATTAGATTTTACATTTAATTTATTATCATGTAAATTTAAATTTAATTAGAAAACAATCACTCTTAGGAATAAAATTATCCAATCAAATTAAGTTTTTATTTATAATTAAATTTAAATTCTCTTTGTAGTATATGATTATAATAATAATAATAATAATAATAATAATAATAATAATAATAATAATAATAATAATAATAATAATAATAATAATAATAATAATAATAATAATAATAAGATAGAGAGAACATCTTTTATCAATTGTTTCTATTTTTTTAATCTTGAGCAAATTTCTTACATAAATTTGTTGGGAAGTCCGTATTCTTTAACTAACTAAATACTCCATCTGTTCCTTTTTAAGTGTCTTTTTAGAAAATTAACACTAAAATAACGATGTGTATTTTTGTACATTTTCTTCCTATTATATCCTCATTTTAATTCACCAAGAAATTCCTATTTTTTTCACACACTTTATCTTTCCAATAAATTTAATATGTTATATTTCTCTCGTAACAAACAATTGTCAGTCATTATCTTTTTCTCCAAGAAATTCCTATTTTTTTGTACTCTCTCATAACAAACAATTGTCAATTTTCTAAATATTGTGCACATCTTTTTAATTATTTTAAGTCAATATAAAAATTATATTGATGAAACTTCTTCTTCTTCATTGTCATCTTGTTCTTTTATCTTGTCAAATAAGTCTTCAATTGTTGCTCCCTCGTCACCTCTCATTAGCAATTTCAACGAGTCTTCCATTTTTTCTTCTTTTTGAGTATTCGTGGAGTCTTTTATTTTTCTTCTGTCAAATATGTTCTTTTACTTTTCACTTAAATTTTTTAACAATTGATATTCATTATATTTATTGAATTTAACTCTTCTTAGAACCATTGTTTGTAACAAAATTTTGTTTAAATTTGAAGATAACAAGAAACAACAACAAGCCTTATCCCACTAAGTGGGGTCAGCTACATGGATCAAATTACGCCATAGTGTTCTATCATAAACCAAATTTGGATCCAACTCATTAACCTCTAAGTCCTTTCTAATGGTTTCTTTAATAGTTTTCCTATGTCATCCTCTACCTCTTTTAACATGACTCTCCTCCATTTGATCTACTCTTCTTACAACGGCATCTACGGGCCTTCTCTCTACATGCCCAAACCATCTAACCCTATTTTCTACCAACTAGGTGCTACCCCCACTCTCTCTAATCGTGTCATTCTTAATCCTATCATATCTAGTCTTACCACTCATCCAACGCAACATCCTCATCTCTAATACACTTACTTGAGTCTCGTGTTGACTCTTAACCGCCCAACACTCTGTACCATACAACAACGCCGGTCTAACTGTTGTCCGATAGAATTTTCCTTTCAAATTAAGTGGTACTTTCTTATCGCACAAAACACATGAGACTCTTCTCCATTTCAACCACCCAGCTTGAATACGATGGCTTACATCTGCTTCTATTTCTCCGTCATTTTGTACTATAGACCCAAGATATTTAAACCGTGTAACTTGGGGTATGGTACGATCTCCAACTTTCACCTCCAAGGTAGACCTACTTCTCCTTTTACTAAAGTTACATTCCATATACTCCGTTTTGCTTCTACTCAAGCGGAAACCATACGCTTCTAAGGCTTGCTTCCAGGTCTCGAGCCTCCCGTTCAATTCCTCCCTCGACTCCCCAAGCAAGACTACATCATCCGCAAAAAGCATACATCTCGGTGCTAACTCTTGGATGTGTTCCGTCAGTACATCCAAAACTAAAGTAAAAAGATAAGGACTTAGAGTTGAACCTTGGTGCAATCCTATTGTTATGGGGAAATCTTCGGTAGCCCCATCCTGCGTCCTCACACTAGTCGAAGCTCCCTCGTACATATCCTTGATAGCTCTAATATAGGCAATCCTAACCCCTTTCTTCTCCAGGGCTTTCCACAAAATCTCTATAGGAACTCTATCATACGCCTTCTCTAAATCAATGAAAACTAAGTGTAAGTCTTTTTTATCCGTCCGATATCGTTCCATCACACGTCGAAGTAAGTAGATCGCTTCCATAGTCGACCTCCCAGGCATAAAACCAAATTGGTTATCCGTAATTCGAGTCTCCTTTCTTATTCTTCGTTCAATCATTCTTTCCCATAACTTCATGGTATGACTCATTAGCTTAATTCCCCTATAACAAAAAACAAACTTTGTTTAAAAAAAAAAAATTAGTTTTTCAAATAAAGAGCATTCATTAGTTTTATTGAAAAAGATAAAAGTAATTGACAAAGGGTATAATTGACAAATCATCTTTAAAATACCAAAAAAAACACTCAAATAGAAACGAAAAAATCACTCTAAAAAGACACTTAAAAAGAAACGGAGGGAGTAATAATTTATTATATTAGATTAGATTATTTTTTTTCAATGGCATGTCATTTTGATCTATCTAGATCTTTGATTTATTGTCGATAAAAACTTTAGCCTGTTATTCTATTCGATCTATCCTAAGTCAATACAAATTAAAAACATGTTTAAACTTTATTATTATTAGTTTCTTGACAGAATTATTACGTATTATTGTTGTGTTTTTTATTATCATTGTCATTATTATCTAGGACTAGGATTGCTGCTGGATAATGGAAATGGTTTGGCAGGGTCTGATTTCATGCATGGCACTGACTTCCACGTGCCCTCCTTCTCATCAGACGGAGGGAAGTAATACTCACTCAACTCAACCACATGTGATGTCTTCCTTCCTATAACTTCAACCTACCTATTACGTTCAAAGTCTCTCTCATTCCTTTTGCCTTTTACTTGCTTTGAGTCAGATATATTGTCATTGAGTTGATCCATCTTCCACTCTCTCTCTCTCTCTCTCTCTATAGTCTCTCACTACGTACGGATCATACTGAATACTGATACAGTTTTAAATCCAGTCAAGAGCATGTAGCTGTTCCCTCACCTTCTCGTTATCATCTATCTACAAGAGAGCTAGTCTTACAAAAAGAAAGTGAAAGAGAAATGATTTTGTAAACTATTTTATCACAATTTTTCCACTTCCTCTTTTGATTGTTTTAGTGTTCAGAAATGATATTTGTACAACCACTTTTTGACAACTTTTATTTGTTTGTTTTTGGTTGACTCATAAATTGTTCAATAAATGATTGTTCAAATAACATTCATCAACGTTAAAGTAAGAAGTATAAATGTTGAAATTGAACTTGAAACATCTTTATAAAATTGACCACGAAGATAAGAAGTGTCTCTCTTTGTAAACTTTTATTTTTATCTATCCAATATGGGATTTATGTTTTTCTCAATAATTAATAAATTAATTGTTCTGAACTGGGTAAAGACCCACTCTATTTCAACTCGTGTCCAATCCAATACCCGAAAGCAGACGACATTATACGTCTGAAATCTCATTGGATAATGGTCTGGACCAATTGATCATGAGTGTTCAATCTCAATCTAATGCATGAGTACCACCCAAAAGATTGCATGCTTTGCATTGGGTCAAGTATCACCCTTTTTACCATATTTTAAGTCACACTCTTTCTTAAACCCCTTTTTGACTTGGGTTTCAGAGCACGTGCAGGTACACAACCTCCCTCTAATGGAGAAGGACTCAAGGTGGCAAGCAGTGGACGACGAAAACTCAAACCCTCTACACAAACGGACCTCAACCCAACAAGTCATCTTCTCATGTTCAATCGGATCAGTAGCAACTTCGTTGAGGATTGAACCCTATAACCAACCAAAAGATGGTAAACACTAGATCCGTCCATCGCAACGTTAGTGGAACTCATAACGAAGGAATCGACAGAACTGTCAATTCCTCCTATTGCATCAACAATCAACATAGGAGGATAAATCGGAATGAATAGTATTTAAAATCACTAATTACTCATAACTTTTAAAACCTATCTTAGCCAAACAATCAACAGCAGAGTTGTCTTTCAGAAGAGTATGACACATATCAACAATCAATCTTGACTCAAAAGCTTCTTAATTAAGCTAATCAAGTTACCAGATCTTTGAATACAAATAACAAATAACACGGCAAAAACCAATTGACCAATACAAATCCAGACCATGATAAAATGCAAGAATTCTAGCATGTAAGATACAAAAGGGGTTCAATATTACCATAAAAACCCATAGAAAAGAGCATTCGTGATCCTGAAAAAGACCACAATACTCTGTTAAACCTGAATTCCTAAATACGCTACCATCGACATTAAGAAAAACTGAGCCGGGAAAGGGGACTTCTATGATACAGATAAGTAACTAATTTATTCTAATTAAAGAAATAATTTATATAAAATGTGGTAATCAAAATTTGTCGATTAGTCTTCAAAAACAAATTTAATTTGTCAATTAGAGATGATTTCTTTTAATGTGGAATTTGAACTGGCATTTGAAGCTCGCCTCTTGGACGACAACCATCGAGGGGAGGGGATGGAATTCGAACCTATGTCATGCAATGCAATTCATGAGTCATAAGCCTTAACCACTTGCTTAAAGTGCTGGAAATATAATTTTACATAAATAATTTTCTCCAACAGATTATTTGGTCACTGTAATTCTTTCACCGACAAAATTTTGACTCTTCACTTAGGAAAATATAATGATCACAGTTTCTTATCACTCTTCTATATTACTCTCTATATTACTACACCTTATAACTGCAATATGAATTTAAATTTAATTCACATGATACAAGTGAAGCCTTAAAATGATTTTTTGATTTATATCTTCAGAATATGTATGCACTACGAAGTAAAACATAGACTAAATCATGTAAGGATATTAAACTTCTGTTCCTACTTACAAAACTGAAAGTGATGTACAGTTTGAGTTCATAGACATGTATCATTTAGCAATGAACAAAGCTGATACAGAAGAACTATAACATTACAAGTTACCCGTGTGGTTAAAAACAATTCTCACGTGTAAAAAAGCTTCATCTTAGAGGATTGCCCAAAACTTTTTTCTACAAATTAAAACAGTTTCCATCTTCTTTTCTTTGTTCTCTAGCAAATGTGACTCTACATCCCAAAGGAATTTTGGGGCTAAATCCTTGATTCTTGA
The DNA here is from genome assembly GCA_958299785.1 of Medicago lupulina. Classification (NCBI taxonomy): domain Eukaryota; kingdom Viridiplantae; phylum Streptophyta; class Magnoliopsida; order Fabales; family Fabaceae; genus Medicago; species Medicago lupulina. The sequence goes on along the minus strand of OY283141.1, from coordinate 49,658,526 downwards.
TATAATATGTTCCTCATCCCTAATGATAATAAATCCCTGCAGATAATAAATGAGCTCTAAGTTATCAACTTTATCCACAGGAAGACAAATAAACACTATGTTGCACTGCTATATTGTAGCTATAGCCGCTATTTGACAAAACTTTGTACTATATTCGTTCCTTATTATAAGAGTCAATTCACTTTTTAGATTCATTGAATAACTTATGTATTTTGTTATATCAGAATTTACCAAAACTTATTTTCATTTCAGTCACATGAACTTCTACTTTAATAATACATGCAGACAACTATGAAGGTGACATTCTAAAAAAGTAATTAAAATTACCAGCGGCCGTACAAGACGATCCATCTCCAGCATGATATCCTCTAATATACAACCTAACCCTAGGTTTGTGTACTGGGAAAAAAGGTAGTTGGCATGTAAAAGATCATATGTACGAGGATAACTTGAAAATGGCTCACACCTGATGTAAAAGATATCTACATTAGCTGCAGTCAACTAATAATACACATGTTAACATTGTATTTACTATTTATGATATTAGTTGCAAAGTATTACCAATCATGAAAAGTTCCAATCAAACCCCGGTCATAAATTCCAGACAAGGTGTTCTTCATGCTTGCAGGAACTACATTCATTACCCAAACAGGAAAGTTGTTCAATGCAACGGCAAATCCACCATAAAAGGCATTCATATCCATCACGTTGCGTATTTCTGTTTCCTTGACATTCATCAGTCTCCAATAATGACGAGTCTGATCTTGCCAAAAGATAGAATCTGATGTAAATTCATCTCGATTTATACCTGTTGTTTAAAAGGTTAGAAGGGTTATCACATTAGATTGAAAGGGACTACTGTGTGCACCACATTCAAGTTTATTTTATCTTTGTAATTTCCAGTTGACAGCTGTCCAATACTGTCCTTTTTTTAAAATGTATTGATCATTTGCCATTCAAAAAAAAAATGTATTGATCCTTCCCAATATCAACTAAAAAACAGGGCACAAACAAGATAGTGAGTTTCTATATTTATATCAGTATGTAAATGAAATAAAAAGAAAACAAATTTATCATAGGCAATTATGGGAGGTGTTCAACTATATACCTTATGATAATATGCCAAATTTATTCAGAAAAGTAACAAGAAAAAAAAAACTATTTTTCTTTTATCCTTTTATTATCATTATGCAAGTCAGAAATGTTCCAAGTTCCGACCTTGTTTGATGTTTTTGACAAAATTATTCATAACTCGAGAAAATGTATCATTAAAATAGTATCAACTATTGAAATTCCGACACTACAACCAAAACATGATCTTAGCATATGATACTATCTGCTCTACTGAAGATTGTGCCTTTGATTAAATCCTTGGGCTAAATATTGTTTATAGCCCAGATGAAATCATTATGATGATAATAAAGCATATGCATCAATAGCATAAACACTAGAATCATGGTTCATGAAATTTCTGAGAGCATGCATGGTATATGATGCTATCTGAGATTTGCAACACAATTATATTTTGTGCATAAAAAATATCTATGGTGTAAGTGTGCAAATCAAGATTGGTAAGAATAATTTAAGAATAAGAAATATGTAAAATATGGACATTAACTTCTTGACAGTATATCAAAAGAGAATGAGCAAACCTATCTTGTTCAGCTTTTCAGAGAACACTGAAAGGCGCTCGTGACTTGGGGGTAGCTTGTAAGATTCCATATTAGAATTTCTGACTTGTATACAGTTCTTAAGTGGAATATTCCATGAAGGTTTAGACTCATCATCCACATCACAGACATTGATAAGCTTTTGTTCTGCTTTCTGCAGAAGGCAGGAGGGTTGATTATTTTCTTTAATCCATATTGCAGTCTGAACTTTACGAGCAATGAGTCTCCAACACATTGCTGTAGTCAAGTTCACCAACTTATCCCAAATGACAGGAAAATCTTTATCTTTTCTGTAAGCAGGTGGTGCTGAATAAACAAAATAACCATTTGAGCGAAGAAGGCGATCCAACTCCTTCAGCAAAATCCCATCTGTGTATAACTAAATAAATCAGCAACAAACAACCTCACCAACAATAATAGCTTTGACATATACAGATTGCATCTATTCTACAAGATAGTCAGATTGAATCTATAACAGAAATAATAAATGGGTCTAATTGGGTAAGGGTTCACCCATCAGTGTTTATAGCAGCCTTTGGAACATATTCTACCAGGTCATTCAAGAAAAACAAAAATGATGATGATGATGATGATAGCTATAAGGGGAAAAGAAAACCTCTAAGCTATACAATTCAAAACTACAATGAGAATAATGATGCCAGAACTTCTTGTTTTGTTGTTTTCTGTTTTATTTTCTCTTGATGATATATCCTTACAGATGAATTATTAAAAACCAGACAAAACGCAAGAAATAACTTCAACAAAGCTCAATTCAAAAAAATATAATCTTTTATGGTTAAAAATCTAACAACTCAGCTACTTCAACTCAATACATACATAAAAGTTAACTTTACAAACATGTTTTTAGGGAGCTAGTTTAATGAGATTCCAACACATGTTTTTGTAAAATTACCTATAGTTGGAGGGAGGGTATTTCCTTTTATCCTTAAAAATACACAACTTTAAAGCATCATATAACAAAAATATACTTCTTGAACAAGGGAACAATAGCATAAAATGGTATTTTGCACAAACAAAAGTAAAGAGATGTTAAAATGTCACTCATCGGTCGTCAGATAAATGAATGCTGTAAGGTAGAACGGTAGCATAAAAGAAATCAATGGAGATTAACATCAAGAAATGGTCAGGGACAGATTTCAAACATGGTAATGGAAGTCAATCTTAAGAAGAGACAAAACATACTTCTACATGTTGCAATGCATTGGTTGGCTTGAGATCAATGTTATTAGTAAATTTCACTGTGGTAAAACAGAAACTAATTAAAAACTTTGGAGAACAGCAGTGATACATAAATGGAAAGCTGTCCAACATTTTGGTTTTAGAAAATATCACAATTTGTAAACACGAAAGTACTTCTTTTAGCTATATCAGGCATGTATTAACAAAAATAAGATTTTCAAATAAAAGGACTGAATCAAACACGTTTAACATCAAGCTGTTAGGATAAAGATAAAGGGTAGTAATGAGGATGTCAGTAGTTGGTCAATTAGATAAGATGTATCATATATAAATAGGAGAAATACAGTAAGAAAATATAATACTGTGCATTTGATATGAGAGGGAAAAGGAGAGATCTTTTGTAAAGGAGAAACCAATGGGCCGAATTATATTATTAATATTCTTTTAATTTTTTAATATTAAGATTCTTTATTTCCATCCTAATTCTTGGTCCCAAACAAATTGGTTAGATCTGCCAGAACCCTCACCGGGAAAGAAATGGAAAATTATAGCAATCATTTCAAGGAGAGAAGTTTCAAGCTTAAGAATATGCAGAACCCTGTGTTGAAGTAGCAGGAACCTAGTTACGCAATGCAAGGGTGGAGGAAATCACCCACTGCATTCAAGAAGTGTGCCAAAGGAATTAAAGATCATAAACGAATGAGAGCTAAAAACATTTCGAAACTAGACAAAATACCATTTTACTCTAAGAACAAGTTCACATTCTATCTTGGTTTGTTGTCAACCAAAGCTTCGTTTGGGTGCAGAGAAAAGTTCAATTTTCTCTATAATTGTTTGGTTGGACGATAATTAAAATGAAAATTAAGAAAATGAATAATTGATATAATGTCATATTTACCCTTGACAAAATAAGAAGAATCAAGTGAACCCCACAACAGAGGATAGATAATTAGATATTTAGATTGGTATAGCTGGAAAGAGTGAATGTCTACTTGAAATTGGTGTTACCTCTCCACTTAGCGAGAGGTGTGTCCCACATCAATTTTTCCCTTCTTGTGTTATTTTGCAATCAAACAAAAGTAAACAACACTTCCTCTCAGTTTCTCTCCACTCAATTTCCCTCCTCTTGAAAGGAAAGCCAATATATACAAACATCATAAGGAAAGCCAATTACCATTTTCATGAAAGTCTATTCGGCATCTTGAACAGTGAATCATTTCAAATGATCCTGAAGGAAATGGCAGTTGTTTTGTGGACATGGCAGAGATCATTGCACCAATTCCTCGCTCTAATGCAAATTGGATCTGGTTTTCATGACCATCCTTGGGAGCAAAAGACATAGTTCGAATATCCAAGGGAAGAAGATACGCTGAAAAGCTGGCCACACCGCAGCCAAGATCCAGAACTTGAACTATGCCCGCAGAACGTAAATCACCAGTCTCATTTGTAATCATATTTCCTATCCTGCATTTGTAAAGCCATCAAAAGACTAACAGTTGTATCTTGCACTACTCACACAACATACAAACATTCCATGCTCAAGTTAGTTCGTAGCACCAAGCAAAATAATTGCAAGATAGGTAGAAATTGATTTTACTTAAAACTTTCAAGTAAAGTTGAAACTGATATTGACCATTTATGTATGATTAAAATGTCAAGACTCAAGATTAGCTTCCCCTCCCCTCTCTCCCTCTCACCGGTGTATGTAACCTTAAAAATATCAGTTAGCTGCATCTGGTTTCAGTCTGTTTCAATAGCACGAACTAACTACAAATTGTAACAAAGCAATGGCCTGAAATAGGTAGTATCTACAAACAACATTCAATTTTTTACTATGATTTTTGTATTAAGGTCATAAGTCCAAAAGTAAGCCAGAGAGAAACAGGATTCATTCCAATGTGCCAACCACAACTTTTCCTTCATTAAGTTGACTCCTGAGGCACCATTTTCAAAATAAACACACCCTTGTGGTCCCATTGACTCCAAGAATTTCAGTCTACTGTGCGCATACCTCTTTACTACAACGTTGTAACATAATTTGTCTTATAACACTTTCTTTTATTGGAAATCGTACTCGAAACATGTCTCAGAATTCAGAAACATAAGGAAAGAAGTTTCTGTGGTCAGCTGTGACTGATTATCTTATGGAGTTCACATAGTTACTTTAACTTCTTAACACTGGTTTTTTTTTTCTTTCTATTTTTGGATTTCACAACGAGAGAAGTTTATGTGAGTGGGTCCCAGAGACTGACCAGGCTCAGGGCAGGCCTCGAGGCTTAGGGAGCGCTAGCACTAAGTTTAAACTGAGAAAACGAAGATAGAAAGAAAAGAAGATCTTAAGGCTTGGTTTGGGACAGGTGCCTAGAGATGAGAGGAGAGAAGGAGGAAAGAGAATTTAAGATAAGTTATCCCCTTGTTTCAGAGTTCGGTGTTTCTTTTAAACCCGGCAAAGTCCTCCTCGCATTTTTATTTTAGTTCCCTCATATACGGGTGTTTACCCTCTCTTCCCTAGCTTTTGTTCAAAGCCATCCCCTCCTAACTCTCAAAGCTTTAAAGTTTGAAACCTTTAAGAGAAATGCTAAAGAGTGCCCTTGGGGCATTGGTTAAAAGGATAAAAATAGAAATATTGCATTGGAAAATGGTGAAAAGTGATGAATTCTATTTTTTAAAAGTCAAAATATTGTTGAATTCAATGCAAATATGCTACTTTTGGGTTCCTTAACAAGTGCCCTAAGGGCACTGGTTAGCATAACCCAACTTTTAATTATTTGGTGAACAGAAATTGAAGACCAAAAATTTCTCTTATTTTCAATTTCAAACAATACTTCTCCTTTCATTGTCTTTTCTCCCATCTAATGTTTTAAACAAAATAACAGGTGAGTCGCAGTTGCAGTTGCAGTTTGCTAGGTGACCATATGATTACACCTTTGAAAGACAATTAAAAATCCGACAGTGACGTCATTTTCCATTCAACACCAGTCAATTTGTCACATATTATCTTAAGAATAACTTCCAAATAATTCAATATGATCAGGGTAAAAAAATTATTTTAGTTTTCCAAAGAAATAAAGCATAACATGTAATTGCAAAAGAAGAAAATCTAATCTCAATAAACAAATGCACAAATTATTTGCAGAAGAACCTAGCTCGAGATAAGGAATTCTCAGTAGACCCAAATCACAGGGTATTTATATATTACTATCAAAAAGAGATAAAAATTTACATCTGGCATTACTCTACTCATCTTTACCTGCTTTCTCACATAGTTATCTCAATCTTAATTTATAGAAGAATCTACTTCAAATATGAAATTCCGGGTAGATATTCTGGGCATCGCATGTTACAGTATTAAAACGGGATGAACTTTGATATTTAGCAAATTGAAATAGATCATATGTTCACAGTCACACATCACAAAATGACATAGTGGCGCCATCTTTCACAAATTGGCCATGGTGGTTGTAAAAATTTCCATCACCGCACTTCGCCATAGTATCATCATGGTTGACAACATTGAGCCACACTCAATCTGATTCCAAAATATTTGTCTCACGCAAGAATTTATACAGCAACAACCAAGCTCTATCCCACTATGTGGGGTCGGCTACATGGATCAAATTATGCCATAATATTTTATCATAAACCATATTTGAATCCAACTCATTAATCTCTAAATCTTTCCTAACAATGTCTCTTAAAGATTTTTTAGGTCTACCTCTGCCTCTAGTGACCTAACTACCCTCCTTACTACATGCTCAAACCACTTAAGCCTGGTTTCCACTCTAACCCTCTCATGTCTAGTCTTACGACACATCCAACGCAACATCCTCATCTCACGCAAGAAAAATGAATTTGTGATCAATCATAAGAAGTTGATAAAATCATTGAAAAACAATTTCTATAATTAGAATGATCGTCATATGAACACTAAATAAATCATTCAAAGAAGTACAGGTAGGTACCTCTGTATGTACTCAGATGCCCCATTCTTGAAATGAGTACCTCCACCTGGAAACCACCAGAGATTATCCTTTGGATGGACCCAGTTTTGGCCTCCTTTGACATCAGCAAGATGTGTATGATTCACATTACTCCTCCAAACATAATCCCTACTAAGTGGCCATCTGATAGGTATTTTATAATCCTTAGGCGGCGGAACCAAACAAAACAAACGGTTTTCGAGTGGAGGACAATGTCTCTCCAGCTCTTGTTTTCTAGAAACATCAAGATGAGGCATCAATGTTGCAATGTAAGAAAAATCGTGGCAAGGGATATACTCATTAAACCTCATGGGGCATACATCTACCCCAGTTTCAGGAATTACCAAGGGAGTCTTGCGGTAAGTGAGAGCAACTTTGTTACTAAATCGGGAAGTTCCTGCAAAATTTGCATATGAGTAAGTCAGAGAGTAGTGTATTTGAAGGACGGACACTGGACACAACACGAACACCGACACACCGACACCGGTAATAATTTAAGAAAATCACATAACTCAGTGTAGGGTAGGTAGTTATATGTGTCGGTGCTTGATAGATATTAAAGGAAAGAGATATGAAATTGGGTAATTACCGTTAGAAGAGAGAGTGGTGTTGTTGTTGGAAGAAGGAGAGGGAAGGTGAGAAATGTAAAGAGGAGTATTGTTACCGAAAAGGGTACCGACATAAAAGGAAACAATCATGAGAAGTAAAGAAGCCATTATGATTTGACCAGATTTAGAATCAAAGGCAGAACCAATAGTACCAAAACCTCCCATTGTCTTTGTCTTTGTCTTTCTTCTTCTTATTCGAGTGGGTTGTAAAATGCTGAATCAGTGTAGCATGTGTAATGATTGATGAATGAGAGAAAGTGAAAGAGAATAAGAGGTTCGAGCTGAGTGACCAAACTCCTGTTTCAGATCGCTCATATTTCCTTTCCTTTTTTGTATTATTTTTTATTTTCGAGGTTCTCTAACTATTGCATAATTAATTCATTTCGGTTGTTTCTTTTCTTAAGTATTTAATCTGAATTATAAGCAAATTTAACTTTTTATATTCGTATATTATTAAATGAATAAATCTAAAAAGTCAAATTTATTTATAATTAATAATGGAGGGAGTATTTGTTTTTGGTTGAAAGAAGAGGTTAATGGTGGTGGGTTTACAGTCTAAAACAATTTTGCACGTACAATCAATCAAAATATTTAGAATCACCATATAAACTAATGTTTATAATTTACGTGAATCAAATGTGACAATTCAGAATGTTTTGATTGATGGCATGTGTAAAGTTGTTTTACACCGTCAACCAACCATCATTAAACTCTCGAAAGAAATGGGTAAAATTTGTTTTAAAAAAAATAGAGAAATAGAGAAAGAACTTCAACTATAAATTTATGATGATATCGATCGGATCGATGATAATTGACGTGGGAGATACATGTGGACTTCATGTGTATTAAATTCCAAATGGGTGATCTAGGAGGAATCAATTGTTGAAGACCTCCCTCTACAAAAAAAAAATTGTTAAAGACCTCGGTTTAAAAGCTTGAAAGGTGTGCTAACAAATAGTTTAAATAAATTCATTACTAAAGAAAATAATAGTAGTAGAATTTTGCTCTTCTAAGATTTTGGCAACTGCATGTAGTAAAACGATCAAGGTGCTTTACTAAGGTAAATATCTCAAGTTCTGTGCGAGTTTTCGATTTCTATTTGTGCTAGAGCGTTTGTGAGGTGTGTTTCTTTTAACACGTTTGGCAATGGGAAACATCAACCTCGACGAAATGACGTTGAGTGACGAGACGACGAGAGTTAAGTTTCGGTATCGATAATGAGAAGGATCTTCGACATGATCTAAGTCTATCATCGGTTGATTGAGTCCTGGTAGATCGTCTATTTCATCTGAAGAGTAGAAGGTATGTATATTAGAGGTTTGGAAGTCGGTGAAAGGGGTTGATGTGAAAGAGGAAGTTGGGAATCTAGTCATCTAGTTGGGAATCCAAGTCCTACATGCGAGATTGTTCATGTGGAGGAATTTGAAGATATGGACTACCAGTTACATTGAAAGCAAATGAAGGAAGAAAATAAGCATGTTAGTGATTCTAATGATCTGATGAATCAACATTTTTATTGGCACGTTGTGGCATCTGAAACTACGGGGACTGTAACAGCCCGTTTTTCGCGTTTGCTTTATTTTAATTATTTTATTTCGTGTGTTATTTTAATTGTGTGCATTTTCATATGGTTGTGCATTTAAGGGGTAATTAGTAAATTTGGGAGGATAGCGTTTTATCGTTTTTCTAAGATAGGACCGTTTTATTAATTGAGTTGTCGGAGCGCGTTAATTAATTAGTTATCGTTGGTGTGTATTTAGTAGACTAGTGTGAGCCCATTCATTCATTCATTTGTGTGTTAGGCCCATTAAAGGAGAAAGAGTTATAAACTTAGTGTTAGTAACTAGGTTAGAAACTTTGCTCATTTCTCACAACACAAAGTTAGAGGACTTGGAGGCTTGAGAGAAGAGAGCAAGAGTTGAGGGTTGGAAGCTAGCTAGAGGGGGGAATTCATCCTTTGGGAGCTAAGGTGAAGCTTTGGTTAGTGATTCTTGGTGCTAGAGGTAAGGGGGTTAGGCTTCACTCATAATCTCATAACTTTTCATTTTTCCCATTTCATGAACTTGATGAAATTGATTTTGATTTCTGTAATTTCGTGCATGTTTGTTGCTATTATGTTTGAGAACATGATTTGCATGATAAATGTGTGGCTATATGTGAATTAACATGTTGAAATGCATAAGTGTTGGTGTTTTGTGTTCTTGAGCAAATTTGATGAAAAATGAAGTTGTGATGTTAGATTGTGCATGAAATGATGTTCATTAGTTGTTATTGATGATTGTTAAACTATTGGAATCGAATTAGTGTAACTGGAATCATTGTTTTTGGATTTGAGATGAAATTTGTGGTTGTGTTGGTGTTTTGGGAAAATTTCATAATTTTGGTGAAAGATGTTGAATTGTTGTTTTCTAATGCATGATTCATGTTTGTTTTGATGCATTATAACTATATTGACCCATAAACACTTTCTGGAACTCGTTTTGGTGAATTGGGGTTTTGAAAATTGAGTTTTGGGGTGAAAAAGGGGTTAAAACCGAGAGGTCCTGGTCTGCCCAGGCGAAGCTTCGCTTGAAGCGAGCTCCAAGCGAGCTCCAAGCGAAATTCATCTGTGCTCTCTGGAGCAATCTCGCTTCAAGCGAGATGATTTCGCTTCAAGCGAAATTGACCTGTTCCAGCCTCTTTTGAACTTTGTTCCGTGAACCTTTGGGGCTTTCCGATCACTTCTTAACACTTCTTTTAACCTCTATAAACACTGTTTGCATCTATAATCCTAGTGGAACAACATTTGAATCGAATTGGAATGATTTTGGAAAGATTGAACTTGAAACTTGAAAATGGTCAAGAACACGGACTTTCCGGAACTCGATCCTTTTCAAGGAAACCATGTGGGATTATACTTGAATAATGTTTATATGATTTTTAATGATGATTTCAATTGGTTCCATGGATCGATTACTTGATTTGCCTTGAAAACTTATAACTTTGGAAAAGTGGCAAAAGTGAGACGAACTTCATGAATTTTGTGTATTCTTCACATGTGGCCGATGAAATGCTTATGAGACCTCTACTGTACACATATGTGACTTGTGAGGATACATAGCATAGGCAATTGAGCTTGTTATTTGGTTTTGGTTCCTAACTTCAATTATTTTCAAAGTTGTAAAAAATGAGACGAACTTGTGTATTTATACCTTGAAGTTTAATTGATGGTGAACCTTCGTGGATATGGATTCCTATGATTAATTGTATGATTGTGAATGAAGTTGGATAATGATAATGTGAAATATCATAACCTCGCATGTTATCTTCTTTACTTGAAATATATGAAGTGTTGCTTGTTCATGGTGAACTATGTGAAGACGGTGATAATGTTGATTGTATACATGTTCAATGGTGATGAATATATGTATGTTGAATGTATGTGCAATTGTTGATGTGTGCATACTTGATTAAATGGTATTTGGTGATAATTGCATAGTTGTATATGCATGGTTTGGAGAATTGTGTATGAGCATATGTATTGAGTCAAGTCATATGTTCATGCATTCATTGTTGAGGAGACGGACAGATGTCCAAAGTGTAAGGCAGGTGTGAACCTTACACTCGATGTGTTTGTTGCATCGGAGGTGACGACCTTGAGGAGACTTGGTACCACATGCATCTAGATGAGTCTAGAGACATTGCATGATTTGTTTGTGAGTCGAATTGCATTTGAATTGTGCATGATGATTGTGTTTGGAGATTGAATATTTGACTTGGTCGAATTGTGATATGTGTGTGATACACTCGAATTATGTGAACTTGAAATGATGTCTATGAATGATATTGAGTAAGATAAATGTGGAGATGCTATGAGTATAAGTTTGGCAATGTTGTTTATCATTCTTGAATATATGATCATTATTTCAATGTTCTTGTTATCTGTTTATGGATTATAATGATGTAATGCTAACCCTCAGTGGTTTACCACCTGCCTTTCCGTATGGACGGGTAGATGGAGTGCAGGATGCTTAGTTGCTTTGATGTTGCCGAGGAGCGGGAGTTCCTCGTTCTTATGCAAGTGTCTAGATTAGGGCTCTGATCTAGGGTGTCCTTGCATGTTATTTCTTTTATGACTATGTTGTTTTGTGGAGTTGAGACATTGTTATTTTGAGTTTGAGATCATGTATTTATTATCATGAGATTTTGGAGATGTTGTTTATATGGTTTACATATATTCCGCTGCTATGCTTATGTAATTTGATAATTTATACATGTATGCTGGATTTTGTTTGGTGACGTAGCATCTATTTCTTGAATATGTCTGATGTATTCTCGCATTTATCGCTTAGTATAAATAGGGTGTTACAGGGACCAATGATTATTTTGACTTGGAATTGCGGGAGATTGGGCGGCCCGAGTGCAATTCTGAATCTTTGTAGGAAATTAAATTTAATATATTTTAAAATTATTCCTAGGAAATTAAATAACATAACAAACATGATTGTAGATTTTCTAGGAATAATATTCCCATGATTGTAGATAAATGTTTTTTTTTTTAAATAAACCAAGAACATGAACTTGCATCAATTGACATTTAGACATCTTTGAAAAAAAATACGTTGTGGGGGTTGTATCGTACCCAATGAAATTAAAATAAAAACAAAGAAAGAGGTAAAACAAGCTCTAAGAAAAAACAATAGGTAGGCATTTCAAACTTATTCCTGAAAAATTGTCAACAAAAAAAAAAACTTATCCCTAAAAAAACTCTCGCGACTAAACAGAGGGACATCATCCCATCAAGAAGTACTAGTAATAGAGTGCCCATGATTTGAAGATTATTTATGTATGCATTATCTTTTCATTGAACCTGCGAAGTAAGTGATTCATCTATTTTGAAGCTTCCATAGCACGAGAGCAACATTATTAATACCAAACGCTATAATAAAGTAAGTGTAGCGGAGATGAGAATTCTATGTTGGATGCGTGATAAGACTGGACGTGATATGATTAGAAATGACAATATTAGAGAAAGAGTTGGAGTAGTACCTATGGTAGAGAGAAAATATGTAGTTTCTTTATTAAAGAGGATGGATAAAATGGATGATAGTCAAGTTACAAGAGTCGTAGAAGAAGCGTCGAAAAACTACAAGAACAACCATGTTGTCGATACCATTTAGTAAGATGAGACTTGATTGTTGTCGTATATATTTATGTTTTTTAATGCTTTAATTTAATTAATATTCATGTTAGTATGTCACAATGAAAGGGCATCATTGAAAATTGACAACTCAATGCCAAATTGAAGAAAAATGACTGGAAGACTTCAAAATAAAAACGGGTAAACGTGAAGGGCTAAAACAAAAAGGGGTCCAAAACAAATATCACCCAAAATCGAAATGATTATGTGGAGATTTGAGAGGAATTTTCTTACTAGGATCCAACCTGAATGCAAAACATGTTCCTTGCTCTTCATCATGTGTTTGATGTGATCAACATATGGGAAAAAATTGGCATCTTTTTTTGCTCTATCACGAAGTGCTCGGTGTTGGCAATAGACAACTTTATCTTACAACAACTAACACTCTTAGTTAGTTGAGGGTATTAATGATGAGTTTTTCAGGTTTGATGTCACTAATTTAATTACAACCAAATATCCATGTTTGTTATGATTGTTTGGAGCATTTGACAACAAAAAAATACTTAGAAGAACAAGATTGAGACGGTAGAAAGTGTTGTAAGGAGTGCAAAAAATTTCTTACACTCAAACAACAAGTTCACAGTATGGTAAATCAAAACACTTATACAATTCCCTTAAAAAAAGATCACTGTAGAAAGCAAAAATTAGACTAACAAAGGCACAACAATTAAAGTTGATTTTAATATTGCTCAAAAAGTTTTTAATAAGGGATGACCCAATGAAATTCTAGCTTGTGATGTCTATTCCCTATTAGTGCGTTTTCTAATGATCCTATTGTAACGCCCTAGTTGTTATTTAATTATTTTTGGTTGATTTTGAGTATTTTATATGATTTAAAATGATTTATGTGATAATTTGGTGTATTGTTATTTTATTATTTAGTTGTTTTATTATTTAATGGAATTAAGAGAGAAATAGAATTTTTGGTGTTTTGGAGGTTACATATTAATTATAGGAATTAAGGGGAGTTAAGTGAAATGAAAATGAGTTAAGGAATATTGGGGAGAATAGGAAAAGAGGAGTCAGAAAACATTTTCACGTACAATAGAGAAAACCAGAGTTTTGGGAAAAGGGGAGAGAAGCCAAGAGCAAGGGAGAAGAGCCAAGAGGAGGTTTGATTTTTTGTAGAACTGTTGGAATCATCTTAATTCAGGTAAGGGTGAGGCTAACTTTCAAATAATAATACGTATATGATTTCTGAAATTGAATTGAAAAATGGTGTTCTTGAGTTAGGGTTAGAAAAATTATGAAAAGTTGCTAAATGTTGTGAATTGTGTTGTAGAATGCATGTTTATGAGTTGTTTTAGATGTTGTGCTGTATATAGAACCTGTAAACCTTTTTGTAATTTATTTTGGGTGATCAGGGGATCAAAATTGGGTTTTTGGATGAAAAAGAGTTAGAAAATCCATGAGTTTTGTACTGCCCAGATGAAGCTTCACTTAAGCGAGATTCTCTTCGCTTAAGCGAGCGACCCAGAATTGTAGAATGACCATTCGCTTAAGCGAGATGCAAGCGAACTCTAAGCGAGCGAAATCCTGACTTACGACATTTAGGTCGCTTGAAGCGAGCCACGAGCGAACCTTGAGCGAGCGAGAACCAACCCTTCTGTGAAGAGTTTGCTTAAGCAAACTGGCCTTCGCTTAAGCGAGATAGGTCCTGTACGACCATTTTCTGAATTTTGCTTCGTGCATTAGGACATTAATCTGAGCATTCTAAAATGTTTTCTTGATTTATTTAACCTTGATTATGAAGTGAATAATATAAATGAGAGTATAACTATGTGAATATATGTATATGTATATGTATAATTATATATACCATACTATTGATTTCTGTTGTTGTTGTCGTTGTTGTCCAAGTTGGGAAGTGTGTCATAAATGATTTAGGCACAGTTGTTGTTGTCGTAGTTGTTGCTGTTGTTGTTGTTGAGTTGTATGCAGATATACACATTGAGTCATTCATACTCATACATTGTTGAGGGCTCATGCCCTGGAATGTTAATCATTCAACCGTTGAGGGCTTATGCCCTGGAATGCTCGTTCATTCAATTGTTGAGGGCTCATGCCCTGGGATGCTTTAACCATCCAACACTGTTGAGGGCTCATGCCCTGGAATGCCTTGTCATTCAAACGCGTAAAATGATACCACATGCATATTGCATTAGTAGTTGTCGTCGGTGCATAGTCGTAGTCGTTGTTGTTGGTGAGTCGTTGGTGTCGTATTTGTTGATGGTGTCGTTGTTGCCGTTGTTGATGCTTTTATCATTTAAATAAGAATTGATGTAGCTGTTGTTGAAGATGTTGCTGCCATGTTTATATAAGCTGAATGATGCCTGTTGTTATGAATGTTGTTGTTTTAATTCGATTGATGAATTGTATATATATTATTGTTGTTTGTGAATCTCACCCCTTCTGCTTGGAAATGTTGCTCTTCGTATGGGTAACTTGCAGGTAACGAAGATTAGTTGGATGTCTGGCTCAAAGTGTCCTAGGGCTCTGATACGTAACGGGATGGGGGAAACGTTGTTTTGTCTTTCATTCCTTTATGTATCACATTTAGAAATATGTTGTTGGAGTTTTATGTTGTTAAACAATATTTTGTTTTGTTGAGGTCTTTGAGCCAAGATTCTTGTTGAAGATTGATATTATGTTGAAAAGAATTTTCCGCTACAATTTTTATGAGATTAAATGTTGTTGAACTAAATAGTATATTTCTTATTATGAATTTTTGAAAAGAAATGTAATGCTCCGTTTGTGATTGACTCTGAATTATTTATTATTTGAATATTACGTTGTGGGGATAACGGGGTGTTACACCTATTCCCTATTAGGGGTGCTTTCCAATGAAATTATAGTCTGCCATTTTAACATGTTTATTATATTCTTTAATCAGTTCTGATGAGGTATATATACATAGGCTTAATCTACTCTTGGTAGTGATATGATGGACTAGGCATATACATTAATTGAGGCTATAATAGTACTATTTGTAAAACTACCAATGCTATAAAAGTACATATAGTTACTAGCTGTTATTTGTCATTTATTGCATAACTTTATAATTTAATAGCAATATATCCTCCTTTATTAGGCATTTAATGAAAATATATTACGATGAAAAAAACATCTATTTAAACCCTATAATGCTCACTTATTTGACACTTTTATATATTTAAAAAACTCTCATATTCTCCTATCAGGATGGTGATTCCATAATTTTTTTGTTCACGTTGTCTATGTCTTGAATGAGTTGCGAAGAAGTTGATCCAAATGTCATGTTTAACAATCATTACTTCTGCAGAGATAAATTTGTATCACAATCGGGGACAATTAACAGTAGAGAGGAAAGTAAAGTATTGGATGCATTGCATATGAATATGATGAACAAATAAACCAACCCTAAGTAGTCTACTGAAGATGGGCAACTCCACTACATATAAAACACATAACAAGTAAGTATTTATCTTCATCCTACTAGTTTGATACATAACAAATATTTTATTTGAGTATTCTACAATAAATTAAAGTTTAAAACTGATTTTTTTTCACTAAATCATACAAAACTGAAACTCATTCAAACTCAAGAAATTAAAGTTTAAAGCTAGACTTTTTCCACTAAATCATACAAAACTTAAACTCTTAAAACTCAAAATAGCTAGATTTGTTTCACTAAACCATACAAAACCTAAGACTTAAATTGAAATTCAAAGTCAAGAAAAGTTTGAAAATTGATTTTTTTTTCAATAAATCACTAAATCATACATAAGTTAAACTTAAACTCAGACTTAAGATATTTTCATGCAAAGTTGGAATTTTTTTTTCGAATAATCACTAGGTCACAATATCATAATTGAGTATTGCTAAAAGGAAACATAGTATGATGGTACTGACCAGAGCAGGGAGATTACTAGCAAAACAGGCTCCAACATCTTCCTGAGTATTAAGACACAAATATAAACAATCAAAATTAAATTCCAGCTTCCTAAAATGTTGTAGAATAATTACTACAAACTGCAACTTAATGAACAAACATGATTATAGCTAAAAACAACAACTCCTATTCACTACAAGATTTTTTTTTTTGAAGGGTGCAAGGAAACTGCTATTAAGGTTTCTAAGTAAAAAAGAGATGATGCATAAAAGTAAAATAACATTCCCACTTTTTTTGGGATTTAAAGTGGTTAACTTAATGACTAATGAAAAAGAAAACCACTTAAAATGGCCGAAGATATTTGGAGCAAGGGATAACTATCAAATCTTTCGGCAACTACCATTTCCTTAATCCCTTGCTTAATTACTAAAAGGCAAACCCACCCAAATAAAAGTCAAGCCAAACCACACATTTTGTCGAGCTCTTTTAATGTGGTGTCAATCTATCACCAAAAATAGAATTTCATATTTAAATTTAATTTTCAAGAGAATATTAGAGTTCAAGATAGAAATTGGGAATGTGTGATATATACATAAATGAATATCCAAATAAATTAGAAAAACGATAAAGGTCTCAAAGAAAAATTGGGAGATTAAATTTTTATGCAAATTGTCCACAAAAGAAAGAAGATTTTTTATTAAACAAATTAACATTTTTTATCTGATAATCCAAATGCAAAAATAGAAAATGGAGCAAGCAATCAAGAGTTACAAATCAATAATAGAACATATTCAAAATTAACATTTTCTAATATGTTGTTGAGTGACTTGAGTCTAAGGTGGCACAAAACTTTTAGCTGTAAATAATTGAGGTATGTAATTGATGAATATTCTTAACAAAAGGAATAGCAAACACTCACGCAGAGGGAAAAAACAACTTCTTTTTTTTTACCTGGGAGAACATTAGATGTTTGACAATGTCTTTGAGCTTCAGCAATGGTATGCTGAAACATAAGTAAAAAAAAAATAATAATATCATCTTTGCTTGGAAAAATCGAATATGAAATAATAAAATTGATAAATAAATGCTCACCACATAGACAACTTTAGGTTGCCGATGACCGGGTACGTCCATGAAATATAACATCCAGCTGAGAGCTTAGATAAAACAGTATAAGGTGGCAATTTGTTTGTCTTCATTTGCTCCAACTGCTAAATTTTAACATATACAAAGTATGAGTACATGTACAAACTATTTAAAATGCCTAAAACAACAGAGCATTAGACTACCAAACTAATATGGAAAGGGCATTAGCCCCCTTCCAACGAACCTACTCCACGGATAACTTTAAAGTCTCTTAATTTACTGCTAATAACGCAAACAAATCAAGAGTCAACTCACACATATCACTCAGGTGGGTACTATGGAGGTACTGCAAAGGAATAAGAGAAGGGACTATAGTTAAAGGAGTTTAGACTTCAAAAAAGAATTTTCACTTTGATGTTAAGACCTAGACTCATCAAGATAATATTTGAAACCAAACAACTGTCCAATTTATAAACAAAAACAGTATTTTCAAATTCTAATAAACAAACAGAGGATATACACGTTGGAAAGATAGAGAAAAAAATTCTGAAATTTTCCAGAATAAAAATGTGACTAACTTTTACACTCAGATAAAAATTCTACATATAAATGAAGATGACTTTTTATTCTATATTTCAATTTGGAATCTTCTAAAAAATAACAATAATAAATAAAGGGTATTTCATCTAATAAAAAAACTACTTTTTTACAATGAAATAAAAAAAATGGGCATAAAAAATCTACAGATTTGTACCAAAAATCCCCTTGATGACAGATCTATAGATAAATCAAAACTTAACATTCATTTTTTCCTTAAAAAAATACACAAAATGGGATAGGAACCACACCCTCGAACAATAGGACTTTATATTTGCTTTAAACCATAGATTCACAAAAATAGTGAAAAAGAACCACCAAACCTCAAACAACATGACTTTATATTAATTGCCAACAACTTAACCTATTTTTTTCCTTACTAAAATTTGCATGCAATGATCGCAGGTCACGATCAAAGGAACAATTACGGCGGCGGCGACTTCCGGTATGGTGGTCACCGGTAAAGATGCCCATGTCGTGAAATAAAATAGTTAGCAGAGAACTCATATGACGAGGATCAGAGATCTACTACTCAACTCCGCTAAAGTAGCTTGAAGGCTGTCAGAAATGGAGTTTTCGACGGCGACGGCGAAGGTTCTCAAATCTACTATTTTGGAAAACAAGTGGTATACAAGTATAGATCACAGAGAGAGAAAGATAGTTGTGTTAATCTCGCAGCCAAATGAAGCTTTAGAGCGACAAAGAAGGTCATAAGAGAGTGTGTGAAGCAGGGGAGAGTAAAGAGTTTATTAGTTTTCTTTTCACGAAAATGGGATAAATCAGAAAATGGGTTTTATGCGGGTTTTTTTTTTGGAGGGGTTTTATGCGGTTTTATTAAATATAATAATGTAATCAGAATTTTTTTTTGAAGACCTTTATTTCATATTCGATCATTTTAAATCAGAATTTCATTTGCTCCAGTTCTATTAAATATAATAATGCAATTTAAATGTATGATTTAATTTGTGCGATCATGAAACAATAAGAGTCGGTCTATGTTTCCTTTCAACTAACACTAGATATGACAAGGGTTGTTTTGATTTGGGTTAAATATATTTTTAGTCATCGTAAAATCATGATATTTTTAAGTTTACTCTAAAAGTTTAAAACCACAATGTGACTATTCATTTATTTGCTAACAAATTTGGGATCTAGATTGTGTGTAGTAAAAAAAAGCACACAGTTTCACACAGTTTGGGATCACTGCCATTGATTGGAGATCGAATGGTCAAGAATACACATTATCAAAACATAACTATAAATAATCACAGACGTCGATTTCAGATCAAACGGCTACGATGAATAACTATATGACGCAGTTGCTGCGTCAAATTCAATTCCACAAATTTGTGTGGTATGGTATTCTCCTGACATAATTTTGGTTGCTTTGTTTAATTTTATAATTGGAACTATGGTTCCTTACTAAATTAGTTTGTAATCAATCAATGTATGGTAACCTTTATTTCCTATGTACTATTGTGTATAACTGTAGTACCCTAATTTTGTCCAGGAAAATTTCAAAAAAAAATCACAAGAATATGTTTCAATTTGTTTAATTTTATTGTTTTTCATCGATTAATAATTTCCTCCAAAAAAATTCATAAAAAAAAAAAAAAAGAAGAATAAAAGAAACTTGAAATAAGGTGACATCATCAAGGTGATGTCATCAAAGTGACATCACCAAGATGATGTCACATGATAACTTGCATCCAACAAAGTGTGACTTGGTTCCCAAGCTTCAAAAAGCAACCATACTCAAACTTGAGCTCCAAGTCTCATTTCACCTATAAATAGATATAGAACTTGTCATTCAAAAAGAGGAAAAAGGAAGAGGATTTATTTTAGAGAAAGGAAGCTTGAGGAGAGGAAGAAACAACACTACAATCTTTTTAAGTCTTACAACATTTTTTCATCATCCATCAACAATACAAATCAATACAACAACACAAAACCACCACAAATCAACAAAAATCACTACATCACCACCACCAAAACCAAACAGCCCCTTTTCTTATATTTTTCCTCCTATTCTCCCCCTTCAAAGGTACTCTCTCTCTCTCTCTCTCTCTCTCTCTCTCTCTCTCTCTTTTGTATGCTGAGCTCGAGCTTGTCTTCCTCGACCTCAGCTTTATAACCCCGAGTTTGAGCCTGTCATCCTCAACCTCAGCTTTATAACCCTGAGTTTGAGCCTGTCATCCTCGACCTCAGCATTATAACTGAGAGCTTGAGCTTGTCTTCCTCAACCTCAACTTTATAACCCTGAGTTTGAGCCTGTCATCCTCAACCTCAGCATTATAAACGAGAGCTTGAGCTTGTCTTCCTCAACCTCAGCTTTATAACCCCGAGTTTGAGCCTGTCATCCTCAACCTCAGCATTATAACTGAGAGCTTGAGCTTGTCTTCCTCAACCTCAGCATTATAGCCCAGAACTACGTAGCTTTGATTTCTCCATCGCACCTGGAGATACGTAGGAGCAAGATCAAACTCTTGTCAAGCACACTAATAAAAAACTCCTTTTTGGTCTTTAAATCATTTTTTTTCTCTTTTATTCTTTGCAAACATTTTTCATAATGATAAGGAAACAAACATAAAACTAACACCTAATTAAGCGCTAAACTAATTAACGGTTCCCGTTGGATACAACGGATGCGATGGGTGCTAATACCTTCCCCTCGCATAACCGATTCCCGAACCCGAATTTTGGTCGTACTGACCTTGTTCTCGTTCTCAAAGGGGTTTATCGACGTTCCCCTTTTCAAAAAATAAAACTTCGGTGGCGACTTTACTATTTAGCGAGAGCTTTACGCCCGCGCATTTTTCCCGCCACTTCAGCTGGCGACTTCACTGGGGATGAAAAATGAATCAAACCTAGTTAGTTAGTTTAGCTTTCAGTGTTAACTCGTTTGTTTTCCATGTTTGTTTATCCTTGATCTCATTTGCTTTATTTTATTTCTGCTTTATTTATTTATTTTGTTTATTTATTTTCGCATTTATATTATTATGCTATTGTATCGGGGATGTGCTATTCAAAACACTTTTGAGTGGAGCTCTACACCCGAGCTTGAAAAAACCTAGGTTTAGGATGGCGGTTGCGTAGTATTGGCTTTCGAGATAGACATCTCGTTTAGTCAATATGTAGACCCCGCTTAGAGTTGGTCTTTTCGTGAAAGGTCATCCATATAATGGTTAACCCGTTATTATGGTGAAATTCCGAATTGGACCCATAACTCTAAGGACCTTCTTTTTAGAACCTCTTCAAACTTTGGTGTTTGTATGGGCTTCCGAGGTAGACATCTCGTTTGGTTAGTACAAACCCCGCCTAGAAGAGACGCACTCGTAAAAGTTTGTCGTATAATGGTTAACCCGTTATTATGACAAAATTCGGAGATGCCTCCATAACTCTAGGTACTCCTAACTAAAAAAAACTTTAGAACTATCCTTGGTGAGAACCTTGATATAGAAAGCACATAATACTAAGCCCTCATAGGGAGCCTTCCCTTTAAGTTTTGTTCCTCAATTATCCATACCCACACAATACATACATGCATTGCATCCTCATGCATAAAATCATTTTCTTAACATACAAGTTTGCAGTTCCCTAAAAGCTAATCACAAAAGAAAAAAAAACTTTTCATGCATTTGCATTAACATCATACGTAACATGCATACATTCGTTTTCATACCCAAAACTCATTCCCTTTATTATTACGAAGGAATTCCTACAACCCAAACTGATTCATCGGCATTCGCATTACACTCGAAGCAACGCGCGAAGGATCATGGAAGAGATTGAACAAAACCAAGAAGTCATGAGACAAGACATCAACCAGCTGAATGGGAAGTTGGATCGGTTGATGGATATCCTCCAAGAACATGCAAACAGAGAACAGTACGTGCATCCTCCAGTAGTGGAAAATGTTATTCCCGAGCCACAACCAACTTCTGCAACAGTTGTTGGTTGGCCTCCATTTGGTCTTCCTCCAGGCTACATGCCTCCACAGTTGGAAGACCCTACTGAAAGTGGTCCGTCTCAGCCTCGTCCTGTTCAAGCATCAGTGCCTCGTCCAAATGGAACTCCTGTGATGCAAGAGAATGTTGATATTACCGCAAGATTTCCAATACCTCAAGGTACAATAGAAAATCCATTGTTAGTGTATCATTCTTCCAACCCGTCAGGCCCTCATAGGGAGCATACTGAGCCTTCTTTAGATGGACGACCACCTGTAGTGGTTAAAAATGAAGAATCTAAAGGGAAAATTCTCGCTTTAGAAGAACAAGTCAAGGCAATGGAAGGAAATAATGAGTTCGAGTTTGATGCGCTTGATATGTGTTTGGTCTCAAATGTGGTGATTCCCCCAAAATTCAAAATACCGGATTTTGAAAAATACAAAGGTTTGACTTGTCCTCGCAATCACTTGATTATGTATTGCAGAAAGATGGGTATAGCTGCTCAAGATGATAAGCTCTTCATCCTTTTCTTCCAAGATAGTCTCAGCGGAGCTTCTTTGAACTGGTATATGCATCTCGAGAAGAGTCGGGTCCGGACTTGGAAGGACTTAGCTGAAGCCTTTGTCAAACAGTACAAATACAACATGGGTATGGCGCCAGATAGGATGCAACTGCAGGATTTAACCAAAAGGGGAACAGAAACATTCAAGGAATATGCACAGCGGTGGAGAGAATTAGCATCGCAAGTTGAACCACCTTTGTCCGAAAGAGAGCTTGTACGAATTTTCATAAGCACCCTACAAGCTCCATACTATGAAAAGGTGATAGGAAGTGCCTCATCTGGTTTCTCCGAGCTTGTCATTATTGGGGAAATGGTGGAAGTGGGTTTAAAGAATGGAAAGATCCCGAATGTCCAAAGTGGTCAAGGTGCTGTAAGGAAATTTCCGACCTCTTTTCCGAAAAAGAAGGAAGGAGAAAACAATGTTGTAATGGTTGATCCTCGAAATTCCTATCATCCACCTGCAAATGCCTATCATTCCCCTATTCTTCAAGTACCATACCAAGATCAATATTATGTTGCCGCAGCAGCACCTGCGCAATATCAACAACAATCACCTCAAAAGCCTCAGTATCAGCCTGCTCGTCCAAATCATTGGAGTCAAAGCTCAGGTCAGAATCAATATCGACCTCCCAACAATCAGCGACCAAGTCAGATTGACCCGATCCCTATCCCGTACAGCCAGCTTTGGCCGCTCTTGATAAAGAATTCTTTAGTAATGCCTCGAAATGTTAGACCTTTGGAACCTCCATATCCACATTGGTATAATCCAAATGCCAAATGTGAGTTTCATTATGGAGCAATTGGCCATTCCATTGAAGATTGTAGAGCACTTAAAGAGACGGTACAAAAGCTAGTTGAGAACAAGAGCCTGTCCTTCAAAGAGAATGTGCCCAATGTGAAGAGCAATCCTTTGCCAGGTTATAATGGGCCAAGCGTCAATGTTGTGGAGGGAAGTGAAGACTTTGACGAGATTAAAAGAGTTGAAGAAGTAAGAACTCCTTTGCTGGTGGTCCATACCAAGCTAGCCAAATATAGTTTGGTCAAAGGAACTCACGACAATTGCGAAGAATGTGCCATAAGCCCCGAAGGTTGTCAGTTGGTCAAAGAGCAAGTGCAAGAATTAATGAATCAATGCATATTGCAAATCAGTCGAGCAAGAAAGATGGCAGGTGTTTCAGTTATTGAGCCGCATTTTGAAAACAACACAAAAGCCCCAAAACCTGTCGAGATCCTTTATGAAAAAAGAGACGTTAATTCATTGATGAACCAGAGGCAGCCTGTTGTCATTTCTGTTCCATCACCATTTCCTTACAAAAGCTCCAAAGCAGTACCTTGGAATTATGATGCAACCGCCTTTGTCCATGAACCAGAAGAAAGGGCTAAGGACGAACCTATGAAGGCGATGGATGGTGTTACTCACATTTCCGAAGGAAGTGGAATGACCCGAAGTGGTCGAATCTTTGTTCCCAATCAACTTAGAAAAGAAAGCAATAAGGCAGTAGTAGAAGCTCATAAAAGGAAAGAAGCTCCCGGTCAAGACAAAGGGCAGGAATTCGGTGATCAGTTAGCATCAAGGGAGGATGATGAGTTCCTAAAAATCATCAAGAGGAGTGAATACAAAATAGTTGATCAACTAAACCAAACTCCTTCCAAGATATCCATCCTTTCGCTACTTCTAAACTCCGAGGCGCATAGGAAGGCATTGCTGAAAGTGTTGAATCAGGCGCATGTAAGCCAAGATGTTACGGTAGACCATTTTGATGGGATAGTTGCCAATATCACTGCTAGTAGTTCTCTAAGCTTTAATGATGAAGATTTACCCGCAGAGGGGAAAGCCCACAATAAGGCATTACACATATCAACAATGTGTAATGACACTGTCCTTGCAAGAGTGTTAGCTGATACTGGTTCATCGTTGAATGTGCTGCCAAAGTCCACTCTCAACAAGATGTCTATTGATGGAGTCCATATGAAGCCCAGCTCTTTAATTGTGAAAGCTTTCGACGGGTCTAGAAGATCCGTCATTGGAGAGGTATGCCTTCTAATCCAGATAGGCCCGCACACTTTTGATATCACTTTCCAAGTGATGGATATCAACCCAGCCTATAGTTGCCTATTGGGACGCCCATGGATCCATGCGGCCGGTGCTGTGACATCTACCTTACACCAAAAACTAAAATTTGTGGTGGGTGATAAATTGATCATTGTTGCTGGCGAAGAAGATATCTTTGTAAGTCATCTATCCTCCTTCCAATATGTGGAAGAAAATGAAGGATCTTTGGAAACTGCTTTTCCAAGCTTTAGAGGTCGCCAACGCCGTGGCAGTGTATGATAAAACTTGTGTTAGGAAACCTAAATTCCTTGCTCCCTTGTGGAATGACGGTAAGCTATTTACTAAAGGAGGAGGCTCCAAAGGTTGTGAACAGTTGTGGGATATGCCTATGAAAAGAGACAAGCATGGAGTGGGGTACAAACCATCCATGGAAAAGAATAATGTTGTGAAGCTACCCATGGATAAGATTCAAGAAACTTTCCGTAGTGTGGGTTTTGCTAATGAAGATCAAGTAGCTGCCATTGAAGATGTTCTAGAGGATAAGGAGATACCTTGTTTGGTCTACCACTGCTCTCCGAATGCAAGCCTCAAGAACTGGAATGCCGTTGAAATCCCAGAGATATTTTCTTTTTCAAAGTAATGTTTATCATGTTTTTTAAATTCTTTTGCTCTGCCCAAGGCATAAGAATAACTTTGTAGGGCACCCGTTTATTTCAGATGTTGAATCATCATCAATAAAAAGTTTTGTTTTCCATTACTCTCTATTCCTTCATTTATGCATTTATTTTTTACAAAATGGCAATCTTTTCCATTCTTTTGTTTATTTTTGTTCATCTTTCTAAAAATCATCATAAAAAAAAAACATGCAGATCCCTGAATAAACCCATTGAACATGATACCACTACAATCCTGCATAACCTTGAGCTCCCCATCAGCCAAGCTGAAGAGGATTGTGAAAGCGATTATGAGCTTCCTGATGAGTTGGCAAGATTGTTAAAGCAAGCGTCTAACGAAATACAGACTACGACTCAATCCAGCTAAGTGCACCTTTGGTGTCAGATCCGGGAAGTTACTTGGTTTCATCGTTAGTCAACGAGGAATTGAGGTTGACCCTGACAAGGTACGTGCAATCCAAGATATGTCGGCTCCTCGTACAAAAAAAGAAGTCCGTGGTTTTCTAGGGAGATTGAACTTCATCTCTAGATTCATTTCTCATCTCACCGCTACTTGTGAACCAATATTCAAATTGCTACGCAAGGATCAGGCCATCATATGGAATGAGAATTGCCAAAAGGCATTTGAAAAGATCAAACAATACTTGCAAGAACCACCCATCTTGATACCTCCCGTTCCTGGAAGACCTCTCATTATGTACTTAACAATATTGGATGAATCCATGGGATGTGTGTTGGGGCAACATGATGAAACTGGTAGAAAGGAGCATGCCATATATTTTTTGAGCAAAAAGTTCACTGATGTTGAAACAAGGTATACCCTTCTAGAAAGAACTTGTTGCGCCTTGGCATGGGCTGCCCACCGTTTGAGACAATACATGATTTGTCACACAACGTGGTTGATATCAAAGATGGATCCAATTAAATACATCTTTGAGAAACCCGCTCTGACTGGAAGGATTGCCCGCTGGCAAATGTTGTTATCCGAGTATGATATCATGCATGTAACTCAGAAAGCTATCAAAGGAAGTGTGCTAGCAGATCACTTGGCTCATCAACCAATGGAAGACTATCAGCCCATACACTTTGACTTCCCAGATGAGGATATTATGGTTGTAAAAGATGATGAAGTCGTAGGAGATGATGAAGGACCTGAGCCAGGAGCTAGATGGATGCTTGCATTCGATGGGGCATCTAATGCCATGGGGCATGGGGTTGGAGTCGTTCTGATCTCTCCAAAGGATGGTTATATCCCCTTCACAGCAAGATTATGTTTTGACTGCACAAATAATATGGCGGAATATGAAGCATGTATCCTGGGCCTTGAGGTTGCCATCGACTATAGAATCAAGATCTTGGAAGTGTATGGAGATTCAGCCCTAGTCATTTACCAAATAAAAGGAGAATGGGAAACACGTCATCCCAAGCTAACCCCGTATCGTGATCATGTCTTGAAGCTAATGAAATACTTTGACGAAATCACCTTCCATCATATCCCTAGAGAAGAGAATCAAGTGGCAGATGCTCTAGCTACGTTATCATCAATGTATAAAGTAAAGTTTCACAATGAAGCGCCACTTATAAAAGTGGAGCGCAGGGACGAGCCAGCATTCTGTTTATCAATTGAAGAGACGTCTGATGGCAAGCCATGGTACCATGACATCAAGACCTACCTCGAAAATCAAGAATATCCTGCAAATGTCTCAAATAGGGATAAGAAGACCTTGAGGCGGCTAGCAACTAAATTCTTTCTGAATGGTGATGTGTTATACAAAAGAAACCACGACATGGTTCTTCTCATATGTGTGGACAAACATGAGGCAGACTTGCTCATCAAGGAAATCCACGAAGGGTCCTTTGGTACTCATGCCAATGGACATGCAATGGCTAGAAGAATCCTAAGGGTTGGGTACTATTGGATGACCATGGAATCCGATTGTTTCAGTTACGCAAGGAAATGCCACAAGTGTCAAATCTACGTTGATAAGGTGCACGTTCCACCAACTCCCTTGAATGTGATGGCAGCACCTTGGCCGTTCTCTATGTGGGGCATCGACATGATTGGACCCATTGAACCTCGAGCTTCAAATGGACACCGATTCATCCTAGTTGCCATCGACTACTTCACCAAATGGGTTGAAGCTATTTCATATGCCAATGTAACAAAGCAAGTGGTAGTCCGGTTCATCAAAAAGGAGATAATATGTCGCTACGGACTCCCTAACAAGATCATCACTGACAATGGCTTGAACAACAAAATGATGAAAGAGTTGTGTGAAAGTTACAAAATCGAACACCATAACTCTTCACCATACCGGCCAAAGATGAACGGAGCCGTGGAAGCAGCAAACAAGAACATCAAGAAAATCGTTCAAAAGATGATGAAAACATATAAAGATTGGCATGAAATGCTCCCCTTTGCCTTACATGGGTATAGGACTTCGGTTCGCACCTCGACAAGGGCAGCCCCGTTCTCTCTGGTATACGGCATGGAGGCAGTCCTCCCCATTGAGGTGGAAATCACCTCAATGAAAGTCTTGATGGAGACCAAACTGGAAGAGGCAGAATGGGTCCAAGCGAGATTTGATCAGCTAAATCTCATCGATGAGAAGCGGTTGACAGCATTATGCCATGGCCAGTTATATCAAAGCAGGCTCAAGAAGGCATTCGACAAGAAGGTCCATCCTCGAGAGTTTCGAGAAGGTGAATTAGTGCTCAAAAATATCTTACCCATACACAAGGATTCACGTGGAAAGTGGACCCCGAACTATGAAGGCCCTTATGTAGTGAAGAAAGCCTTCTCCGGAGGAGCCTTGATACTCACAACAATGGACAGCGAGGATTTTCCACGTCCTGTGAATTCCGATGCAGTCAAGAAATATTATGCCTAATAACAAAAGAGCGCCCGCTAAGTTGAAAATCTGAAAGGGCAACTTAGGCAAAAAGGGGCATCCCGATGGACTGAAAACTCGAAAGGGCAGTCCAGGAAAAAAGTTAGGGATATAAAAAACAAAAAAAAAACCCGCTAAGTCGAAAACCTGAAAATGCGATTTAGGCAAAAGTTGGGAAAAAGAAAAAAGGCTGGTAACTACATCCGAACAATCTGCTCCTAACATCAACTGAAGAGCCAATTCATGTGGTATCCCCAGAAGCAGGTTATTGAGGGTTTAGGGTTATTAAGAAAGTTGCGGTTGTCATGACTCAATGGGAACTTCCAGTGTTTTCCCTATTGCCATTTTTATTCATTTTTGTGAAGTAACACCTTTAGTGTGCTACCATTCCATGTACTAAGTCATGTTTGACCATCAATAAAATGCATCTTTCTATCTATTTTTATCATTTTTTATTTTTGTTTTTGTTTTTTCCTCTCATCCCCAATAAATGCTATTTATTTTTGATGATACAATTTTGAAATAAAAATAATAACATCAGGTTTTTGAACCATGATCACTTTGATTTTTAAAAAAAAAAATATCTGAAGGAAATTGACGATTCTAGTGAGATGTTGTGTCTCGCAAATTCCTCAGAGCAACAATGAGTGATTTCGCTTCTGTAGCATAATCAATAGCTACACAATATACAAACTGCCTATGCAAGCACAAGATGTTGAAAGCTCCGTCAGCAGCCATTCATTTGAAGCTTCAAGAGCGCTTGGTGTTGCGATTGCCGAAGGATCAGAAACCCCTAAATAATGCACCTTAACCATTTTTACCCCATAAAATTCCCAAAGCCCGATCATGCTTGGCACCCAATCACAATTGAAGCCCAACATGTCATTGGCTTGTCCCAAAAGTCAGCATAATACATGCATCATATTGTACACATTCATTAGCATGCATCTCATATTGTATCATACTTTCCCCCCTGTGAAATCCCTCATCCAGCAAGGTTTCTTACACCCCCTCGTGAGTTACCCGTGTTCCCCAGTGAATTTCAATCCAACACTCCTTAGTGAGTTATCCCTGTGTTCCCCAGCAAACCTCATTCAAGAACTTCCCCATAAAGTTTTTCTTGAAAAACCCCCAACGAATCTCTTCTCAAACTATCCCAATCCCTAGGGGACTTACTCATATCCACTAAAGTTTCCCGGTGAAAACTCCCCCAGTGAGTCCACCCAACATCATATCATTATCGTTTCACCAACATCAGATTGGTGACGATCATATCACATTCATATCTTTATCATTTAACCAAGGCCCACTTGGTGGTAATCGGTCAAACATCCCTTTTCCCAGTGAATCGACCTTCAGTGCAGGCGGCTGAATAAGATCACCTTCTTGCCCAGGTATCGACCTTCAGCGTAAGCGGCTGAATAAGATCACCTTTCTCCTCAAGGATCGACCTTCAGCGTAAGCGGCTGAATAAGATCACATTTACCCTTCAGTGGATCAACCTTCAGTGCAAGCGGCTGAATAAGATCACCTTTTTCCGATTGACCTTCAGTGTAAGCGGCTGAGTAAGATCATCTTCTTCCACAGGGATTAACCTTCAGTGGAAGCGGCTAAATAAAATCACCTTCCTCCTCATGGATCGACCTTCAGTGCAAGCGGCTGAACAAGATCACCTTTTTCATTCCTCCTTAGGGATCAACCTTCAGTATAAGCGGCTGAATAAGATCATTTTTCCTTCCTAGTGAATCGACCTTCAGTGTAAACGGCTGAATAAGATCATCACCTTCTTCCGATCCACCTCCAGTGCAAGCGGCTGGATATGATCAACCTCCCCTCAGTAGAGGCATTTGTCCGTATCGTTTCACCAGGTTGAGACTGGCAACAATCAAACCCGTTTTGTCTAACCAGAATCCAACTAGTGACGATCATTATCATTCATGTCGATCTAAGTACCAGCCATGCCTGGAGACGATCATTTTCTTTCAAATCTAAGTACCAGCGTTAGCCTGGAGACGATCATTTTTTTTAACATCACCATTTTACACTTTTTCCTTACCATATTATGAGTTTTCTCATTATCTTGAAGGACCAAAATTCGGGTCCTTATATTTACTTATCTTTTACAACGATAATATGAAAACAATCGTATTCGTATTTTCTAGTAAAATATAATTAAATAGGGGCAGCTGTAGTACCCTAATTTTGTCCAGGAAAATTTCAAAAAAAAAATCACAAGAATATGTTTCAATTTGTTTAATTTTATTGTTTTTCATCGATTAATAATTTCCTCCAAAAAAATTCATAAAAAAAAAAGAAGAATAAAAGAAACTTGAAATAAGGTGACATCATCAAGGTGATGTCATCAAAGTGACATCACCAAGATGATGTCACATGATAACTTGCATCCAACAAAGTGTGACTTGGTTCCAAGCTTCAAAAAGCAACCATACTCAAACTTGAGCTCCAAGTCTCATTTCACCTATAAATAGATATAGAACTTGTCATTCAAAAAGAGGAAAAAGGAAGAGGATTTATTTTAGAGAAAGGAAGCTTGAGGAGAGGAAGAAACAACACTACAATCTTTTTAAGTCTTACAACATTTTTTTCATCATCCATCAACAATACAAATCAATACAACCACACAAAACCACCACAAATCAACAAAAATCACTACATCACCACCACCAAAACCAAACAGCCCCTTTTCTTATATTTTTCCTCCTATTCTCCCCCTTCAAAGGTACACACACTCTCTCTCTCTCTCTCTCTCTCTCTCTCTCTCTCTCTCTCTCTCTCTCTCTTTTGTATGCTGAGCTCGAGCTTGTCTTCCTCGACCTCAGCTTTATAACCCCGAGTTTGAGCCTGTCATCCTCAACCTCAACTTTATAACCCTGAGTTTGAGCCTGTCATCCTCGACCTCAGCATTATAACTGAGAGCTTGAGCTTGTCTTCCTCAACCTCAGCTTTATAACCCTGAGTTTGAGCCTGTCATCCTCAACCTCAGCATTATAAACGAGAGCTTGAGCTTGTCTTCCTCAACCTCAGCTTTATAACCCCGAGTTTGAGCCTGTCATCCTCAACCTCAGCATTATAACTGAGAGCTTGAGCTTGTCTTCCTCAACCTCAACATTATAGCCTAGAACTACGTAGCTTTGATTTCTCCATCGCACCTGGAGATACGTAGGAGCAAGATCAAACTCTTGTCAAGCACAATAATAAAAAAACCAAAAACATTTTCTTGCGCCCAGAACTACATAGCTTTGATTTCTCCATCGCACCTGGAGATACGTAGGAGCAAGATCAAACTCTTGTCAAGCACACTAATAAAAAACTCCTTTTTGGTCTTTAAATCATTTTTTTTTTCTCTTTTATTCTTTGCAAACATTTTTCATAATGATAAGGAAACAAACATAAAACTAACACCTAATTAAGCGCTAAATTAATTAACGGTTCCCGTTGGATACAACGGATGCGATGGGTGCTAATACCTTCCCCTCGCATAACCGATTCCCGAACCCGAATTTTGGTCGCACTGACCTTGTTCTCGTTCTCAAAGGGGTTTATCGACGTTCCCCTTTTCAAAAAATAAAACTTCGGTGGCGACTTTACTATTTAGCGAGAGCTTTACGCCCGCGCATTTTTCCCGCCGCTTCAATAGTCAACTGTAAATTCAATTAAAAAAATATTAATGGCACCGTTAATTCTACGTGTGCGTCCGCACAGGTACCTACACTAGTACTCTTTACATACCTTCAATAATTTGTTGGAAGCCCCTTTCATGTGGTTTCTTTAAGTGCACTGTAGATGGTGTTCTTCTTTTTCCACAACAATTTCTGGCCATGGACATGTATGTTGATCACAAGGATCACGTTGTTATGGCACGCACTGATGGGAGGCACATGCATCTTCAACCCATAAAATGTGAAGTGTGGGGCATTTTCCCTCCCATGCATACTAGCTTCTAAGTTGAGAAATGTCATCCTTAAAATTGATTGCAAAGTTTTTTTATGATATTAATGATGTTAAAATCAACGATGTAATTTAAGACTGAATTCCCCTTCTCAAATAAAAAAGATATTAAATGTAATTCAATAGTCTAATTTATCTCTTGTGGAGGAGAATGCAATTTTCTTTAATATATTTTGTAGAGAGCATTTTAATATAAAAGATAAGAGTCGTGTAATGAGCATCTCTTAAGGAGATGAAAATGTAATTTACTCAAAAATAATATGTATTATTCATGACAAATTTCTATAGAATAATGCCCGTCAAAATTGATAATTATTTTTAGAGTTAACTTTATATTGTGATATAGACATTTTTTGTGAGTAAACCCCGATTAGATCGTAACACCCGATAGACATTTTTATAAAATTGCGAGCAATTTGAGGAACTTAGTGAGCAATCTCCCAAGCTCATGGTCACAAATTGATAGTCATATGGTCACAAGAACAGCACCTCGGGTTGATCCTGATCGTTGCACCGATCTCTAACTCACCCCTACATCCGTTGCCGAATTTCACAGAAGCAATTATGTCGAGCTCAACTATATAAGAGTGGATCTGCGCCGCGCCCAAGTACTATCACATTTTACATGCTTTTTTCCCACCTCTCTCTCTCTCTCTCTCTCTCTCTCTCTCTCTCTCTCTCTCTCTTTCACATTTAATTTGCATATTTTAGTGGATTTACACATGGTCAGAACTCTAACCT
This sequence comes from Medicago lupulina, assembly GCA_958299785.1. Taxonomy (NCBI): domain Eukaryota; kingdom Viridiplantae; phylum Streptophyta; class Magnoliopsida; order Fabales; family Fabaceae; genus Medicago; species Medicago lupulina. The sequence continues at coordinate 49,625,498 of OY283141.1, read as the reverse complement.
GAATGCTTACTGAGAAATTTTATTGTTATGCCAATTGCCTTTTATGATATTTGTTATGTTCATGTCAAGCTCTGCGAGGCTTTCCGTCTTTGAAGAGTATAGGCCGTCTGTCATCAGGCAGAATATATGTTCCCCCTTTATTTTATATATGCTGCTAGTTTCATATTTATCATTACAAGATTAGATTTAGGTTAAAGATGAGAAGGTTGGATCTGCAATAGTTCCTCTCACCTGCTCCTTCTCTACAAATAGAAAAAAATACGAGTTAGCGATTTTGTGGGTAGTGGGGTATTAGGGTCTATGTTCTCAAGTCCCTAGGGGAAATATATGGATGAATTAGGCAATTAAAATATTTTGAAAGATAATTTATCTTTTCCCTAGTTACACTACTTCTACAACAATTTTTTCCTATTAAATGATTGACGGTATCCCTGGCATATTTATCAAATGTAAATAGAAAACTTCAACTTTCAAGTTAGCATGTGTCAATATTTTATTGTAGTTTTCTTTAGGAAGTTATCCAGTTAGTCTTACTGAAATACTAACTTCCAAAATATTTCAGGGAACAATCAAAATGACTTATCAAAGTCAAATCTGTAAATGGATGACATTTCTTCATCTAGCAGGTGAGAATTGCCTAATAAATCTTAATTCTGATGGTTTTTTTATTTGGATTTCAGATGTATTATTTAACTTATGCTTAACTGTTCATATTAATTTGCAGAAAGACTAAGATGTCATTCCGCTTGTTCTTCTGAGAGCTTCAGTCTGATCTTAGTGTGTCATTCTTTGTAATACCTCAGTGGAATATTTGTAATACACCTCTTCATTTATTTTTTAACAAATGGTATTTCTAAGAAATGCATTTGATTGTTGTTGTAACTTGTAAATTGTTGTTGTAACTTGTAAATTATGTAAAAGAATAGATTATCATCATACTACTAAACGCAAGATCTTGTTAAAAAATTGGAGCATTCCTTGCATTATAAGCAGACATAAATCCTTTTGACAATAAGGCACCCGCTGTTTATCACAGTTTTTTACATCAAGCTTGATTAGCTTTCATTGGTTGTGTTATGTTATTTTCCATTTCAGTGGATCATCTCAGTGCTCTTGTTCAACCTATTATAGAATATGGCTATGACTTGCAAGTACATTTGTTGCTGACGGCACTTTGATGCAATAAACTGCAAGTAATCAACAACGATAACAGTATTAACATTGTTTGGGTCTAAGTAGCCTACCTTCCTGATGCTAGATATAATTGGATTTCAAGACACCAACCTGATCATACTTAATGGATGATAGTTTTCAACAATAGGATTGTTCATAACTGAACTGGTTCACATTAGTTGTCTGATTTTTTTTTTTATATAAAAAAATTGGTTTTAAAAATTTCCTCTCTAACTATTTCATCTCTCCTTCTCACCTTTTTGTCCTATTCTCTCTCTCTCTCTCTCTCTCTCTCTCTCTCTCTCTCTCTCTCTCTCTCTCTCTCTCTCTCTCTCTCTCTCTCGTTCACATACCGACTTGAGCGTCGGAGACGTTACTTGTTTTGCAGGTTTCTTTCCCACTGTCAACGAACAATCTTTGTTGTACCATAGTTCTTCCACCGCCGTACTAGATTGTCATCGGTACTGTCCTAGTTCTATTTTCGAATAGATTAGTCATAGCCCTTTATTCACTTCTTTCATGGTTCTATCAATAAGAGAGCTTCCCAATCTAAATCACTTTATCCAACTATTTGGGTGTCCCTGGGTAATTTTATGAAGATTATTTATGCCAGTGTCTTTATTTGTAAGACCTTTTGGAATTTTTTACAAATATTAAAAAAAAAAATTGATAGTAAAATCAATCTAACATATACTTTGTATATGTACATTGCTAAATTACCTTTGTATATAATTGTGTTCAGTATTGACTTTTTATTTTATAAAATAAATTAGTAGTATTAATAAAAGATATATTTAAAAAAAAAAAAAAAAAAATGCATCATATAAATATGCTTAGGAACAATTTTTTTTCCAAAAGAATCTTATAATCAGCCATTAATTGTGAGATTAATATTTACTTTTTCATTAGATTAATATTTACTTTTCATTCAGGTTTAAACTCATGACATTCAACTCCTTATCTCTTATCTCGAACTAGTTGAACTACCCAACACACCATGAATATCTTTGCTCTTGATTTGATTTAAGGAAGACAGCATAACATATTTGGGGATTCATATGTTGTTTTTGGAGGTTTAGGTATAAAGTAGGAGATGAAGATCAATATTGTCAAAATGAAGTTTCAAAACATAGAATTTCCGAGGAATCCGGGCATGGGATTCAAACTACAAATACATGTTACATGAAAATGAAGATTTAACAAATCATCATCCTTATCCTTATTATCTAATCTCTTATTCCTTAAAGTTATTAGGTTTGCAACCTCTTAACCCTAAAGATTTGGAGCCAAAATTAGCAGCAATTAATGCTAATGAGTTAAACCTAAAAAAATTTGGCTCCTAAGTCTTTGAAAATTTGAATTTCAAATTATTTTATTGGAAAAAACCTACTAATTTAAGTGGCATTTTTCCAAAGCAAAAATTTAATAGCAAAAATTTGACCAAACCACTAAAACATATCACCACTCCCTCTTTTTCCTCAATGTTTCTCTCTCTCTCACGTAAAAACAGAGACCCTTTCTTCTTCTTCTTCTTCTTCAAAAACACACAAAAACCCTTCTTCTTCTGCCCTCATTTCGATCATTTTTTAGCCTTCTCCCACTAAAGTAAAAGCATCATCGTCTTCATCTCTTCGTCCTCTACAAAACCCACTTGCTTTCCACCACGTCGGAGCTGCACCACCGTCGTTGACCACCGCGTTGAAATTCGCTATTCCGGAGTTGCACCACCGTCGTTGATCACCACGTCGGAATTCGCTCTTCACCGCGTCGGGGTCGCTGTCAGAAGCTTCTTTTATTTTGCAAGGTTAATTATTATTTTCAGCTTTTGTATTCCTCATTTCTAATACTGAATAATATTCATTGATTTTGATCTTTGTTTGGTTTTTTCTAGAATGAAATTTTGTTTCTTAATATATAAACAGACACGTTTTTGGTTTGTTTACTTGAAAACTGGAGAAAAAACTTTAACCTGAAATTTTGGTATTTCTCTTATATATTGTGATTTTTCTTCAGATGTTTCTTTCCCAGTTGCTCATTTTGTGGCTATTGCTTTAATCATATTCACTATTACTTGATTTATTTATCCCCATCTTCGTGTATAAAATCCTTTGCCTCTTAAATTTTTAACGAGTAAACTCACATTGGTCTTTCAGAGGCAGGTAAAAACATCACTACATTAGCCCTTCAAAACAATTTGCCACCAAATCAATTCTTCAAAGATATTAAATGTTGGATAGTTGATGCTTAATTTTTGAGAGACTAATTTGGTGACAGTACTTTTGAAAGACTAGCATTGTAGTGTGGTGATTCAAGTGATAGAGCTGCTGATTTGTGCCAACAGCTGGTGAAAAAACTCCAACTAGCAAAATAAAAACTAAGAGATCATTTGAAAGCGTGGAATTTGAGGCAACTAGGGGTGTTCGCGGTCCGGTTTGGATCGGTTTTGTGGTAAAAAATCAACCGATCCAAAATAAAAATCATGTGCGGTTCGGTTCGGTTTGGATGATTATGTTAAAAAAATCCGAACCGATCCGATCCAAATATATGCGGTTTAATTTGGATCGGTTTTTGGATATCCAAAGTGTAACATGTAATTTTTTTATTAATATTAATATTACTCATACACACTCAAATAATAGTTTTGATACAAAATATGACACAAATTTATTAAAAAAGTTAACATTACAAAATGAAAATGATTGATTATATTTGAAGTAAATGAAGTAGTAATAATATAGATTAAATTAATGCAATATATAAGATTAAATACCAATAAGAAATATATTATGCAATATATAATACTAATAAAATGATAAATAAGTATAAAAATTTACTTTTGCGGTTCGGTTTGGTTCGGTTCGGTTTTGAAAAGGCAATCCGAAATCCAATCCGATCATAGCGGTTTTTCCAAAACAACATCCAAACACATCCAAAAATATTCGGTTTTTTGCGGTTTTCGGTTTTTTTGGATCGGTTTGCGGTTTTATTTTGGATCGGTTTGGATTTGAACACCCCTAGAGGCAACCATTAGTGTTGATTTGATATTATACTTGGGTTTCTTCCGCATATTTGTTTGTATTCCTATATATGTCAAGACATATTACAACTTTATTTTTGTGTGGTTATTATTTTACAAAGATTATTATTATATGCTCGAAGCTTTAACTATTATTCTCAACACTATCTCTAGGTTTCTATGAGTAAAGTAACTAGGGAGCTGTCATGAGAAAAAATCAAGTGTTGTTGAGTACACCTTTAGGTGGCAGTATCTTGATGTGAATGTTGTTGAGCACGCTCGATGGCCATCCCAATTGGCTTCTGATTTTCCTCTTTCTTTTTGCTTCAGGAAGGATGGTTAGTGGTTACTGATTTCTTTTTCACTTTCCTGTTCTTCGTATTCCCCTTATTATTCAAATCACTTCACTTATGTTCTGATTTTTTTTTTTTTTTGAAATTGTAGGTCGTTGATTATGAAAATATAAAGCAAAAACAAGGTTGAAACGATTGTGTATGTGCATGTGAGCATGGTTGAGATTGTAGGTTGATTATGAAAATTGTGTTGTTCTATTTCAAGTTTGTAGGTCCTCTATTTCTTTTACTTTTTGCTTTGAAGATATTGAATAGATCCTTTCAAGCTGGATTTTATTCTATCTTCTGGTTTGGATTGCAATAGTAATTAGTTTGTCCTCCCCGACTATTGGTCATCTTAATCGATGGCTAGGCTTTAGAGAATGATGTTTCAATTTTGGTGATTTAATGAAGTGTTCTTTAATTCTTTAATTCCATGGCAGGAATTTTTCCAGTCCATAAAATAAGAAAAGCTGCAATCAGTCCCTTAAAATAGGTGCACGTTAAAACTGGTTAGCCCGTCTGGAGATGACATTGCGGTGATCGAGTTGTTTTTTTTTTTTAATGTTTGTGTAGGATTTTGAGCACTTAATATGGTATATTTGGTTCTTTGTTTTATACTTTTTCTGTTCAAGAATATGATTCCATCCATCAATAAATTAATATGAAGTAATGTTTTACCTTTAATTGCTTAACATGCTCATAAATTTAAAGCATTTTGATTGCCTCATTTTATTTGCAGACCATTTTTTTTGATAGGTTGTAAAAGTCTTATTTAGTATTGATGTTGATTTATAGAACAAAGTATAAATCTGTGTTTTAGTTGATCATTTTGGAAGTAGTTTATTTATATTTCTTTAGTTTGCTTCGAATATAGATATTGAAATTTATAATATCTCATTTTGTATTTGCAACACAGTTGTGTGACTGTAGAGTATCTATAAGGCCCTCTGCACATGGTTCCTTCTTCTACACATGGTTCCTTCACATCCTTCAAAGAAAATTAGTACATCCCCTCATTCAAGCAATTTTTAGATGTTGGTTGTATGCACTCTTTCACATGAAAATGTCACAACTTATAATTTAGTGAATTTACTTACTTTTCTGTTTTTTCTTTTCTAATTTTCAGCATTCATTCAAGGTATTTTAATTTGGTGGCCATTAAATTGGTAGTCTTTCAAAAATTTAAGGTCAATCAGTCAATGTATTTATGTGGTATCTTCAATTTGTGCTGCTACAAAGCTGATTTTAACAGAACAAATCTAATTTGTGTCATACCTTCACTTTGAAGAGCATTGTTACAATGCTAGAGGCATGCCAATTAACTCATTTTTATTATTATCTAGGTGGTTTTTACTGAGCTTGATGTTTGTTTTTCTAATAAGATAACCGTGCTAATTCCATTAACGGTTAAAAACTATATTTCTTATTATCTAGGTGATGTCTTGGATTGCAGAATTTACTTGAGGCAGTCCAGATTTTAGCTGAATCTAAAAACAGGATAAAAGTGAGATTGAAATTGTACTTTTGTGTTGTGCTTTTTTATTGTATCATGAAAATGCATAGAACAACATATAGCGGAACTAAGTTTTACATTGTGCAGAATATATTAGTAATATTTTTCTTTGTAGGTGGGTGATGTATAAGGAGAAGAAGCAACGCTCGAGCGAGTCAAAGGATCGTTGTTTTGTTTTATAAATGATGTATCATGGTTTTGATGTAATATGATTCTAAGTATAAGACTTAGCCTAACTTTGTGTGTCAATATTATTTTTGTTTTTCCATAAAGAATTATGTACTTGCATATGGTTTTTTTTCTTTTTTTGCCATAAAGAAATATGTAGAGAAGAAAACGTAACAAATATAAGTTACATTATTTTACGGTGATGTTAAGTTACTTTCTTTTTTTTGTATATAGTTTGTAAAACTGTTGTTGAAGGCGTAGTTCATTTAAACTAATTTTGCCTTTTTTCTTTTATTGTTGAAGTTGTAGTTCGTAAAACTTTATTTGCTTTGTTTTCTTTGACTATTAGAGATTATTTGGTGAAGGTAGTAATATTCTTTTTCTGAAGTTATCGTTTCATATTTATCATTGGACTTTTCTATTAATTTGCAACAAAAAAAATGAATGTGCAAACGAATGAATAAAATGCTTGAAATAGATAATATTGATCAATATCATAAGATTTAATGATAGCAATACACATTACACATTACTTTTTATTTTGTTTTTAGTTGAATTCATAACTATAATTTTATTCATGTTACTTATTATCTTACTGTTTTATATTTATCATAACTATAATTTTAGTTAAATCTGGTTGTAGATGGTCATTCTTCATTGTTTTTGTCATTATACCACATAAGTTTTGGTTGAATTAATTTCGCTTTTAATTTATTACATCTTATTAGCAAACCTCTAAAGTCACCCCCACTTCTTATCCCAACTTTTCCACTTCCCATAAACTTTAATTTTCTATTACACTTATTATTTTTTATTTTTAAATATTGATTTAAACAATTATTTCTATGAGTTGAAATTACATAATTAAATAGTTATTCCAGCTCATAAGACCCGTGCGGCGCACGGGTCATCAATCTAGTCTTAATGTACAATGCAAACAACACTTGCAAAACCCTAAACCTAAATTATGGGCGGGAAATCTTTGTTATAACCTCATTTAATATCATTTTCAAATTTCAAATCCCTTCACTGTATGCTAGGGCGGTAAACCATTCAAACATGAAGAACATTTAAAGCATAACATATTTCCCATGCACATTTTCAATGGCCAAGTTATAAACGTGTGTGTATTTCCCATGCACATTTATATGGCTATGCAGCAGTGTGTATAAAGCAGTTCTCATGTAAAGTTAAAAGTAACATTGTAAATGACAAATATAGTCTTGGATGCGGTTCCAATGCTAAAAAAGGCGCCCTATTATCCTTATATCAGACGGCTTAATGCCTACAACAACAAAAGGCATCAACTAATTTCATTTTTTTTTGTTTGGTCAAATCAAAATCACTGCTCTTCTCTCTATGGTTGCTCTTCTCTCTCATTCTCTCTCAGTCACTGCTATTCTCTTCTCTTTGTCGATGCTCTGCTCTTCTTCATTCTCATCGCCTCCAGTTTCGGCCACCTTTCGTAAACCACTACGAGACCGTGAGTCGAGAATGAACATATTCGTCTTACATCAAATCCATGAAAATACATTGATTTTGCTGACCTAATTCCATTTCTCCAGGTATTCAATCTATCTCAATCTGTTTTATACTAATTTGTTAATTTTAGAATTAAATATCTGGGTTTATTTGTGTTTATTTGATTTAACGTTAAATTAAGTGAATTTTGTATTTTGTGGTTTTATTGAACAAACAATGGTGTTTTTGAGAATAAAAAGTGGTAAAAAGAATGGTGGGTTCTGTTTAATCTAAAGAAATTGCTAAGAATGTTGAAGCTATGTATTTTGACATAAACATTTCAAAAATGGTGGGTGCATTTGTTGCTGTAGAATCTCTTTTGTTTTAACAGGTTGTATATCACTGTTTTTAGAATTTAATTAGTTGCAACCTACCAATGTGACTCTTTTGCTTTCGTTTCTTTTGGTTTTTGGATAGTAAAATTAAAGGATGTTTGCAGGAGTTGTCTGAATCAGGAAGCAATTTATTCAAAGCTGATGTAAATTTATTCAAAGTTGATATTATGAGGTTATAAAACCATAACTTGATTACTAATTTTTCCGATAACTTTGTTGATGAATGTTCTAAATTTGTTAAAGCAATATTTGATTATGTGTTTCCTGGAGAATTTATTGATTCTGATGATTTATAGAGAATATTCATTTGATGTGTAAGCAACTTAAAGTTTTCTTTTCAAATGAAGCAATTTACTTTTGTTTCTCTAATGGCAGTTAGTATATTTAGTGAATGATGCTGGAAGCTCATACAACACTATTCATTTTTCATGTTTATATGTTACATTCAAGATGAATTACAAATCGCTATTACTTTATGATATCTTGCTGCTGAAATATCTATAAATTGAAAATTGAACGGTGGTTGCAAGGGTTTTTAAGGACCAAGGAAGTGAAATATAGGTCTCTCTCTGCCTTAATATGCATTAAAAAATATATTAAAGAACCAGTGAAGGTTAAGGAACCAGTTAAGGTTTTTAGACATATAATTACCAAAATTGTTTGGATACATTTAGTTTAGATTATTTTTGCTTTTGTGTTATTTATATTGCTTTTGTCCCCATTTTTGTTTATTTTTTATTTTTTGAAAGATAAATTTAATTTCATCTTAGTTGTATTGTCTATGCAGAAATCTGTGCTTAAAATGAACATATGTGATGGTGAGGATTCTGATGGTGATGACACAGCTTAGTGATGGTAATCACATCCCTTTATTCCATTTGACTAGAAATTCTTCAAATTCTTATGCAATTAATTGCTTGGTACTAAATATTTTTCATTTTGGAATTTGGAATCATGTCTCACGCAACCTCTAATGTGCCCTTGATTTGGAATTTTTCAAATTCTTATTTTTTGGTGCTGAGTTTTTTAGAGCTGTTTTTTGTGTGCCCCTTATCCTCTGTGTTTTTTGTGAATTTGCTTATGGTTTGTAAGGCAGCAGGTTTGTTACTTACAAGGATGTTCAATTTTTGGTGTGCTGCTTTATTCATTTAGGGGCTGAGAATGAGGAGACTGCTATTAGAGTTAACATACATGTGCAGAAACTTTAATTGGAATAACTACATCTTATGCAAGAAGAACTTTCACTTGGTTTGAGCATTAAAGGTTGCTTACCTCAGGATTTTAAGTAGATGTTTGACTGCATTCTCACTAAGCAAACAATTGCTACATGTCTTTTCCAAAATTTTTTCGAAAATCTCTTTATAGAAATAGTAAAACACTTTTTTGCCTAAATTTTTATTCAATTAGTTACACACTTTTTTCCATAAAAAATCTAACAAAATTAGGATCGTTTACTCTATCAAATTCTTGGCAAATATCTTCTAATTATGCAAACTAGGACTATGTATGAACCTTGAATGTATACCTAGGTGTTGTATGTTAAGTGATTCATTTGTTTAAATGGTTCATTATGTTAGTCCTTTAGGTTTATAATACAAAATTGTGCCTAATGAAAGTCCCTAGCTACATTGAATTTGTAAGTTGGATTCATTTGTTAAGTCATTCATTTTTAAATGGTTCATTCAATTGAGAAATTCTTACTTTACCGTAAGTTGAATTTGTTCCTTTTCTCACTTTGTAAGTTGAATTTGTACCTTTTACTATTGTTGGTTCGTATATATTATTAGTGCCATTATTTTTCATGGTATCAATAATCTTAACAAAGATCACAAAAAAATGTGAAACTAAGTAAAGCCTTAAATCATTTGGTGTACTACTTTAATTCCATTAATGCACCAAATAGTACCTTTGTTAGCTCATTAGTACATATTTTTGGCTTTCTTATTTGAATTTTATTCATGGCATCCCTCGCACACTTTTCACAACCGTCCAAACATTATTTCTTTCTTATTTTGTTTTCAAAGCATTCATATTCTTGGAGCATACCTGAGAATTTCTGTTTAGAAAGCTATTTGTGGTTGTGCTCTGTTGAGAATTTCTTTCTAATGATTGATGAGAATGGTGTTAGCATGGATAGCACGTTGAATGTTGTTTACAAGGAATTTTTTTGCAATGTACCAACATGAACTATCTTTTTGTTGTAATTTTATTACTTGCATTTTATCTGCACCGTAAAAACATTATTTTCTATATTTTTTGAATGTTTTGTTTCCAATAATTATGACTCATGCGGCAGCTCGGGTGCAAGGTCTAGTTATTATTATTTAATCCTAATGTACAATGTAAACAACACTTGCAAAACCCTAAACCTACATTTTGAAAAACCTCACACTCATTCTCTCAATTCCACCATCGACCACTTCCACCAGAATATAGAAGAGCTTCGCCGTATCACGGCCATCACCCGTGGCGTCACCAACTATGGCCATTTCATCTCTGCTGCAACCGGTGTTAATTCCGACCCAACACTTTCTTCTTGCTCAAATCAGAACCTCTGCTTTTCTACTTTAGGGTTTAGATATCATCTCACATGGTGTCGAAATGGACGGGAATGAATATTGAAAGATGCATACTTTCACAATTCTTGCGTGAGATGAGATCACAGCAGAAAGTTCATGGTCCTTTCATAATTCTTTCAAATACTGTACAAAATAAACACAAACCGCAAAGAACTACGTTGTTTCAAATTCAAATCACAACAACGCTATTCACTGCAAAAAAACAATGAACGCAAAAAGTATCTCATCGAAATCCAAGAAATTGTCGATTTCAATCAGTGATGCAATTTGGATGCTAATAACCTTCTCATTTCATCTTGGGATTCAGTAAGTTTCGTTTTTTTTTTAATGTGAGTTCTTTCCCATTTCACTGAATTGAATCGACTTTGCGATGTGGGTTTTTCAGAATCTTCGTTTATACGATTTGGATGCTTCTGTGGTTAGATTAGAAGCGAATTCAGAAGCTGTTCTTCTTGATTGTTGCTTCTCTGAGGATGATTCTGTTGCTTTCTATGTTGCTTCCGTTTAAACTCTCACATGTACAGTGCCAATGAATATTGAAGATGACTACGAATCATATAGAATTTCATATCTGAAAATATGGTGAAGCTGTGTACATATCATATAGAATTTCATATCTGAAATGTAGGTGAGAGTTTTATATATGTGTATGATTTTGTTAATGGTAATGATTCAGGTGTATACAATGAATTGGGTATGACAAGTGAAGTGAATCGCCCTCAATCTTTCTCTCAATCCTTTTCGTTGAACTTGAAATCTCTGAATCAAATCTTTCTCTCAATCTGGCCGCTTACTCAGTTGTTGAACTCGAATCTTTGACACAGGTTTCTCTAACTGTCTTAGCTTCCTGGCTTAAAGCTTTTAAATAGATGGATATTTGAGTTTAATTGTTTTGTATACAGACATCTGATGAAGACAATGGGATTGACAGTAACATATGCTCATCAACAGGACATGTGTTTTCTATTACGACTTTAGATGACGACGATTCGGCAGGTATCTGTTTATTTGGATTAATCAATAAATCTTATAATGGCAATATGTTGTTATTTTTTCAAGGTTTTCCTTATGTAGTTATAAATAACACAACTGTTCTGTTGATAAATAATGCAGAAAGCCAATCATAATTGGAACCACAGGGTAGTGGTGTCTTAAATCTTTCTAAAGGTGTTCAGTTCTTGCATGGGATTGCATATTCTGAGCATAGCTTTGGTGAGAATGTTGAAATTCCTGATTCAGTGAATGTCTTAGGTAAGGAAAGAACAAGATACATGAGTTTTACTTATTTATGCAAGAATATCAAATTTGGTCAAAGACAATTTGTATAGTTCTTCAATATTCAATTTAAATTTTCTAAAAAAGCTATCATATGATTCTCACCTCTTGCAGATGGTCATATATTTGAGTAATCCCAAGTATTTATGTGATATCATTTTTACTCTTGAGTCTTTACTTCAAATTATCATGATATTTTACGGCTCTTCAAATTTTTAATTAAGTGTTTCATCGAATAGGATATTTGTTTTTGTGGATGGTTATCTGTCTAATGTTACCATTCTCTGTCAGGTGTGCATCATGGTTTGTAGATCCTATTCTTGCCTTTTCTTTTCCGATGTATTTTTCCTGTGTTTAACTTCAGTTTTCAAGATTAATATTTATTTGGTGTGGGCATTCATTTTATCACTTCAGTTCAATAGTTATTATTGTTTTTACGTTTCTTCAAAATAAGTGGTGCTGACAGTGAAAATGTGTTGGGCATTATCTTTTTTTATGCTTTTTATGATTAATGCAGTGTTAGTTAATGATATTAGTCTCCAATTCAATTTTTATACGAGTCTTTAAAGGTCTTCTGCAGAGAATTCTTTCTCAAGTAAATATTCACAAGCTTCTATAAGCCAAAGTTGATATTAATCGTTTTTAAACTTCAAACCTATGAATCAGTTCCTAATCCTAAATAACCTGTATTGTTCAATAATCGGTTATCTAATGTATCTGCCAGATCTAAGGTTAGGATCTATAATCTTGCCTTAAATCACTTAACTCTTTGGATCAACAGGGTAATTGTATGGTACATTATTCGTTAACAATGAATATGGGCACTGTTGGCACTTTAATAGTTGGACACAGTATTGTTGTTGACTATACGCTGCCAATTTCCTCATCTTGAACTTGATTGACCATGGTGATTGGTGTTGTCCTTTGTACTACTCTGCATAATTATTCTGTACATATATCTCTGTTTTGATTGTATATTTTTGTTGAGACTTCTCTCCCTTCTTCCATAGGCTTTATAGTTCTAGGACAATTTATCAGATTAACATTAGATCTCTTATCATTGATCAAACTTTGGGTTGTGTGAACTTTGTCTTGAGGATTAATAAGTGCTACAAATGAAGCTAAATGCACCATATGATGGTAAGATTATATATGTAGCAGCCTCCTTGCAAAGGTTAGTTTTATGGCACCTCAAAGACTCAAACACACTTCAGCTTAAACCTTTCCTACACTTGACCTGGAGTTCAGAGATATAACTTACATATTATGGTGAATAAATAGGACAAGTCAAGGTGGGGTGTTTTATTATAATGCTATGAGAAGGAATAGGTAAAAAAATAGCAAAGAACTTGGCTGCTCCTGCAAATTCTTCATAATTATGCAAAATTTTGTATCAGTACATGAGGTGTGGGGTGTTTTATTATAATTGTGTTTTTTTTTGTACTTAAGCTTTAGTACAAGTCACAGATAGCTCTCTCTTTTAAGGTCCAACTCCTCCACTTATATAAAACCTAAAAAATTGCTAATGTTTGAATTCATAGGTAGCTCTCTCTTTTAAGTTACAACTCCTCCACTTATATAAACTTGAAAAAAGTGATAACGAGTTCTTTTCTAAATTAGGCCTTATTTACTTCTCCTTTTGCCTTAGAATGTGCTGTTGTACTATAAATTATGCAGGATTTCTTTAAACTTCAATAGAAAAACATAAATTATTAGTAAGTTTTGTCACTGATGTATTTTTGAAATTTTGATTCTGTTAGTTTCGTATCTGCTACTGTTCTATATTACAAGGTACCTTTGAAGTAGTTGTGTTGTATCTAACTGAGTGAACATGTAAATAGGGTCCTCTTAATAGTTATAGATTGCAATTGAATGGTGTTGCTAAGATTTAGCAGGATTTCGGGACAATTGTACATTGAAGTAGCAGATATGGTCTTTTTCATGTAACAAATATTGGGGCGGGAGGTTGCAATTGTTATACTATAATTCTTGCATTTAAGTGTGAGATCCTTTACAATACATACATTGACTTATACAATGAACATGAAAGGAAATTTTTGGGATTTGATTGTTATATTACCTTTGCTGATTGTGTCCATTTGTCTTACTCTTTCTTTATTTTGCTACCAATTTATTTATTTATTTATTTTCAAGGATTAAATTGTCCATTCCATCTAATATTTATAGATTGAACATATGATGACATGATTATACAGGGTAGTATATTTTATCTGTACATAGCTTTTCTGAGCTAGTTATTCTATTTCAGCTACATAAGTTTCTTCTAATTTTTTCTTTGTTATAAAGGGTGCCACTTTGACTCCCCAAGTTTTTCTTTCATTATATGCATAGTCATTCAACAATCAGTTGATTGTTCTATATTTTAAGTAGCTATATTTGACTGCATTCTCTCTGAGCAAACAATGGCTACATTTCTCAGATTTAAATGGTTTTTGGCTATTGTTTTATTATAATTGTGTTTTTGTTGTACTTAAGCTGTAGGTTATTGATAATTGCATGGAATACAAAATTTGAATTATAAATAATTGAGTTTAAACATGAAAGTTTTACATTCTCATTGACTCAAGTTTACTAAATAATATGTGGTTTTAGAATGAGTTATGAAAACATTGGATGTGCCTGTACTTGATTATTAGCAGGATCCCTTATTTATAATAATGCTAATACATGAACTCATGATTTGTTTGACAAGGACAAGGTTCAATATACTACCTCAAGGTGAGTCAAATTTGGAAATGGAGTGATTGATGACCTTTTGATTTTGGAGTGGATCAAGCAAGCTCTTCGTAAATGTTTTAGTTTTACATCTATTTTTGTTTGTTTTTGTGCCAGCACCCTTGATTCTGAATCCTGTATCTGAGGTGGACAAGATTGTCAATGAGTTGCGGGTGAAATATAGGACATATCTCATAGAGTTTAATGTACTGGGGAAGAATCTACTAACAAACCCCTTAAGCTCCAATCTGTCGAGATTGAACGCACTTAATTGAAGGCAGCTTTGTGTCCTATGTTTCGTTTTATTCTCTTTTTTTTTGGCCGACATCTTTCAATGGTTGTATGAATATTTACTATGTTGTCATCTATATTTCCTATCTCATGGTTGTGAACTGTGGTATCATTTTTTTTTGCGTTGAATGGTGCACCAAACCTTAATTGAGGCTGCTTATAATTGTAGCTCATACTTAACTGCTTTAATCAGAGTTAAATATGGTCATTATTACTATTGGTAGAGGTTGCTTCTATAATTTGTACAGTGCTCAAAGCATAAGGTTTGTGTTTAGCAAGGCACTCCCAAATCCATTACCTAACACAAACGTAAGTGTTGTGTGTGTTAGCTATTGTCTAGAAATGGTTGAAAATTTTGTTAATAGATGAAGATGGTCTTTGTATTGAAAGTACTTCGAACGTAGTGATTAAAGAAGTATTCTGTAATTTGTAAGCATGAAAAAACATGATGAAAATTTATACTAAAAAATGATGACATTAAAATTAAAAGTTGTAATTGAGCTATTAAACCTTGCACTGGTCTACTAAATTTACAATGTATATGACCCGTGCGGCAGCACGGGTGCAAGGTCTAGTAGTAGTAGTATTTATAAACAACTCTATTCCCAAGAAAAGGTCACAGCCGTTGTATATAGAAATCGACTTTTTTCAAGTTTGAGAAGCTAATCGTGTTTAATATATTTTGTAAAATAGTAGATAATTTGATTGAGGGCTATCATATTGTAGATTAAAGTGAACATATTGTGTCTCTATAATCCAACTATCATTATAATCTCAAAATAAAAATCACCTAGAGAAACAAAAGCAAGCTTCAGGATAATCAACATGCAGCCAGATGAAAAGCAATATACATTTGATAAAGGATTTGAAAATTTAAAAGATAGAAGAGCATAACACATCAGGCATACCGCGAATAACTCAACAGACTTTTTTTCTTAAGGAAACTCATCAAACATAAATGAGGAAAAATTTCCGATTATTATAATCAAATGAACGCAAAGTATGAGGTGATATATGAGGTGATATAATTGAGGGAAGAAATAGCTGAATGGAGGAGAATCTGTAAGTATAAAGCAATTGGAGGGAACTAACAAAACAAACAGCTGTCAAGAGGATATTGGGCTACAAATGCTGAGAATCATGCAAGGGAACGTATATATGGAGACTGCCTGACTTCAAAAATAAAACATAAAATAAGAAAAAACAATTTAGCACTTGTTGCTCAATCAGCAAAAACAAGTTTGCAAATATGGAGACTGCCTGACTTTTCAGCTAGTGATGATTGACAAAATTGGAATCAGTTGCACATTGTATAAGAAAGAAATGAATATGAGAATTGTCTAGGGATTGATGAGTAATCAAAAATAAATTTAGTTGAGCAATCTACAAATAACTCAGCTCTTTGATTCTAATCAAACTAAAAAATGAGTTAGCAGCAGCAATCTACAGTCAGTCTACATCCACACAAGAGGTACAGTCAATGTCTTGAAAAGTGATTCTCCCCAAGTAAAAATCATGTATATGATTGGTACAGAGTGGGAGGCACTTCTGGTTCAGGCTTTCATGAATTGCTCCCATCCCTTGCACCCATTTTTCTTTATCCAATGGGTTCACATTCAAACTGTTTTGTAGCAATCGGACCCGATAAAAGACTGTTGTCGTCTTGTCACATAAATGAGCAATACAACATGTGGGAGGCTCGTCAGATGCCAGTCTTACTGTTGCCAACGATAAAAGGAGTCGAAGAAATCCATTTATTTTTTTTGCCTAAAACCCTTGGCTACAAGGCGAGCCTTGTATTTATCAACTGTTCCATCGAGTTTTATTTTTCAAAAATCATTTACAACATATTGGTTTGCAACCAAAAGGCAAGTCTATCAAATACTAGGTCTTGTTAGACTCTAGAGAAACCATCTCATATTTTATGGCTTCTTGTCATAAGTCAACATTCAAGGAAGACAACACTTCTTGAAGGCTAGTTGGATCCTCTTCTAATGTATAGACCATGTAATCATGTCAATACTTCTTAGCAACTAGTGTTTTCTTACCTCTTCGAGGTTCTGTTACATCTGATTCGATGTTCTCATCACTGCTTCTGATCGCTGTGATCAGTTGCAATGCCCCCACTAGTGCCCCCACTATTTTCTTAATTTAAAAAAGGGAAATTTAATTTCATAGAAATCATCATCGTTTGATTCTATGATCACATTAACATTTAGGTCATAAAACCTATACTCTTTCTTGTTAATTTCATACCCAATGAATTCACATTCATAGGCTCTACTAGTGAGTTTTACTCTCTTAGGATTTGGAATCCGAAGATAGGCCAAACAATCCCAAGTCCAAAAAAAAAAAAAAGACAAGATATATTGTCTTTTCTTCAAAATTTCATAGCTAGAAATTTTGTTCTTAGGTTAAAACACTCTATTTAGCACAAATCAAATAGTTGATAAAATTTTCCTAACAATGAGATGCACCGCTAGAATTAAGCATGATGACAACAACTGACCCGGTAAATAGTATATTCTTTATAACTGTTTTACCGTTCATATCAAGAGAGTAAGATGCAATTGTTTCATGAATAATTCCGTGTCATTCATAAAAACTCATTGAAATGTGGAAATTATTTTGTGCTTCTATCATTATTAAATCGCTTGATTTTCTTATTGAATTAATTTTCAATTTCAAATACTTGATCTTAACAAGCGCACACCACTTTTATTTCTCATGAGATATACCAAAGTATAGTCTAAATAGTCAACAATAAAAGTGATAAAATATCTTTTCATATCTAGTCAAGTTATCATTAAGTTCGCATTCATCATAATAAATTAAATCTAAATATTTAGATTATCTAAATATTGATTTATGCGACTGCTTGATTATTTTTAACTTGACTACAAAAAGTCCTTTTTTTCTCTTTTTTTTTCTATAAAAATATAAAACATTTCATTCTTCGATATAATCTTGAATATGACAAATATGAATTGCAATGTGCAAAACCAAATATCATGTTATTATTTAAGTTTTATTAGACAACTTAATACACGATATTTGTCTCATATCTTAAATGTCAACCAAAATTATATCAATTAATGAAATCAAATTATGTTTATTCAAGACATTGAATTCCAAAATAATTCAAATATGTCAATACTTTGGAGTCAATTCATGTCATTTATATAAGACATTAAATTCTATAAATCAAATATTTTAATGTCATGTTGTATTGTCAAAATTTGAAAACAATTTATATACAACATTGAACGTAAATAATTTGCATTAAAACATGTAGCAAAGACAACTTTTTTTTATTCAACCATTTCTTAGTAGAAACTTTAATTCCTACTAGAATCTTTTTGCACAAATTAATTTCCTTTGTAGAAATTTCTTAGACAAAAAAATATCTCATTTGATCCACCAAAAAGTTGATCTTAGTATTCATAACAATGAATTACTATCCAGTCATGTAAGCCTGTAACGCAGCGCTAAACCTGTTCTTACACTTTTTCGTGTTCTTTTAATCGGAGTATTTCTATAGCCCTTTTATCCTTGTTGTAGTTTACAGACAACAAACTAGTAATTTCTTCAGTCGATATGGCAGAACGAAAACGTCTTAAAATTGTTGGAACAATAGTCAAAATTAGTTAAAAATATTTTTGTCACCGAAGAGATTACTAGGCTGAGTCGCGGATTAGGTCGCTCTCTTTAAGACGTTTCGTGGCACTGCCAAAAATTGTGCAAGCAGACTATCAACCACGACGTCCCCAGGATAAAACAGCCCATCTACAACTGTTTCGGAGTCCTACTGCACTGTAGGATCCGTTCTAGAAATACACCTTCATATATGGCGCTAAGACCACTCTAATATGGCATTGATACCACTCTATTATGGTACTAAGACCACTCTTATATGGTACTAGGTGAAGTGAATAAAATAGTCACAAGGAAGGGGGGGGGGTTTGAATTGTGACCCTTTAAAAATTATCCTGAAACTTAAAAGTGATTCTCAAGTTGTTTACTTGGAATGGTTAAGTTAACTCTCTGACTTCAGAACGTTCTGAAGTTCATACACAAAAACTAATTAACAAAGTAAATGTGCTGGTGTGTGTTGTGTATACTGAAATTAAAGAGTATAGGGAAGAGAAAGAACACACAGAGATTTATAGAGGTTCACCCAATGTGGGCTAGTCCTCTCCTCACAATCTTGTGAGAGTTTCCACTATGATGCCTTGAGATAACCTCCCAAGTCCTGCACCTTACAATCTTTGTTCACCTGAACAATTACAATTCTGTATTCTCTAAGCCTCAGCAGGCTTGCACCTTCTTGCTAAGTTACCCACTTAGACTTTTACACCCTTTGCTCAAACTAACACTTTAGTACCCCTAAAGCTAGATGAGACTTTGTTTACAATTTGAATGGAAGTTGAATGTTTGTGAAACAAACAGATGAGAAAGAAAAAGAAGAAGTTATCTTTCAGATAACAAGGAGTATTGATGTGCACTAAGTAAACGAAAGCCTTAGTGATTGATCAATTTCAGATTGCAAAAGCTTCAAACAAAATCAGAGTTGTTTTCTTGTATGCTTTGCAATTTGTGTGGAGTTTGAATGTTTGAGAATCAAACAGAGGAGGGGAAGAAGAAAGTTATCTTTGCACGAGATAACAAGGAGTATTGATGTGCACTAAGGAAACAAAAGCCTTAGAGATTGATCAATTTCACTTGCAAAAGCTTCAAACAAAATCAGAGTTGTTTTCTTGTATGCTTTGCAATGGTGCAAGTTTTGCTAAGGCCTTGAACTCTATTTATAGAGCCATGGGACTCATATAGCCGTTGTAGGGTGTCCAATGGTGTTATGCCATGTGTCCTTGGGTCCCACAAGCTTTAACTTGAAAATCTGGGTGAACATTCTGATCTCTGATGAACATCAGAATGTTGTTGCGTTCATGATGATCTTCATCTGGGTTCATCATGTTCTTCATCTGGGTTCATCATATATGAATGAACATATGAAGTTCTGGGCGTGCTATGTGTTTTTTACATGAATTTCTGGGCAATAGCCAAAGTATGAACTTTTCATCAAACTTCAGAAAGTTCATTTCCCAGATCTGCCTTGGGACTTGGTGCAGGATTGAGTTAGTGGATTCTGCATCTTCATGCCCATGCTTTGAGAGATTGTGTTGTCCTTGTACAGTACCAACTCCCATGCGTGTCTATCTCTGATTGATCAGGATAGATTTGCTTTGCTTTTGCTTTTTG
Source organism: Medicago lupulina (assembly GCA_958299785.1). Lineage (NCBI taxonomy): Eukaryota > Viridiplantae > Streptophyta > Magnoliopsida > Fabales > Fabaceae > Medicago > Medicago lupulina. Next base: position 49,605,297 of record OY283141.1, on the reverse strand, counting down.
CTTTTCACCTACTGTACTGTTCATAAAGTAAGCATGTGCAGAGCCTGAACATTCTGAACTTCAGAATGTTCCATCTGTTTTCACTTAGGATGATTTGTAAGACTTGTACTTGATGTAATAAATCCTAATAGTGAAAACATAACTGAAGTGCAGTGAATGCATCATCTAGGATAATATTTTCATTGGAATATTCCTAGTGCTTCATTGTTCATAGTCTTAGATGAACATTGAATATCCTTTTGACATTATTCTTGTAAATGCCTTTATTGCTTGATTGATCCATGCAAATGTACTTTCCTGGACATTTATCTATGTCACGTTGTAGCTTGCATGTCTTCAATAATGTTCTTGAGATTCTGGGTTTGGTTCTTGATGTTCATCATGAACAAGCTTCTGAACTCTGTCCAGGCTTCTGAACTCTGTTCAAGCTTCTGAACTCTGTCAAGTTTCTGAACTATGTCCAAGCTTCTGAACTCTGTCCAGCTTCTGAATTCTGTTCAGCTTCTGAACTCTGTTCAAGCTTCTGAACTCTGTCCAAGCTTCTGAACTCTGTCCAGCTTCTGAATTCTGTTCAGCTTCTGAACTCTGTTCAAGCTTCTGAACTTCCATCAGAACGTTCTGATCAACTCATTGATCAACATTCTGAACAACATTCTAAACTAACTTTCTGAACTCAGAGTTAGTTCATGAATGCAAATGTTCTTTGATTTCTTGTATCTTGGTATGATTTAAACTTTGTTTGTTTCTTGGTTAATCACTCAAGAACGCACAAATACCAAGAACTATCAAAGTCCATTAATCCTTTAATCACCATATATGTCTTTAATGATTTCTTGATCCAAAGTCAAAATCATTGTCTGCATAAGATATGTTCATGTCACATATGTTCTTGCATGTTCTTGGTGTGGACATTGATTTATGGGTTTGCTCTAATGAACCTTCTAAGCAACCTTCTGAACTTCTTCTAGGTTCAAACATATGAACTTCATAATGTTTCTTCTGGGTTCCTTTCTTTTTGGCGGTTGTACTTTGTGCTGAACATTCTGATGTTCTTCAACACTTTGAAACCTATGAAGGTTGTTTATTTATTTCCTTCAAAAACTACTTGAAGCATATAAATGAGAGATCATTTGTTTTGACAAACAAGATGAGGTTCTGAGAATCTTCCTAGCTTGTATGCATATTTCCTTTTATCATGTTTACCCATGGATAATCTTCAAATCATATAACATAACACTCAATGTGAGTTTTGTCACATAACATCAAGCACATTCTTGTATAGCTTGTGATGTAAGTTCTTCCATCATGATTCATGTTCTTCCATCATGATTCTTGAGCTATGAATCTTCATGGAGATATGATATTGGTGTTTCAACTGATGATATACTCATTCTTCCATTGTTGAGTAGATATAATGCACTTATGTGATTCCTGTTCTTTTAACAAAAACTCAAGTGCAAACATCAGTAGATCACCATTCATAAAACTTATCATTTATTCCACGAGGTTTGTTATCATTAAAACATTCATCAAAAAGATTTTTGCTTCAACAATCTCCCCCTTTTTGATGATGACAAACCTTTTGAACTAAATCTTAAGTTTTATGATGGATATAATAACAAATGTAAGAATGTTCATGGATATGTAATTAAACTCCCCCTAAACACATTCAAGAGTTTAATTCTTATCAAACTAATTAAACTCCCCCTCAACATATGCAAAAGGTTAATTCATTAATTAAATCCATTTTAGATTTTTCTCTCCCATAATACATATGTCTCCTCATCCTAGGTGTTTCTTCCATCATATATATCTCTCCCCCTTTTGTCATCTATCAAAAAGTACTTGGGATGATATGAAGGAAAAGTAACATAATCTTGGAAGGTAAGAATCATAAGACATTTGCATGAAATTCACAAGTGCATTCATATATCAAACTCATGGTTTAATTAAAACACATTGCAGGAATCATGATAAATCATTATTTCAATCAGTTGTATAAACAAGACATGAAAAATGATAACATATGCAACCATTTCAACATATTCAAAATTGAGAAAATGTTTTTGTCCTTAGTTTCAATGTTTTCGAAAAGATTGATATCTTTAAGTATAGAAAACTCCCCCTAAGTTTTAGAGATGAATATCCTAGTACATTTCAAATCTTTTGATTTTCTAAGAAAATAATTATTTCCTTTTACTTATTGTCATAGCAGATAAGTTTTTCATTTGGACAAAATCATGCTCAAAAATTAGAAAATGATTAACTAATTCAAATTGAGTCTTTAAAAGAGAAAAGATCAATTGATCTTATTCAGCAATTTCTAAAATGAAGTATTTGTGGAAGCGGTGAAATCAGAGTTTAGAAAAGATCTTTCTCTCTCTACAGTATTCTCATGTTGGAAAATATTGCAGAGTTTTTTCAAAAGATGAAATGCTTTAAAGTATCATTTGATGCAAGATAGTTTCTTTAAAAGAAATCAATTACAAGCAACAATTTTTTGACACAATTTGTGGAAAACACACATGTTTACAATCAAATATATGATTATGTTTACTGACATTTGTAAGTGTGTGTGAGTGCTACCTTTTAGGTGTTGATCTTTCAAGTTTTCATGCTTGAAAAGTATGTTAAACACTTAAGGTCAAATTGCAGAATATACTTATGCAACACATTTATGCACAAACACATATTGATATGTCAATGATGTTTACAACTCTATCTTTGTCTCCAATTTTTGCAATTGAAGTAAGATAATTATTCAACAATGCTTAAACACAAAGTTTCTTTTAAATACAATGAGTTTTGAAACAAAATATGCAGATCTTTATCTTTTTCAGACAAGCTTTGAAAATCATAGAAAAGTTAAACACAACATCAAGATCAAGTATATATTGTGTTCTTGTTGAAAAAATCTTATAATGATAAATTCAAAATTAAGATCTATTTGAAATCATGTTTGAAGAATGATATTTTCATAAACCACATCAAAATCAAATTTCCCTTTTTTAATTTAAAAGAAATATTTTCAAAAATATTTTACTGAAGAATCAAGCAAATATTATTTATTCTGAAATTTTGATTTCAAGAGCATGAATATAAGTTTATCATAAAAATTAACAATTTATGCAATTTTTTGAAATGATCAAATCAAGTGAATATCTTCATGTTTCAGATTATTATGAAGTTTGACACATTAAGATATTTTTTATCTTCCATATCATGATTTAACATTTATGAACAAACATAAATCTTCCTATGAATTAATTAACAATGATGATGATTTAGTTTGCAGCTCATGTCAATAACATGAATAGAGATGCATTAGAATCATTTATTTCACAAATGTAAAGAGATATGTATTCACAAAAATGATGTATCTCATTTAACATTTAACAAGATAATTAAGAATGGATTTGGGGAAAATAATGAGGGAATATTATGCATGAAATTATACATAACAGAAACAACCTCTTGTTCGATTATGAGAACACTAATTCATTTTAAATGCACCTTTAAAACATAGGACATCATGCAATGACTTTGATCATTAATTATGACTTGTGTAGTTGCAAATGAATATAATATTATCATGAATGGAGTAAGAACAAAGAGTGCAAACATTATTGCATTTAGGTTTAAACATTTGATATAAGCACATATTAAACATGACATAATTTCATTCAATCATCATATTTATTATAGTGCAAATAAATGTGTACCTTATGGGATGACTTCCCTCACTTTGAGATGAAGAGAGCATGTTTCTCTTTCTCTGAAAAACTCTTTCTGATTTGAATGGAAAGATCCAAGCATCAATGAGCATAACCTTCTGAAGCAGTTCAATCATTAGTAGCTTTCTGTTCTTCTTAGTCTTTCCAGCTTTTTGAAATGAGTCTCTTTTAACATATCCAGATGTTTCAGTATCTGCAGACATATGGTCAACAAATGGAATGCTTTGTTCATGAGGAATATTTTCTTGAACATTCTGAACTTGATTTTCAGGATTTGTTCCATCATTTTCCATCTAAGAATCCTGAAGGACACTTGCATTGAAGTCTGAGCTGAATTCCTCCATATTCAGATCAAAACCAGCTTGATTTTCAGCTAGCTCATTCTCATCAGATTCCTTTGTCGTAGTGCTTTCACTAAGCATATGTGTGGATAGAACTTTATCAACATCATGCATATCTTGATCTTTTGATTACATAGGATCATTTCCCATATCAGATTCGAGAACAATTTATTGTTCATCAAACTGGAGTTCACTCATGATGTTTGTAACATCACTTCAGATTTTGAAATTGTTTCAGCAGTAGAAGATTTAAAGGATCCTTCTCCAATAAAAGCTTCCAGCTTTGTTAGCTTTCTGAGGTATTTTTCAGAAGCTTCTTCAATTTCATTAACCTTCTGAAGTTGTTATGCAGGAACTTCATCAACTTTTTGAGTTCCATCTTTTAGTAACTGCATCAACTTTTCTGAATTCATGTTTCAGTAGTTGCATCAGCTTCCTAAACCTTATTGGTTGCAATCTCAATATTTGAGGTATTGCTTCAACTTGCTGACTTTTATTCTCAGCAACATCAACTTCCTTTTTAAGTTCTTCAACATTCTGAGCTTCATCAACTTTCTGAACAGCTTCCTTAGCAATGTCTGCAACTTCTTGGAAGGTTTCTTCAAGGATTGATCCGTTGTTGGAGGACCCTCATTGTTGTCAAATTCTTTATGATAAAGATTTGATACTCCTTCTCATACACTTCACTTTTTTTTTTAGAGGCATATTAAAATGCTTGAATGTGAGTGTGAAAGCCAATTCATATAGAGTATGAGAAGTCTTCTTGTTCTTCAATCATATGTTGCAGAATCATGTAGTATAGATTGAAAAACAATCTGTTGAGAACATGATATATGATACATGATCAACATTAATGACATTCTCAAACACTTCCACTCATTGTATCGAGTGAATGCAGAGATTGTTTAGAATCTTAGGTAGATACTTGATATTGAAGAACTTGTATTTCTCCTTGTTGTTTGATCCAACATTCTCTAGTCTTGTTTGATTAATAACTCTTGTTTCCCAATTTTCTCAAGGCCGATCATTTCTACCTTGCTTGAAAACAGAGGGATGAACTTTGAAGCTTTCAACTTTTTGGATTGAGTAGCTTCAGCATCATGAGCATTTTCTTGAACATTCTGATCCTAGACACTTGAACATTCTGATCATCAGTTTCAGATTTTTCTTGAACAATCTGAACTGTTTTCTGAGCATCTTGAAACACATCAGTGTTGAAGTCTGGGTTTAGATCTTCTATGTTAAGATCAAAACCAGTTGAAAATTTCATTTGCTTATCTTCTTGTGATTGAGCATTTTCTCCACTCATCATCTTACAGCTAAGATTTTTGCAACTTCTTGAATATCTTCATCAACTTCTTGAGCAACCTGCTCAGTATTTTCTTCAACTCTCTGATTTTGGTCAAGAGTATTTTCTTCAGCTTTCTGAGGTGTGTCAACCTTCTGATGTTCTTTTTCAGCAACATTCTCAACTTCTTTTTGAAAAGATGCATCACCAGCTGAGTCAATCTTCTGACTATCTTCTTCAGTGATTGCAACAACCATATGAGTCATCTTCCATTTGAGTTACAGCCTCATCTTGCACTTTTTTTTTTTTTTTTAACAACTTCATCTTCCTTCTAAAGTTGTTCTTCATTTTCACCAGCAACATTCTGAACTGCTTTTCTTGCAAGCTCAGCAACTTGTTGAAACAACTCCAGAGCTGGAGGAGAATGAGCTTCATCATCTTTCATACTTTCAGGAGATCCAACTTCTTCTTACTTCTATATGCTGGATAGGTTTCTAACCTTCTCAACTCTTATTTTCTTCCTAGTTTTCTTAACTTTCTGATCTGCATGTCTTTTCACAGATCCAGATGTTTCTGATGTTGGAGGAGTTGGCATGTTTGAAGTGGTGATGTGAAGTTGTCCTAAGGTTTTGGTTGTGAACCTCATGAAGGTGTATTCACATTCTTCACCTTGTAGGGATACTTGTGCAACCCTTAAAGATGGGAGTCATATGCATCCCATATGACAACTCAACAACTTTTTGTTTGACATCCAAACAAGAATCGATCATGTATTGAAGGATTATGAAACATAGGTTGAGTTTTGTTTTGGTCATGAGATGGTACATGATACATAAATTAGTATCTGTTATAGCATCAAAGGTTCCACATCTAGGAAGTAAAGTGTGCCTAATCATGTTATGGATGATTTTAGGGACAACCTGAAGATTTGTGGAATCATGATCAGGTTTGGTGTAATATAGGATAAGTTGTGGTTCACGTTTAGGTGATGACAAATGATAGTTTCTTAGAGGTGTGCAAATAAATGAAGTTTTGGTTCTTTGACTTGAACTCATTTTAAATTGTTCCATTGTTCTAGAACAACTCAACATCATCTTGAGAAGTTTCTGAATCTTCATCATTTTGATCTCCTCATATTTCTTGAACATAATTTGTCCATGAATCAAACTTTTCCTAGAAACTTAGAAGACATTCCTGCATCACAAATTGGTAAAACTTTTGGTACCCGTATTACTTTGGGTCCTTGAAGGTTAGTGTTTCTCTTCTTGAGAGATTCTTTCTTATGACCACATTCTGATTCAAGATGATCAGATTTGTTGAAATAAGAAAACTATATTTTACCAATCTCAACCTTTTGAGCTCATTCTAATTTAGGATAAAATGTCTTTTTGAAATGAGGATTTTTCTCATGTTTCTTTTAAAAAAAATATACAGGTTAAGAATGTTGAGTTTTTTTTTCAAAATGAACATTTTTCATTTACCTTCTCACTTGTGTTTGTGATAGGTTATGAATCCTAAACCAACTTTTTGAAAGGTCTTAACAGACTTTAGAAAGTTGGTTATGTTCTTTTTCAAAATAACATTTTTGTTTCAAAATTTAGACTTTTCTAAATCTTACAACTTTTTACTTATTGAGGATCTTATGTTTCTCAAATATATTAAAAAGAGAGTGTTGCAATCTTTGAATGGTTTTAAGATGTATCTCATTCAAGATTAATAGTTTCACATTTTCTTTCTTTATACAAGAGAAGCTATTTTTAAAAAGTTTCTACTTTTAAAACAAAAAGCATGAGTCATATGAGATATTATTAAACACTTTATATAAAAGATAAGGATTAGAATTTCTTACCTCTTCACATTTTGTGTTTCTCTTTACTCATGTGTTGACTTCTTCTTTTTCTTCAAAATCATCTCTGGTTGCCATCTTTGCATCTTCTTCTTCTGAAGGCATTTAGTTTTGAAGTATCCCACATTGTTGCATATGTGACATGCACTTTGATTTACAGGTTTTGACATCACTTCTTTCTGGATCTTTTCCTCATACACTGTTAAGTGCTCAAACCATAGAGGCAGGCTCTGATGCCAATTGAAGTGAATAAAATAGTCACAAGGAAGGGGGGGGGTTTGAATTGTGACCCTTTAAAAATTATCCTGAAACTTAAAAGTGATTCTCAAGTTGTTTACTTGGAATGGTTAAGTTAACTCTCTGACTTCAGAACGTTCTGAAGTTCATACACAAAAACTAATTAACAAAGTAAATGTGCTGGTGTGTGTTGTGTATACTGAAATTAAAGAGTATAGGGAAGAGAAAGAACACACAGAGATTTATAGAGGTTCACCCAATGTGGGCTAGTCCTCTCCTCACAATCTTGTGAGAGTTTCCACTATGATGCCTTGAGATAACCTCCCAAGTCCTGCACCTTACAATCTTTGTTCACCTGAACAATTACAATTCTGTATTCTCTAAGCCTCAGCAGGCTTGCACCTTCTTGCTAAGTTACCCACTTAGACTTTTACACCCTTTGCTCAAACTAACACTTTAGTACCCCTAAAGCTAGATGAGACTTTGTTTACAATTTGAATGGAAGTTGAATGTTTGTGAAACAAACAGATGAGAAAGAAAAAGAAGAAGTTATCTTTCAGATAACAAGGAGTATTGATGTGCACTAAGTAAACGAAAGCCTTAGTGATTGATCAATTTCAGATTGCAAAAGCTTCAAACAAAATCAGAGTTGTTTTCTTGTATGCTTTGCAATTTGTGTGGAGTTTGAATGTTTGAGAATCAAACAGAGGAGGGGAAGAAGAAAGTTATCTTTGCACGAGATAACAAGGAGTATTGATGTGCACTAAGGAAACAAAAGCCTTAGAGATTGATCAATTTCACTTGCAAAAGCTTCAAACAAAATCAGAGTTGTTTTCTTGTATGCTTTGCAATTTGTGTGGAGTTTGAATGTTTGAGAATCAAACAGAGGAGGGGAAGAAGAAAGTTATCTTTGCACGAGATAACAAGGAGTATTGATGTGCACTAAGGAAACAAAAGCCTTAGAGATTGATCAATTTCACTTGCAAAAGCTTCAAACAAAATCAGAGTTGTTTTCTTGTATGCTTTGCAATGGTGCAAGTTTTGCTAAGGCCTTGAACTCTATTTATAGAGCCATGGGACTCATATAGCCGTTGTAGGGTGTCCAATGGTGTTATGCCATGTGTCCTTGGGTCCCACAAGCTTTAACTTGAAAATCTGGGTGAACATTCTGATCTCTGATGAACATCAGAATGTTGTTGCGTTCATGATGATCTTCATCTGGGTTCATCATGTTCTTCATCTGGGTTCATCATATATGAATGAACATATGAAGTTCTGGGCGTGCCATGTGTTTTTTACATGAATTTCTGGGCAATAGCCAAAGTATGAACTTTTCATCAAACTTCAGAAAGTTCATTTCCCAGATCTGCCTTGGGACTTGGTGCAGGATTGAGTTAGTGGATTCTGCATCTTCATGCCCATGCTTTGAGAGATTGTGTTGTCCTTGTACAGTACCAACTCCCATGCGTGTCTATCTCTGATTGATCAGGATAGATTTGCTTTGCTTTTGCTTTTTGCTTTTCACCTACTGTACTGTTCATAAAGTAAGCATGTGCAGAGCCTGAACATTCTGAACTTCAGAATGTTCCATCTGTTTTCACTTAGGATGATTTGTAAGACTTGTACTTGATGTAATAAATCTTAATAGTGAAAACATAACTGAAGTGCAGTGAATGCATCATCTAGGATAATATTTTCATTGGAATATTCCTAGTGCTTCATTGTTCATAGTCTTAGATGAACATTAAATATCCTTTTGACATTATTCTTGTAAATGCCTTTATTGCTTGATTGATCCATGCAAATGTACTTTCCTGGACATTTATCTATGTCACGTTGTAGCTTGCATGTCTTCAATAATGTTCTTGAGATTCTGGGTTTGGTTCTTGATGTTCATCATGAACAAGCTTCTGAACTCTGTCCAGGCTTCTGAACTCTGTTCAAGCTTCTGAACTCTGTCAAGCTTCTGAACTCTGTCCAAGCTTCTGAACTCTGTCCAGCTTCTGAATTCTGTTCAGCTTTTGAACTCTGTTCAAGCTTCTGAACTCTGTCCAAGCTTCTGAACTCTGTCCAGCTTCTGAATTCTGTTCAGCTTCTGAACTCTGTTCAAGCTTCTGAACTCTGTCCAAGCTTCTGAACTCTGTCCAGCTTCTGAATTCTGTTCAGCTTCTGAACTCTGTTCAAGCTTCTGAACTTCCATCAGAACGTTCTGATCAACTCATTGATCAACATTCTGAACAACATTCTAAACTAACTTTCTGAACTCAGAGTTAGTTCATGAATGCAAATGTTCTTTGATTTCTTGTATCTTGGTATGATTTAAACTTTGTTTGTTTCTTGGTTAATCACTCAAGAACGCACAAATACCAAGAACTATCAAAGTCCATTAATCCTTTAATCACCATATATGTCTTTAATGATTTCTTGATCCAAAGTCAAAATCATTGTCTGCATAAGATATGTTCATGTCACATATGTTCTTGCATGTTCTTGGTGTGGACATTGATTTATGGGTTTTCTCTAATGAACCTTCTAAGCAACCTTCTGAACTTCTTCTAGGTTCAAACATATGAACTTCATAATGTTTCTTCTGGGTTCCTTTCTTTTTGGCGGTTGTACTTTGTGCTGAACATTCTGATGTTCTTCAACACTTTGAAACCTATGAAGGTTGTTTATTTATTTCCTTCAAAAACTACTTGAAGCATATAAATGAGAGATCATTTGTTTTGACAAACAAGATGAGGTTCTGAGAATCTTCCTAGCTTGTATGCATATTTCCTTTTATCATGTTTACCCATGGATGATCTTCAAATCATATAACATAACACTCAATGTGAGTTTTGTCACATAACATCAAGCACATTCTTGTATAGCTTGTGATGTAAGTTCTTCCATCATGATTCATGTTCTTCCATCATGATTCTTGAGCTATGAATCTTCATGGAGATATGATATTGGTGTTTCAACTGATGATATACTCATTCTTCCATTGTTGAGTAGATATAATGCACTTATGTGATTCCTGTTCTTTTAACAAAAACTCAAGTGCAAACATCAGTAGATCACCATTCATAAAACTTATCATTTATTCCACGAGGTTTGTTATCATTAAAACATTCATCAAAAAGATTTTTGCTTCAACACTAGGACCACTCAAATATGGTGTTTCCACCACTCTAACCTCTAACTTCTCCATGGGCATAAAACAAAAAGGATGAATTATATTCTTAAGATCATTCTTATTTTCTGAAGGGACATTTTAAACCGAAGGGACTATGATCTTAAGAATACTCTTATTTCTGAAGGGACGAATTTTACCAAAGGGATTATGTTCTTAAGACCATTCTTAATTCCGAAGGGACATTTTAAACCGAAGGGACTATGGCCGTAAGAACACTCTTTAAATCTGAAGGGACCGAAAAAGAGGGAGAAGAAAAGAATAGCTCGTCAACACAAGCTAAAAGAGGGAGAAAAGAGAAAAGTTCTTTGACAACTCAAGAGAACTTTTGGGGTGAGTAGAAGTGAGGGATGAGGGCTCTATTTATAGGTGATGAGCCAAAGATGAGTTTCAAATCCAACGGCCAAGATCATTTGACCATTACAAAAACAATGGTTTGACATCTCCTCATAAATAAGCAATAATTAGGAAGTTGACATGTGAATATATTTTTTTAATTCACATAATAAACACTATGTGTTCCAACAAAAACCGAGGGCGGAACAGCCTGCAATTCCATCCCAAGAAACCCAATCTTCTCCGACACCGCGCTATGAATAGAAGTGTTCAATTTATCAACCCGCAAACTCAAACCAAGCTCCAAACTTTTGACAACCTTCATCTTCAAATCTATAGCCAACAACTTGGATCCCCCCCGAAGTAGCAACCAATATCTCATCCAAATACCTAACCGCATACACCTTAACCGGTTTATTAAACACATCAGATCCCAAACCAGAACCAACCATCTTAGAATTCAATTGACGATTCTCTTGATTTTCTCGAAGCCGCGTCTCTTGAATCTCTTTATCAAACCCATCAAAATAAACATTCATCAAAATAGAACACAACCCACATTCATCAGGAAGCCCTTTTCCTAACGAATTACCACCCAATTCAATCACCAAAACCTTACATTCAAACAACCGCTTAATAAAATCAAGGGTTAAATGGTTTTTACCCCTGCGATTTTCACTTGTAATGTATAAAGATTCCTTGGTTTAGCTCCACACCTAATAGTCAGCATATGACTAGACAAAATTGATGACGTGGCATGCTGACATGGTATTTTATTTATTTTTTGATTTTTTTAATTTCCACGTGGCAAAATTAAAAAAAATTAAAAAAAATTAAAAAAATTAAAAATTAAAAAACAAAAAATCTTTTTTATAAACCCAAAAAATCTTTTTATTTTGAAAAAAATCTGAACTTTTCTTAATTTCGATTTTTTCTATTTTTTATTTTGATAGTTAAATTTCAGAACTTTTAAATATCTTCTTAATTTAAAAAAATCCGATTTTTTTTCTATTTTTTTAAATTTAAAAAAAAATACAACTCTAAATGTTTTTATTTTTTAAAATTTTTGAAAAATAAAATCTGATTTTTTCATCTTCTTTGTCACTTTCTTCTCTAACAACACAACACCAACACAACAATCTCTTCTTCTCTTCTTTCTTTCCTGGTTGTTCCAATCTATCTTGTAACACCCCGTTTTCCCAACATAAAATAAATATAAAGAATATCAGAGTTTTTCATCATAAACGGAGCATCACATTCAACTTACAAAATTTCACAATATAAATAGAATAAAAGTACTATTTATTAAAACAATATGTCTTTATAAAAATCCAATAATCATGCAGCGGAATAGTTTTTAACATCTTATAACAACTTTTGGCTCCTAAAGGTCACAACATCAATATCTTAAATAGTTCTCATGAAAATAGTTCAACATCATTAAAAAGGAAATACGTAACAAGGAAACATGCAATAAAACAATCCTCATCCCGTTACGTATTAGAGCATCCTAGACGACACGACGGAGATTACTCACAACTGCACTATTCTTCGTTACCTACAAGTTACTCATACGAAGAGCAACATTTTCAAGCAGAAGGGGTGAGATTTCACATTCATTAATAGCAGGTAACAATTCATAAAAGGTAATCAACAATACATACAACCAACATGAATTAAACATCACATAAATCATCATTTAATAAAAGTAAAACAACAACAAAAACATCATCATCAACAACAACAACAACATCATCAACAACAACAGCAACAACATCATCAGCAACAACAGCAACAACTTCTCAATAATCATCATTTATATTATGCAATGACGACTCTACAATGCAACGACAACAACTCATCTTAACAACACATCGACTCGACAATGCAATATGCATGTGGTACCATCAGGGCATAAGCCCCCATCGCTAAAGGTCAAATAGGACCTGTCAGGCATTAAGCCCCCATCGCTAAGGTCAAAAAGGACCTGTTAGGCATTAAGCCCCCATCGCTGACTATGTTATGCAACAATACGACTCAATGCTACGAAACGACTCAAATGCAACGACACCATCTTAAAACAACAACATCAACTTCATAATTCAATATTAAATCACGAACAACACCATATAGCATCATATTCATCAATCAAATATACTCACATAAAACCAAGTTAGATTCATTAAAACATAGGTTAAATACTCATAAACACCTTAATTAAACTCATAGTACACGAGCTTTAAAGTTAGAGACAATCCATAAGTTTTGGGTTAATTTTCATAAAATTCCACTAAGACCTCCCTGGAGTATTTTCATCATATCTCAAAAACTAATAATCATTTTCAAGTCAAACCAAAGCCACTGGAAAGCTAACTCAATTATCTACAACTTTCATGTTTACCCCAAAAGTCAGTTCAAAACAGAAACGGGTGAAAAGGACGCAAGAACGTGAAATAGAGGATAGTTTTTCCAAAACACACTTGAAGTGTTTTTATCATAACTCATGATTCACAAAACATTTTCAAGTCACTCCAAAGCCATTAGAAAGCTAACTCAATTATCTACAACGTTTATGTTTACACCAAAAGCCAGTTCGAAACAGAAATGGGTGAAAAAGACGCAAGAACGCGAAACAGGCGATGCTGTAACTGTGCAGCTCGCGAGGCGACAGACAACCCTACGGTAATGAACCAGTTTTCACCCCAAAAACCCCAATTTCATCAATCCTAACCCCAAATTTGATAGGAAACATTACCTATGATTATTCTACAGCTTAGACATCACTCCTCTACGTTAATTCATGAAATTCAAAAAATTTCTACCATCTTTATTGATTTTAACCTAATTTCCCAAATTCTTAAAAACTACAACAACGATTAATTTCTATATTAATGAAGGTTAGTCTCACCCTTACCTTAGATTTACTCCTGGATTAGCAGCAGCGTTCTTCTCTCCTAAGGTTTTCTCCCTTTTTCTCCAAAACTCTTGTACATGTTTCTATTTTCTAACTTTTCTATTCTCTACCTCTTATATTAACCCTAATTATTGTTATACTCCAAAACTACTCTTTTCCTCATAATCTTATTTATTTCTAAACTAAATATATATCTCCCCCACTTAATAAAAATAATTCACCAAATAACAATATATTTCTACACAAAATAACAAATATATCTCTACACCACATAACAAATATATTTCTACACAAAATAACAAATATATTTCTATAACAAATATATCTCTACACCACATAACAAATGTATTATAATATAATATGCTACTAAAACACCAACATATAACACAAAAATAACACACATCACCATAAATCAAATAAATTATTCAAAAAGACTCTAAACTCAATCAAATAATTAAATAAATAAAATAGGGCGTTACACATCCTCTTCTCATCAATTTTTAATTTCTGGATCAATCATCAACAACACAACAAAAACACATCATAAACAACAAAGTACACACAAACACATCATCAGCAAAAAAAAATCTCTCAAACTCATCAAACCATAAATCCCTCAAAACAACAACAGATCAACAACAACAAAATAACAACACGCATAAACAACAAATCTTTCAGAAGCCCTTTTTTTCAAACCCCAAAATTCAACATTTGTTCATTCTGATAAATTTGGAGAATTGAAAATTTTAGGGATTTTTAAAAATTGAGGATTGTATTTCTTCTAGAACTGGAGAATTGAATATGGAAGACGAAGATTTTTGTTGTGTGTTGTTACTGGGTTGTGTTTGTTGCTGGCAAATCAGAAAGCAGTAAAGAGGGAGAAGAGAAGAAGGGGATCGTTGGAGAGAAGAGGAGAAAATAATTTAGGATTTTTTAATTTAGCATTTGGGGTACTTTAGGTATTTTCCATCTTTAATATTATTTTTTGTAAAAAAAAAATATTTTATGTCCCTACTGGGTTGTTTTTGGGATTTTTAATATTATTTTTCTCCTCAATTTTTTAAATTAACAAGATATTTAAAAGTTCTAAAATTTAATTATCGAAATTAAAAAAAGTTCAGATTTTTTATAAAATAAAAATATTTTTTTGTTTATAAAAAAGATTTTTTGTTTTTTAAATTTTTTTTTTTTTTTAAATTATGCCACATGGAAATTAAAAAAATTTTGTCTAGTTATATGTTGATTATTAGGTGTGGGGGTAAACCAAGGAATGTTTTTTTTTTACAAGGGTGAACCAAAAGTACACCACCAAATGGTAGGGGTAAAAGCCATTTAATCTTAAACTCAATGAAAATACAATCTCTGATGTTACGTTCAACGAAAAAACACAAGTTTTCAACATGTGCATTTTCAAATCTATGAGGCTTAAACCTAACAGGAAACCACCAAGTAGGATTTTGAAGAGTGTTTTTGAAATACCTTATAGCAGTGTGTCTACCCATCCCAATGCGTCCACCATAACAAAAAGTGACGAATCTTTCGTCGTAAACAGCTTCCAACACCATCCTAACGGCTCCAATAACAACCTTGAGTTCCAAATTGGGTAGAACCAAGGAAGAACCGTTTCGGGCGATAGTAACGTAGCATGCTGAAACATCGAACCGGTTTTCTCGAAGCTCTTGAACAAGGGAGTATGGATGAAATGATGTGTTTTGGGTGGTGGAGATGTTGTGGGAAGCGGTGAATAAGACGGAGGGAGAAGCGACGACGTTTTGGAAGAGGTTGGTGAAGTTGGCGGCATTGGTGTAGTTGTTTAGAATAAGGGTTCTTGTGAGAGGTTGTTGTTGTTGTTTGGGAGAAGAGTGAAAGTGTGTGTATGACTTTGGACTTGGAGTGATGCTGATGATGATTCGTCTCATACGCAGTGATGATGCTAGCATGAGAGGCAATCAATCAAGGCCAAATTTGTTTTTTTTTTTTTTTACTTTATTTGCCTCTTTTCAGTGCAAATTTCTGCTTATATTGTCAAAATGTTAAATATCCTCGCTACTCTAACAACGTGGCATAAGGTTAAGTGAAGACACTCAAATTTTCAACTAATATTGGTGCTCTTGTAATTGTGTATATATTGTGTCCCTTTATTTTTGTCTATGTCCGTTCAACAAGCTTCTGTCCCTAAAACAAATATTAGAGTTTTTGGTTTGGTTCAAGAATATTAATTTTTAGTATGTTTTGTGGTTGCAGCATTGTCTGATTTTCCACATCAGAAAAAGAAATGTGGTACTATGAAATTGTTGCAATTTGTTGAGAAGTTTCAGCTATAGAAAATTGATGGAACAATTAAGTTTAGCTTGTAGAATTTTTAAGTCAAGGATTTGTCGATACATTTGAGATTACACAAGATGTTGATTAGTATACGAGTATTGATTGACGTTGATGAAAAGTATGATGTGAGATTATGTCGGGGTTGAAGAGCTTCCTACCAACTTGGAAGTTGCACCAATACAATACTAAACTCTAATACTCCCTCCGGTCCTTATTATAAGAAACAATTTACTTTTTTGGTTCATTGTGTAAGTGATGTATCTAACCTATATTTATAATAAGATACATTAATTATTTTATGAATCTAAAAAGTCAATTTTTTCTTATAATAAGGACAGGAGGGAGTATCGATTATTGTACTTCTGTAATAACACACCATAAGTTTTCAACCTAATTTTTAACATATGAAAAAAATTAACGTGATTTAACATCAATTGAAGTATACTCTTATGATGGAGTATGATAGTTCTTTTGAACTACGATTGTGACCGAAAACAACGTGAAAAATTCTTGGAGTGGTTTAACTTCAAGTGACTATACTCTTTATGGTATAATGTGATCCTTCCGGATCTAAGATGGTTGGCTCGTGGGTGAAGATATGTTGTGTGGGAGAGATGAGATCATTGTTCGTTTCCTACGGTATGTCGTGTGTTCGTCTCCACGGGGGTACTTGCATTGCACGTGCTCCAACGCGCAATTTAGCGAGGGTTCAAGGAGATTTAGGTAAATAATTGGGTAAAGAGTACCAGTTAATAGGGTAAAGAGTACCAATTTTATGAACGAAAGTACCCAAGATAATATACGAAATTTGCATGTAATAGTACCAGTTAAAAAAATTATTTATGTAATTTATGTAAATGTAGAAAAGAAGTTTAGACCACCATCGAAATTTAAAATCATACTTTGAGCCATAAATATACAATGCTAGCTCAAAAGTCTAGAATTGAATATTTAACGATAACATTGAGATCCTTTTTGTAGGCACGTAAGAGAAAAGCTCTCAAGTTTCTTTCCATAAATATCATCTGATTTGTACCTTTTTATTATAAATTAATTAATTTATAACCACTAGTCATCTTCTAATTTTAGATACAGAAAGTTTGCTTAAACATTGGAAAAACAGCTATATCTTCCACAGAAGACCATACATCACGCAAGCTATTTGGTGTTCTGTTAATCTAATTTACTCATAAAGTTTGTTGTTCTGAGTTGTAACCATTAGACCTAACTATTTGAATTAAATTTCTACACCAAACATTGCATGACGTCCCAGAAAAAGTTTGTAATGTTTATTCAAGGGACTACATCATCACCTGAGGAACCTATATTGATGCAAATATGAATCATTTTGTTCTTCAACACAATTCTTATGCAACCCCTGAAGATGCTAGTTTTGACCAGAAGGGTACGTTCTTTGGTCCCAAACCAATTCCAACAAGGCAATTAAGATGGAAATTTTGCCAAGAAAACGAAGGGTATGATTCAAATGTAGAAACAGAGCTTCTAGCTATCATTCAAAACAAGGAAGATTCATCATCACCACCTTATTTTCTTGGCTCTCCTCCTGTTAGAGTTTCTAATCCTTTGGTCCAAGATGAGCAATTTAGATGGGAGGAACAGATTCCTCAATCAACACCTGCAGTTTCATCATCACCAGGTTTATCATCTCCTTCTTCTGCATCATCTGGTTTATCCTCTCCATCTTCGCCGTTTCGGAAAGGTGGTTGTGTTAGAATGAAGTTTGGAGTTAAATCGGCAAAGGTTAGAGTGGTAGGATTTGATTGCCATGTTCCGGCTGTTGCTTATTGATCTTGATTCAAAGGAAGTGTACATAGAAGACAAATGCAATCAAAGAGTGAAGCAGTGGATCAACAAGAGATGATAAATTCCAGTTAATAAATTATATGTTGGTATCTAATATATATTTACATATTGTATATATCAAATTGTTTTGGATAGTGATGATCATCCTGTTTGCTTTTGTTCATACTTCATGTGTAATATATAAGGGATACAATACAACATGATGAAAAGAAACGGATGGAGGAATAAAACTTGTTCATAAATGTAGACATGATGCACATATGATATGATTAATGCAATACCTTTCTTTCATCTCACTTCAATTATTCTCTTGATCAAGTTGTTGGATGTGTGTATCTTTAATGGTTAAATTTATGAAAAGAAGAAACTCAGCCTAAATAAAACTATCAAGGGTTAATAAAGTTAGCTAATGGTTAACTCTTATTTACGTTTGTTTTTGGAAAGCAAAAGTTCATTTTATTTCTATTTCTCTCTGACTTTGAATTTGGACATCTACAAAACATTCTCCCCTACTTGAATATGCAAACATTTTATAAGGGACATATATTCCATCTAGTCATATTGACGAGATATTTTAATCAATAAAAATAGATGTATTGTTTCAAAGTCTAACCAAATACATCAATTTTGTTGACACAAATGTCTATTATAGATAAAACCGAATAGAGTATTTATTAATGATAATTAAGAATTTTGTTTACATCTTAATTGCAATCATTTAAAGAAATTAAAAACGAATTTGAAGACTTAAAGAGATTAAATTACCAACAAAAAATTTTAGAGAGATTAAATATGTTTAGAAGGGAAACAAGATTTAGTGGCTTCCGCCACTACGTTGATCATTTGAGTTTGCTTTAATAAGATACAAGGCATAAACTTGTCTCAACTTTGGATAAATTCACTAAGAAGGTTAATAAGATTAACTAGGAACACATGAAACAACACCAACTGGAGAAAAATGATCAAATTGAAAACAGACACGATTTAAAGTTTCTCGATTGGTTGCATACGGTTTTTCCACCTGATTTGATGGTATTCTACAAACACAGGATGATTATTCTAACCACTACATGATGTGTTTCACAATCAATAAGTCTCTGAAGCAATGTTATATTGGGAGGTATTCTTCTATTATCACAAGATCAAATATATATTATATACTACTAGTAGATGTAACAAAAAAAAAACTGATCAAAGTTATTCTTGGGGAGTGCAGAATGTATACATTCTTTACAAAGAAGAATAAATCGGCACACCAGGTAAGGTTGCTCCACAATCAACAATAAAATTGTTACCCGTGACATATTCAGAAGCATCGTGAATTAGGTAACGAGCCAAAGATGTCAATCCAGGATCTGAAGCAACCAAACTTCTCAAAGGGTTTATTTTCGTGATCACATTATTCAGCCAAGCTTTTTGTACTAATTTGTCGGTGATTTCAGATTTGAAAATTCCAGGAGATATTGAATTCACTCTAATTTTGTGTGCACCCAATTCCAAAGCCATGACCTGTCAAACATCATTGGACAAAATGATATTAATATGCTGCTGTTTAATCATTATGAATATAATCAGTAAATGACATATTGAACATTTTACAGACCTATAAGTTAATTGTTTTTTAACTTCTGTCTATGAATTAACATGTGAACTTCTGAACTCTAAACCCTACAATAATTAATAGATAAAAATTTTAAGGGAACAATATTGAGTCACACTTTATTTACCTCCCGGCCGAACACTGAATTACTAGGCCTCTCTCTTTTCCTTAGGAACAATATTGAAGGGTTAAGACCAAAAAAAAATTAGAAGAAATATAACACATAAAATTGATTTACATACAGTGTTCTACTCCTACATTTCACAGTTGCTTCAAGATGCCAACATAAGATCACGAAATACATTTTTCACCCTGGCTATTAATTATCATTTTGTTTTTTCTTGATTAATACAGCATTTGCAAGCAACTAAAAGGGCTTATTTGGACATGTTCGGGGATGTCAAGTCCAGAAACTTAACGCTACTGCAATTGACAAGTGCATAAATTATAAAGAACTGAAAGTAATTGACAACAAATGTAAAGATGCAATGGCATTAAAATGTTAAAAGCAAATAGCGAAGAATAAATGGGCATCAAATGAATCTGCAAAATGAAAATTTGCAAGAAATAAAAATTGGTAACACGAAAATGGCAAGGAAGATAAGCGTGCAACAGTTGAATTAACGAGATTTAAAGTACCTAAATGTAAAGGTATATGAGATTTGGTAGATTGATGAAAGGGACAATGATTATAATCGATAAATGAACTTGAAAAAACAAATTTCATGCAGTGACTTAATGAAAATCAGTCAATTTTAGCTTGTCTGAATGAAGTGAAACCGGCATCCTTAAAACCTTGACAAGAAGCCTTATTTATAGACACTCCAAGTAACTACCTATGTCATATTTGGATCTAAGATGTCAGCAGTCACTGCAGTCACCGATCTCAATTGTTGCATCATTATCGGACAGTTTATATTCCGACTTCCCTAAATTAGATTTCAAATTAAATTCATAATCCGAACGGTCTGATCTTAATGCAACAATCATGTTGAGAAAACTGTAGTGACTGCAGTGCCGTCAAAGATCCATCTGTTGAATCAAGATTGGATCATTTGTATTCAGACTTCACCAAATTAGATTCTAATTAAAATTACGAATACAAATCGTCCGATCTTAATCCAACAACCAAGATGTGCAGACTACAGTGGCTGCAGGAAGTTTTGACATCTAATCCAAATCACTTATATTTCTAGATCTGTTAGATAACTTTCCCAAACTTTCAGGCTCTAACCTATGTCATATAAGTGTCGGGTTCAAGGGAGGATTTGCACCAGTGGGCCGAGGAACAAACCACCAAGTGCATATGACATTTCCGAGTTCAGATCTGCTCCATTTAGGGTGCTGTCCATTTAGATGTATGGATGCACAACATGCGGCAAAAGAACATCCAAGGGATGATATTAAAAATTAAAAATTAAACATTTTTTAATTAAAAAAAAGAAGAAGAAAAAATATAAAGGAAACTGTTCCCTCTTCCATCTTTCCCTGCAAACGCAAACACAGTTGGTTGACTTCAGCGGCGGTGTATGCGATGGAGAAGCCTACACATTTTATGTAACAGACTGATGTGTAGATGAAGGTTGTGAAAACTTGCATTTGACTTCCTAAGTTTCTAACATTCTCCTCCCTTAAAATGTGAGTCCCCACGTTATTATGATACCCATCATGTGAAAGTCTCTTTAAGTATCAACAAGATTAGTAACAAAGAGGTTCAAAGAGCCAAAGTGCCTAACAACATGGCTCCAAAACCCTAGGTTTAGCACTAGCAGCAAACCCACACTAACCACAATCTTCAAGTTACTCGGCCACCACGCCATCAACTTCGACACCACTGGTCGGGGGGTTTGGGGGAGCCTAAAAGTAAATTAGAACTACACCAATGGACCAAGCAACAAAACACTAAGAACATGTCAATGAATCTTCATTCAAATTCCTAAGACACTAAACTAAATATATGGGTCTAACTCCTCCAACTATACTCGGCCAACAAGGAATCCTTCTCTACTTGCTATCATAACAATGTCACTATTCAATTTGAACACAAGTTGTAGTTCTTTTGCGCATTTCTATTTTCAGAATCCGTATTACAATATTAGTCGTAACACTCCTAAACTCAACTCAACGTTGATTTATGTCAACTCTAAGCCAAAACCAATACTTGATTGCATGATTGTAAACAAAAAAATAATTACATCCTATGATAATAGTGTTAATTTTATTCGAACACGATGAAATGTAAAGAAAAATGATTACCTTTGTAAGCATATTGAGGCCAGCCTTTGAAGATGCATAAGCAACAGCACCAGAGAGGGTTCCCCGATTTAAACCAGAAATTGAAGAAATATTAATAACGGATCCCTTTCGTCGAGCATCACACATGCGTTTACATACATGTTTAGAAACCAACCAAGAACCAGTTAAGTTAGTTTTAAAAACATGATTCCATTCATCTTCAGACAAATCCAAAGAAGATTTAACGCTCCCTCTAACACCAGCATTGTTAATCAATGCATCAATATGCCCAAATGCGTCCCACGCCTTCTGCACGGACTTGTCGATGGCAGCGCCGTCCGCGGAGACGTCGAGTTCAACGGCTACGGCGCGGAGGTTGAGGTTTCCGTTACCGTATAGATTGTTGATTTGATGGCAGAGGGAGTGGAGACGGTCGAGACGGCGAGCAGCGGCAACGATCCTGCAGCCGGATTTAGCGAGATCGAGACAGAAGTCGTATCCGAGGCCGGAGGATGCGCCGGTTACCAACACCACATTGTCGTCTAGCTCCTGCCATGGCTCTAGCTCTACCTCTTCTCTTCCCATTTTATTTTAATCGATTCGAATTGCAATTGGAATTGAAAATAGATGTACCAAAAACAAAAAAATAATAATAGATGGATAGATAGATAAATTACTTTTTTACTGTATTTTTTTTCTTTTTTACAAATTTTTTACTGTATGATTTATATATGCGCCGGTCATTTTTCATTTATTTTCAAAAAAGTTCTCAATAAAACATTAGCTTATCCCTAAAAATAAAAACATTAGCTTATCTTTTATATTTAAAATTACATTGAAAAACTTTTAAAAAATAACTGTAGAGAGATTTTTGAATAAGTATGAGACCTTCATAATTATATATATATATATATATATATATATATATATAACCTAATATATATTTATTGAAGGTTGGATAACTCAACTAATTTAAACTAAGAATAGAAGGAGTCGGTCTCATATTCAAACTCATTCAAACATGAAAGAATAATTGGTAATAAATTAATCACTAACTATTAAAATTTGCCTATAAAAAAAAAGACTAATACCTCAAAATAGTCCTTGAATTTTCACAAATCAGCCAATTTTGTCCCTGAATTTTTCGAAATATCAAATTAGTCCCTGAATTTTATAGACGTCCATCAAGTCAGTCCCTCCGTCCAAAAGGGCCGTTAGTAGTGATGATGTGGCTTCTTGCATGCTTTGTTGTCTTGTACACGTGTCAGCAAGTCAGCCACGTGTACAAGGACTAAATTGATGGAAATTGGCAAAATTCGAGATTTAACATTTCAGTCACTTTTTTCCTGTGTTTCCAAATATACCCTTCTATTACCATTGTCTTTCATCCTCACATTTTCACTCAGAAGCATCAAACAAGTCCCTAACCTTTCACCTTCCCGCCTAAACCGTCACCCTCTTCAGTTCACCAAAATCATCATCATCACCGACGATCATCCTTGAAAAAGATTCGGTTTTGAAGTCAGATTTCGTGGTTTGTCAAGGTAACGCCATTCAACTTTGTTTTCCATTCACTCTTGTTCGTTTCTCCCTGTTTTGTGTCCGTTTTTTGTGATTTTCGCTTTTAGTTTTAGGCTTTATGGCTGAAGAAATTAGGTGTTATGTCATGAGAAAGATGAGTCATAACAAAATGAAACTAGATGGGAGAGTTGGACCTTTGTGTCCTTGGCAGCAAAGTAGGCTAGAGAAAGAGAAGATTGCAAGCCACAACTGGACACCCCTATGGAGTGGTGATAATGCAAGGCAAAGGTATCAGATTGAAAACAACTGTAGAATCAAGGATCAAATTGATATCTTTTATGAAAATTCAAGGACCTATTTGATGGTATTTTCACTAATTTGATGATCGAAATGATGGATACGCATATAATTCAAGGACCAATTTGATTGAATTTTTTCTCCATCAACCTTGCATTTCTTCCATGACCAACACCATTGTTTTTAAAATAGAGGAGAACTAGGTTTAACATAAACTACGAACACCGAATCTACAAGGCAGACCACTTGATTTATGAATTTCGAATTTAATTAAAAAAATTAGGGTTCTAAGTTTTTGAATTGGGGAAGAAATTTGACATCAATTCATGGAAGAAATTTTGGGGATTTTGACCTCTATGTAAGGAATTATAACATTAGGGTTCCAAATTTATATATTTGGGGAAGAAATAGCAGTTAATGAAGAAGAGGAGAAAGAGCCGTTGCAAATTTTCCGAAAATCCATCAATTTGGTCCTTGGAAATTTTCTGAAAATCAATCAATTTGGTCCCTGCTTGCGTGGCATCTGACGTGGTAAGCTTCGTCAGAGGTTAACGTTACACGTCACCTCCGTTAACAGACCAACTTAACGGTGGGACTGATTTGATTGACATTTTGTAAATTCAGGGACTAATTTGATATTTCAAAAATTCAGGGACAAAATTGGCCGATTTGTGAAAATTCAAGGACTATTTTGAGGTATTAGTCTAAAAAAACTGAAGAGTTGATTTCAACATTCACTTCATTTTTCTTCATCTTCAAATCTCCATACTTCTATTCTATCTTGATATGTATTCGAAAAAGAAATTGCAATTTTCTTCATCGTCTTTGTTTGATTAATAAGATTAAATTTAAGTCAATATATAGGATATTTGTATCAAGATAAAATGCCGCATCACCAATTAAGTTACATATGAAATTTATAAGATAAAATTCATTTAACGTAATTAAATGCTAAAATGGCAGTCTAGAGTTGGCTTGAAATGCACAAGCACAAGTTTAACTTGCAACACAAGATTTTGGTGATATGATATTGTTGTGAAAAACAACATATTCATCTAATCCTCTAACGACAAGTTTACAAATAGACAAATTTAACAGACAATTAACAATTTTAGGGATTTATTTAATTGACCAACGCTTACAGTTTTGAAGGGGAATTTGTACATTCACTCAATAAGTTATAATAAGACGGGGGGGGGGGGGGGGGGGGGGGGAGTTGTTTTTTTTCCCCAATCTTCAAGTCCTGTTGAACTTTCAATTCATGAAAAATCATATCAGTCTCGGGTCAGCTCATTAATAGTAAGCTAATTGCAGGTTTTACCATCACTAGTCAGCATGCTTCAAGATTATCAAAATCAGTTATCTGGTATAAAGATAACTTATGTCCAGTCGCTTGGTTACAGCATTGAAACAATGCTTTCCCCCAGTATTTGCGATAAAAGCCACACAATTTAATGCACAACTACAAAGCTGGTTTCGCCAACCAAATGCATCCTAAGCTAACTTACAGATATTAGAGTAAAATGTACTTGATACATTTCCTCAACTTAGCAAAAATAGCATGACAGAGGTGAACACGTTTGTGTGATACGATGGTCCTAATCTGCATCACCAAGTCCATCACTGCCATCACCCCTCTTGGATATTGGAGTAAAATTTGAATTTGGTTTCTTTTTCTGAGAGGCAACTTCAGCGTTCTTTCGTAAAACGGCTCCAGGTGATGGATATGGTCGTTGTTGAAACAGAGGACCCTGAAATTGATCAAGTAAGAGAGTTTATACGCCATGTTGAGCCTTGAGAAAGGTCAAACTGAAACCAACACTATAATTATGACAGACATATTTCAGCATGCATTTCCTATGCTTCTGAACAGAAGTCATAATAACAGCCAATGGCGCCAACATTAGAGGCTAGCTTTGCATCAAATGGAAGCTAAATGTCCGCCAATTCAACCCATCAACTTTCATTCTCACAATACTTTCGCAAACTTTGTAATAATTTACATGACCTTAACATTTATATTTTTTTGGGTCAAGTAGCCAAGTGGCTAGAGAAATTCACCTTAAAGGTGAATAAGTGGGGTGTTCGGGGTTCGAACCCCGGCCCCTGCATATATTATGCATTATCCCTTACCAAGTGAGCTAAGCTCATGGGGACAAAAGCCTGCTCATGACCTTGACATTTTGATAACAAAAGCAAACTATAAAATCATTTTGAGAATATATTGAAAAATCTACGGATACCAGGTTGGATGCATTCTTTTAGTTGAAAAAGCATAAAGAAAATAGAGATATGAAATGCACTATTAAGAAACAAAATAACAAGAAGATAGGAACATAGATTAGAGCTTCTGAAAAGAAAAAGAATGTATGTACGGTTGCTGTTGTGTCAGCTGCCCGTGGCTGCACGCCTTTCAGACCCACCACCCTGAAATAAATTGTAAATTTGTGTTTACTAATCAGGATTTTCTACCAAAACACCAAGTTTATCACTAAAATAAATTCATCTAGGTGTGTGAATACATCCATACCAGCCACCACGAGGAGCATCTGAATAGGAGCTGGGGTCCATAGGATCCAACTCATCATCCTCTTCATGAGCACGCTTCTTGCCCATTTTTTTATTTCCCTTATCAATTGGAGGTTTCCAGCTAGCTCTGGATAGACAAAAGAGGATCAGTATGTTCTTTATGGCTTTGAAAGAATAATGTTAGGCCCGCTACTGTTTGGTAATAGGCCCGTTAGTAATGTGGGGAAGGATATAAAACAGAATGGGTTCAAGTCATGTGACTGAAAGGTCACGGGTTCAAGTCCTGGAAACAGCCTCTTGTGTAAAAAGAGGGTAAAGCTACGTACAATACACTAAAATGGTGGGACCCCTTCCCGGACCCTGCGTATGCAAGAGCTTTAGTGTACGGGGCTTCCCTTTTAAATTGGGGAAGGGGAAATTTTTATTAATTAAAGTGGCACTAACGGTCATTTTACAACCATGTCCGAGGGAATTCCAAAATCACTACCTTGAGGTTACAAGACTAAACTCTTAACAGTGAGCTAGCACCCCTAGTGTTTGATTCAATACAACATATATATTGTAATGGAAATAAAGTGTTTGATTCCTTTTTCATTTTATTTTATTTTTACTAATATTCCTTTTTAATTATCACCTCGGAAATAAAGAAAATCCTACAGTATTTTTGCAAATTTATCTTTTGAATTCATTTTTCCACATAGTTGTAGGAATTCTTTCGTGCTCAAAGAAATGATCCTATCGTAACCCTAAAAGAAAAATATGCTTGTAATACAAGATATTTAATCACAAACAAATGATAGAATTTTCAAGAGAGTACAATGTAAAAAAGGAGATATTCTATAGGATGGAAAGTTGCAACTGAAATTTATGAGTTCATGCCCCAAGCATGGCAACAGTTAAATTACTAAGAATCAGTCGGTGAAAAGCAATAGTTTTTCTGGAACAATTTAACAGAAATGCGTATTTCCTACAAAAACCATACCTCTGTTTGCTAGCCATTTTATCAGAATTTTCCCTGGGATGTGGAGAACTGCATTGCTGATTAATCAAATTCGAGGACAAATACTGACATTGTGGAAGATTGAGAACTCTGCATTTGTTCATTTTTTATACGATAGAAACCAACAGAAATATTAGAGATCAATATTAAAGCTCCCTATTCTATAAAAGAGGAGTGCTATCAACACACACTCGTTGATTGGTTAAAATTCAAATGGGTCCTAAATTTTGTGGGACCCATTTGAATTTCAACTAATTAGAGAGGGTGTGTTAAATAGGATGATGCTAGCATAACTCTTATATACAAAATTGGATCACAACTAACGAGGTAGTCACTACATAACTATGAAGGATACCTATCAACATATAATCAAGGTAACTTCAGTATAAACATGAATCCAAACAATATATGTATATCAATGGCAGAAACAGTGTAAGATGAGGAATTATCCAAAACTAGTCCTATGTAAGCAAGAGTCGCAACTATCTACCTTGTGCAGTGACTGCAGTAACTCCATGCTTGCACAAGGCCTACACCCCAACCACCACAGCCCATGCACCTTGGTAAATTAGATGATTGGTCATCCACATGACCAACTGATGAGACCACCTGATCCGACCCAACTTTCTGAGTAGAATTAGGATGCTTCCATTGTGATACCTTGGTTTTTGTATTGTAGTAATATTTATGACCTTAAGCAAAAATAAAAAGTAAATAAGATAACACAAAATTCATAAAAATGGGGGAAAAAGGAGAGAAGAGAATTTGAAAGTGTATTATGCTTCTAATATTTGTTAAACAAGTGTGTTAAAATTAAGAATCTTCAGATATTCCTTTAATTGTACAACTTCCTAGTTTGATTAATATCATTTCTAGAGTATAGAACTTCCTAGGCTACTGCTTACTAAATAAGCATTCAATGTATTTATTGTAAAACCATTATAAATACAAGGTGTGTGATCTCATTATAGACACGTAGAGTTTTACATATTTTTGCAAACTGCAATCAAGCCATGGCTAAACTGACCCAACTACACCAAAGAGGCTTAGACCATTGCCATGTGTTCAAATATTTCATTTTATCTTGAGTACAAACAGGAATATATACATAACCCAATTACAAATATTATATGGTCGTTACAAAAACAATTTTTTTAATGTTTTCACAAAGTGAATTTGCATGCGGAATAAAGTAAATTTAATATTTGCATAACCGAAATACATGCAAAAAGGCCAAACAAATAGAAAGTCGAATATCAGAACATTTAAGAGTAGTTTGTCTGTCATTTTTTCCCCATAAACTTGTTGAGAATTGAGGTATACCTTTTTATTAAACTTTACAGACACTAGTTTGGTCAAGTAATTTGGCATTAAGAGATTCAATAAGTTAATTGTGTTTTTATTTTGGCTTGTTCAAAAAAATAAGTTAATTGTGTTTTCTAGTCTTTGAAATCGTGGTTGGGGCCTAACACAACCCCACAAAACCGGCTTGTGAGGTGAGAATTGCCCCCACTTATAAACACATTGTCAGGCCATCTCCTATCCAATGTGGGACTCTTAACACACCCCCTCACGACCAGCACTATTCAGCTTGGTTTATGGACATAAATGGTGGCTGGCCCGATAGTGGAAACCTGATAGCAGGTGGCCCAATGGACCAGCACTGTCCGATGTGGGACTCTTAACATCTAGAATGCTATTTTTTTAGCAGGATTATGCTCCTTTTCTATGGGCCCCTACTGGTGACCAATGCTATTTGCAAACTGCCAATACAGCTGATCCCCGACCAATATGAAGGGGTGGAAATATCTGACAACCTATGTAACATTAGGATTGAGATAGTGTATATTTATTATAACTTCTCAGTTCTCACTTAAACTTTACAACTGCTGACATAGTGGACATGGTCTAATTATCACTTACAATGAGGGTCATACCTATTGACCCACACTTTATTTCATTAAAAAGGGTAATATACCTTCACAAGTCACAACATGACTTTGTTATTATTCTTTTCTTGTATATGCTCACCTTAATTAAAAGATATTACAACATGTAGTGGGTATAATAATAAAGACTAGTAATTTTAATTTTACAATGCCCAACTGCATGATGAATTAGAAGAAACTAAATAATTTGCAGTGAATCTAGGTTTTGTCCTGTCCTGCTTGTGTGGAACAGATTTTACTGATTAACTGTTGGAGTTTTGGTATTTATAAAGACTGAGGAGTAAAAAACTGTCACATGGTGTTTTTTCTAGACTAACCAAATTAGGATATCAGAATTGTCAACAATTATATTCAATATGTTAACAACAATGTTTAGACAACGGTCACCGTAATGGAGATTCCTTCCCAAATAGAAGCAGAGTTGTGTGATGTGCCTCCGTCGATGTGTTTTTCCTTCTATGATTCATTAATGTTTGCATTCTTATGTTGTTTTTAAGATAAGAGGTTGCATTATCCATATTCTTGATTTTCTACGTTCAATCAAGTGTTCCCGATAAAAGGGAGAGTAAAGAACAGAAGGAAGAAAAAACTGGAACAAGTCTTAAAATTTAAAGTAGCAAGGCACTAAATTTTTCCACTACCAAGGTTAGATTTCTTTCAGGTGTAACAGTAACCAACTATAGATGTGTGTACTTGTGTCTGTGTAAATTCATTTTCTTTCTAGGAATAAGATCTCCAGATGATAGCTTTATTTTTGAAGCGGCAATTGCAGAAAAGCTTGAGAAGAAACAACTGATACAGACCGCAATTGGAAGAAAAAACTAAAAAAGTAGTAACACCGACAGCCACAAAATCCATGATACATAAGAAATCCCAGTTGCTGACCAGAATTTAAAGCCATTATTTAAGGTGCAAAATTGGTTATACTTGATAAAAAAATAAAATGATAATAATAACAACTCTCATAGGCAGGATTTCCTACTAAACAATCAGAGAAAATATTTAACTGAAATACTAATCTTAATCAAGAGTATAATATAGTTGTTACACTTACTTTTATGTTAGAAACATATAGCAAATGAAACTCATAAATGATAAAATGCAACAGCAGGATATTTATGTGATGAACCTGTTGTTTCGTCTAATGCTTCCACCCAACTATCTGGAAGACACAAAACCGTTGTTGATTGCTGGGTTAAGGATGCTTCACCGGGTTTTTCCCATTGACTCCTCCCGGTACTTTCATTATAATAATAAAATGCACCACTTCCCGGATCTTTTGCTTTCACCTACATGACAAATTAGTGATTAATATGTGTTGGTAAACAGTAGGGTACGAATAAAATAAAAAATCCTAAAGAGTTAGAAAAAGATACAAGTCTTGTAATTTAAGCTCAGAATGGGAGATGAATTGTCAGCAATTATATAACATTCAAACTTCCGTCGGCTACAATCCTACCGATAAGAATACTCTCCCTGCTCTAACTCACCAATGACTTCCAAGAGACCCTCGCACTCTCCTTCAGTCTCAATATAACAGGATTCATCACACAACTAATCCATCCCACTTGCACATCAGCATTCTCTCTTTTCCTCTTCTTTTTCTTAACCTAAATTCCCCACCCTATGGGCTTGGGCAGCTGATACGGTATCAGCCCATTTGAGCCCACATTCACATTTGGGGTCCTAACACGTGAAGAAAATTTTACATCTAAGGAGAACGTTTATAATGAGCGATACATACCCATCCTGGAGGCAGTTTTTCATTTCCCATAAATTCAGCTGAAGTAGCTTTCTGAAATTAAAAATCAGGTAAGTTGTAAGTTAAATTATGAGGTTGAAAATAACATACGTAAAATATCTATAAAATATGAGAACTAAACATCAAATTCTAATTAAAATTGCAGCGTAATATTTGTAAAAGTTTGAACAACACCCCAACCCCCAAAGAAGGCAAAAATATATAAATGAAATAGAAATAACAAAACTAAAAAAGCTGGTGGAGAAGATGGGAAAAATAATCAAAGTAACAAAGTTAAGCTAAAACCAATATTCTTACAGGATCTTCGGTATGTCTATCATCTTTAAGAATACCCCGAGCTTTTAACTTCTGCTTGAGGTACTCTGGCAGTTCTTTAGCTGCAGGTTTCTGCTCTGAACATCCATCAAGTTTAGATTCAGGCTGACCAGATGCATTGTTACCTACTCCACAGTTTTGGAAGCAACAAAGTTAATATAAACTCACTAGTTCAGTTACTGCAATGTCGAAAGGATGCAGTGGATGACTAAAATAATTTTGGAATGAAATTTACCAGCATCATCAGCGTTAAGCTTGGGAACGTCATTGTAGGCACCTCCACCAGGTACACCATATCCATTACCTATTTCTGTGTTGCCTGATATAGAAATAAAGGCATATAAATCACATGGACTCTTTATATGTGTAATACAATTATAGAAGAAATTAACCAATAACAGTGAACTAGTAAGAATTATTGGAAAAAATATAAAACAAATTGTGGTCTGGTCTAAAGCCATAGAATAATATTTGTAGACCTTGAGAGTCAAGACATATTAGTCGAATTTCTTGCTTTATCTTTTAAAAACCTATAAACACCAAAGTGGAAAGGTTCACTTTGAGGAGAGATTTTTCTTTCAATTATGTCGAGTTCACAAGGCTCAGCTATACATAGCTTCCTTTATTTTCTTCGTTTGATTCAGTTGTTTTCTCCCCTTGTTTTTTTAGATTATATTTGTTATCATTCAAAACCAATATTTCAGTCCTAGGTTTATTATTGCATTGTTTATGTTATCTTCCGGTTAACAGAAACTTCCTGTCCATCACCACCTTTTGCCTCCCCTTTTTTTATCTTGTTTATGTTAGAGTAAGACTAGACGAGATAGAATTAGAAATGACAGCATTAAAGAAAGAGTTGGGGTCTATGAAGCACGGACACTCCTAGGATTAGGCGTGTCCCGGTGTCGGACATGTGTCGTGTCCGACACCGACACTTGTAATTACACTGAATTATGTGATTTTTTTCAAAGTATTAGCTGTGTCGGCGTGTCAGTGTCCGTGTCGTGTCCGGTGTCCGTGTCCGTATCCGTGCTTCGTAGGGGGTAGCACCAATAGTAGAAAAGATGGTAGAAACTAGACTTAGGTTTTTTGGGCATGTAGTGAGAAGACCTATGGATTATGTGGTAAGGAGAGTAGATTAGATGGAGGGGAGTCAAATCATTGGAGGTAGTGGAAGACCTAGAAAAACTGTAAGAGAAACTATTAAGAAAGATCTAGAGATTAATGAGTTGGAGAAAGACATGGTGTTTGATAGAACACCATGGCATGATCCAACTTAGTGGGATAAGGCTTGGTTGTTGTTGTTGTTGTTGTTGTTGTTGTTGTTGTTGTTGTATCAGTTTAGTAGAGGCATAGGTGCCGATCTATGAAATAAGGTGTGGCCTTATTTAAGAAATTTGTGCTACTATTTTTTAATATGTACCAGTCTATGCAGGAAACCAGGCCTCTTAGAAACCTCCCTGCAGTTTTTGCTAAGGAAGAATAACATTGTAGTGAACTATAAAAAATGTAAGTTAGCGGAAACAGAAGTAAAATAATTGGATCATGTGATATCTGCACTATTCCAAATGATTGGGAAGATTGAGGTTGTAAATAGATCCTTGGAGGACTATTTAACACAGTGTAGCCCCAATGATTGGCAATTACTCAACCCAGGACATTTCCATCCAAAGTAGAAGTGGTTTCTTTGTCGATAGAGAAAACGGGTTATATTTCAGATGAAGCAGAGAGCAATTTGATATGGGCAGTGGCCACAGCACCGCACCAAACATCAAGCAGACGAGCAATACAGAGAAATATAATTTCGTGCAGGAGATTTAGTAAACCTACCTATAGACATAGGCACACAGACATATACTATACAGACTTATTTCCTTAGCCGAAATGAGAAGCTATCTACTGGATTATGGTCCAATCCAATCCAATTTCCGGACAAAATTGGAGCAGCAGCTTATAAATTGCAGCTGACTCGGAAAAGCAGAATCCGCGCTGTGTTTGATGGGCTAAAGGCAGTTTGAATTAACTTATTTTGAACTGAGACTAGACTATTGAAAAAGAAATGATACATACCTTGTTGTTGTGGATGTGTCGGGTTTGGACGCTTAACAGCGATTTGAGCTCTATGGTCAGTGGCCATGTTCAAGAGGTGTTCCTTCAAAGCATTGGGGTGATGACGTTGGGAGAATATGTCTGAATCAAAATCGTTGGTAGAAGTAGAAGGTGATGCCAATGCCGCCATCTCTCTTTGAGTCCTAATGATATTTTGGGTAGCAAGTTCCTATGATATGATATGATATGAGATCGAAAAAGAAAAGAGGGTTGTTATTATTATTATTAATTACTTACTTGTTCCCGCAAAAGAGCATCCTGAGCAGTAGTAGTAAGGGTTCCTTGTTGTTGATAAGGAACATTGAGAGAATAATTATGAACAACGCCGGGAGGGAGTGAATGATGATCTTGGGGATAATTCTCCATAACCGCCCGCCGGGGAGAGCGAGAGATGTTTAACGGAGTTACTGTCTCTCTAGGGGAGGGAGGCTACTGTAGTGCTGCTTTTTCTTATACGTCAGGGGAGATCCTCTCGAGAAAAGGAGATTCAACGTAATTGCCGATGATTTTTTATTATTATTATAATTAAACATGTTTTTGTGAGCTTTGATACAATAAAAAAATCTCTATTATAAACATTTGTGTTTTTTTTTTTTAAAAGTACACTTGACATCTTCGTATTTCTCATATCATTTAATGTTTTTTATCATTCAATTAAAATTGATTATGACACATTAATTTTATATCAACCAATAAAAAAAGAATCATGACTCATTTGTTTTTCATGAGCCAATCAAAATAGATCATGACTTATTTGTAAATTAATACATGGTTTTTTTTTCTCTATATAAAGATAATTTGTTTTTCATCATTTTCATCTTTCTCCCATAAAAAATGTATTGTGTATATTTATTTTCATGGTAATAGATTATGGGGTTGATTTTTTTTTATTTGTATCTTAGTTTCCATTGGAGAACATTTAGGCTTCAAATTCTAAAATTTTATTCAATTTCTCATATAAATCCATTATATATTGAACATCTCTATGTTTGTTGTCCAAATACGTACGTTCATCATATGAAACTCAAGTTCTAACAAGTTATCACATAGATCTAATGATGTAACTTGAATAAAGTTTATGTACCAAGAGAAAAATTAAGAATGTTTATCTAATAAGTCTATTGTTGGCGTTTTTGCATCTAAACTAATTGTAACGACCAATTTTATATTCTATTGTAATTTTTTTTTAGATTTTTTCTCATTCCTCTTTGCATTTTTTTTTTTTAAGATTTTGTGATGATTGTGCATTTGATTTCCGTTTTCATTCATTCTATGAAAAAAAAAATGTGCTATTGTTTTTTATGTATATAATTATTGAAGATTATATTTTTTTTATGGATTTTTTTATGAATTTTAGGTTTTTTAATACATTTTATTGGGTAATTCATGTATTCGTTAGCCTGGATATGAAAATATGATTTTTGTTTTGAACTATTCTTAGGATAGTTATTTTGTAGCTTAGTAATACCGTGCAAATGAAATTTTTATTTTTCCATGATTCACAATGATTAATAATTATACTATTGAATATTATTTTAACTATGAATCTCTAGATCAACACATGAACTTTTGTTTTTTTTTTTCCAACAATGGTATGTAAAATTTTATTTATGGGGTCAAGTTATTAACATAAATTACAATAAACTCTTATACATTTGGTAACACGATAAACGTTATTGATAGCATATAATTAAAAACATTAAATGTCACTTATAAGTGAGATTCTCCTGAGTGTCTTAAGTTCGATTCTCTCTGATGTTAATTTGAATTGACTAATTTACATTCTTAAAAAAAACATATATAAAAATTTAATTATAAAAAATTCTCAATAATTTATTTTGAAATAAATATAGAATAAAAATAATTCAAACTTAATCAGAATACATTAATCCAATTTAATTAGAGCCATCAAAATTGATCAGCTCATATGCATCATCCTGCCAACCCGAATATAATGCAGGGTTTAGTCTTAAAATTTATCCTAAGTTTTTTGTTGTTTTTTTTTCCTTGATTACCATGCAACCTGGTACGCCTTAGGGATAACCCTTATGAAATATTTTCAAATACATTTTCACATTATTATTCAAATTTGAATTTGAATTCATATAGAATAAAAAACGGTTTAACTCAAGACAGTAAAATTAAAACATGAATCATGAATATAAATGAATTTGATTTTTTTTTTTTTTTTGATTTCATCTAACTAATACTCATCATTATAGTATTTTAATTTTTACGGTTATTTATGATGTTGAATATGTGAATTATTAGGAGCCTATTCATTTTTTATTTGTAAACTCAAAAAAATTATAATTGAATATTTTGTTTTTTCCCTCCAATTAATGTTACTACATCAAATTTTAGGACTACACAAATTTAATGATGTGATTGTACTTTTATTATAAATATTGTTTTCGTTTCAACATTCCTTACACCATTTCAATATTCATTCATACGATTTAAAATTCTTTGTTAAATTTCATTTTTTTCGTATTCATCAATCTTAAAATTCTAGCAAAAGAGCTAATGTCAATTAGTTGTTTGAATGGTTATCGGTGTTATAAATTGTTTTTCTATTTCAATTGATTCATTTTATTTAGAAGTCTCGCATAATTTGTTTATTAATTCTCTTCAACTTTTTCTTCCATTGGAAAGACAATTCAACTATCTACAACTTTCGCGTTTACAACTAAGGACAATTCTGTACCGATCAATACCAGTTTTTATTTCAAATTCGGGTACAGAAACTGAAAATTATTGTGACCTACGTGTAGTAATTTGACGATAATTTAAGTTCTAAGAATGATTTTGAAGTCAAACCAAAGCCATTAAAAAGCTAACACAATTATCTACAACTTTCATGTTTACACTAAAACCCAATTCAAAACAGAAACATATGAAAAAGGCGCAAGAACGTGAAACAAGAGATGCTGTCACTATGCAGCTCTCGGGAAAAGTGACATTTTCCACCCAAAAATCCCATTTTTAATCCCTTAATCACCCCAATGTATTTGAAATCTTGTTTATAGATCATATATGCAACAAAGGAGTCAAAACAACATACAATTATGCATGAACCGACATAAATCATCACATTTATCATAAACCTAACCCTAGAACATATTCATCCATCAAAAATCAAATTAACATATATATTATTGAAAGGAATCCCACCCTTACCTTAACTCAGCAACGCAAGAAAATTCTACAGCAAATTCGATCACTTTCCTCTTCTTCCTAGCTTCCTCTTGGTCCTTCTCAAAACTCCCTCAAAACTCACCTTTTCTCAATTGCACGTGAAAACGTTTTCTTCTTTTTTCTTAACCTAATTCTCTATTTATATAACTCTTCTCCTCTATCTTATTTATTTTTAAATTAAATATATTTCTCCCTCACTTAATAATAATAATACACCAAATAATAAATATATTTCTATACTAGATAACATATATATATATATATATATATATCCACACAAAATAACAAATATATTTCTATAACAAATATATCTCTACATAACACAATATTTCTACACCAAATAACATATATATTTCTACACCAAATAACACATATATTTTAATATAATATGCTACTAAAACACCAACACATAACACAAAAATAACACACATCACCATAAATCAAATAAATTATTTAAAAAGACTCTAAACTCAATCAAATAATTAAATAAATAAAATATTCAAAACGGGCGTTACATCACCAAAATCTAATAACACCTATGAAATCAAAGATCTACCCGTCAAAGAATCATGAAGCACAATCTTTCAAATCATTCGTGTTTGATTGTTCATGGTGTAAACTAAGATATACACATATTCTCTTTAGATATGGTTCCAATGGATGCATCAGAATGTATATTTATATAGTGTTTTTTTCTTCACTTTTTTAAATAATCTGATTTTATATTTTTTTTTTGTATTTTAGGGTATAATGTGATTGTGGTGTGTGGATAGACAAAACAAAGACAAATCAATTTTTCTTCTTTTATATAAATATGTGTTGTTGATTATTTTGTATTTTGTGTTTAGTTTGGATCTCTAACTTGCACATAATATTCATGAAGATTGAATTCTAAAGAAGAAAAAAAGTAGAGTTAAGATCCAAGGAGAAGGGCCAATGACAAGGGCGGGAACCAAGAGAGCTAAGGAGACCCTAACTCAATTGGTGGCAAAAGTCTTGGAGTCCAAACCTACACTAGAAAGCATGGAGGATAAAATGGTTATGTGCATTAAACCATTGGAGGAGGGGTGGGGCGCATCTCTTTCTGCCCATTTTGTTTAGTTGTTCTTGTTATGCTGTAATAAAAAATGTAAGAGACCAATTTTAGCCCAAAAACACTAAGTATGGTTATTTTGCGTGTTTAATCCATTTTAAAGCTTCCAAAGCTTTAAATGAAATGTTTTGTGTGTTTATTTCGTGCAAAAGGAGTGTTGAAGACAAAAGAAAAACAAGGCATTAAAGAGCATTTAATCTGAAGAAAGAAAGAATGCAAGAATTGGAGAGGAAAGAGACAAGACTTCAATGAGACAATGAAGGCATTTCATTTCAGCATATGAAACCACCATCATCATCAAAATCACGTCCTTCATCATGACCATCAAGACCAGCCACCCTCATTCATTGATTTGTCTTGTAACCATTTCTTGTATTCATGTTAATTTACTTCAGCCATAGGAAATAATGAATTAATTTAGCTGAAGTAATTTTAAGAGTTATTTGCATTTTTTCTTTGTAATTCAGCAAGTGTCCCTTCTACCTATATATAGGACACGAAAATTGAATAAGAAGGAAGTTAATTTTTGTTAAAAAAAGTGAGTAACTGCTCTTTAGGTTCTGGATTGGACCTTGTATTGATCATATCAAGAATCATTTCTTGTGGTGATCTTCATTCCATAGACTTATCATTTTCTAGGATTAGAAAGTGTGGCGTCCCTAAACTTTCCATTTCATTTCTTGTTTGAAACCACAAATCAGCCTAAACACCAATTCAAAACCAAATTCTCATTTTCAACTCAAATCATTGTCAAAATTAATCTCAATACATAATTTTCGTTTCCTTTTGGCACACCCTTTCATTAACAATATTTTTAGTTCATTTCTTGTGTTTTGTGCCTTTAGTTAATCTTTCAACAAGCAACTTTTATCAATTCATAATTAAAAGTCAAATATGAACAATTTTCACAAAATAGTGTTCATCAAGTGGTCATCAGAGCAAGGTTCCTTTTAAAAGGGCCAAGAGTTCAAAGATATCAAATTATTCTTGTTTATCATTCTGATTTTCATCTTACAAAAAAAAAATTATATATAAAAAAATTCAGAATTGTTGCTTGTGTTCATCAATTTCGTTTTTTGTGTTTTAATTGCCACACTTTCCTTGTTTTCCATTTACCTTGTCATTTCAGAATTTGAATTAGTTTCCTTGTTCACATCATTTCCAAACCTTTTTTTTTTTTTTTTCATTCCTTGCATTGTGTTAAGTTTGTGTTTTGAGTTTCACCATTTTGAAAGTTTTCTTACCTTGATTTACTTGGTTTCTCTAAAGAACTCAAAAGAGCAATTGAGTGGAAAAAGGCAAGAGTGATACATTAAAAAAAAAAAAAAAAACCAATTTGAGTAAGTGTAGACACTTGTAAGGATTAGTTTTAGGGAATCATGGCCGAGGAAGGTCCAAATAAGTTACTAATAGATGCACTCACAACAAGGTTTCAAACCATGTTGCAGGTGCAAGCTGAACAATTTCAAGAACAAATTAATGAGTTAAAAACTAGTTTAACTAATGATGGAAGTTGTAACACCCCGTTTTCCCAAACATAATTAAATATAAAGAATATCAGAGTTTTCATTCATAAACGGAGCATTACATTCATCTTACAACTTTTCCACAAATATAAATAGAATGAAGTACTATTTATTAAAATAATCTGTCTTTATAAAAATCCAATAAACATGCAGCAGAAATAGTTTCAACATCATAAAATGGTATGTGGCTCTAAAGGCCATAACATTCACACCATACTTATTTATTATGAAAATAGTTCAAAACGTTCAAAAGGAAATACGTAACAAGGAAAACATTTAATAGACAATCCTCATCCCGTTACGTATCAGTGCATCCTAGGCGACACGACGGAGATTACTCACAACTGCACTATTCTTCGTTACCTGCAAGTTACTCATACGAAGAGCAACATTTTCAAGCAGAAGGGGTGAGATTTCACATTCATTAATAGCAAGCAACAATTCATGAAAGATAATCAACAACCATATATCCAGCATAGAATAAACATCACATAACATCATTTAATAAAGGTAAAACAGCAACAGCAACATCATCAGCAACAACAACAACATCTCATCTTAACATCACATCGACTCGACAATGCAATATGCATGTGGTACCATCAAGGCATAAGCCCCCATCGCTAAAGGTCAAATAGGACCTGTCAGACATTGAGCCCCCATGGCTAAAGGTCATAAAAGGACCTGTCAGGCATTAAGCCCCCATCGCTGACTATGCTATGCAACAACACGACTTAATGCAACGACACGACTCAAATGCAACAATCTTCAAATATCACATCTTTATATAGCACATCTTAAATCACATATCATCAAATAACACATATTTATATAACACATCTTTATCTTTAAGTCACACATCATCAAATAACACATCTTTAAATCACACATCTTCAAATAACACATCTTTAAACCACACATCTTCAAATATCACATCTTTAAATCACACATCTTCAAATAACACATCTTTAAATCACACATCTTCAAATAGCACATCTTTAAATCAAACATTATCAAACATCGTTAAATAAATCATCTTTACTCACCAATTAATATATATTCAATTCAATCCACGGGCTAAAATAATAGAAATTATTTTCATTACAAATATCATCTCTATAGGTTTATTATAATTCATATAGTGGCAATAGTTTTTCTACACTTCACGTAATTGTATATAAAGGGTATCTCTATATAATCTACTAGAAATCTATCACAAAAGAAATACATACATATATACTATATGCCTATATCTATATACGTTAGGAAAAATAGCTCTTTTCATCCAAATAAAAGAAATATATAAATCCAACAAGATACGAGTGCACAGAAAATAATCGAATTTCATAAAATTCTCTACAATTTGATTGAGTTAGATTTTAATCAAATAAATCAAAACATCACAATTTAGAAAGGTAAATCGAACACATAATTACAACAACATAAAAGATCACCAATCTAACATGAATTTATTAGAAGATCATAAAGAAAACAATGAAAAGCAAAACCATTCACTACACATATATTTTAGAAAACAATGACAAGGGCGAGGACCAAGAGAGCTAAGGAGGCCCTAACTCAATTGGTGGCAAAAGTCTTGGAGTCCAAACCTACACTAGAAAACATGGAGGATAAAATGGTTATGTGCATCAAACCATTGGAGGAGGGGTGGGGTGCATCTCTTGCTGCCCATTTTATTTAGTTGTTCTTGTTATGTTGTAATAAAAAGTGTAAGAGACCAATTTTGGCCCAAAAATACTAAGTGTGGTTATTTTGTGTGTTTAATCCATTTTAAAGCTTCCAAAGCTTTAGATGGAATGTTTTGTGTGTTTATTTCGTGCAAAAAGAGTGCTGGAGACAAAAGAAAAATAAGGCATTAAAGAGCATTTAATCTGAAGAAGGAAAGAATGCAGGAATTGGAGAGGAAAGAAACAAGACTTCAATGAGATAATGAAGGCATTTCATTTCAGCATATGAAACTGTTGGAACAAAGGGTGTTTCACAAGTATACCACTTAAGTTTTGATGATAACAAAGTATTAAAAATTATCAATTGGATATGCTAAACATTTATTCAAGTGTGCAGGACCATTATCAAAGTCTTATTTATAAAAGGTTCTGTTTGAATAAATTAAAGAGCAAAGGAAATCTTAAACTGAAGCTTGAAGAACATCTGACTGAAAGCGCTCCTGGAAAATCAGAGTCAGAATGCGTCTGAAGAAAGAGCTTCTGAAGATGACGTCATCAGAAGCAAGTTCATCAGAGGCAGACTCATCAGAAGCAAATGGTATCCAGAAGCAAAGATTCTTCAGACACCAAGAAGCGTTGACAAAGGCAATGTACGAAAAGTACAACCACTATGCCTACGTTTGTCCCTGCAACCACCAACTCTGCACAGTGTCTTCTATACACGACAAGAATAACAGTAACTGTAGCAGAAACTTTTCCATATTTGATGGAATGGATTTGAATTTGATCTCATTGTACAAGCCTCAAATCAAGCAAAGGATCAAAGGTGTCAAATCAGCTTCGGTAAAGAAAGAGTGATGAGCTGTCAGTTTTCCAACGTCTCTCAAACTCTCTATAAATAGAGATGAAGACATGAAGAAAAGCACAACTATATACATACACGCGAATTGAACTATTCTCTCATATTCTAAGTCGCAAACACTGCTCATCAACAACTTAGATAATTCTTAAAAAAGCTTACATTTTAGAATTTCTAAGTATCTAAGAAAACAGAGTCTGTTCTGTTTCGTTTTGATTTGTGAATACCTCTGATAGTATATCAAGTATTCAAAACTCTTTTCAATTCTCTGTAATTGTCTTAAAGTCTCTTGCTTGTGTGCTTGAGCATCTGAAGTCTCATTCTTGTGTGATTGAGCAAAGGAAGTCTCTTACTTGTGTGTTTGAGCAACTTGTAATTTGATATTACATTTTAGTGAAACTCTCCTTGGAAGTGCAAGGGGGACAGGACTACTTCCGGTTTGTGGAAGGAACCTGTATAAAATTGCTTGTGTCTTCTTTCTTTCTTGCATCTGTTCTTTATTTCGCTGCTAAGACTCTGAACTCTGATCAGAGTCTGAACTCCATCAGACTCTGTATCCTGAGAACAGTGTTATTTTTCGTAAGAAAGAAACGTTTTTGAAAACACAATTCAACCCCCCCCCCCCTTCTTGTGTTTTTCCCACCTTCAGTTGGTATCAGAGCTTCGGCTCTGTAGTTAGCACTTAACTGTGTTACAGTAAACGATCGGTGAAAAACATGTCTGGGGATGAAGCTTCTGCATCTGCATCTGGTTCTGGTTTTGGTTCTGGAGCTGCTGTGCATTATGACTACAGCAACATTAACAAAAGTGAAAAATCTTCTAATCACAACAAACCTTCTATGTTTAATGGTGATCCTGAAATGTTTTCTTGGTGGAAAACCAAGATGTACAGTCACATCATGGGAATGGATGAAGAGTTGTGGGATGTTCTTGAAGATGGTGTTGGTGATCTGAGGTTAGATGAAGAAGGAGCTGCTCTTGATAGGAAAGCTCACACTCCTGAGCAGAAAAAGCTTTATAAGAAACATCATACGATCAGAGGCATTCTTGTGGCTGCCTTGCCTCATAAAGAGTACTTAAAGATGAGTGACAAATCAACAGCAAAGGCTATGTTCACCTCATTGTGCTCACTTTATGAGGGTAACAAGAAAGTCAGAGAGGCCAAGGCTACTATGCTTGTTCATCAGTATGAGTTGTTCAGAATGAAGGAGGATGAAAACATTGAGACCATGTACTCAAGGTTTCAGACTCTTGTTTCTGGACTTCAGATTATGAAGAAAAGCTACGTAACGTCTGATCATGTGAACAAGATTCTGAGAAGTTTACCTGCAAAGTGGAGACCAAAAGTGACAGCCATTGAGGAAGCTAAAGATTTAAACACCTTGAGTGTTGAGGATCTCATAAGCTCCTTGAAATATCATGAAATAGGTCTTAATGAGCAAGAACCTGTCAAGAAGTCCAAGTCCATTGCACTAAAGTCCAGAGGCAAGTCAAGTAAGGCTCTGAAGGCTTTGGAGTCTGAAGAAGAATCTACATCTGAAGATTCTGATGAAGACTCTGAGATTGTACAAGAGATGGCTATGCTCACCAACAGATTACAATACCTTGCTAAGAAGAACAAGAAGTTTATGAACAAAGGTAGTAATCACAAAAGTTCAAGAAAGGAAGATCAGAAAGGTTGCTTCAACTGTAAAAAGGTTGGACACTTCATTGCTGAATGTCCAGACTTGCAGAAAGAGAAATCCAAAGAAAAATCTAAGAAAGCGTTCTTCAAGTCTAACAAATTCAAGAAGCAATTCAAGAAGAGCTTGATGGCAACTTGGGAGGATCTGGATAATGAGTCTGAGTCTGACAAAGATGATGCTGAAGATGAAGCTAATATAGCTCTGGCTTTGGTAGCTACTGCTAATAAAGAAGAATCATCTGATGCTGAGTCAAGTACAGATTCTGAAACTGAAACTGAGGTATATTCTAAACTCACCAGATCTGAACTAATTGATTCTCTCAAAGAACTTCTTTGTCATTATGAAAACCAATCCACTGAGTTGAGGAGAGTTAAGCAACGATACAATAAGCTGCTGAAACTCCATGAATCAACTAAGACGGAAATGGAAGCTTTAAAACAAGAAAATTATGATTTGAAAACAATGACTAAGAAGGGTGATAATAAAACCATGACTGAGCAGGATGCTGCTCTTCAAGATTTTATTAACACAGGAATTGATAGAACCAAAGTTGCTTCCATGATTTATAGCATAAATCAGAACAACAAAAAGGGAATTGGTTTCACAGGAGGAAACTCTAGTGAAGTAATTCTGAAACCTTGTTCTGATAACATCAAAGAAGGTCTGAAAACTCATTTTGTATCTGAATCTGAAAAGGCTTCTCATTCAAAATCTAAGTCTTCAAATTCAGAGGAATTGACTAACTCAAAACCTAAGAATCATAAGACAAAGGTCACGAATGACTCTAAATCAAAAGCTCCAGCGTTACAGATTCTGAAAAGATCAGAACCCATCAAACAGGTTCTGAAGAAAACAGAGTCTGAAACTCAAAAGCCTAGATTTCAGAGAAAAGAAGCTATTTTTACTAAGTCACATTCTAAGACTAAAGGTTCTGAACCCAAAGTCTGGAAGAAGACTGACAAAGAAAAATTCAGACAGAGTACACAAAAGAGATTCAGAACTTCTAGGACTAACCCAAAAGGACCCATGAAAGTATGGGTACCTAAGACACAAATTGTTGATGCTGCA
Organism: Medicago lupulina; assembly: GCA_958299785.1. Classification (NCBI taxonomy): domain Eukaryota; kingdom Viridiplantae; phylum Streptophyta; class Magnoliopsida; order Fabales; family Fabaceae; genus Medicago; species Medicago lupulina. The sequence continues at coordinate 49,560,840 of OY283141.1, read as the reverse complement.
GATATGTCTAAAAGGAAATACAAAGCAGAAGTCCTGGTATCTGGACAGTGGCTGCTCGCGACATATGACGGGAGAAAAGTCTATGTTCCTAACCCTGACCATGAAAGAGGGAGGAACTGTGGGATTTGGAGGAAACCAAACTGGCAAAATCATTGGTACTGGAACAATTGGTAATTCCTCAGTCTCAATCAATAATGTGTGGTTTGTAGATGGACTAAGGCATAACCTACTTAGCATAAGTCAATTTTGTGATAATGGTTATGACGTCTTGTTTAATAAGAACAACTGCACAGTAATCAACACTGATGACCAATCTGTAGTGTTTAAGGGAAAGAGAAAGATCAATGTCTATAAGATAAATTTTTCAGAACTGACTGATCAGAAGGTGTTTTGCCTCCTGTCAGTGAGTGATAAGAAATGGCTGTGGCACAGAAGGTTGGGACATGCTAACTGGAGATTAATCTCCAAGCTTAGCAAGTTACAACTTGTCAAAGGGCTACCAGACATTGATTATCATTCAGATGCACTTTGTGGTGCATGTCAGAAGGGAAAAATTGTTAAAACTTCTTTCAAATCTAAAGACATTGTTTCTACCTCCAGACCCTTAGAACTACTCCATATTGATTTATTTGGACCAGTCAGTACTGCATCCATATATGGAAGTAAATATGGATTGGTGATTGTTGATGATTACAGTAGATGGAGTTGGGTTAAGTTTCTCAAATCTAAAGATGATTCATATGATGTGTTCACAAAATTCTGTATTCAAGTCCAATCTGAAAAAGAACTTAAAATTCTAAAAGTCAGAAGTGATCATGGGGGAGAATTTGAAAATGAGCCATTTGAAATATTTTGTGAAAAATTTGGAATTGTCCATGAATTCTCTTCTCCTAGAACTCCACAACAAAATGGAGTTGTAGAGAGAAAGAATAGGACTCTTCAAGAAATGGCAAGAACCATGATTCATGAAAACAATCTGGCAAAACATTTTTGGGGAGAAGCAGTGAACACAGCGTGTTATGTTCAGAACCGGATCTACATCAGACCCATCCTGAACAAAACAGCATATGAACTCTTTAAAGGTAGGAAACCCAACATTTCTTATTTCCATCAGTTTGGATGTACTTGTTACATTTTGAACAATAAAGTCTATCTGAAGAAATTTGATGCAAAAGCTCAAAAGGGAATCTTTCTAGGTTACTCTGAGAGATCTAAGGCATACAGACTGTATAACTTGGAAACACTCTGTGTTGAAGAGTCTATACATGTCAAGTTTGATGACAAAGAGCCTGGAAGTCAAATTCCAGAGCAAAGTGAAAATAATGCAGGTTCAGAAGAGTCTGATGATTGTTCAGAACCTGATCAAACTCCAGAGGCACATGAAACTTCAGAAGCTGTGACAGCTCCTGATGTCCCTATTGCTGAAGCTTCTGAAGAAAATCAAGATGATTCACAGCAAGTTATCCAATCCAAAAATTCATTCAAATACAAGTCTTCTCATCCTGAGGATCAGATCATTGGTAGCAAAGAAAGTCCCAGAAGAACTAGATCTCATTTCAGACCTGAAGAGTCTGCCCTGGGTCTGCTATCCATGATAGAACCTACTACAGTTGATGAAGCACTAGCTGATGATGGATGGATCTTAGCAATGCAAGATGAGCTCAATCAATTTAAAAGAAATGACGTATGAGATCTTGTATCTAAGCCTGAACACAAAAACATTATTGAAACCAAATGGGTGTTTAGGAACAAGCTGGATGAACAGGGAGAAGTAATCAGAAACAAAGCCAGACTTGTTGCTCAAGGATACAGTCAACAAGAAGGCATTGATTACACTGAAACTTTTGCTCCAGTTGCAAGATTGGAAGCAATCAGGTTACTTCTTTCCTACGCAGTAAATCACAACATAACCTTGTATCAAATGGACGTTAAGAGTGTATTTCTCAATGGAGTCATATCTGAAGAAATGTTTGTAAAACAACCACCTGGTTTTGAAGATTTAAAACATCATGACCACGTTTATAAGCTAAAGAAATCTCTCTATGGTCTGAAACAAGCTCCCAGAGCTTGGTATGACAGACTGAGTAATTTCTTGCTTAAAAATGATTTTAAAAGAGGTCAGGTTGACACAACACTCTTCAAGAAGACACTTGAGAAAGACATTCTGATTGTACAAATTTATGTTGATGATATTATTTTTGGTTCAACTAATAGATCTCTTTGCAAGGAATTTTCTAAGATGATGCAGGAAGAATTTGAAATGAGCATGATGGGAGAACTGAAGTTCTTTCTAGGAATTCAGATCAATCAATGCAAAGAAGGAGTGTATGTTCATCAGTCCAAGTATACCAAAGAGCTTTTGAAAAAGTTTAAGCTTGAAGACTGCAAGGAAATGAACACTCCAATGCATCCTACCTGCACTCTGAACAAAGAAGATCAAGGAACCAAAGTTGATCAAAAGCTGTATCGAGGTATGATTGGTTCTCTGTTGTATCTCACTGCATCTAGACCTGATATTTTGTTCAGTGTCTGCTTGTGTGCAAGATTTCAATCAGATCCTAGAGAATCACATTTAACTGCGGTTAAAAGAATCTTTAGATATCTGAGAGGAACAACTAATCTTGGACTTCTTTACAAGAAATCCTCAGATTATAAGCTAGTTGGATTCTGTGATGCTGACTATGCTGGTGACAGGATTGAAAGAAAATCAACCAGTGGAAACTGTCAGTTTCTTGGTGAGAATCTGATATCCTGGGCCAGTAAGAGACAAGCAACTATTGCTTTGTCAACAGCAGAAGCAGAATACATCTCAGCTGCTAGTTGTTGCACACAACTGCTTTGGATGAAACATCAGTTAGAAGACTACCAAATAACTGAAAACTGTATCCCAATTTATTGTGACAATACTGCTGCTATTTGTCTATCTAAAAATCCTATTCTTCATTCAAGAGCCAAACACATTGAAATCAAACATCACTTTATCAGAGACTATGTTCAAAAGGGAATATTAGATATTCAATTCATTGATACTGATCATCAGTGGGCTGATATCTTTACAAAACCCTTAACCGTTGAAAGATTTGATTTTATAAAGAAAAATTTGAACATGCATTTTGTCTCTGAGTAATGTTTGACTCTGAATGAAAAATCAGACTCTGAAAAAATTATCAGATGCTGATGAAGTTTCAGACTCTCCTTGGAGACTCTGAAAAGACTCAGACTCTGAGAAAATTATCAGACTCGAAAAAGGAATCTTTTTGACTCTGAAAGTACTGGGAAGTGGAAAGGTTAAAGTTATTTTGTGTAGGCTTCTGACACGTCTATCTGCATTGGGAAACAACGCTTTTTAAGGGCAATGATGGTTTTTTTTTTCTTTCTCAATATTTTTCGCGCCCCTCAAAGTCATTAATACGCATGTTTGGCTATTACTTCTGAATTGTGAAGAGTAATTTTTTTTTTTAAATCACTATAAATACCAAACACACACTACTCACTCACTTTTCCTACACTTTCAAATCTTTAAGCAGTTACGTTTTAAAAAATCAACTTTCTCTCTTCTCTCAAACTTAGAAACCCAAAACCCCCAAACTTCATCTTCTCCAAATGGCTTCGTCTACAAGCGGTTCAAGTTCTAAATCAAACATCTCCATTAAACCTGTAACTGTTCCTCTTCCAATGGATTCGTTGGTTGTTCAAATCGAATCACCGGTGGATTTCGCTTCTTTGAAGAGAAACAAGGTTGATATGGAGGCGTTTATCTCTGCTCAGAAGATGGATGGGTATTTTCAAATGTTAAACGGTCCAACTTATGTGAATCTGGTAAAGGAATTATGGATTAGAGCTGAAGTTTTTGATGTTGATTCAGCCAAGGCTCAAGAAAGGGAAGCTGTGTTAAGAAACCCCTCTTTGAGAGGCAAAACAAGAAAAGAAATGGGTCTTGAACCTTTTCATGGCCTTGAAATCAAGTCTGCTGTGATGGGTATCCCTGTATCTATCACTGAAGGAGTGATTGCTCAGGCATGCAGGATGCCTTTGGAAGGAAGGTTCCAATGGAACGTCAGCAGTAAAGACGCTATGCTGGGTAGCTTTACAAGACTGCTGCTGAAAGGAAACCCTGCAACCAGGTTGGCTGAAATGGATATAGAGCACAGGGTGCTTCTGAAGATTATGAATGAGTGCTTCTTCCAGAAGGGAGGAGGTGCTGACCAACCAAATTCAGATCATAAACTGGTGCTGTATTTCTTGGCTGGATTTCAGCAAATAAATCTTCCAAGATATATCATGCATCACTTATGCTGGGCTGTCAAGGAAGCCTATAAAGGAAAAGGAAACAAATCCCTTGTGGAAGACTTCTCTCTGAAATCTTCTACCAAGGAGGTCTACTGAGAACTCTGGAGACGTTCAATCTGGCGTCAGACAGAGTGCTGGGTGTCTCTACTGGAAGGATGATAAATGGCACATCTCTCTACAACATGAAGGCCATTACGTCAATCCTCATTGATTCAAAGGATTTGAAGGAGTCTGAAGCCCCTCTTCCATTCATCAGAAATTTTCCTTCTGTTCTTAAAGAAAACAACCCTGAAGCATTATCTGCTTATCTAGCAGCTTTTGCTAAGGAGTCTGGAGAGACTTAGAGGAAATCTGAAGTTGCAGTGGCCAGAAAGCAGAAGGCTGCTAACACTCAAGCAACTACCTTTGGAACTGTAACTACTCCAAAGAGGAAAAGAGGTAAGGCTGATGCAAACATGGAGGAAAGGTATCAACGAGCCCAGGAGGAAAAAGAAGCTGGCTTTGTTGAGACTGTCAGACCACTCAAGAGGCTAGCAACGGGGGAGATTGTGATGTCCATGTTTGAACCCACTCCTGAACAGCAGAAGAGGACTGAAGAGCACTATCAGAACCTCAAGAATGAGAAGAAGAGGTTAGAAGCTCAATACCGGATTGATAGGGACAAGGCTCTGGAAGCTATAGGCATTGATCATGATGAAGATCAACACCTCATTGAAAAGGTTATTGAGGCTCAAAATTTGGCCAAGAAGCTGGAAGAAAGTGCTGTGAAGGGAGCTCAGCAGGTTCTGCAAGAAACTTCAAGGACTTCTGAAGCTGTTACCTCAGATGCTGTCCCTCAAGAGAAGGCTTCAGTAGCTGCTGGTCCTCCACCAGTAATGCGAACCAGTGTTTCTCTCCCAGAGAGATCAGTCACAGGGACTGCATCAGAAGCTACTGCTTCAGGAGCTGCTGGTCCTTCACCAGTAATCCGGACAAGTGTTTCTCTCCCGGACAAATCAGTCACTGGGATTACATCAGAAGCTGCTGCTTCAGAGGCTGCTGCCTCAGACGTTCCCAAGATATCTAAGGTAACTCAGAATCCAATCCCCCCACCTGCTACTTCCAACTCATCTTCTACAGACTCTGACTTAGATGATGCACCTCTAAGTCAGAAATTCAAAATATCCATACCTGTACCCAAGGCCAAACGAACTCTCAAAACCAAAACTACCACTACAAAATCCAAACCCATCTCAAATCCATCAACAAACAAACAACAACCAACCTCTTCACAACAAACCAAACAGGATGATCTATCCAATCTTGAAAAACATTATTCAGGAGAACTTCCTGAATACCAACAACAACAACATACCACTGTCAACCAACCCCCAAATGAAACCATTCCAGAATCTGAAATGGAAATTGTGGCTACAGAGTCTGTCCCAGTGACAGAATCTGAACCCACTGTGTCTGCTTCACATTCTGAACCACCACAAAATCATACCACTGATTCTGACCAATCCTCACCCTCCTCACCAATCCAAATGTCTGACCAACCCTCCATCAACATCTTGGATTCTGAATACTTGGATGAACGTCTGGTGGCTCTGAATGATGAAATGCAGAGTTTGGTGCTTCTTCGGAACACTCCATTTCTACCATTCGTGTATCAAGAAAGCTGGTGTAATCTCACGAACAAAGCATTGAATTTCTTTGATGGTGTTGCCCAGAAGTGTTGTGATATTCAAGCTCGCGCCATGACACGACGTTTGCGAGAATCTCACTCTTCTTCTCAACTCCAGAACAAGCCCCTGTTTTTGGCTAATGCTCCGTTCTATGCTGAATCTGAATATGTAACAAGAGACTCCAAGGTCTTCAAGATGCTAAAGCAAAAGGTGCTGAAGCAGCAAGAAGAAGCTAAGGCTAGGGAAGATCATCTTCTTCAGAGACAACTGGCTCTGGAAGAAACTGTTAGGAAGCAGTCTGAAGACATTAAGCGTCTGATGGCTCTTGTCCAACAGCAACAGCAACAGAATCAACCTTAACCCAACCCTTAGTTGCACACCTTGTTTTGTTTTCTTGTTATGTGTTCTAATTACTTGCTTTCAATACTCTGTACTTTTCTGACTATCTATATATAACAGTTTCTATTTCTTCACTTTGGTTTTCTACATGTTTTTTTTAACTGTTTTTGATCTTTTTAATAGATGACAAAAGGGGGAGTAATAGAAAAGTATTTAACAGAAGCTGAGCCCAAAAATGAAATAAAACTTAACAAATTTTATTTCAGAGAACATAATTTCATCTACATTTTATGATATCTGTATTAAGCTTAAAAATGAACTTAATTAACCTAGATAGGACTTAGGGGGAGCTTACAAACCTCACCTTAAAGAATATCAGACTCAGGGGGAGTCTGAGCTTACAAAACTCAGAATCTTTAAGAGTCAACCTGTTAATTAAGTTAACAACAATTGATCTTTTTAAATACTTATGTTTGTCATCATCAAAAAGGGGGAGATTGTTGGAACAAAGGGTGTTTCACAAGTATACCACTTAAGTTTTGATGATAACAAAGTATTAAAAATTATCAATTGGATATGCTAAACATTTATTCAAGTGTGCAGGACCATTATCAAAGTCTTATTTATAAAAGGTTCTGTTTGAATAAATTAAAGAGCAAAGGAAATCTTAAACTGAAGCTTGAAGAACATCTGACTGAAAGCGCTCCTGGAAAATCAGAGTCAGAATGCGTCTGAAGAAAGAGCTTCTGAAGATGACGTCATCAGAAGCAAGTTCATCAAAGGCAGACTCATCAGAAGCAAATGGTATCCAGAAGCAAAGATTCTTCAGACACCAAGAAGCGTTGACAAAGGCAATGTACGAAAAGTACAACCACTATGCCTACGTTTGTCCCTGCAACCACCAACTCTGCACAGTGTCTTCTATACACGACAAGAATAACAGTAACTGTAGCAGAAACTTTTCCATATTTGATGGAATGGATTTGAATTTGATCTCATTGTACAAGCCTCAAATCAAGCAAAGGATCAAAGGTGTCAAATCAGCTTCGGTAAAGAAAGAGTGATGAGCTGTCAGTTTTCCAACGTCTCTCAAACTCTCTATAAATAGAGATGAAGACATGAAGAAAAGCACAACTATATACATACACGCGAATTGAACTATTCTCTCATATTCTAAGTCGCAAACACTGCTCATCAACAACTTAGATAATTCTTAAAAAAGCTTACATTTTAGAATTTCTAAGTATCTAAGAAAACAGAGTCTGTTCTGTTTCGTTTTGATTTGTGAATACCTCTGATAGTATATCAAGTATTCAAAACTCTTTTCAATTCTCTGTAATTGTCTTAAAGTCTCTTGCTTGTGTGCTTGAGCATCTGAAGTCTCATTCTTGTGTGATTGAGCAAAGGAAGTCTCTTACTTGTGTGTTTGAGCAACTTGTAATTTGATATTACATTTTAGTGAAACTCTCCTTGGAAGTGCAAGGGGGACAGGACTACTTCCGGTTTGTGGAAGGAACCTGTATAAAATTGCTTGTGTCTTCTTTCTTTCTTGCATCTGTTCTTTATTCCGCTGTTAAGACTCTGAACTCTGATCAGAGTCTGAACTCCATCAGACTCTGTATCCTGAGAACAGTGTTATTTTTCGTAAGAAAGAAACGTTTTTGAAAACACAATTCAACCCCCCCTTCTTGTGTTTTTCCCACCTTCAGAAACCACCATCATCATCAAAATCACGTCCATCATCATGACCATCAAGACCAGCCACCCTTATTCATTGATTTGTCTTGTAACCATTTCTAGTATTCATGTTAATTTACTTCAGCCATAGGAAATCATGATAGATTAATTTGGCTGAAGGAATCTTAAGAGTTATTTGCATTTTTTCTTTGTAATTCAGCAAGTGTCCCTCCTACCTATATATAGCACACGAAAATTGAATAAGAAGGAAGTTAATTTTTGTTAAAAAAAGTGAGTAATTGCTCTTTAGGTTCTGGATTGGACCTTGTATTGATCATATCAAGAATCCTTTCTTGTGTGATCTTCATTCCATAGACTTATCATTTTCTAGGATTAGAAAGTGTGGCGTCCCTAAACTCTCCATTCCATTTCTTGTTTGAAACCACAAATCAGCCTAAACACCAATTCAAAACCAAATTCTCATTTTCAACTCAAATCATTGTCAAAATTAATCCCAATACATAATTTTCGTTTCCTTTTGGCACACCCTTTCATTAACAATATTTTTAGTTCATTTCTTGTGTTTTGTGCCTTTAATTAATCTTTCAACAAACAACTTTTATCAATTCATAACTAAAAGTCAAATATGAACAATTTTCACAAAATAGTGTTCATCATTTATTGTTTTTGCTGGACCTTTATAAAGGTTGGTGTTGTAAATTATTTAAATTGGGTGATTGTTGAATAAAGCATGCTAGCAATTTTTAGTGATGCAAGTTTATGAAATTCTCAAAAACTCAGTATAATAGTTTATTTGATTTCAATACCAAATATCAAATGTGTATAAATTTAAAAAATAAAGGGTTAATAAAAACTAAGTTTTAAAATAAAATAAAATAAACAAATAATACACTAATAAAATAGTTCATCATAAAATTGTGACTTGAGAGGACTTTACACTAGGTTGGATTATCACATTAAGCTAAGAACAACAACACAAATGAGATTGATATCACATTTTTATTTAAAATGTTTAATAAACATTTACTTTGTTAACACAACATAACACACACACACACACACACACACACACACACACACACACACATATATATATATATATATATATATATATATATATATATATATATATTGTCATTGTCATATTCCACCAAAGATCAAAAGTGAAATAATTTGAAATAATAGAGGTTGGATAAAAACTATAACATCAAAGTGAATGAAATCCAAAAGACTAAAATTTAAGAGAAAGGAATTAAGCAAATGACATTAAAAAAAATTCATCATATTGTTGGGAATTCGGGAGGCTAAATTGGGTTGAATAATCACATTAGGCTAAAAACAATCACACAAGTAATATTGACACTATTCATTGAAAAATACAAAAGTGAGATTGACACCACAACTTCATTCAAATTCATAAGACATTAGATATTAGATATGAGTCATCTTACATATATGTTTCTCATCATCTACTCTTGCATCCAATGTGAAACTTTATCTCACGTATGATATATTAACATCTATTCCTTATGTGTGAGTCTCTTTTCATATATGATTTGGTAAAATAGACAAATAAGACATGAGAAGACATAATATGATAGAAAAGGTGGGTCGATGGTGATTTAACCGAGGGATATTTATGTTATTTTCTTTAAAGAGAAGAGAGAAAATAAATTAATAAAATAAAGAAGATAAAAAAAAAAGAATTTTAAGACGAGAGAAATGATAGGGAAAAAAGGGAGTACGTGTTTTGTCTATTAGAGTATATAGAATATAATATAGTGAGTTGTTGGTAATTTTACGAGTTTGTTGGGAGTTAGAGAATTTTGGGTAAATAATCTCCCAAAAAAGTAGACTAAACAAAAAAAATTCCACAATATTTTAAAATTTCTAATAAACATGTATTTTATCAACTCAGCAGAATACGTCTGCAATTTCCATTGTCAAATACCACCAAAGACCGAATCTGAAAGAATTTGAAATAATATAGGTTGAATAAGAAAACAATGAGACTCTCTGCATTTGTGATCTACCATCATTAACACAGGAGAAATGATAGGGAAAAAAGGGAGTGCGTGTTTTCTCTACTAGAGTATATAGAACAGAATATAGTGAGTTGTTGGTAATTTTACGGGTTTGTTGGGAGTTAGAGATTTTTGGGTAAATAATTTCTCAAAAAAGTAGACTAAACAAAAAAAAATTCACATTATTTTAAAATTTCTAATAAACATGTATTTTATCAACTCAGTAGAACACGTCTGCAATTTCCATTGTCAAATACCACCAAAGACCGAATCTGAAAGAATTTGAAATAATATAGGTTGAATAAGAAAATAATGTTTCCCCCACAATGTTGAGCAGAGCTTTGATACTATTATTGGACCTTGCAGGAGAGCCAACACTGGTGTGGATTGACTCATTGAACACAGAGCGACAATACAAATGATCATGATACTACATTTTCACTCAATATTTTAAATTTGATAAAATTTTAGTCCGTGCTTGACACGGGTTTCCATACTAGTATTAATTAAACCTACCGAAATTTATAACAAAATCGAACTGATAATTAATATTAAAATAATTAGCATTAGGTATTCTACTCAAGATGTATATTCTCTTCATTTTAATGGCAATTTTCTAATATACTTGTTAAAGATCAAGTCAAGGCTTGACCCTCATGACACATGGTCTATTATATCGGCTTAGGCTCAATAAGGATTTCATCCATATTCAATTATGAATCACATGTATCTACGAATAATCGTGATGCACCAAATAACACTTTCATAACCCACATAAGCCCTTCATATGATCAAACGATCACCCAACTAACAAGTTGTAAGGGTAGAAGTAACTCATTTGCTTTTGGGGTTTATAAATAGAGTGGTGTACACCAAAATTAAGTACATATTTGGTAGCACAAGTATACATTGTTTCAAATAATAATATAAAAAGATCGAACTCATAGGGACTAGAGCGCTATAGTATTGCTTTTCAGCAATATACATGTTAAATCATTTGGTATCACAACAATAAAATCAATATTCAAAGCAATAACAGTTTAGGAAAGCAAGTAAAAACACTTAGAAGTTCTCAAAGACACAAATGTGGTTTAAACAGTTATTTAATTATGATAGAGTTTTGCTACGACATAGAGAAATGTAACTTTATATGGCTTTCTAACAACATGGTGTCATTTGGACTCTTTCAACTCAGTCATCATGTTAAGCATAGGAAGACACATTGCTTGGAGTTCAATCACAGTATTTAACGTGCAATATTATTAGATTAGGTAATGAGTGGCTCTTCCTTTAGGGAGAGATTGAGTCGTGGCCTATGACGAGAATTCGATATAGTCTTTGCGCATCTCCAACCATTTCAAAGATCTTCTTTAAGTTCAATCAGACTTTCTTGTTCCCGTCTCCTTTCGGTACTTAGCGACGTTAGTCATATTAAACAAACAGTTTCATTCCCAACTCCATTCAGTCTCAGGGAATTTGTCGTTGATAAGTAAAGTGTGATTTGCGTGAAGGTGAGACAAACACAAGAAGGGGGTTAAATTGTGTTACCTTTTTCAAACTTTTTTCTAAGTGTTTTGCTAATCAAAGTCTGAATGGGTTTAGAGTCTGATGCAGGTTCTGGATGCAACAGATAAAATCAAACACACACAGACAGAGAGAGAGAGAGAGAGAGAGAGAGAGAGATTATACTGGTTCCTCTCACAAACTGAGAGTAGTTCAGTCCCCTTGCACTTCCAAGATATTTTCATTATTATCACTAAGATTTCAAATGTTCAAGCACACAAGTAAGAGACTTCCAAATGCTCAAGCACATAAGCAAGAGATTTCTAATGCCCAATCATAACTGAAAGAGACTTCTTACAATCTAACTTAATCAAATAAAAGATTGTTTGGATTTACACTTGATATACAATTAGAGGTGTAAGTTATTACAAAACAGAGCAAGACTCTAAAGACTTTAAATTTTTTTATGATATGAACTTAGTAAGAAATTCTGAAGTGTTTATGCGCTTTTTAATTTGACAAAGTAATGGCACTTGTAAAAATTGCAGAGTCTCGTATTTATTATCCTTCAAGTCTTCAGCTCCTTGAATAGAGAAGAAAATGAGAGACATTAGAGAAGTGTCAGCGCATAAATTAAGTCTTCGATAAGCTTGATCATGAATGTTGGAATGTTTCTTGATTTGGTTAATGTCGTTGAAAAGACATTTGAAATTCCTTTGCTACAAAAAGAATTATTTGTTCATTTCAATTGTCCGTGAAGTTCTTTGTCCGTTTTTGCACTTAGTCAGAAAAAGACAAAGTGTGACATTTGAGTCTGATGGTGACATCTTCATAAGACGACAAGTCTGACGTGTCCTTCAGGGTCTTCATTCTTCAGAGTCTGATGACCTTCATAAGCTATTTCTTCAGAGTCCACGACTTCAAAGTCTGATCCTTTATAAGCTACACTACTTTAGAGTTTGATGTTCTTCAGATCCTGTTTCAGAACTTCAGCTTCTCTGTAAATTCAAATTGCTCTTGTATATGTTCTTTCATAGCCAAAACTTGATTTTACACTAAAAATTTAGTTCATTATCATGCGATGGTGGTGTTGCGTTGAGAGTCTGCTCACCGCCAAGACAAACATCTACATCGTTTTGTTTGAGTTTGGGTTTGAGGGGAGGGGATATAGAGGTGTAGGTGACCGACAAATGTTGAGATGATTAGTTTTCGTTTTTTTTTTTTTTTTTTTTTTTATGTTTTCAGTTTTTGAAGCTTTTATGATAAGTTGTTTTCACATAATGACAAATTTGAAAAAACAATACTCCCCCTGTTAAATTATATGTCACTTTAAAAAAAATTGTCCAAAATTACATGCCACTTTACAATATTAATGTAACATTAATATTGCTTTTTCTATTATATCCTTAACTATTTAGTACTATCTCATCTTTCAGTTATTTAATTTATCTTTCCTATATAATTTATTAAGGAAAAATTTGTAAAACAATTCATAACATCTCTTTCCAATTCAAAATTAATTACGTTTATTTAATTTTTTTACAAGAAACTCATTGCATTTCTTTCATAATAATAGTATAGATACAAGATGGAATCCTAATATGAATATGGATAGCATGACGCGAGGCAACCCTAGTAAAACTATGAGGGACTTCGTTGGTTTGTCTCCAAATAAACCTAACATCAGAGGTTGCTAAATCAGAAGCTAACAAACGTCTACAATCATTGACCACTATACTATAATTAGATACGCCGCTTTTACTACCATAAAGACTATCCACCACAATTTTAGAATCAAGCTCAAAATCCACAATACCAAGCAACATATCACACACCCAATACATTGCTGATAATAAACCTAAAGCCTCGCCCAAATCCACATCAAGAAGCGGAGTCATCCATTCGGTTTAGCTAATAAATAACGACCTTCATCATCTCGAATAGACATACCAATGCCAACTCAATTCAGAGCATGAGAAAAGGAAGCATCTACATTACATTTAAACCTACTGAAACTTGGTTTAAGCCACATCAGATCGCTCTGAGTAATGGAATGCCGAGGAGTAGGATGGCGAATAGTTCGAACATTCTTCCAGCTACTAAGAAGGGAACATGCACAGTCACATATAACTTGAGCTGTTTCAGTGACATTGTTCCATACCTTATTATTTCTATGCTTCCAGATACTCCATAAGGTCACACAGAATACTTGCTTTTTGCTGCTGATCCACATGTTGTAAGATAACAAACACATTAGTCGAAAAATTTGCAACATAATCAAAGACAACCATCGAATGACTACATAATCTGATATGCTGCCAACAAATCATACTTTTACTACACATACGTGTGAAACGGCCAAAACGTCATATAATTTGCGTCGAAGGGGATATTGACTATTAATAAATTTAGGGCCATGCTAACAATTTTGCATTGGAAATATCAAATTTTGAACTTTTAAAAAGTTGAATATAAATATTTTTTGCTTTCAAGTTATAATAAATCAAACTATTTAAATGAAATGAAACCAACAATGTAACAAAAATACATAATCTAAAATCTTATTTCATTATTGACACTAACAACAATGTTTATTATATAAATAGTTGTTGTTTAAGGGTATAATTGAGAAAATGAAAAAGTAAGTATAATACCTTCATCTAATTTGTTATATTTTTTAAATAATAAAGAAAAAACTGGACATTTGTGTTTGTTACACTTTTGATTTAATATTTAAATTTTTTCTTATCTATTTTTTATATGTGCTATTTATATTGAAAATTGAGAGTATTTTTGGAAAGAGAAAAGGCCAGCCCAAAAAAGCTGAAATGAGTTATTTTCTTTATATGTGTATATATATATATATATATATATATATATATATATATATATATATTCACATTGTGTTTGTTACATTTTTTTTAATAAGTAAATTTATTCTTATCTATCTGTTACACCTGTTATTTGTATTGAAAATTGAGGGCATTTTTGGAAAGAGAAAACACCAACCCAAAAAAGTTGAAAAGAATTATTTTTAATTTTTTTCGAGGGAAGAATTATTTTCTTTATATATAGTATATATTATTATTATTATTATTATAAAAAAGATACATTGGACTTTTTTTTTTGAGAGGATTTTTGAAAAGAGAAAAGGCCAGTCCAAAAAAGCTGAAATGAGTTATTTTTTTTATATATACTATATATTCATATCGTGTTTGTTACATATTTTTTTTGATATGTAAATTTTTTCTTTTTTTTAAGAAGCTAAAATGGAATTTATCTATCTGTTACACATGTTATTTGTATTGAAAATTGAGGGCATTTTTGGAAAGAGAAAAAACCAGCCCAAAAAAGTTGAAAATAATTATTATTAATTTTTTTTAGGGAAGAATTATTTTCTTTATATATAGTATATATATTATTATTATTATTACTATTATAAAAAAGATACATTGACTTTATTTTAATATTAAAAAGATACATTGGACTTTGTTTTTTTTTTTTAAGGAAAGATACATTGAACTTATTTTCACATAAAATTTATTTAAAATAATATACTGAACGGGAAATTATATTGATATGAATTATTTCCGTATAAGCTTTTTTTTATTTGACTGGCAATAGAAGTTGTTTTCAGTTTATTTTGACTGGCACATATAAGTTTAATTAAAAGAATATAGAATTTGCATTATTTACGTATAAAGTTTGACCAAAAAACATTAACAAATTGAAAATATTATAATTATTTTTACAGAAAAAAATTTAGACTCCATTATTCAGCCATATTTCTAAATAAGTTTTACACATGAATAATGAAAATATTATAATTCTCGTTTATAATTTTTGATGAAATTATATTATTTTGTGTTGTTCTCGTATAAGCTTGATTTTATTGACCGATCCTTACACATTAAGGGACTATTTTAACGCTAAAGACTATTTCAACTAATAAGATGCACAACCATATATTATTTTAAAATTTAAATATTATTGTGATTATTCTTTACACATTCAGGAACCAAAATCATTATTACAAAAAAATGTGAATTAAGAAATTTTTATTTTATTACAATTATTTTTTAAAAAAGAATTTGACTTGATTTTTTTTAAAAAGGATTTGACTTGAATTTAATTAATTAATTTAGAAAAAATATTTAAAAAAATATTTAAAAAAATAAATTTTGACTTGAATTTAATTAATTAATTTAGAAAAAAGATTTGATTATAATAATGTAAGGGCAGTAGAAAAAACGGACCCGTTTCCACCCATACTCCTCCTCATGAAATTAGAGAGAGAGAGAGAGAGAAAACAACCACACACCTTAGTCCTTTTGTCAAAAAAAAAAAAACACACACACCTTAGTCCTGAAAGTTTCGCCATTGTTGCTTCAGCTTGCTATCTGTAACTGTAAGAACTCATTCATCTTATTTATGCTTCATATCATTCTATTGTATTGTATTGTGTAATTCATCGTCCACATTAATCTTCTTCACTTTTCATATGTAACGAGTGAGTCTTCAAATTTTATAAACTTTGATTCATTCATTCATTTTAGGGTAGATTAATTAATTCAATTCCGTAGTCATAAACTTCAATCCAAACATAACTAGGTTTACAAAACCCTAACATGCTTGCTCAATTTTCTACTTCAATATTCATTCATTCCTTCATTGTAGATTTTTTATGCTTAGATTTCTTCAATAAATTATAATGTTAGGACAACAACTTCAATCACTCATTAATTATCTTTCTACTATATCCGATATCGCTGTTTCTTTCAATGTCTTCCTTCATGGGATGGATGGATGATTGCCACTCATAAATGCTCATGTTGGCGTTGCCAACATCCGCTAACAAGTTATTAGAATCACATTCGTTTTTTCGGTGTGGTGAACAATACCTTTAGTTGATGATTTGTATTTTGACGTATACTTTCTTCTCGCAGGATAATTTTTCTTGGA
The DNA here is from genome assembly GCA_958299785.1 of Medicago lupulina. NCBI lineage: Eukaryota > Viridiplantae > Streptophyta > Magnoliopsida > Fabales > Fabaceae > Medicago > Medicago lupulina. The sequence continues at coordinate 49,544,357 of OY283141.1, read as the reverse complement.
CCAGTGGCTGGATTTGCTCGTGATCATCCTTTTATGCTCACCTGTCTTTGTATTTTAGACTATTCTTGTAATTAAAACAGTTTCAGAATTGAGATTTTATCTTGTAAACCTGTAAACATTTAATATTTTTATTTTTATGGATCCAATTTCATTGACTTCAATGTTGTCCGATCATTTGCATTGAAACAACTCATGCTTTCGATATATTGTTTTCACTGACTTTATGTTACTTTTCTTTTGTGTTTCCACCTCTAAATATATTCTTCAATTCACATGAAACCTTGTAGATTTTTATTGTTTATGCGTGGAAAATCGAGAAGAATTGATTTCGTCTGAATTCTTGGATACACTTCCTAAGCAGTGAAGAATGGAGACTTTAGCTCAACTCGAAGCATTGTGTGAGAGGCTTTATAACTCGCAGGATTCTGTTGAGCGAGCACATGCTGAAAGTACCCTCAAATGCTTTTCCTCAAATGCTGACTACATTTCACAGTGCCAATATGTTCTCGATAACACCTCCTCTCCATATGCATTGATGTTGGCTAGTTCGAGCTTGTTGAAGCAAGTCACAGAGAAGAACCTTCCGTTACAGCTCCGGATTGATATTCGTAATATTTTTGCTTGCTTTCATATCATTATAACTAGGAATATTTTAGGGGATTTATTTGTCCCTTTTCCTAACCTGGTTTTACCGAGTGTGATTTCTGCATAATTAGACACAGTCAATATTAGTAGTCTAGTTGATGCCACATAATTTTGCATATATTACCCTCTCAGTTCTTGAATTAATCTCCTAGGGAAAATTTCTCCTATTTTCTTTTGTGAAATTTGTATTCATAATTTTGGACTGTATTGCTGTCATTTTTTAAACGTATAGTTGCTTCATTTGCTATTTTCTTTTTACCCATATTGATCAAACTGCAATTTTTCTGAAGGAAACTATCTCATAAACTATCTAGCCAGCAGAGGACCTGAACTGGAGCCCTTTGTGCTTGGGTCATTGATTCAACTTTTATGTCGTCTTACAAAGTTTGGGTGGCTAGATGATGAAAGATTCTGGGAGGTTGTTAAAGAGGCAACGAACTTCTTGAGTCAGGTGACATGGCATATGTTTATAAGAGAGCTACATCTATGTGAACACGCCACTTTCTATATTTTACAGCCATTTTATTTTAGTACATTGCATTTACTCAGTGTATAAATGACTTTTATACCATATTTCATACATTAATGGCTACATTATGTTAGTTCTTAACGAATGCTTTTGGTTTATTGTTTCTCTTTTTTCTGAAAATCTGAGTCTGACTGTTGATTTTAGATGCCGTATAGTTCACCTAAATGCAGCAAAGTTTAAAAACATTGCACTTTGCCACCACAAAACTTTAGCTTACCTACTTTACTTCATCGAATATATGTTGAACTGATTAGAATAATCGGGTCGCACCCAATATTATCCATTGTTGTCAAATTTCCGCTATAGTGGTGCCATGGCTGGTTTCGTGGCAGCCACCATAGGCCGCAACACCCATTATATCCGCTATACTTCCGCTATAGGCTGCAACACCATGTTTATAGGAAGGATATTTGGCTTCTTACCATCATAATTTTCCCTGAAAAGCCAAACATTGAATTTCATAGAGTCAAACATTATCTACATACTTTTGATGCTCATTTACTTCATATAGGTATTTGGCCAAGACGTGCTTAGTTTATTTTGGTAGTGTGGTTTTGATTTCTGGCAATGCAGAGAGTTCAATGTTGATAGAAGGAAGTTCTACTAACTGTCGCCTATTAGGAATATTTTTTGAATCCTGGACATGTATTTCATAGTTTCTTTTTTGTTTCTGGCATATGGTGCTTTAGGATTTTGGGATTATTTTATTCTAAATTGTTTTGTTTTGTTCTGTTTTATGTTCTTTTGATTGGTTTTCCCCATCTTTTGTAATTCTTCTCTATTTGTATTATTACATTTCTAAATGCATTGAATTTTAATCTCACATAGTCAATGCTTTTGGCAGGCACAATGTCATTATGCTATTGGTTTGAGGATATTGAGTCAGCTTGTTTCCGAGATAAATCAGGTTTGTGTCAATATTTAATGTTTCAACAAACAGTTATCATTTAATATCAGGCTATACAAAGACACAGCGCACTTGCTATATATCAGTTGAAAATAACAGGTTTCCGAATAATACTCAAATAATTAATTTGTATATAGGTAATTTGGATTTTATTGGCTTAGCTAATAAAAGGAAAAATAGCTGTAAAATCTGTTCTTATGAAGGGTTCTACTGATTAGTGATGTTATTGATATGTTCAACCAGAGACTCATAACCACATGTCATATTTGTTCTTAATGTTACTTTGGTGACCTACCACATGTTATATTTGTTTTGAACTTGTGTACCTTTATTTAGCTGATGATTTTGTTGTGTCGTTGTTACTTATCCGTTTCTGTGTTCTTCATTTTCAGCACACTATTGGATTACATGCTACTCGTCAACGTAGGATTGCGAGCTCTTTTAGGGATCAATCACTTTTTCTGATATTCCAGATATCATTAACTTCTCTTTTCAAGTTAAAAGCAGATGGTATATTGAATATTTGATATGATGGTCATACATGCATGCATTCATTTTTTGGAGTAATAACACTGATTCATGCTCTGAATTTTGGAATTGTGCTTTATGTAAAACTTTTAGCTGGGAGCAAGTTGCAGGAACTGTCTCTTATGCTTTCCCTCAGTTGCCTATCATTTGATTTTATGGGGACAGCATATGATGAAAGCTCAGATGAGATTGGTACTGTTCAGGTATATGTATATTCCTTCGTTAATAGATGGTTGTATTTTTTACTTTCCCCTGGTTTGCAGTTCTTGATTTGCAATTCAAATTGTTTGTACAGGTTCCATCAACTTGGAAACCTGTCCTTGAGGATTCCTCAACATTGCAGATATTTTTTGATTATTATACAATGAATCAACCATTTTCAAAAGAGGTGTGTTTCTGTTAGTTTACTACGATACGAGAGTCAATGCCTTCTAGGAAATTTTATTGAATACATTATTTTGTAAATGCTGTCTGAAAGACCTGTCTAGATTTATTTTTATTCTTACTATTGTTTGATTTCGATAAATTTACTTACAAGAAAGTGATTATTTGGGAGGGAGAAACCAAGCTCTCGAATTCTTGGAGGGGAGAGAACCAAGGCTCTCAAATTTCTTGGGAATTTATTGTGTAATCCTATTCTGTCAACAATAAAAGTCAATTATTATTATTATTACTATTATTATTATTATTATTATTATTATTATTATTATTATTATTATTATTATTATTATTATTATCAAATCTCTATGTTTGGTACCAGATTCTATCAGACTATTAGGGTTTAGGATAATTAGGGATTCTGTTAGTTTGTTTTGTAATAAGTTAGTTTATTTTTTAGGATATTTTCTGTTTTGGATCGTTGGGCCCTATTGTGTAGGAGTGTCTATATACAATACTTCCTCTCTCTCTTTCACGGATCTCCCTTTCTACTAGTGTTCTTCCAAAGAACTCTAACAGGGGCCTTTGTTTCTTGATTTCTACCTTCATAGCAAAAATCTAAATTTAAATATGGTAGTCTGCTTTATCCATTCGTATGTAAAGAAACTTCTGTGTATTATGATTTTTTGACATTATTTTTTTGATAACATGTAGGCATTGGAGTGCTTGGTGCGCCTTGCTTCTTCTAGACGATCTTTGTTTTCGGATGATGCTGCCAGATTGAAGTTTTTGTCACACTTAATGCAGGGCACCAAAGAAATTTTACAAACTGGAATAGGTAAAACTTATTTTTGTCTCCTGCATATTGTGCCCATGCGCACACACACACACACACACACACACACACACACACACACACACACACATATATATATATATCCCTATCTAAATTGGTCTAGGGATCTAGGAGGAAACACCAATTATGCTCCAGAAAGGCTAAATAAACAATTCCATATAGAAACAGCAGTATATCAGTGTTAGAACGTATGAGGTTACTGCACATTCATTATACAAGTGAAAATAGCCATATAAATGTCATCATTGGGATTGATTTATTTCTTAATTATGTTTTAGTTCATGGAAATTTAAGTCCCTTCATTTTTAGTCCCTAATTGTTTTTATCAATTTTCCATCTTTGATTCATCACTGTTAGCATTTCCCAACCTTGCTGTTACATCTGTTCTGTTAATTGATGATATGTCAAAGATGGCAATGTCATTTCCACAATATTTATCCAACGTAACACTACATATCATCTACCCAAAACCCCAAAAAGAAAGGGTGCAGCCCTAGCCGTTGATTTTAGGAAAATTCTCCCAAAACGGTGACATCAATGAATGATTTCTCAATCACTGAATTAAATGTTAGGGTTTTGCTTCCACTGTTTGAGAAGCGAGCACAGGTCATGGGTTTGATTCATCTCCATATATCCCAAGAGTTTCAAGTACCAGAATCACATCATCATTAACTTTCTGTGACGGCTCTCCAATCCTACAGACATTCCGCAGCAATTCAGCAAATTGGTTAGCCTTTGTTTTTGTGCTAAAACAGGTTGCGGGGAATGTGCTGTGATGGAGTTGGTGGATTGGGAGTTATGATTTGCAACACCATGTAGGATGAGTGTCTAGACTCTCGAAGGCATGTGGCAATCTGTTTGCCACATCACCATAGTCCTTTTGGAATGAAAAGTGCTAATTATGATAAAACTTGGGATGGAAAATTTAATTTTTTTTTTGTAGGGATTAAAAACAAAGACGTATTTCCAAGGACTAAAAATATACTTAAGCCTAATTTATTTAAGTATTACAGTTCAAAGAAAAGACTTGGAATGTTGCTAATTTTTGGACTTGTTGTGTACATACACATTTTTTAGTACATAACCGATGCTTTAATCCATTGTAAAGCAGGTCTTGCTGATCATGATAACTATCATGCATTTTGCCGGCTTCTTGGCCGCTTTAAAATAAATTATCAGGTGAGCCAAATGCTCTTACTGGTTCTTTCTGTATCTCGGATAATCTTTATCCCTGTTTCCTTTAATTGTAGACATGATTTTTTTTCTAAACTTTTTTAACAATATATGCACCCTTTGAGATAGAGGAAGACCTAGGAAAACTATTAGAGAAACCATTAGAATGGACTTAGAGGTTAATGAGTTGAATCCAAATTTGGTTTATGATAGAACACTATGGCGTAATTTGATCCATGTAGCCGACCCCACTTAGTGGGATAAGGCTTGGTTGTTGTTGTTGTTATATGCACCCTTTGAGACTTACTGAAGCAAGTATCACACTTGAGACTGAATATATTGTATATTCACTATATTAGAATGAGGCTAAAGTACAACATATTTACCTGAGGCTGGCCTAACCAATTCCTCAAGATTTGGAAATAGAATGAACTAAGAAAGGAAACAAGTAAAGAATCCCGTAAAATACAATTTGGATAATATCTCAAGGATACTAATAGTATTAACAATATCTTAGGTTTAAATATGTTTTTGGTCTCTACAAATATACTACATTTTGTTTATGTTCATAGCCGTTGCAAATATATCATGTTTTGTTTTTGGTCTTTGTTTTCCCTGAAATGTTTGTTTATGTTGGAATTGATCCCTATAATATCCCTCCAATATGGGCTACATAAGGACTAAAATGAATATTACACACATATTACGGGGACCAATTCCAACACAAACAAATTTTACATAGACTAAAATAAGATAACAATGACTAAGAGCAAAAAGTGGTATATTTGCAAGGATTAAAACAACAATAATTTAACAGAGACTAAAGGAAAAAATTGCATATTTATATGGACCAATGCTAAGGTTATCTAAGATACTCCAAATTATTCTAAGCTACATCAAGATACTTTAAAATATTTTTAATATATTTGACACTTTCCCATGTACTTTCTGTTGTTACCTTGTTCTCCAATAAACTTTGCTCATCGATCAGGAAAATAGGTTATGGAAACCGTGCTTGATTTAGTTCACTTTAGTATACACAAATACTCGACCATAATCTTTTTGTCATGAATACTGACTGGTCTAGTTACCTTTTAAAATGAAGACATTCTCTTAGTTCTTCCTTATTATTTATTTATCTATTTATTTCTGCTGTAGTTATCAGAACTTGTGAATGCTGAAGGCTATAGTGATTGGATACGCTTAGTAGCAGAGTTTACATTAAAATCTTTGCAGTCTTGGCAGGTATGTTTCTATGACCATTTAACATGTTCCCTAGGGCCACTGAATATACATTTTGTTTGGTGAAAGAGAGGGCTGTATGTCAGACATTCAAAATGATTGTAGGGTTTCATAAACTGATATAAATTTCTTTTTTCATTTTCTTTTTTTCTTTATTTTCTCATCTTTAGGATGCCCACTGCATTCTTTTCGTAGTTTCAACTAACAGTTTACTTAATAATTGTGTTTTTTTCTTTTTTTCAGTGGGCTGGAAGCAGTGTTTACTACCTTCTAAATTTATGGTCTAAATCAGCGACGTCCGTGCGATATCTCAAGAGTGACAAGCCTAACCTGCTAGAGGAATATGTCCCTAAAATTATAGAATGTTTTGTATCATCGAGATTTGATTCATTGCAGGTCAGGTGTTTTATACTCTTTTACAGATAGACATGTGAGTGAAGTATTTTTTCTCACTTTGATCTTAAATCATCGGTTTATTACAGTCTGAACTATCTGATGAACTTGGTGAAGACCCTCTTGACAATGTCGAAGTGCTTCAAGATCAGCTTGAATTTTTTCCTTACCTCTGTAGATTTCAGGTTGATGCTTTTTGATTCTTTTCCTGAGTTTCATGTTATCGTATATACAAAATTGTACTTTTGAATATCATGGAGTTTATGCTTTGAATAACTATCTTTACTGTTGAGTTCTTTATTGATTCGTTTAATTTCAGTATGACAGTTGCAGTTCGTATTTAATGAAGATAGTGGAGCCTATCGTACAAAACTATATGGTATTCTTTCAGTGGTTGTTCTTCATGAAGTCTTCAAAGTTTTATTGTACAATTGGCTAATTTTGTTACATTTATTTTATATATGTGTAGAAGGAAGCAAATCTTCCAATCCCCATGAATAGTTATGAACTTTCTGTAACAGAAACCAAACTTGCTTGGTTCACACACATAGTTGCTGCAATACTCAAGACAAAGCAGATGTCTGGTTTCAGGTAATTGCTTAAACAGTTAGTGAAAACTAAGCACTTTCGGGAAATTAAGTGTTGAGTTATGACTTATCTATGATTTCTATATTACAGTGGAGAATCACATGAGGTACTCGATGCGGAGATTTCAGCATGTGTTCTGCAATTGATAAATATTACTGACACTGGAGTTCACAATAAGGTATATAAATTTTCAAGGATAAAATTTAGCGTATCTTAAAATATTTGAAAAGCTGCACGATCTTTCCTGTGGTATGTTTTTTTTTGTCTTACTAACCAAGAAAAATCGCTTAATCAAAGGAATTAGAATCCCGGAAAATAAGAAAGGAAGGATAAAAGGGAAAGAATAATTATAACATTAATTCCAGGATTCTATCTTCCTATAAACCAATAAAATGATAACATTCCTAATATATCCTCACAGTATTGGGTTTTCTTTTCATGTTATATTTCTGCAGTATGCTTGAGTAATTATTCGTAAAGCCCGTTTGATTGTGTCTGTCTTATTGGGGCGACCATGGTTGTCAACCCCTCAAGTTGCCTCAGAATCATCCAGGATTATGACTGTAGGCATCAAAATCAAGTTAACTAGCTTATACAATCTTTTGTATGAACTCTGGTAGACTCATAAATTTGCATAGATTCAGGGTCTGCCTTACTATAAGGTTGTGAAAGCTATGATTTTAGAGGAAAAGTTCATTGGAAAGTTTTGGTTGTGGTGGTAAGGATCAGACTTTTCAGGCATGATGTAATGATAGTGTTTAGATGGCTAACCCACAGAACAAGATTTCCTGAGTGAGACTCCAAGTATACACAATGGAGGGTTACAAAGTTTTGAGGCTCTGTATACCGTGTTGATTAACAAAAAGAAAGGCATATAGTGCAATCCATTCCAAACTACATAACGAGGTTTCCATATAGATGAAAAGTAATAAACACATAGATCAAAGTTTACTACAATTACCGTTATAGCATAATTATGGTTAGCCTATATACAATATACATAGACAACAGTTTACAAACTCTCCCAACATAAATGTGTCTCTCACTAAGAGCAGGTACTTTATAGTTTCTCATATTTTTAGGGAGGGCAATTCTTTTGGTTACGAATTAGCTTCTTATTGGGCTAGTGGTGATTGCTATACTTGGTGGGATTTGATTCCCTCTTTCATTAGTGAAGACTTTTACCATAATAGGTATGGTCTTCCCCTATTGCGTTTCTTTGTTGCAATCATTTCTTTTCTTAAACATACTTAGGTATGCTAAAAATGATTGTTAGAGTTTGAGGTGCCAACATAGTTAGCATGTCTATCTTTATAGGTAAGCAGTTATATAAAAAAGCTATTTGTGATCTATTAATGTCAAGCCTACGAAGTTTGAGCTTGCCTCGTTTAAATATTTGAACCTAACTTTGAACTCGAGCTAATTTGTTTGATGAACCAAACCACATTGAATAAGTGCTTAACTAGTTAAGCTCATGAGTAGCTCAACTCATTTAGACTGCTACCAAGGTGTTTGCATGATTTTCTCCCCATTTATTAGCCTACTGATGAGCTTTTCTTTCATAGTGTAAAATAATAATTCAATATTAAACAAAGTTGCAATTCTTTAGATAATTGTTATATAAAAAAGCTATTTGTGATCTATTAGCGTCAAGCCTACGAAGTTTGAGCTTGCCTCATTTAAATATTTGAACCTAACTTTGAACTCGAGCTAATTTGTTTGATGAACCAAACCATATTGAATAAGTGCTTAACTAGTTAAACTCATGAGTAGCTCAACTCATTTAGCCCACTACCGAGGTGTTTGCATGATTTTCTCCCCATTTATTAACCTACTGATGAGCTTTTCTTTCATCGAGTCCTATTCTAATTTAGGCTTGCATAATCTCATTTTTGCATCTTTTTTATGATGAAGTTACTTGCAAGCAGCTTTATCCACTTTTCAAATTGACCTATGTTCCTTTGGTTGGAAATTAATATATTGTAGTTAAAGTATCTCTATGATACAATACTTGTCCATGTCCACGTCCATTTGATACATTTGATGACTTTGAATTATATTTTTTCCCTGATGTGAACCATTTCACAAAGTTGGTCAATAATTTAAATAATACAACTTTCACCTGCTTCTCAATTGTGCATTTTATTATTTTTCGTTAAATCTTTTATTGATGATATATCATGAAGTTATAAATGCCTTTGATTTTAAAGTATCTCTATGGCTTTCTTCTTGAAGTACTAAAGTCTGTTCCTATTCCTTAGCTTTGTGTTTTGATATTTCTTCATACTGTTGGATAAATATAGAGGTATGGAGACGTGAGCAAGCAAAGACTTGATCGAGCTATACTAACCTTTTTACAACATCTTAGAAGGTGTTATATTGGAGACCAGGCTGTTTTTTCTTCCAAGGTAAAGCTTTGGGAGATATTTTTCTTTCAATTTTCTTATATTCTTTAGAGTGTTAAACCATTGTATTTTCTTGCGATTTTGGATGGCAATTGCAGCAGTTATACACCCGGCTATCTGAACTTCTTGGACTCCATGATCATCTTCTACTGATGAATGTTATTGTAGGAAAGATTGCTACTAATCTCAAGTATTACACAAAGGTAGTGAATTTTAGATTTCAGTAATCCTTCCCATTACTGTTAATATTGAATTCATAACATGGAAACTTTATTTGCAGTGCAAAGAGGTTATTGATCATACGTTAACTCTCTTCCTGGAAATGGCATCAGGGTTAGTCTGGTTGTCTCAACTTCCTTGGAGTATTATCATTTATTATTTACATTTTTGGATGTTGTCTATTTTGATTTGATACGGATTTTGTTTCTGTAGATATATGACGGGAAAGCTGCTTCTTAAGTTGGATACTGTTAAGCACATAATTTTGAATCAGAATGTGAGTTACTTCTAACCATTAAATATGAGATACACTTTTGATCTCCTTTGTACGGCATACATATTAAAGTTATACGGTACAAGGAATAAAAAAAAAGAGAGAATAAATACACTATATATGATTTTGTGCATAATGATGTGATAGGAATACAAAGCACTGATTTAAGGGAACTTGATTTCTTGATTTATGTTTACTTGCATGCTTGTTTATATCATCAAAGTTCTAAGGGAAACTTTTCTTTCTCTTTATCAGAGGGAACAATTCCCTTTTTTAGAAAATTGGGAATGTTTCCGCAGCAGAACAACACTGTATTATACTATTGGCATGTTGGTGTTCATGGAAGATAGCCAATTGAAATTCAAATCTTCAATGGAACCTTTCCTACAGGTTGGTAGTTTTTGTTTACCATTACAATTCAATAGAAAGTGCAATGTTGAATTTTAAAAGATGTAATTTTACCTTTTCTTCATATCCTTTTTATGAAATTGAGTCGACTGTATGAATCTTCTGAAAAGTTGTTCCTCTGATTTCCGTGCATGTAATTTTTTTATTTCCTTACAAAAGACACTGTTGAAGTCTTTGGACAACTAATTAATCAAAATACACAGTGCATCCCTTCAACTATGGGCCATTTGTGAATAACTGCTTATAATATTTTTAACTCCTCAAACTTAAAGTATTGTCTAGTTAATCCTTTCATTGATTGGTTTGACATCTTGAGATTCTTATGTAACAATTGATACATGTTGATAGGATCCATGATTAGAAAAACTTAATCCTTTTATTGATTGGTTTGACATCTTGAGATTCTTATGTAACAATTGATGCATGTTGATAGGATCCATGATTAGAAAAACCCAATTAGAGAGGGAAGTGCTGAGTTGGCAAATTAGTTGAGTGGGAGGGAAAATACACGTGAAAGGGGTATGTGAGTTGTGTGAGAGAGGGAATTGCTATGAACCAATTGTTGTGAACTTAAATACAAAGGAAAGAGAATACTATATTATTGATTGAAAGATAAGGAAATGTATTACTAGAAGATCTCTCCTGTAACCCCAAAGCAATGCTCCTCAGAGGAATTTAGAATTCTCTCTGCCCAAGTTCAAAGCCTAAGTAATCCCAAAGCCATGAATAATTCATTTCCCCCTCTCATATACCCCTTTTATGTGTATTTTACCTCCCACTCTAACTAACTTGCCAACTCAGCATCTCCCTCTCCAAGTGGGCTTTTCAAATCATGGATCCTATTACATGTTGTGGCACCATCGTATACCTAACTTGTTTATTCATGTAAATTATGTCCAGCAAAATGTATGTAGTTTACAGTTTAGCATAGCCAGTTTATTATTTGATTGATTTATCCTGCTGATTTATTCATTTATTTGTTGCATTCTGATTGATGGTTTTTTTTGGTTAGGTTTTTGGTAGACTGAATTCAACACCTGATGCATTGTTCCAATCAGATGCAGTGAAATATGCATTTATTGGGTTGATGCGTGATCTTCGTGGAATAGCAATGGCAACTAATAGGTTGGTAGAAATTCTGTTTTATTTTCCGAGGCCTTGTTCGTTTATTGCTTTTTCCCTTTCTCTTTGTACTTAAAATATTAGTTCCTTTTGGTTTCTTTGGATTGCATTTTACCAGTCGTAGAACATATGGATTCCTCTTTGATTGGCTTTATCCTGCACACATGCCCATTCTTCTCAAAGGCCTTGTACATTATGCTGATATTCCAGAGGTATGCTACATATTTTTTAGTTGATGATGATTTTTGGGTGATCACAAAGTAACCAATGCAATTCAAGGAATAATATCATCATCTTAATTTGCCTTTATTTTGTATAATTTGTCATTGCATTATTATACCTTTTTGTTTTTTTGGGTGAGTCTAGTATTTATTTTCCCTTAACAAACTGTCTTGCGATATCAATCATGACCAATTTTTTGCATTTAAAACATGACTACAACTAATTTTTGAATTAAAGTTGAGATTCCTACTCTAATGAAGTACATAATGAAGGTATTTTTTTTACGTATGTAGTTTGTACTTCTCCCATTTTACTTTCCCATTTTTTTTGTTGATAAATTGGCAGTAGGTGGTTTAGTTAGGCGAGAACAGAAATTATGTTTTCAATAGGAAAAGTTGATCAAATAGATAGTTGCTAAAAAATGAAAACAATGGGAGACACTTGAATGGAAATTACTGAAAATTATTTCTTGATAATAATCGTACAGGTGTGATTTACAAATAATAATAATAATAATAACCCACTTGGGTTGGTCTGGTTGTGTTAGCTTGGGTCCTTTGAGTGTGCTCCTTCTCAAGGTCTCAGGTTTGATTCTCTCCGGTGCCAATTTCTATGGGCTGGTTTAGCTTCTTCAAAATAATAATAATAATAATAATAATAATAATAATAATAATAATAATAATAATAATAATAATAATTTATACTTATATATAAGGGGGATACATGATTCTGGGCTGGCTTTTTGTCTTCCAGTTATACCCTTATTTAAATTATTCTGGGTACAAATTTTATCTTTTTATAGAATATTATTTAAATTTTTTATTAAAAAATCAATTCCATCCCATTATAATAGGATTATAGGAACAATTTCACCACAATAGGAACAAAATAAATCTTTATTCTAATCGGATGTCTATTATTTAATGCTCTCACCCTCTCACAATAACACCTCCTCTCATTTGATACATCCCATATATCTATTTCGATGTATGTTGTATTATTAGTAATAATTGAATATATGTGTGTGTGTGTGTGTATGTGCGCGCGCGTGTGTGTGTTGACATTTGGTATTCATAAATATTTATTTTATAAAAAATAATTGTATATATTTAGTATAAAACTATTTCGATGTATGTTGTATTATTAATAATAATTGAATATGTATAAACATATTCAAATTGCAGCCATCCTACAATGGGCTATACCTCTAAACTTGTTTTTGAGGTAGGCCACTGTGTGCTATTGTCCAGAATTTGCTATCTAGGTTGGACTACGGAGAAACTTTGATCTACTTTTGATATCTGCCTGGTGGCCATCAATCTTATTTACTTCCCTAATATTTCCCATCATCCTTTGTAGACAATCATGTGTTAATTTCATAATCAGGTTTAATATTAGGATTATAATGCAAAGTAGGGTTAAGGTATTACCTTGTAGCATGCAAAGGAGAGAAGTGCCCCGCCACAAAATATTGTGGGGTCCACTGAAAATGGTAAGGTCAATGTCATTGTCACTCAAAATGGAAATGGGGATGCCATGAATCCAGTACTAGAATTGCATAGCCTCATTGACTTGGAATCCCTTCGGTCAAATCCTTGCTCACCTTTTACCAAATTGCAATAGGAATTGGCAATATTATGTAGCCGTTAAACAGTTCATGTCAAAATAGCTAATCTTGTAAATCTTCCAATGAATATTAAATTTTAGTTTCCATATCTGGAGGGATGTTTGATGTCAATAACTTGATGCAGGTAACAACTCCATTGTTGAAATTCGTTGCTGAACTAGTCCTGAACAAATCCCAGCGATTGGCTTTTGATTCTTCTTCCCCTAATGGAATACTGCTTTTCCGAGAAGTCAGTAAACTTATTGTTGCATATGGATCAAGAATTATTTCTCTTCCTAATAAAGCAGACATGTATGCATCCAAATACAAGGGGATTTCGATTTGTATGATAATTCTTGTACGAGGTTTGTATTTACTGTAATATATTATTATATTTCTATAGATTTTTCTTTTTTGATATCAAGGATGTGATGAAGTGGATAAACTGTTCTATCAGACACATGAAATTATCTAGGTTCACACCAAATGCTAAATTCATTTTTTCAGAGACATCATCTCTCTACCTCTTTTCATAATCATCTTACTCTATTATAATTTAAATATCTTTTGCTGGTTTTAACTTATGGAATGATTTTTCACCCGATCCTTGTGTAAATTTTGTCATGATATACATGTAGTCTAATTGCAGCAATTGAAATTTAGTTGCTTGAGTGTCTGAAATGTAAATTGCTAGAGACGGCACTATAAATTCTCAGTCTTATTTATAACATTATGTACTTTGTTTTGTTGTGCTTGAAGTATAATACAATAGAGTAAACGATATAGTATTATTTGTTTAACAATCCGCTATTTTCCGCTATCTGCATTTGACAAGACTGAGAGCATCCTATTTTCATTACTCCACGAGGATTATTTGTCTAATATTTATTTTTTTGCTTGCAGCACTATCTGGGAACTTTGTCAACTTCGGTATATTTGAACTTTATGGTGACAGAGCACTCTTTGATGCTCTTGATATTACTATAAAGTTGATGTTGTCAATTCCTCTGGGAGATATATTTGCATTTCGGAAGGTATTACTTTACTTTTGGGTCATGTTCTTTATTCTGTTGGTTAATAGAAGACTTGCTTTCCTCCGATAGTTTCTTGTTTATTTGTTGTAAATTGTGATATAACTCTCGTTACTAGGGCATTTCGTTATCAAACCCTACATGTAATAGTTGAATCTGAAATATTTCACTATTTTTCTCAAGGAATTTACAAGTCAAGGGAGCAAATAGAAACATGATCACACAATCTTAGAATCAAAACAATCAGCCCAGGCTATCTTAAAAAACTATGGGTTGCTATTTATGTAAATATATTTTGTTCATAGGAATATAAAGTAATTAGGATAGACAATTTTTTTTGAGAGGTAATTAGGATAGACATGATATCGTAGTTATTATTTATTTAATACGGAAACTGTATATTTATTCTCTTAACTTGAAAATGGGGAAGAATTGCTTGAGATTAACCCTCAGCCTTGTCTATTTTTATTAATAGGATTACAATCAAGATCCTATAACTATAGGGATAAGAGTAAGAGCTTTTATCAATCTAATAAATTTACAATCTTAAATATTTGCCTAAGGTAAAGGAAAGAAAATTAGGGAAATATTTCAACACCCCCATGCTGGTGCATATATCATATGCATCCAGCTCGGAAGAATATATAGATATTCTTGGGCCCCGAGATTGAGAGACTTGGTAACTGATGACTAGAGTTCACAAAGGATGCAGCAATCTCCCAGAAAGAATCTTCTCGCGAATAAAGTGACAATCAATTAATGCTCGCTGCGCTCATGAAAAACTGGATTAGATGCGATATGTAAAAACTGGATTACAATGTAAAGATGGCCTCTGTTAGTCTTTTCTTGTCTATGGTTGCTATGAAACATTGGCCTTTGTATCAACTTGATCTTAAAATTGACTTCTTGCATGGAGATTTATATGGAGCAACCACCTGACTTTGTAGCTCAGTGTGAGTCTAGTCTTGTTTGCAAACTACAAAAAACATTTTATGGTCTAAAACAATCACCTGGAGCTTGGTTCGGAAAATTCAGCAAGGTTATTCAACAGTTTGGCATGATTCATTGTGAAGCAGATCATTCTGTATTTTTTAGACGTTCATCTTTGAACAAAGTCATTTATCTTGTGGTATATTCAGATGATATTGTTATTACTTGTGATAATCAAGAAGGCATTAAAGACCTAAAGCAACTTTTACTCAACCACTTTCATACCAAAGATTTAGGTCGATTGCGTTCTTTTCTTGGGATTGAAGTAGCTTAAGTCATTGGCAGATATTGCTATCTCCAAGAAAATATGTTCTTGATATCTTGGAAGAAACAAGGATGCTTGATTGTAAACCGGTTGATACTCCTATTGATCCCAATGTGAAGCTTCTACAGAAGCAGCGGGAGCCATATCCTAACCCATGCAAATATAGAAGGTTAGTTGAGAAACTGAATCACCTCACTATGACAAAACTATATGTTTTGTTTGTTGTTAGTGGTGTGAGTCAATTTCTAAATTCACCTTTTGATAACCATTGCAATGTTGCAGTGCGGATCTTGAGGTGTATTAATGGGTCGCTTGGAGAATGACTTGTTTATTCAACTAGAGGTCATACCGAAATTGTTGAATGTTCAGATGCTGACTGGGCAAGTCATCCAACACAACATCCTCATCTCCGCTATGCTTATTTGATTCTCATGTTGGTTCTTAACCGCCAACACTCTGTACCATATAACATCGCCGGTCTAACTGTTGTCCGATATAATTTTCCTTTCAATTTAAGCAGTACTTTCTTATCACATAAAAACTTGAGCTTCTTATCCATTTCAACCACCCAGCTTGAATACGATGATTTACATCAACTTCTATTTCTCCGTCATTTTGTATTATGGACCCAAGATATTTAAATCGTGTAACTTGGGGTATGATCTCCAACTGGGTTAAAACGCTTGTTACAAGAGTTGGAAATTTGTGCGAATAGGCCTTATGGAATTTATGTGTGATAATCAGTTGACATTGTATTTGTCTTCAAATCCGGTTTTTCATGCGATGACTAAACACCTAGAAATTGATTGTCACTTTACCTGAGTCAAGATTTTTTCTAGCATTGTTAGAAACAAGAATCACCATTGATGAATGTGAAAAGCTTGAGAAACTCAGTGAGAGAGAAGAGAGTTGTAACTAACTCTGTAACTGAATTTGTATTTCTTCTTAGAGTTCAAGTTACAAGGGGTACAAAGTATATATAGAGTCTTGAGGTAGTATGACAATTGTACACAACCTGACAACTGTCATTAGCTTGCAATGCGACAAAGTATATATATAGAGTCTTGAGGTAGTATGACAATTGTACACAACCTGACAACTGTCATTAGCTTGCAATGCAAAGTTTAAACTAAGTGTAACTAAACTACACTAAGATGCTTAATGCATCAGATACTTTTATGCTTAACAGACATCATTAAAACCACTTCAGTAAACTCAAATGATCAGTTAGCTGATGTTTTCTCTAAATCTCTATGGGGGCCTCAGCTTTATTATGTATGTAACAAGCTAGATGCATATGATATATATGCTCCAGCTTAAAGGTGAGTGTTGATTATTCTCTATTTATTTGGATTGATTTAATTTCCTTATTTTATGTTTTTCCTTTCTTGAGAGATTCTCTCTTGTATATAAGTTTGCACAACCTCATTGTGAGGAAATACAAGTTGATCATTCTATATTATTCAACTCAAACATTTTTCTCTGATGGTCTATTTTCAGATTGCAGCGTCTTACTTTGCGTTTTTGGAGACTCTATTCAATGGCCATTTGTCATTTGTGCTCAATTTAGATAAAAATGCACTAATGCTAATTGTTGGTTCGCTCGAGTTGGGCATTAAAGACTTGAGTGAAAAAATATCATCTCAGGTTTGTAAAAATTTGCACATATTTTAGTTATGATAATTCACTCTATCGTCATGACAATATCAATACGACTTTTAATTCATGAAGTGCATGTCAATTTGTTAATGCCATGAACAAGTAAACTAAGCAAAACTTAATTAACGATGCCATATATTTGCTTTGATGCATTGAATCTCCTTTTGTTTATGTAGTGCGCCTCTGCTATTGACAACTTTGCTACATTTTATTTCAACCATGTCACTGTTGGAGAGTCGGTTGCCTCACCTGTTGCTCTTAGTACAGTTGGACTGATTGCTGAGTTCCCCGAGCTATTCTCTAGAGTAAGTCTGTGGTTGGCTTGCTGCTTAGATTCGTCTTTGTTTTCTTATAATTTACAGTTTGTAAATAATCAATTGCAAGATTGTCAATAGTGCATTATATCGGAAGTGCAGAGCTTCTGGTGGCTACTATTCTGCAACCATAGTGTTCAGATTAATGATGAGGCAGTAGCTGCCGCTTTTGCGGCCAAATTCTGCCACCTCTATCGCGTATGGGATGTGCTAGACAGCATCACCAAAAATTGACCCAATTGCATGTCTTGTAGTCAATTTTGTCACTTATTATTTATAACCAAGCTTGTTATTGCTGAATATACATAGCATTACATACTCGTTACTAGTACCTTCCCTATTTCAAATGTCAAATCATTTGCAAATATATACATACCTTTAAGCTTATATTTATGAGGAAACATTGCCAAGAATCATACACTGCATTTTGATTTGAAGCCCAAGAGTTGATTTCTGTTATAGCCATGTCAGTGTCAGGCTTTTAGTTTATCAATCAAAGGGTTGATCAAGTTGTTATTCTATTATGTAATTTTTCCATCTCTTCGAAGTTATGGCTTTTAGATTGAAGGAGAAGCGAAGTGATAAGGAATTCGAATATGATAGTTGTGTAATATGATAGTCAATGACTTGATATTAACTTAATACAAAAAAGATTAAATACTCACCCCTATTTATAGGTATACAAGACTCATAATCTTCTACTAAAAAAAAGACTCCTAATCTTAAATAAATAATGAAATCAAGAAACAAATCATGATAATTATTGTCTCTGTAATCTTACGACTCTTATTTATTAATGGATTACCTAAATTTTTCATGTTTCATATTTGTAGCATTTTTATTAATTTTATTTAGATGGATTATGCAAAGCTATTGTGTTTTTATTTTACTTGTAATTTTGTGATTCTTGTTGACGTATGGGATTACCATTTTTTTTTTGTATTTCTAAAATATATATATATATATATATATATATTGTACAACATTGTTTCTCCAAAATCTTCTCTTACATTCTTATGTTATTCACCGTGTCCTAATCATTAATTGTCTCTTAACATATTTTCCTCAGATATTGAGAACCTTATTTGAGGTTGTTGTATTAGAGGACCGCGGCAATCAATGGACTCTTGGTAGAGCAATTCTAAGTATGATACTAATTAGTGAAGAGGTATGCCTATCCTGTTGTAACTAGGTCCCATATTAATATAATGTATTTGTTCTTGTTCAAAAAAAAAAAAGTAATGTATTTGTTAAGAACCACACATTTGACATGATACAACCTGAAAGTTGGACGCAATTTTCACCTTATAGACTTATTTGTAGGGTTGAGATGAGTTAGAGTCAACTCAAATTCTAAGAGTATTGTTGTGAATTCGAACCCTTGTGCAAAAACAAACAAGACAATATGTGGAGCAAATAACAGTGGCAACCAACAACCAAACAATCCAAGCAACAATATTCAACCTAGAACTAGGTGAACCATCTTGGCGTGTTTCTTCCTTCTCTCAAGAATACAAGAGAGAAAGCTTCGATCATTCTTCTAATGAAATCTCTCTACCGAAGGTGTTTAGTGTGTATTTCCCAACTCTAGTTTCTCACCCAAAAGCTCTCAACCCTTAGCCCTTAAGTTTCCCTAAAAGTTCCCACTTTTTGGTGATTTTGTCTCTCATTCAAACCCAAAAGGGACCAATCCTTAGCCTTTAAGTTTCCTAACGTAAAAAGCTCTATTTATAGGAAATTTATAAATAGACTAAACCACAAGTATCCGTACAGTTTCAGATTCCATAAACTAGAATCATGTTAATTCTAATCCAAAGTAATATATGCAATAAATTTTGTGCATATGATTTATATGCTCCAGCCTGAGATGAATATGTGTGTGTGAATCTCTCATTCAACTATTATAATATCTTAAGACTGAAAATATGTTTATTATATCATATTATGTGGGGAGAATGAGGGGTAACCTTGGCGCAACTGGTAAAATTGTTGTCATGTGACTGAAAGTTCACGGGTTCAAGCACCTGGAAACATCCTCTTGTGTAAAAAACAAGAGGCTGCGTACAATACACCAAAAATGGTGGGACCCCTTCCCAGACCCTATGTATGCGGCAGCTTTAGTGCACCGGGTTGCCCTATTATGTGGGGAGAATGTTCATTTATAGGCAGGAGTCTCCTAGTTAATCCCCAATTAATAGGGAAGATTAATCATACAATAAATAGTGGAGATAAAACTAAACAGTCACAACTTTTCAGTATCTCAACATAATGAATTCAGAATATCAAATGTATCCTGAAGAAGCATTTCTTCCTCTATTGAGGAGGAATTGTTTGAGTTTTTCTTTTCATTGTTTGATCTTGGTTAGGAGTCTTGATGGGCTTAAGTTAACATAGTACTTGACGTGATTCGTAGTTTTGCATTTTTTTTGTCAATATCAATGCATGCATATCAGTCTAATCTAGGATTATTGAGAATCCTTTCTTACTCCTCCCTACAAATCCTGTGATTTCCACAGTATATACTGACTCGTTGATTTTCTTGCAGATGTTTGCAAACATCAAGGCTCAAATTTTGGCTTCTTATGTATGTCCTTAGCTTTATGTGAAATTTGCATTGTCTGGCATGTCTTATTGCATAAATTAGCATTATTATGGGCTTCTATAAACTATATTAACATGGTCATAAATACAAAATGAGCTCTTGCTAGATAAATTGATCATGATCAGTCATTGATCTAAATTTTATAACATTAAACAAAATCAACTGCAATACAAAAAATAGACTATATATTTGTTCAGTTTTTTCTCTCTCAAATTTCTATTTATTAGCCTCAACAATCTTACCTATGTTAAATTTATGGTTCCTTCATTGTAATCTGAAGTTTAAGCTTTCAAACTAATGAAAATAAAATTTCCTGAAGTGTCTTAGTGGCTTAACCAGTCTTGTACTATGGCTACTTCTTTAGTTATTCTACTTGTAATACAAGTTTTAAAATCTTAATTTTCTTTGAATTAATGTGCAGCCACCGGACAGACACCAGAGACTTTCTCTGTGCTTTGACAAGCTTATGCAAGATGTGACACTTAGCTTGGACCCAAAGAACAGGGACAAATTCTCCCAGAACCTGACCAGATTCAAGTCTGAGTTTTGTGCAAAATAACATCTGCTTGGCTGAACAGTTTTTTTTGTTAGCTGAAGAAACTATATTGTATCTTCTGCTTTTTCCTTTCCTCATAAATTGTAAGGGTGTTTGATTTAGATTTCTGTACAAGTGTACATTTAGCATAGTCCCGTTTTCCATTTTGGTCTTTCTCCCCCGGTCTTAGGGGTGTACTGGCTCGATTAGAAGGGTTTGCTGGCATCAACGATGTTAAATGGTGGCCATGGAGGAATGGCGTGGTGGATTTTTTGACAGCCACCAAATATCCGATTGGATACCCGCCATAGGCCTCAGTGGCGTGATTACCATGGCAAATGTTTTGCCATATTCCGATGGCATACCTTTAATAGAAAAAGCAGGCCTTTAGGGGCAGAATATTTCAAGTCTATGTTAAAGAGATACATAGGTAAAATGGTGCTCTGGTGTTTTGGTGGAAAATGTTTCATTTCCCTTACCCACATTTTAGTTGGATTAAAATTTAGCAAATTGGAAAGGAATTTGTAAATTGTAGGTATTTCATCATTGATGATTTAGTTTACACAAACATTATAATTTGTTATATTTTGATATTGAGAAGATGCAGATCTAATGTGTTGTTTTGTTTTATGAGCAAGACCAAATAAGTAACCATTACTTTTCATCAATTAATTAAGATACGTATACATTAGCAAACAAAAACACACTATAATCGAATTGAGGGTTGTGGGACAAAATCAAACCAAGTCAAAATCCCAGCTGTGAAATCGTCAACATTCATTCAATCAAATAAATTGCATCTTCTCTGGTCATAGTGGTGATGGAAATAAATGATAATCTTTTAAAGATTCTTTTGTCAATTTTTTTAAAGATGTTATAAATCAGAAACGTAGGTATTAATAAAAGACTTCAGCTATTTTAAAAGGAATGGTTCTATAATTTTGTTTATGTAATTTTTGAAAAAACACTGATAATTATTTATGAATAAAAGAAATTGTTCAAACATCAGCGTTATTCTTTGTTGAGTCTTGAAGTGAGATACCTGTAAAAGTAGATGAGCATAAAACTCACCACCGTGTAGAAATTGGAAAAAGGCAATGAAAGTGGATTAGTTTATCGATAACATTTATCATGGGAAAGTCTAATCATTTTCCACCATGGGAAAGTCACTTTTTACTACCACGTGTAAGTGAAATCGGTTTCCTTATTTTTTCAGTTTGTTTTTTTAAATGGAAAAAGAATACAATATTTAATAGTATTAATATTAATATATTTAATAGTATAATTCGCAACCTTTCCCATGGTGGGAAAAGATTAGACATTCCCATGATAAATGTCACCTAGTTTATCATTGACACATTTTTAACTTAAGGTGACATTTACCATGGGAAAGGTGAATCCTTTTCCACCATAGAAAAGTTAGCTTTTTACCTTCAAGTGGAGGTCAAACAAGTTGCTTTTATTTTGTTTGTTTTTTCAATGATTAGAAAAACTAATATTTAATAGTATTAACTTGTTTACTAATACACCCCCTGTTTTTATGAAATCATATATGCAACTCACCTATTTATAAATAAATAATTTTTTATGTTGATTTCCAAACTTTTTTTTTTTTTTAATTTGACAAACTTTTTTTTTATGGTCAAGGATTAATTTACTGGTTTTGACCATATTTGCAATTTTTTAGGGACGTTTGCATTTAATGTTTAGGTTTCATTAACAGAAGTTTAATATTTTACGCATTTACTCATTTTAAATTAGTATTTATCAATTAAGTTTTCTTAAGGATAACTATTAATAATTAGATATAAAGTAAAATAGAGAGCAAGATATACAGTAAAATAATACAATCTACATTTTTAGCATTTAATTGTCAAATTTCAAATTACTTTTTGGATTCCCATAAGCCCATAAAATAAGGCATATTCAAATTTCAAATTATTTTTGTATGTGGGGTCTAAATTATTGTTTCAATTGCAAAACCAAAAAGTTAGAAAAAGGTAGCAAGGATAAGATCTCAACCATACAAATATTTTATTATTATATTTATGGTCAAAAAGCCACCTTTCTCATAGTGAGATGGGAAATGATTCACCTTTTCCATGATAAATGTCACCTTAACTTAAAAGGGAAACATGGGTCTCATTCATAAAAGTGTTGATGAGTCGCATTGGACTTGCCCAAACTTTTTCTTTTCAAGTTTTAGGTAGGAATATATTCTTTTAACCAAGTTAGCCAAAAAATAAAACACCCCTATGGATTGCAATTTGCAAGTTACTACTACTAAGTAGTAAATAAGTGCTTTACAGCACACATATCCATTACCAAAGTGCTTTAGATTCCCATCAAACAAACACACACACTCTCCTCTTTCACTCAGATTTGTTCTTTCCTTCTTCCCTAACTCATCCTCACTAAAATTACACACTCCAACTTTACTTTAACCCACAAACCACTTTCATTATAAATATTCTCATTCATTCACTTCGTTACACACAACACTCTTCAACACAAACAAACACCTTCATCACTCTTCCTATTTATACTGACACACACTTTTGCCTCCTTCATTTTCTTAACCTCTCTTCACTTGTTTTCTCCAACCCCAAATGACTCATTCAAAAAAAAAAAAAAACTCCAAGGATGAATTCACTCTAAGGTAAGCTTGTCATCGGGTAATTTTGCGATCTTGTCAGCTTACAAGGTCACAAGCTTACCTGAACACAAGCTTAGAAGCTTAGAATATTTCAATTTCAAGTTAAAGAAATACATTGAGGTAAAATGGTGCTCTGGTGTTTTGATTAAAATTTAGCAAATTGGAAAGGAATTTGAAAATTGTAGGTATTTCATCACTGATGATTTAGTTTACATAAACAGTATAATTTGTTATATTTTGTCGTTGGCTTTTCGGGTATTACATTTTCATTATGATATTTAAGAGTTGGTAAAGGGAGGAAAGGGGAAATGAAGATGGAAAATTTTAAAATTAATGTTTGATTTGCAAAAAGTCTATTGTTAAGTAAGAAAAAAAATTCCTTCAAAAAAGTAATAAAAAAAATGATTTTGCAAAATTCACAAAAAAATGATTTTGCGGTTATTTTTTTAGTAATATATATTTTTTAAAATATATTCCGGACCTTTTATTACAAATTAAAATAGGTGATGGACATATAATAATTTATCGAGATGAATTCTAAGCTGAGGGCTCAATTAAATCCCTCGTCAAAAAAAAAAACCATCATATTGACATTATTTGAAAATTAAAATGACAACATCTATTCCTTTTCACATCCAATTTTTTTTTCATATCTCTCTCTATCTTGTCTAACTTTTTTCCCACTCAAATCCTAACTTGAGAAGATGCAGATCTAATGTGTGGTTTTGTTTTCTTGGCAAGTCCAAATAAGTAACCATTACTTTCATCAAATCAATAAGATACGTATACATTAACAAACAAAAACACGCTATAATCAAATAAAATGAGGGTGGTGAGACAAAATCAAACCAAGTCAAAATCCCAGCTGTGTTATCGTTAACATACATTCAATCAAATAAAATGCATCTTCTCTTATCATAGTGGTAATGGAAATGGAAATTTAATTCAAGCTTGGTCAAATTTAAACCTCTATTCTACCTTAGCTATTAAACCCAACCGAAAAACAAAAATATCCATAATCTTCATTCAATTGCACATGGTGTGACTAATTTTCCTTGAGGTTGATTATCATCACTGGTTCCATTTTACTTTCAGCAAACATCTTGTACATATTTGTGGTGAATTGAAAAGGATGCAAATGGAAAAATAAAAATAAAGGTAGGGTTGTGTGTGAAAAGGAATGGTTGTTCTCATTTTTACTTTCAAATAGTCTATACCATTGATTCAATATTTTTTTTGTTGAGGGAACCATTGATTCAATATAATGATGTTTTGTTCGTGCTTCACAAGTGAAGAACTTAATTGTGGCCTCACACTAAAATCCACCATTTATTGCTTAATACTTAGAATTTTTTAAATTTTATAAGTCACTTTTATTTGCTTGCGGTAAAATAATCTTTTTCAACTTTGTAGAAAACCATTTGTAAAAAAAAAAAAAAAAATCATGTAGAAATCCAAGTTCTTTTTTTAAATAAAGGGCAATATGAGAAAATCTAAATTAAAATCTTGGTTGAAATAATTTTTTTTTTTTTGGAGACATAAAAATGGAATATATTAACACCAGCAGTGAGCCTCTTCAGCACAAGGTGTACCGAAGAGTCACCCCAAAAAGAACACAGTCAAATAGTATTTACAACACAAACAAAGGTCAGTCAATACCCAAACAAAGAAAAGGGTCCGACCACCATTTATGCGATCCGTACACAAAATTATGAGCCTTAAGCCACCAGAACGAATGAAATTTAACCTTCTCTAATAGTTGGTCTATGGTGGTTTGGATATTATTAAAAACTCTGTTATTACGTTCATTCCAAACCACCCAGACACTAAGTATCCAAATGAGCCGAAGGAAGGATGTCCGCTTTTTTGAAGAACCTGTATAATGAATGAACTGATAGAAATGATCAATAATATCATAAGGTTCTACACCTTCAACACCAAGCCAAGACCGAATACTCTGCCATAACAAACCAAATGTGTCGCAATGAAGGAATAAATGAGTTGTCGATTCGTCATGACCACACCCAGCTATACAGCTAGCTGCCTCGCCATTAAGCAAGCCACGCCTAACAAGATTAAGCTTAGTTGGTAACCTGTCCCGCAACAAACGCCAAGCAAAAATGGAGACCTTCAAAGGGACCTGTTTATGCCACACAAGATCATTCAGCCGGACATCAGGAGGGTCGGATTGAGCAGTAAGAATGTGATAAGCACCGCTCACAGTGTAACCCCCAACAATGTCTGGGTCCCATTGCCACCTGTCAGGAACATCGATCTGCAAAACAACATTACTAACAAAATGGCTAAACTCCACTACCATCTCCTCCTCCCACGCCCATAGTCTCCGTCGCCAACTCCACGCCTCACCCCCAACCTCCCAACCAAGAGCACACATATCAGCCACCGTACACAATTTATTATTCGCTAAATCAAATAAACGACTAAACTGTGTACGTAAAGGAACATCGCCTAACCACCTATCGTACCAAAAGAAAGTACTAGACCCATCTCCTACTCGCTTCGACACCCTCTCAGCAAACCACCCCCCACCAACCTCATCTAAACCGTCCCTAATCTTCACTAAATCCTTCCACCACCAAGAACCACTCCGGCCCCCATCCTCCAACCTCCCTGCCTCCTCACCGTAACGCGCCACCATCACCCTATACCAAAACCCTTCTCTATCCACCAACATCCGCCAACACCATTTGCCTAGTAAGGAGCAATTAAACTCCCTCAATTGTCTGACCCCTAACCCTCCATACTCCTTACGTAAACATATAGAACTCCAAGCAACCTAGGAAATTTTCCTGTTCTCCTCACTCCCTCCCCAATTTTTTTTATTAAAAATAGATTCAATGATAGAAATGATACCTGACGGAGCTTTGAAGAAGGAAAGAGCATAGACAGGCAGAGAGGTCAAGACATACTTTAAAAGAACCAATCGGCCCCCAAAAGAGAGAAAGCGACTTTGACACCCCGACAATCTAGACTTTATGGATTTCAACACTGGATCCCAAAAAGCTAACCTCCTCGGATCACCTCCAATAGGAAGGCCCAGATACAAGAATGGAACTTTTCCCACTTTACAATTTAAAATCGATGCCGCCTCAATCAACCAAGATTGTTCTATATTCAAGCCCACTAGCATACTTTTATTAAAATTAACCTTCAAGCCTGACATCTCCGCAAACAAAGTCAATACCGCACGCAAGGCACGCACATTAGCCCAACTCTTTGTGCCAATTAAAAGAGTGTCATCTGCAAATTGCAAATGAGACACAACAACCGATGTAGAGGATCCAACCGTAAAGCATGTGAACAAATTATTCCTCACTGTCGAAGACATCATAACATTCAACCCCTCGGCTGCTAATAGAAACAAAAAGGGAGAGAGAGGATCCCCTTGACGCAACCCCCGTTGCAAAGGAACCTGATCGGTGGGGCTACCATTCACAAGAATAGAGGCTGTAGCAGTTGACACACATTCCTTTATCCATTTTCTCCACAAAACCGGAAACGCCATTTTTTGCATCACCGCATCCAGGTACCCCTAATCCACCGAATCATAAGCTTTTTCGAAGTCAACTTTGAATAGCATCAGTTCCTTTTTAACCTTCCGAGCCTCATCTACCACCTCATTTGCAATCAAAATACCATCAAGAATCTGTCTATTTTTTACAAACGCTGTCCGAGAATCTGCTATAACTGTTCCCATGACCACTTTCAATATGTTTGCAAGAACCTTAGCTAGAATTTTGTATAAAGAACCAACCAAAGAGATAGGCCGAAAATCATTAAGACGTTGTGGACTGTCAATTTTTGGAATTAAAGCTATAAAAGTGTTGTTGATACCTTTCGTCAATTTACCATTCCGATGAAACTCTGAGATGAATCTCATAACATCATCCTTCAGCTCTTCCCAAAACTCTTTGATGAAACCAAAGTTTACCCCATCTGGGCCTGGACTTTTAAAACTGTCACAACCCCATATCGCTTCTTTAACTTCAATTGCTGAAAACGGTTTTATGAGACCGTTACTTTCCGCGTGAGATAAAGTTTTGAAAGGTAAGTTTTCCACCCCTAGTCTATTAGAAAGCGAAGCTGCAAAGTGATCTCTAAAATGGTTAAACACCGCAGTCCGAATAGGTTGAACCCCTTCCACAAGATTACCATTCACCATAAGTGCTGCAATGGAATTGCGTCTCCGACGACTCGACAGGACCGAATGAAAATACCTAGTATTAGCATCTCATTCCTTCAACCAGTGGAGCCGAGTTTGCTGCCATATAATGTTATTATTTACACGTGCTAAAGAATGTAACTCATGTGTCACCCCTTGAAGCTCCTGTAACTCTTCAGCCGACAACCCATCATCGTCCCCCTTGTCGTCTAGATCCGCCTGGCGATTTTTCAAGGAGTCAATCTTGCCAGAAATATTTTTTGCATGAACCATATGCCACTCCTTTAAAGCAACTTTAATCAATTTCAGCTTCTCACGGAGCACAAAGCCACCCCATACCTCAATCTGAAATGAATTCTATTTATCTTTCACAAATTGATGGTAACCCGCCATATCTTGCCAACATTTCAACATTCTAACCGGACGTGGTCCCCAATTTTCCTCATCCACTGATAGCTGCAACGGGCAATGTTCGGAAAGGCCCCGGAGAAGGGCCACTTGAATGCAATTAGGCCATTGCAGACACCAATCTTCAGAGAGCAAAAATCGATCAATCCTACTCATAGAAGTACCATCCCCTTTAAACCACGTAAAAGGACGGCCGCATAACGATAAATCCACCAGATCATTATCATCAATAAACATACTAAAATGTTGAACATCATTCACATTTGAGCCCTCCCTTAGGGACCTGCGTTCTTCCGGACACCGCACTGTATTGAAGTCACCACACACACAAATCTTCTCACCCCTTAAAGCCTGCAATCTTACTGACAAAGCTTCCCATAAAGCTTGTTTAGCTCTCCCGTCACAAGGGGAATAAATATTGATGACATAAAATTCTTCATTAGACTGAATAAATCTACCATGAATTAGTAGCATATGGTCCTGACTAACTGTCGACCAAACCTCCACTTACAAAGAATCCAAAATAATTAGCATCCCCCCCGATGCCCCTACAGACGAACGATAAGAAAAAGCATGATTCGAGTCACCCCATAAAAAACTACATAAAGAAGCATCACACAAAGGTAATTTTGTTTCTTGTAAACATAATATCAACGGTCTTTTTTCTCCCACCAGACTCCTCACTTCCTTTCTCTTCTCCATTCCCCTGAGGCCCCTCACATTCCATGACAACAACCGCATTAGACACACACACCACGCCCTCCCACACCACCTCAAAGACACCCCTAAGTGTCCCCAGTCCCCTCGTCCTCCCCATGCTCCACCAACGACAACACCGGTCCCCCGTCCACTTTCTTAGTTCGGGCCAGCACCGCAAACTTATTATGAGTTGTTCCTTTAAAAGAAACACCAAGAGACTTTCCTATATCATGAATATCATCCTCCTTTGCCTCCTCACCCCCTTTTAACTTGACCCAATTTAACCAATCATTATTCCCCGAGGTGTAACGCCCACTTTAGATTATTTTAATTATCTAATTGTTTGAATTATTTGAGGAGTCTAGATATAATATATATATATATATATATATATATATATATATCATAAGATGTAAAGATTGAGATTTTATATGATTTTTATGTGATGTGGTACTTATTTTATTGTTTAATAAAATAAGATATGAGAAAATAATATAATATTGAGATTTGGGTTGTTTTTATAGTTGTTACTAGTTTTGAGGGTGAAAGGATAATTAGTTAATAATTATTAAGAAGGGGTATAAAAGAGGGAATTAGGTTAAGAAAAAACACAGTACGCGTTATAATTTTGGAGAACAAGAGAGAAAGAGGCAGAGAGAAGAAGGAACCTGGAGAGCGGCGATTTCATCTGTTACCAGGTAAGGGTGAGCCTAGTTTTCAATATCATTGAACTGTAAATCATCTAGTTGTGCTTAGCAAGAGGTAGGATGAGTTTGAGAGAAATTCAGAATTAGGTTTAATGTTAGAATTGAGGGATTGATGAAAAGGAACGATGGAATTGGCCTAGAAACTAGTTACAGAACCTAGATTAATCATTATACTGATGTTGCTGATAGTTTAGAGGCTTAAAACGATGGAAATTGGAACTTTGGGGGTAGAATTGTGCAAACCCGTGGCTGTTCTGTGATCGCTCGCCTACGGCGAGCAGATCAACTCGCTAGGGCGAGTAGTTGATATCGCTCGCGAGGCGAGCAAACCCAGCTCGCCACTGTGAGTAACCCTGGTAGCGCGCGAGGCGAGCAAACCCACTCGCCATAGCGAGTAGTCCTGATGGGCTCGCGAGGCGAGCAGACCCACTCGCCATAGCGAGTTAGTGCGGCTCAGACTGCAATAACCTGAGTTTTAGGATTCTGTTTTAGGGGAGCTTTTGAGAGTAGACCCTTGGGTAGTTTTAGAAGTGTCATATGATATAAAATGCAATCTGTCATGATACCTTGGAAGTTCTACTATTGTCGAGAATGTTTTGTGTGTCATGTTGTGTTAATTGAGTTTTATGTGAAATGTATAAGATGCCTAAATAATGGATAATGATGTTGCGTTATTGTAAGCACTGTTATATGCTGCATTCGTTGCTGTTTGATGCTGATGATCATTTCTGACCTATAATTGCATAAGTCGGTCCAAGTTGTTAAGATTGAGAGATGTTCATGACGAGGTCTTAGGTTGTAAGAGTTGAGTCCATTGCATACTCATTATAGATGGGGGCTTGATGCCCGGCAGCTTTTGCTCAATCTACGTTGGGGGCTTGATGCCCGGCAGCTTTTGCTCAAACCTTGTTGGGGGCTTGATGCCCTGAAGAGCCTTTTCACGCTCACATATGTTGGGGGCTTGATGCCCTGAATGGTACCACATGCATTTGCATTTGTCAAGAGGTTTTAGATGTTCTGAGATGATTTTAGAAGTTAAGAGTTGCATAGTTGATTGAGTCGATCTGAGATGGTTAATTAAATAACGATATTTGTTATAGCATGTTTATGTGAGGATTGATGATTGTTTAACATAATTATTTGATTTATATGTTTAATGCTATTGATTATGAATCTCACCCCTTCTGCTGGAATTGTCGCCTCGTGGGCAAGTGCAGGTAACCAGGAATAGGTGCTGTCGTGAGTGGACTCCTCACACTGTGTCTAGGTGCTCTGATACGTAACGGGATGGGACCATGTTTTATTTCTATTCCTTACGTATTTGTTTGTGAACCTTTTGATTAAATGTTGAACTAAGATTTTGAGTTGGGGCCTGCGTGCCAAATGCTTTATGTTATTTAACTATATCCGCTGCGAGAGTTTGAAAATACTTTTGATGCATGATTTTTGAAGAATAAACTGTTTATTTATTCAGTTGCGAATTTCTAGAAGTGTGGCATTCCGTTTAAAGTTGATAAACTCTGATTTATTTTAGAAAATTTTTATGTTGGGAAAACGGGGTGTTACACGAGGCCGCAATAGAAGAATCATATGAAGAAATTTGGTGAACCTCCTCTAATGATTTTGTAACTCTCTCTCTTCTTCGACGACGATTGTGAATTTTCTTCTTCAAAACTCTCATTGCTTTAGAATCCTTCAGCACTTTCAAAACCTCTGCTCTATCTTTACTTGGTAATCTTGCCACTTTTTTCAGAGTGAGCACCGGATGACGGAACACACCCCCCGCTTTCTTTTTGCAAGCTTTCACATCGTTTCCAATGCCCAAACCTGCACCACCCTTCACAGTTCTCTTGAGCCGCTTATGTTTGGAAGAAATTAATCCAATATCACCTCTTTTAACGTTGCGTAACCATTCGACACTCCACGGACCCGATTGTAATGAGTGCGCCTCTTCTACAATACCCGGTTGAACTCGCATAACTCGCTTCGAAACTGCCCCCAAACCGTCACCAACTGCAAGTAGACTTTTTTTACTTGCGGACACCTTCAATTTGTCAACAAGGACAACCTGTGCCAAGAGTGGGACCTGTGTAGCTGCACAAGTTTCATTCATATCAACACTGTTGTAGTTAGATGAATCATGTGTAATAGTCCCTTTGTCAACAAGTACATCCTGTGCTGTGAGTGGGACATGTGGAGCTGCAATAAGTTCATTTTTATCAACACCATCACAATTAGATGCAACATGTGTAATAGAGTTTGTACATTCCAGCCTCCCTACTGACTTCATTGCAACGTCATTAGGTGTAGACCCCTCATGTTCCTTTTCAATGCCAAGACCAGCACCATATAAAATATCTTCCTCGACTTCTTTAGCCAATTTGGCCGTCAAACAGTCAGTATTAACTCCCAGATCATCATAGTTCGCAGCTATCTCTTGGGTAACAGATACACTCATATCATCCTCCTCAAGCAAACATGCATCTTCACCCAATGTAAACCCCCATTCTTCAACAATTTTGATATCCACGAGCACACCATCCACGATTAATTGTTCAATAACATTAACAACTTCCAGCGATGACGTAGATATCAAAACTCTTGCATAGTCTAACCTTTCTCTATTGAGTGAGGATGTATCTGAACGTTAAAAACTTCCACATTCGACAACACACAATTTAAAAAAACTTTCATTCCGCGCATTAAGCGGAATCCCATACAACCGCACCCATGCTCCCCTTCGGAAAGGCAACATCGCTTGATCCCATTTAGCCAAACTAGAAAAAATGAGATCAAAGAACTGTTTCGCTTCCCCCATTACTTCAGAAATATTCGTATTTGATAAGGACCGAATGAACACCTTATCTGCACCAAGGGGTATTATGTCAACTTCCTTGAATCCCGCATCCTCCACTTGGTTCTGAATAAGCGGAATCGAAGCCCCATCACTCACCGTACCAATCAAACCTCCAAGAGCCCACAACCGATCCTCCTCAAATGTATTATACTTTCGTACCAACTTGGTTGTTGCGGTCATGTTGGTTGTGCTTGCATTCTTTAATACAACCCTCTTCTCCCCGCCTCCCTCCACTCCCTCACCCTCCCTTCCCGTCTGAACCTTTCCACGCACCCTCACCACGACTGACCCCACCCTCACTTCACCCTCGAGCCTCTCCCCCACCACCTTCGCCTCTGCCCCATTAGTTCTTTTTTCTCCCTCAGACCCCTTTCCTCCAACTCCCTCAACACCAGCCTTCCCACCCATCTTCCCCACTACCGCACCACCTACACCCTCTCCCTTCCTCACCACATCCCTCTTAGTCTTTCTATCGAACCTAGCAAGCACGGCACAGACGCAATATTGACCAAAAGACACATTGTTTACAACCTTTAATAATTTAGTAACATCTCGTACTTTGGCATACTGAACAAAGCCATAAACGTCACCATTTTTATTCCTATTATTGGCCACATAAACATCTTCAAGCATGCCACATACTTCGAACCCCTTTCGCAAGAAAAAAAGTGAAGCCTGTGGTGGAAAGTTTGTAACGTAAAAAGTGACAAACCTTTTCAATGACGAGTCAGGCTCTGCATCAATATTGTGATCCAAGTGAACTTATTTTTCCTGCACCGTAACCGAATCCACCATATTCCTCCCATGACGTGATGATGCTGGCTGACGCGAACGAAGCGCGTTCCTTACCATCCGTCGTGATTGTTCAGAATAGTAACCACGATCAGCATCAAATTCACGATCTCCCCATTGAACTTCTGTTCGGTCAGAAAAATCTGAAGCAAACTCAGTCTCCTTTTTGTAATGATCATACCATGAATCATCCCTAACCCTAAATTCCTGAAGCTTGAAGTCGCCTCTCTTCTGTAGTCGATCATCTTCATAAAGCCTGACTTGACCTAGAGCCTCCTGTCGCCGCGCTTTCCTCCGTCGCGGTCTCACGTCGATCCATTCCCCATCATCCCCCCCCCCCCTTTGTGGCACCCTGCCAGGAACCCTATCCCCCCCGATGATCCTCACCTCCGGCTCAACGTACCGGCGCGATTGCCCATGGTGGTACCATTGGCAATCACGGTTCTCTCGCACTCCCCCTCTCAGTCGCTCAAAGCACATTTTTAACACCAAAATCACGAAAACCTTGAAATAATATTTGATTAAACTTTATTTTTTTTAACAACTTTAGTCAAACTTTACTTTTTTTTTTTTTGAAAGATAGTCAAACTTTACTTAATTTGAGATGAAAATTAGCTGGACCGAGTTAGAATTTTCAAAGTCTAAGCTTGATATGAGAAAATAGTTAAAGACCTAAGCTTACTAAAACATGTTAGCTTACGTAAAATGTTATTTCATATTAGCTTACCTAAGCAGAGGTTATAGAGAGATATCATTGTTCGCCATTGTGTCCAAGATAAATCACATTCATAGTGGATTCATGTTCTTAGATAGACAAATCAAATTGCATATGTTATGGCGAAACATGGTTTATTTTTAGGGTCTTATTAACAAGTGCTTTAAAGACATTTGTTAAAGAAACTAAAAGTAGTAAGTTTACATTTTTTGACTTTTTAAAATTTGAATTCAACACTTTCTACCACTTTTCAATAAATTATTTCTATTTTTTATCAAAAAAAATAAATTATTTCTATTTATGTTCTTTTAACCAATGCCCCAGACTGTTCCGCAAGTGCAAAATGAGGTCACTATGGAAACTAATGATGCTGAATTCAAAATGTGGCAGTGGAAGAGGAACAAAAAGAGGAAGAGGAAGAGCAAGTTCAACGACCCGTACGAAGAAAAAAAGATAAATTATGTGCTACGGGAAGCCACAATCTAAATTTAGGTTGGCGTAAATGGTTACCACGAAGAAAGTAGTTTTTATTATCGATGATATAATTAACATTTTTAAAATATTAAATTAATATTTATTACAATTTTCATTAATATATATTTATTATTATTTTTTTTCATTTAAATTGCTTATATAGTGCAAAAAAAAAAAACGAAAAAAAAAAATTAAAATTCATTACGGCCAAACCAAATGACCATAATGAATAAAAAAAAAATAAAAAAAAAATACAAGATGTGACACGGGTGCAGCTTTTGGCAGGGGGTGCAGGAGAGACAGTCCATTACCGCCAAACCAAACGACGGTAATGGGGAAAACGACAAAAAAAAAAAAAATCCTCCAAAGTGGGTCATTTGCGTAATTTTTTTTTAAAGTGGGTCAAATATATCATTTTTTTTAAACAAGGTCATAAAAAAAATCCTGTTTAAAAGCCTATTTCATATGAACATCTTTAAATCAGCAATGTGATCTAAGTTTAAATACACTAGCGAACTAATATATCAATTAAATTAAACTATATTTTGATAATCAACACGAGTTTTTAGGGAATTTGACTATATAATGTATCATATTTCAATTATAGTTTATAATAATACATTTAAATATGCAAAAAATTAATGTATACTAATAAGCTTAAATTACTGAAAAGTTAAGACATTTTTATTTTAATTCAAATTACAAAATATAATATAATATAATAATAAATAATATTATTCATATTTATTTAAATAGGCCGGCCTAATAGGCCTAAGAGGCTTTTTGAATGGCATGTGGACTGACCTATTAAGTTAAATAGGCTTTTAAAAAAGCCTAGGCCTTCTCTGTTTAAGAAAAAAGCCAAGTCTCGTAAGCTAGACCATAGGCTCCCTGTAGGCCGGTCTATTCCCATCCCTACGCACGCACAATAATTGGTGAGTCACTCAGTATCGGGAGTGTAACAATAATAATAATGATATTATCACGCTGGAGTCGATTGAGTTGCAAAGAGACGAGTAGAAGAAATAAAATGAGGAGAATGTAGCAGAGCAGTAATATTGAATGAATTGACGGTAGGTAGGGTTAGAGTGGTTTCTATCTATCTGCTCTCATTAGAACTTTGCATTCTCTCTCTCTCTCTCTCTCTCTCTGTTCACACTTGACTTCACACTAGATCCGTATTTCAACCAGGTGCGTACAACCGATCCCTTAAATTAATTTCCTTTCCTTATTTTCTCCTCTGGATTTTTAAATAAAATAAAAACTTAATTTTAGAATTAATTTCTTGTATTGTTGTTGCCTCTTTGATAGTAAATAAATAATTCAGATTGTGTTGGGTTTAAGTTTCAGAATACCTTGTGTCCTGGGTTGAGATAAATGTTTCAGAAATTACTTGCTAAAAATTATATTTGTGTTTTGGTAAACAATTTCATTCATGGTATTTATAGATCATCCTCTTAAGTAAGCATTCACAGTTTCTCTATGAAACTACAAATTGTTAATGTGTAAATCTAAATTAACTTATTTTGCAGGCTTGTTTGAGAAGAATAGAGGATGTCAAGTAGTGGGGATACTCATTGGTGTTATAATTGCATGAGGCCGGTTCGACTGGGACGGAGACATACTGTTTGCTCTAGTTGTGATGGGGGTTTTGTTCAAGATCTCAATGATATGCTCCATTCTAGCTATGGAGTGGACAACGTCGAAGAACTCAGACAAATGGATTCAATTCCGGAACACGCTCCAAGGTTTACTACTCCTTTGTTAATCTATGGTGGCCAAATTCCATTCAGGTTTTCTAGACAAGGTGGCATTGATGCTCTCTTTAATGGGACTCCGGGAACCGGTGTCACAATAGGTAACTCGGTTAACTATTTTACCGGTCCTGGTGTTGAAGAACTCTTAGAACAGCTTTCTGCTAATGACCGCAGAGGCCCCCCACCTGCATCGCGGTCATCTATAGATGCAATTCCTATTGTGAAGATATCGTCGAGGCATCTTCGATCAGATCCACATTGTCCAGTATGCCAAGATAAATTTGAGCTTGGGTCTGATGCAAGACGAATGCCATGTAAGCATATGTTTCATTCAGATTGTATTGTACCATGGTTGGTTCAGCATAACACCTGCCCTGTTTGCCGTCAAGAATTGCCACAACAGAGTGGAAGAAGGAGAAACCCTTTTTCGTTTTTGTGGCCTTTCGGCTCTTCTAATTCTAGAAGTAATGACGGAGCAACTGGAAGCAGCTCACTAACACCAGGTATCCCTGAAAATAGCCAGAATGCACAACATTCTGGGTGGCCATTTGAGTGACTTTATGCTGCTTGAAAAATGCAATGGAATGATGATGATTGCTTGGAGTGAAACCGCATGAGACCTGAGTCTATCACTCTGTATTTGTTTTCTAAAGGTTTGAACTATTTGTATAAACAATTAGTTACATAAATTGTTTAAATTGATATTTATGTTAATATCACTCAAAAAAGAATTCATTTATGTCAATATGTTTTTTCTTTAATAAGTAAATAATTGATAATATTTGAATTAGTAGCTTTCAATAAAGCTTATGCATGTGATTTTTGTTTAAAAAGTTATTTATAATCTTTTTTTTTTGACAGAAAGTTATTTATAATCTTGTAAAATACAAGAAAGAAAATTATTTAAATTTTCATAGACTATTGATTCAGAGGACGCTAGCCGCTAGGGACTAACATGATGAATATAGCAAAACCCGATGCATTTAAGACTTTGTTTGAGAGTTTGGAGGAGGAGGGAGGGGAAGACTTTGGAAGGATGAGATTAGAGGGAAAAATAGAGAAACCTTCCAATTTTTTTGAGTGTTTTTCTAGCGAATGAAAAAAAGACATTGAAAAATTCATTGTAATATGTATCACTAATCTTTTTTGGTCAAATGTTATTTTTATTTATTTATTTTAATAGTTAGTGTTGTTTTACAATTATAATATAGAGCATCAATGAAAATTAAAAAGCATGAGCTGATAAAAATAAAGACATACTTGAGTTGGATTGCTTTATTATCACGACATGGGATGAAAACCTTTATAGTAGTTCATGCCATCATTCTTTCTACATTTTTCCACTTGAGTTGAGAAATGTACTCTTTTGGTTGTGTGTACTTTTTAGCAAATTAGTGATTTGATGATCAAGTAATCAACAAATTGTGAGAACTCTGATTAGTTGCCTTATGTACTTTCTGCTACCAAGTTGGGTATTAAGGAAAAATTATCATTATCTTTGGTATAAGTATAGTCTTCGGTATGTTATCTATTTGTTACTTCATATGCTATCAATTTTGAGTTCCTGCATCTGAATTCAGTTCTCATGATTATGAGATTTGGAATATCATTCTTCCCTTATGATTAATCTTTTGTTACAATTAATTATGTACTTCTCAAGCTATCAATTTTCAGTTCTTGCATCTGTTACAATTAATTATGTACTCCTTAACTGCTTGTGTTCATATTCTACAAACTTTCTCATTCAAATAAGTCAGCCAAATGATTAATCTTTTGCCTTGAATTTTCCTGAAAATCAGCTTATATAAACCAATGTTTTCCATTTCAAGACAGTATTGGGACTGTCATATGTAAATTGCGAAACATGTAGAAGAGGCACTAAGGCCAAAATGCATATCATGACTGTCATATTTATAGGAGATAGTGTTGCAATGAGACCATGAATATTAACACTATTGTGCTCATCCTGACAAGTTCCATTGTGGTCATTCTGATAATGTAGCACATAGACCATGAAAATTAAGATATATTATTCCAAGTATGGTAGCATTTTTTTTATTAGAAGTACTGAAATCTAATGAGCAGAAGGTCCGGTTGATTTGACACAATATTTGGACCTGATTCAAATTGGATTAATCTTCTGACTTCAAATTACTTGAAAATAATTTTATAAAAACTAATGGTTGCCATTTGTTTATGTTATTGCCCTGCTGTTACTTAAAGCTTAAGCAATAATTGTCAGTTAGATACCTCTGCACATTATTCAGGTGCAGATATATCCTAACCACTATCAACTAATTTAAGCTTATGCATTCCTGTTGCTTGACGATTAACTAATCAAAACTGCTTTCTTTTGGTTATGCTTTGAACTTATTTGTGTTCGAAATAGAACCGTAGCAACCAAAAAATATGCAGCCTAATTTTCTATTCAAGGTACACGAAGCAATAAGGAGAATTTTGCTATCAAAAACATGGTCATCCTAGCTTTAATAATCAACATTCTTCTGCAAATGCTTCTTCTTTTGAAAATAGTGCAGCTCCTCGTTTACCAGCAAACACTGATGGTTTGGTAAATAGTCTCAGTACTGGTTTATCTCAAGAGAAGTTTGATCAACTTGTATCCTAGCTTCAACAATCAAATTTGTTTGCTCAAACTTCCTCCACTTCTTCTGGTCCTGTTTCCAATCATGTCAGTGTCCTTTCTGTGCTTACCTCATGCCAATCTCCTACTCAATCTAGTGCAGGTAATCATAGTGTTGTTTCTTTCTTTTTATCTACATCATCCAATTTTAGGCTTATTGATTATGGTGCCATTGACCATAGATGTTCTTGTCTTCAATATTTTAGTTCATTTTACAGTATTAAAATTGTTAGAGTTAGCTTACCTAAGGTGCATATTTATTTTTATTTTGAAATTGAGGTTCTTTATCGTTATTTCTATCAGCTCATGCTTTTTAATTTTCATTGATGCTCTATATTGTAATTGTAAAACAACACTAACTATTAAAATAAATAAATAAAAATAACATTTGACCAAAAAAGATTAATGATTATTACAATGGTGTTACATATTTTTCAATGTTTTGGAAGCTGTTTTCCTTCCAAAAAGGCCTTAAAAAGCACCAGAGACCTCCCTGGTTGAGAAGAAGGAGCTTCATGGCCTGCTCCTCTGATGGTGGCAAAGGTCAGTATGTCCCCGTATACATGGGTCCAGCCAGCAACCTAGACAATCAATTAAAAAATAAGTTAGTTTCAAAGTAGGGATTTATAATAAGTGAAACTTAAAATCACTTTCAAAGAAAGAAGACATAGTGATGTTAAGATGATAAAGTGATGTGAATGACTTAACAATTAATCAGGATGTGGTCATGTAGATATGATAGGGTGAGATTTAGAATTGTTGTTAAGTCATTATTCTCAATAGTATACTCATTATAAAAAATTTCACACGTTTCAAACATTTACCTGTCTTCCCTTAAACCAAGCTCTATGGGACTCTGTTGTGTTCAACCCAAGCTCTTTGGCCAACCCAGCCATTAAGGATCTTGTTCCAGTAAATGGTATGACCGAATCTTGGTCACCACTGCAAGGGAAAAATAAAATATTGATTATGGTATGGATGTAATAAAGTTAAAAAGTAAAGTATAGGTTAGAAGAAAAAAATTGTGTTACCTGTATGCTAGAACCCTTACACCAGATTTAACAAGTTTCCCTAGCATAGAAATGGTAGGATTCTCGAGGTTTTGAAAATCATATGCGGTAACTCTAACAGAAGGAAAATATTGATATTAGCGGTCAAAACAAACATTGGACAAAAATGAGTTAATCTATTCTCCAATATAGAGTAGTACTGAATGGATGGTTGTTAAAAGGTTTTTATTTTTGACTCATTATGATTAGAACAAAGAAAATTTGTCGTTAGGACTCATATCTTCAAACAGGACTAGAGTTTAAAAAGCGAGAGATTAAACAGAATCACATTTTCTTCTCAATTCCATACATTTTAAAAAAAAATACGAATAATGGAATATATTACTATTGCTATTTCATTTAATTTAGACTGAATCACCGATTCGGTCTCTTAAGTTGAAGAACATTTGGTAATTCCAAACTCTATTGTTAAGCCATCTATGTATTTACTATCAGAATATAAAACTTACGATGAGCAAGTTGACCAGCGGCTGATCCCTACAAGCTTAATATCCGTGTGCAATGCTTTCTGCACTTCTTTCCTATTAAGATATGTGATGGTTTTATCTTCCACACACACATCAATCTTCTCTTCCGCTTGCTAAATTGGAGATGGAATGAAACATTAGAATTTGAACGTAAAAAAACAAGAAATTAGATTGAGACAAAATATATCAGTATATACCAGCTTGGTCAACACATATGCCTGTTGACTTTGTTGTGGTTGACAAGTGTCAGCAGTAACATCAAATCTATCAGTATATCCGCTAACCTGTAAATGAAAAATCTCAACTGTAAAAGCGCAATCTTTGACATCAATTTAATTATAGATCCCAATTTTTTTATAAAAGAAACATCTACATATACAGATCAAATGAATATTTATCTACTAACCTCGGTTGACAATAACTGGCTTGTTTCTTGGCAGCCTGTACTAAGGTTCCCAGACCGAATTTGCCTTTTAATCTCCGCAAAGCTGCAAATATTTTTCAACATTTGATATGTTGATTCGGAGATTTGCCCGTGTGACCACAAAAATTCAGCTCCACTGCTGAAATCTGTGTCGAATTCAAGAAGGGGATTTCCCATCTGTAAAACATCAACAAAGGAACAATGTTGGTAAAAAATCATAGTTTCGTATCCGAAAATTATTTAATAAAGTATTCCGCATTTATATTTATACTCACTGCTATCCCCTTTAGTCTTATGTTGGCTTTGGTTTGAAGGATTAGCTCTGCAAGCTGAGGGGCAAAGTGACCTGAAAACAGTAATTAATGAGTTGTTTTGTTAATTAACAAAAAATACAAAATAAAAATACAAATCACTTGACAAAAAAATTTACTACCTGCGTAGCTCTCTCCTGTGATGAAGAAATCGTTGTTTTGATACATGGGGAATCTGGAGAACCAGCCTTGTAGAAACAACAGGTTATCCCTAGCTGTATGTATAACAAGGGATTGGTAAAAAATATCAGAACTTGAGGTTTATTTAAGTGATTCAGTGAAGAAAATTAAGTAAAAAAACCAAAACCTGTAATTTGGTCATTCACAAAAGCATAATCAGACTTGTTAGCTGAATATGAGAAACCAACACCAATTGGAGTGTCTAAGTAGATCATGTTAGCTACTGCAAAATGTAGAAAAATAATTTTTTAGCACAAAAAAAATAAATGTAAGAAAGTTGTTGTGTTACCTTTGTTCCAACTGAATGGGTTTTTAACAAGACCCTTTGTTGTTGGCCGGAAAGGACCGTGTTCTGAAAAGGCACCTTGGCCAACTGATGAGCATCCAGGTCCTTGAAGAATTTAAGAAGAATGTAGTTAGTGTTTTGAAACAAAAAAATAAAAAATAATTGATTGTGTAAAATTACCTACCTCCGTTTAACCAGAGTACCACAGGTTTTGAAGCAGGATCTACCTCTGCCTCTACAAAGTAGTAGAAGAGTGATTTAAGGTGTGTTTCATGATCGACTGTGACGTGCCCAGCAAACTGGTTGAACCCAATTTTTGGCTGATCGGGTAAATTTCCGATCTTGTCAGAATTCACTCCATGGATTAACAGGTTCTCCAAAAAAAGAACTACAAGCATTAACACGAGAGTCATGGAGAAAATGCATGGCTTGGTGTTAGATGTTGCTGTCATGGTAAGAGAGATTTGAGGTTGCATAAAACAAGTGAAGAGAGGTTAAGAATGAAGGAGGCAAAAGTATGTTGAAGAGTGTTGTGTGTAATGAAGTGAGTGAATGGGAATATTTGTAATGAAAGTGGTTTGTGTAATTTTAATGAGGATGGGTTAGGGAAGAAGAAAGAAAGAATATTTGAGTGAGAGAAGAGAGTGTTGTGTGTTAGTGTAGTGGGAATATAACTTAAAAATAAAAAGTTTTCGTTTGACTCATCAATCAGTACACACTTTGCAGCATAGTGTACCACTACGGCACTACCATGTTTCCCTTTTCATAAGCCAAACCAAGACTTCTTTTTTATTTTATTTTTTCCTGCTTTTCCTGTTTTTACTGACATTCACCACTGCCAGGGCGCCACCTGTCCTTGAGTGTGTGAAAATTGCGAAATAATACAAAGTGAGAGTGGGACTAATAATACATATAATTTTGGCCCATAAAGCACAACCACTGGGCTATCAAACTATTGTGCCATAGTATTAGACAATTGAAACAAGGATTTTGCTCTTCACCCTGCACATTTTGCTCGCGCCCTGCAGTCGTTTTAAATTTACCCTTGCGCAAGTTAACTAACGCAAGTGTAAATGTCTGCGTTAGTTAAGTAACGCTGCGTCAATTAAGATGCGTAAGTGTAAAACACTGCGTGAGTTAACTCACGCATAGTGTTAACACTTGCGCAAGTTAAGTGACGCACTATTGATCGCTGTACTGATATGCATTGAATGCAATATGTGTCATCAAAGACCCGTAACCTCAAGATGCCCGTAATTGAACCTACTTACGCTAGTTTAACAATATTATTGGATAATACGATACAATCGATCAAAATTACACTAAAACATCGTTTTTTTTTACAATCACATAACGATCGAAACGGTGTAAATTACACGAATTTGCCGGTAACGGCCCGTAATCATTTAAAAAATCGCAATTTTTGGGTTTTTGAAGGTGGAGGGAAAGAAAATGGTGCTTGGAGTTTGGATTGATGAGTTTTGTACGAAAACAATAACGTTGCGTCACTTAACTTGCGCTTTGTGAGTTAAGGTGCGCAGCGTTACTTAAGATGCATAGCGTTACTTAAGGTGCGCAAGGGTAAAATTGGAACAGCGGCAGGGCGCGAGCAAAATGTGCAGGGTGGAGAACAGAATTCGTGAAACAATATAAATGGTAGAATCCTACTCTTTACCCAAACAGTTTCGCTCATTTCCAAAGTAAATGTCCGTATTGCCCCTGCGTGAGTTAATTCTCCTCAATTCTTTTCAACCACCGAACCATTTCTCCTCAATTCTCAGCCTTATTGTGGAAAGCTATAATGATTATGCTACAATCATTATGGAATACACGATGCTATAATCATTATGCTACAATTGTTATGGAATATACGATGCTACAATCCTTTTCTCCTCAATTTCAATTCCTCGATTGACTTAAACCATTATTCCTCAATTCATATTCTTTTTGGTGCTATAATCATTATGCTACAATCCTTATTGTAACATAATCAATTCCTTTTACAGAAAAATCAATATGGAATTAGATTGGTGAATTTTCCCATCCATATGAATACACGATGCCGAAAATAATTGAAAAAGATGTTGAAGAGAATTTTAAGATGTTGATGAGAATTGAAAAAAGATATTGAGGTGGAGAAAGAGCTTTATATGGATGGAAAAATTCTTTGGTGAATTAAGTTTCTCAGCTTCAACGGTGACTGCCATCTATGTTGGGAACAGAAATCTGCACATTATTAAACGTGAGTTAATTCACGTTTATATTTTTTTAATTTACACTAGCGTGAGTTAACTCACGCTGCGTGGGTTAACTCACGCTTATCCTTTATTATATAAGCTAGACTTGCTTGGCCACCATGTTTGTCCTAATTCACCCTATTTTGCCCTAACACCTAGCATTTTTCCCTCCTAAACAAGTACTAATTGCTACTCTAATCTCACCCGTTCAGACTCTCTTTTCACACTTGATCACACCCGTTGATTCAAACTCTAAAAATGTTCCCTTATATAACTTCGTTAATGCAATTGAAGACGTGTTAAATGCTAATCAATTCGTTCAACAATCCCCTACACTAATTGCTAATAAAAAAAATCATAAACATCCATTGAAAAGTGCAGGAATTGCTTTTAATTGTTTTTAATCTCGCTCGTTGATTAAATCTCTGTTCTCATCGTTTTCTATCATAAGACTTACTTACTGCTAATTAAAAACGAATAACACGCTTTTATTACAATTAAAACGAATGACACACTATTAATGACAATAATTGTCGTAGTTAATGGCTTGAAATTGTAGCTAATGGCAAATGAAAACTTTTAACTTGCATATTTTCGTATAGGAATTGCTTTTAATTGCTTTTCGGCATTATGCACTAACTACTCTACCAATTACTACCTATTAAAATCAATTATGACGTACTTATATCAATTGGTCACGAAAAAATTAATACACGAAGAAGCTTAGCA
Organism: Medicago lupulina; assembly: GCA_958299785.1. Taxonomy (NCBI): domain Eukaryota; kingdom Viridiplantae; phylum Streptophyta; class Magnoliopsida; order Fabales; family Fabaceae; genus Medicago; species Medicago lupulina. The sequence continues at coordinate 49,499,873 of OY283141.1, read as the reverse complement.
AAGTCATTGTTTTGCACATAGCCCTGAAAAACTTTAATTGCTTTAATTGCCCTAATAATAGCTCTACCAATTACGCCCTAATAATAGCTCCACCAATTATGCCCTATATGTCAATCCTCTTTGTTAGTTAAAAGCAATTATTCAATTTTATGCTAATCAATTATTATGGCTCTAATTGCTTTTATGGCTGCAATGAATAATAATTATTACCAATAGAAGACTGTGATCATTCACATTTGAAACTAACAAAGAGAATTGCCAATTACCTATTTAACTATCCAGATTATCTCTTCAACCGTTTGATGTTAAAATTCCTTTCAAATTTCAGAGAAGAAAATTTCCAATATCTGTTTCATTTGCCATGACAATCAACAAAAGTCAAGGGCAATCACTTAAAAATGTTGGAATTTATTTGCCGAGTCCTGTGTTCTCGCATGGTCAGTTGTACGTTGCAATTTCTAGAGTCACTTCAAAACAAGGTTTGAAATTACTAATTGTTGATGGAGATGGAGAGAGCACTAATACTACCTCAAATGTTGTTTATCACGAAGTCTTTCGTAATGTATCTTGATGGTTAATGTTCAAACCTTTTTTTTATGTATGCTACAATTTCATTTTGTTGTCTTAGAAGTGAACACGTTTTCCATAATAATATAAAACTTCTACAAACTATATATATTTACATTATTGCTATTGAATCGATTACCTTTGTAAACAAACTATATATGTTTACAAAGATTAATAATATTATTAACTTTTTGTTTCAAAAAAAATATTAACTTTTAAATTTTATCAGTGTTATTATTTTTTAGTATGTTAATTTAATATAATAATATACGAGGAAAATTTAATGTAAAATGTAATTACATAAAAAAAGGAGTGTTAGACGACGGTTATATTTCAATGAGGATTTATATTTTTTTGTCTTATTTTTTTTTAATGGGGTATGCAACTAGGACCACCCAATTTCAATTAAATAGATTATTTTGGTTTAAAAAAAAATGCTCAAATTTTTTTCATCTATTTATACCATATTGATTAACCGTCGACTAACACTTTTATTTTTTTTCGTATATTAATATATTTAATTAACATACTAAAAAAATATATATTTTTTTTGGTACAAACATACTAAAAAATTATAATATAGATAAAATTTAAAAGTTTTTTTTTCTAAGAAGCTAAATTAACTCATTCAAATTAGCACTGGAGAGAATCGAAACCTTGAGGAGGAGCATACTTCCAAGTCTTAAATCAATACCATCAAACTAACTAAAGTGAGTTAAAAGTTAATAATATTATCATAAGTAATGTGAAAACTTTAACAAAACAAAATGTAAGTAATAAAATAAAAGTCGTATGTTTAACATTAAACTCTTCATGGCTAAGTGGTAGAAAAATATTCATTACGTGAAGGAAGTCAGTGGTACGGTACGATGCCTACCCAAGCCAATATTTATTTTTTCAACGCAAAAAGCCAATATAACGAATTAAAGCTTTTTTTTTTTTTTGTAACAAAAAAAAACGAATTAAAGCTTTTCCCCAATTAGCACACAACACGTAGCAGCATCGGAGTGTGTCAGGTCATTTCATCTGGTGACAGTATTAAAGGCCAAAATAAACAAAGAATAACCTATTTTTTTATTTGAAAAGGAAAATAAACAAAGAGCACTGATTCCCTAAAAAAAACACTGATGTTTGAACGATTCCTTTTATCCATGAATAATTACCGGTGCTTTGTGAAAAAAATACATAAAACAAAATTACAGAACAGTCCCTTTAAAAAAAGCTGAGGTCTTTTATTTATACCTAATTTATAGCATCTTTTAAAAAATTGACAAAAGCATTTTTAAAAGATTATTATTATTTTTTTAAAATATAATCTTAATTAATACTATTGATCTATTTATTACTCATCAAAGTCATGGCAAACCTGATTAAAAAAACTAAGATACCTTAGATACTTACATATTGCCTACCGACAAGATATTTACACTCCCTCGAAAAAACAAAATATTTACACTAAAAATAAAAGTTAAAATATTTACACTAAAAATATGAGTTGACCTAACGTTGATTATTAACCAAGTTGGTCTTCCTTGATTCCTTCGTATTGAAATCTATGCATTTTATATTTTTAAATTAATATTTAATGTTGTGCAAATTGTGTATTAAAAAAGGTGAGTCTTACGTGACCCTCTCTTGATTAGGGGTAATTTACCTTCATATCAACCAATTAAAATGTAATATACATAGGCAACATTTAATGTCAAATAAATGAATCAATTTTTTCTAAAAAAAAAGAGAGTCAATTTTAATATTTGGTAACTTTTAATACTTTTAATTTTTATTTAATTATATATCTTAATTAATTTACATTATATAGCTTATAACAATAAAAAAATTCACAACAAATTAATTTTTTCCATCTGGATGTCCTAAAATCCATCAATTACCTTCATAAAATTTCTTTCATTCCAGAACCCAACACCCATAACATGAGAACAAAAACATCTCATTTATTTCAATTACTTCTTCATTATTCTTTCTATTGTTATCAATCCCACGAACCCATAACGTAAGTCCAAAAACATCCCCTTCATGATTTCAGACATAGTGGAAATCGCCACATATTATATCACCACATAGTTTCCAATTATTCCATCTTCTAATTCAGAACATAAACTACAAGAAACTAGCAACTATGCTACCATTGATGATGAATTTTGTCACGAGGTGGAGTTCCCAAGCTAATTTAAAGAATGTTCTAACTACCGTGGCTCCATGATTCTGTGCTGACCGAGCAATTGTTCTATAAAACGCGTTATTATCATATGAGTAGAGAAAGCAAAAGAATTGCATTATGATCATTTAGTGTTTGTTTATTTAAGCTTAACCAATTGGAACAAAAGTGCATAACCAAACATGCTTTTATATCGATGCGATTCCGTAAGCGATGTCAGTGATTGGATATGATTCTCGAGTCAAGGTGATCTAGTATGAAAACCTAAATTGCAGAAACAAAAGAGATGCAATTGGAATGAAGGAAATACTTTTGGATTGGCATCGATGGCAATTGCAACAAAAAAGAAGAAGAAAGTGATAATTGATCCGGAATGAAAGGGGTGGAGTGTGTTTGGAGTCACGTTGATGATTATAAAAGATGAAGAAACTTTGAATTGAAATTTTAATTAACATAAGCCCTATAATGTAAATTAATTAAAATTGAACACGTAAATATAATTAATTTAAAGTATTAAAAGTTACCTTAGAATTAAAATTGACTCATTTATTTGACATTTAATGCTGCTTATATTACATTTTGATTTATTGATATTATGAGAGGGTAAATTACCCCCTAATCAAGATAAGGTAATCGAGAAAAAACCACCCGAAAAACTGTCTAAATTGATCATGTCCAAAAAAAAATTGTTCAAATTGCCAGTCACGGAGGCAAAACAATCCTAACCGTTTCTTTTATTTTATACTAAATCTAGATTTAGTTTAGACGAGTCCAAGATGGAGAAATTTTGCAATTTCTCTATGTTAAACGTCGCCTTACTACACACTTGGTTCAGTTTAGATGAGCCCAAGATGGAGACATTTTGCAATTTCCATATGTTAAATGTCGTCTTTCTACACAAATCAATTTTATTTGGGATCAAAGTAGAATTTCCCTTCCCCATAAATATAAATGACAATTCATTATCATTAAACTTTGGACTCTATGGAAGAGAATTTGTGGGTCTGTTTAAAGAAAAACCCACAAATTGTCCATCCCTTTCTCTTCAAACTCCTAAACATAGTTTTAAAGTGTCTCACGTTTTTTTATATCCATCATGTTGGTCCCTAGCGTTTTGTGAATCAATAGTCTATGAAAATTTAAATAATTTTCTTTATTGTATTTTACAAGATTATAAATAACTTTTTAAACAAAAATTACATGCATAAGCTTTTTTGAAAGCTAATGATCAAATAATATCAATTACTTATTTATTAAACAAAAAACATATTAACATAAATGAATTCTTTTTTAGTGATATTAATACAAATATTAATTTACTTGCCTTTCCATTCATCAGCTGATCAATATATATAGACATAAAATATCAGTGAAGCTGACTATTACAAAGCTATCAGAATTCCAACCACTAAATATACCTATAATTAGTGTGTATTAATTTAGCTAAAAAATAACGATCCCTAGAAATAAGCATCTGCCAACTCCTAAATACACATGTCTCATCAATAACTTTGATCTCAATACAAAGTGAGGTTTTCCAAAGCTGATATAATTTGTATTGCTTCTCTAAGTTCTTCCATTTGTAATCTCAAGCAAGGTTCTAAACTTGTATTAGACTATTTCACTAAAATGCATTCTTTATGAGAGGGGTTGAATTCACACATACTTATGCCCAGTAGATGTGAAGCTTTGCTTGTTGTTCGCAATTATAGAATTGGAGATCAGGTTATGCAAATTTTTACTGTATTAGACGATAATTTCATTGCAGTTAAGACTTAGGTGTTGCTCATGGGTCCGCTTCCATCTATTAACAAGGTGTATTCTATTGTTGTTCAAGAAGAAATCAATAATTCTACTTCTTCATCTGTGTCCAATGTTGAGATCATTGCATATTCTACTCCTTTGATAGCCCTTCTCACAAGAACGGTTCAAAAGTTTTGCGCCATTTGCAACAGAACTGGCAACACAGTTGAATTTTGCTATAAAAAACATGGTCATCCTACCTTTAATAAGCAACATTCTTGAGCAAATGCATCTTCTTTTATAAATAATGCAGCTCCTTCATCTACCAGCAACACTCATGTTTTGGTAAAGAGTCTAAGTACTAGTTTATCTCAAGAGAAGTTTGATCAACTTGTATCCTTGCTTCAACAATCAAATTTGTTTGCTCAATCTTCCCCCACTTCTTCTAGTTTATCTCACCTGTGCTTACTTCAGGCCAATCTCCTACTCAATCTAGTGCAGGTAATCATAGTGTTGTTTCTTTCCTTTTATCTACATCATCCAATTTTTGGCTTTTGGTTTTTAATTATGGTACCATTGACTATGGATGTTCTTCTCTTCAATATTTTAGTTCATTTTACAGTATTAAAATTGTTATAGTTAGCTTACCTAATGGTACCTCACTCATTGTTAATTATGCTGGTAATGTGCAAATTTTTTTCACATTGAAATTGAGGTTCTATATCTTTATTTCTATCAGCTCATGCTTTTTAATTTTCATTGATGCTCTATATTGTGAAGGTGAGAAAAACACAAGAAGGGGGGTTGAATTGTGTTAACTTTTTCTTTGTTTTCTCTAAGTTAAAACACACAGACCAGAAGCAGTTAGGAACAACTTCTGAAGTGATGTTCAAAACCAAAATGCAGTGGATAAAATCAGAGAGAGAGGAGAAAGACACAAAACAATTATACATGTTCCTTCCACAATCCGGAAGTAGTCCTGTCCCCCTTGCACTTCCAAGGAGAGTTCACTAAAAATGTAATATCTGATTACAAATGCTCAAGCACAACTGCAAGAGACTTCCAATGCTCAAGAGCACAATCAAGAGACTTCTAATGCTCAAGCACACTAGCAAGAGACTTCCTATCAAACAGAATTACAAGAAAAATGTTTGACACTTGAACACTTGATATACAATCAGAGGTGCTCACAATACAAATCAGATACAGACTCTTTAATACTTTAGAATTTCTAAGATATGAGCTTTAAGAAGAAATTCTAAGGGAACTTTTGGATGCTGAACAATTTTGACAGAGTTTTGGCGCTTTTTAAATTGTTGTAGAGTCTTTTTATTCTTCAAGTCTTCACTCCTTTATATAGAGGTGTGAAGCATGAACGTTGAGTTGCCAGCGCATCCAAAAAGAGTCGTTTGAAGCTTTGATCAATCACCAATGATTCTTTGCCTGATATGTTTATTGTCCTATGAAGGAGCAATTTCAAATCTATTCCATGTATGAAGGAACACCGTTGTGGGCAGAGCTGTTATCCTTATCTTGTAGCAGAGACAAACTCTGGGTAATGGAGATAGTGGTTGTACAGTTCGTACATTATGTACTTTGTCAACGCTTCAAAAAGAAATAAGCAACCAATGCTTTTGAATCCCTTTGAGTTAGCCGTTGTTACTCTTTTCCACTCTTTCGCAATGTAAATACGACATCCAATCCATTGAACAACTTTTGAATCTTTAAGCTTGCATAACCTTATGAATTTGCGCTTCTGGTGATATACAGCTTCTGATGAACTTGCTTCTGATGACGTCATCACTTCAGGAGCACTTCTAACTTCAAGAGCAGTTCTTCTTCAGACGCTTTTAAGCTTCCTTTTTGTTCAAATTCTTTGCTCTTTTTTGTTCATTTAGAACCTACAAATGATCTCAAAATTTTTCTCTATGGTCCTGTACACTTGAACAAATATTAGCATATCCAATTAACATTTTTAATACTTTGTTATCACTCAAAACTTTTAAGGGTAATGTTAAACACATTTTGTTCCAACAATCTCCCCCTTTTTGATGATGACAAACATTAGTATTTAAAAAATGTTTAATTGTTGTTAATCTAATTAACAAGTTTGACTATATAGGGTATGAGGTTTGTAAGCTCCCCCTGAGTCTAATAGTACTTTTAAGGTGAGATTTGTAAGCTCCCCCCGAGTTCTATTGTTGTTAATTAAATTCATTAAAAAACAAATTAACTCGTAATTAATTTTACAAAAAAAAATTGTCAGAGCAAAGATGAGAAAGTGGTTCTATTAATTTAATGGGGCTCAGAGCCTTTAAATACTATCTATTACTCCCCCTTTTGTCATTAACAAAAAGTAAATAGCATAAACAAAAAGAAGAGATGCTTAAAGGTTCAGAGCAAACAATAAACAAACAAAGTATATAAAGATTAAAGCAATATTGATTAAATCCAACAATATTCAAAGCATTACAAGTTTCAGTAGCATAATGAAGGACATAAGTTCATAAGCATTTAAATTGAATAGAAGCAAATAAAAAATAAAACAAGCAAGAATTGTGTGCAATCTAGGGTTTAGGCTTGTTTTTGTTTCATCATTTCCATCAATTGCTTCATCAATTTCTGAGTTTCCTCAGCTTGTTGCTTAATTTCAGTCTTGAAATGTTCATTGCTCTTCAGCAGTCTCTCTTCCCTGACTCTAGCTTCTTCCAATTGTAAATCAGTCTTCATTCTATACTTTTGGAACATTAGTTTCTGCTCCGGAAGCTCTTTCTTTAACTGGTGAGTCTCCTTCTCCAGAAGTGTATTCCTTTGAAGTAGAGCCAGTTCAGAAGAGGCTTCCTTGAAGTTCAACTTTGTTAACCAGTCCAGATTCAGCTCCTTTGGATGAATGCTTGATGAAATGAGACTTCTTGCTTCCAAGCAAAGAGGAGTCTTCACCCATGTCCTCAGTATTTTGACTTCATCCAGATTAGAGATGACTCCCTTGAGCCATGCTTGAAGCTTTGCTCGAGCAATCTCTTGTTCATCCAAGCAAGATTTTTGAAGCTCTAAGAATATGAAATCAACCCTTTCTTTGAGTCTCATCCACTGTTTCTCACAACTTTCCTCGTGTATGAGATTACTTCTAGCTTCAATGAGACTGTTCAGCTCTAGAAAGATGCTTTCACAAACATGAGATAATATTGTTGAATCTAGAAATATAGTTGATGGTGAGGGGACATTTGTTCTAGTTGGTTTAACTGGTTGAATGACTAAATTTGATGATGAAGATTGGTCATTTTTGGATGGCTCAGTTGTTTGAATGATTGAGATAGAAGGTGGAGTTTGTTCAGAAGATTCAGATGCATTCTGAACAGAAGCAGTCTGTTTAGAAGCATTGTGTTTAGGAACACTTTGTTCAGAAGATGTTTGTTCAGGAACAAGAATATCAGAAGTGGGAACAAAAGTGTTTGTTGGAGAGTTTGGTTGTTGGTGTTGGGGGCTTTCTGTCATAACTTCATCAGAAGCTATGTCAGAGGTTGTTTGTAGGTTTGATTCATATCCAGGTAATTCACCTGAATAATGGCTTTCTAGGTTGGATAAAAATGAAGTTTCAGCATTGTCAAGATTTTGGTTAATTGGTGAGTTGGGTTTTGATGATAATTTTGAACTAGATGCAAGATCTGTCCTTACAAGATCATCTCCACCTTCTGCAGCAGCAGGTATGACTTGAATTGCTTCAATCACTGGTGGCTGCAAAGGATGATCTGCAGGTAGATACTTGCATGCATCTATACGTCTTTGTTGCATATTTATCATCCTCTCTTGAACAGAGGGATACATAGGTTCAAATGTATCATCAGGCTTTTGTGAAGTTTTGATTTTGGATGGGGTTTTGTTTATGGAGGAATACATCTTGCTTAAAGGAACATCATCTTCATCAGATGATGATAAGATAGATGATGAGGAAGATGAAGAAGGTGAATTGGTTTGGGTTTCAGAACTAGATCCTAATTCAACAGTATCAATGTTTGAATTAAAAGCATCATTCATACCTTCTTGAGCTTCTGAAGTCTCAGCAGCTTCTGAGGTGTCAGTATTTCCTTCCTTGGCTTCTGTAGAAATCCCTAGAACCTCTGCTTCAGATGCTGCAAGCTCTTGAACAACTGCATCAGCTTCTATGACTTGATGTGCAGCTTGAGCAGCATCCTCCTTCACCAAGCTGGAGGCTGGAACTGTTATTTGACTTGCTAGTTCCATAACCCTTTCAATAGCTTCATCATTCATCTTCTTCCTTCTAACTTCTTTAGTCACAAGTTCTGTAGCTTCAGCTCTTTCATCTTCAGCTTCTACATACTTGGACTCTTTCAATTTCCTAACCACGTGCTTCCTTTTCTTCTTAGGAATAACAGGTTGATCATGTGCAGATGAGGAAGTGGTTGCAGCTTTTCCACTCCTTGTTCTATCAAGAAGGACTTGGTCAGCTTGAAGGTCTTCTACCTCCTTCTGAATAGATGGAACACCAGAAGTGGTGCCTTCAGAAGCACTATCCCTTCTGGCCTTCTTTGATTTTGCTGGCTGTTCAGAAGCACCTTCAAGATACTCAACTTCTGAAACAAGCTTCCTCTTTGTTTTCCTGCTTTTAGCTACCTTGACATTTCCACCATACATAACCTCAGGAATGTCTTCTAGCCCGATTTCTTCACCAGTGCTCTGCAAATGATCAACAATGTAGAAAAGCTGAACATCCAAAGGATCTTGTTTGCAGATTGGTGGGAAACCTTCCATCAGGTTTGAAGAAATCCTAGACTCCTTCATGTCAGTTTCAAGCTTGACTACAACATCTGGCTTGATTAGCTTCATGTTGGTCAGAGTTGTTCCATTGATTATCTTGCCAGTTACAGTTCCTAGCATGCTATCAGTGAAGCCACTAGTTTCACTTAATCCTCTTAGCATACCTCCTTAATTGAAGATCTCTGACATGAGTCTTCCATAAGGAACCCAAGTTCTGTTGTTGAGCTGGCTTTCTTTGAGTGTTTTGATCAGATGCTTGAAGAGATATTTTGGAACATTGGCTTTCTCCTTCTTGAGAAAGAAGTGGAGAAACACCCTGTGCTCCAAGGATGGTTGATCAGAACCTCCACCTTTTGGAAGCAGATTCTCATTTTGAATCTTCAGCATCATCCTTTTCTCCATTGACAGACTGCTGTAAGATCCCTTCTTCTTGCTACCAAAAATGGTTTCATTCACCACCTCATTCCACGGACTTTTCTTGTTGTTATCAAGCCCATCTTTGAAAACTCCTTCAGAAGCCTTGCCTATTACATAAGCAATAGTTTCCTGATTGATGAAGACAGGAACTCCCATGATGCTCGATCTGATTTCTGTATTCACAAAGGGTTCCAAACCCATTTCTTCTCTTGACTTTCCTTCTAGAGAAGGATCAATTAGTACTTTCTATTGTTCTTCAAGTTTGGCAGCGTGTTTGCCATAAACTGATGCTCTAACCCAGAAATGTTTTACCAAACTTTCATAGGTTGGTCCATTAAGCATGCTGAAGTATGGACCAAGTTCTTGTGCTTCATAGAATTCCACTATGTCGCAGCCATTCTTGATAAGAGAAGCAAAATCTACAGGTCTCTCTACCTGAACTGTCAAATCCCATTCTTCCAATGACATAGTTCTTCCTTTGATCTCGTATGCGAGAGCTTCTTGATGAGATGAAGTTCCTTGAACAATTTCGTGAGCAGCTGAGCTTGAAGTTGCCATTGATTGAAGATGATGAACTTTTAAGGTTCTAAGTGTTTTTCAGATTTTGAAAAAGAGAGAGCTTTGTTTGCAGAGAGAGAGTTTGAAATACGAAAGTGTAGGAAGTGAAGTGAGAAGTGTGTGAGTGATTGAGTGTATTGAGTAAAACGATTGCAATTTCAGAGGAGACAAACAAACACAACATTAATGACAATTGGGGGCGCGAGGATAGTACATTCAAAGCATAAACATCATCATTGCCCTTTTAGTTACACACCAATACAAACACGCCACGTTGGCAAACTTCAGATGCGCTGTCTAGTTAAGTGGGACAGGTGTTGCTAGAAGCATAAAATCCAGCTACTGAAGTTCAGATGCTGACATCATCTTCAGAAGCACATTTTCCTCAGACTCTCAGTTAAGAGCTTCTGATGGACCATAGCTTCTGAAGTTACTTCAGAACCTAACTTCTTGTTCAGGAGCAAGCACTTTCAATTAGACACAAAATGCATATTCAAATTTTTCTTTATAAAATCAAATCTTTCAACAGTGAAAGGTTTAGTGAATATATCAGCCCACTGATGTTCAATATCAATGAATTGAATATCCAGAATCCCTTTTTGAACATAGTCTCTAATAAAATGGTGTTTGATTTCAATATGCTTAGCTCTAGAATGTAGAATTGGATTCTTTGACAAACAAATAGCAGCAGTATTATCACAAAAGATAGGAATACTGTTAGCACACATATGATAGTCTTCCAACTGATGTTTCATCCAGAGTAGTTGTGTACAACAACTTGCAGCTGAAATGTATTCTGCTTCTGCTGTAGACATTGCAATAGTTGGTTGTCTTTTGCTAGCCCAGGATATCAGATTCTCTCCCAGGAACTGACAGGTACCACTGGTTGATTTTCTTTCAATCCTGTCACCAGCATAATCAGCATCACATAATCCAATCAGCTTGTAATATAAGGATTTCCTATGAAGGAGTCCAAGATTAGTTGTTCCTTTTAGATACCTAAAGATTCTTTTAACAACTGTTAAATGAGATTCCCTAGGATCTTACTGGAATCTTGCACACAAGCATACACTAAATAAAATATCTGGCTTGAATGCAGTGAGGTATAACAAAGAACCAATCATACCTCTATACAGCTTCTGATCTACCTTTGATCCATTATCTTCTTTGCTTAAGGTGCATGTTGGATGCATTGAAGTGTTCATCAGTTTACAATCTTCAAGCTTGAACTTCTTCAGAAGCTCCTTTGTATATTTTGTTTGATGAACATACACTCCATCTTTGCATTGATTGATTTGAATGCCAAGGAAGAACTTCAATTCTCCCATCATGCTCATTTCAAATTCATCCTACATTAACTTAGAAAGTTCCTTGCAAAGAGATGCATTAGTAGAACCAAATATTATATCATCAATATATATCTGCACAACAAGAATGTCTTTCTCAAGGGTCCTTCTAAAGAGTGTTGTGTCAACTTGACCTCTTTTAAAATCATTTTTAATCAAGAAATTACTTAGTATATCATACCAAGATCTAAGAGCTTGTTTAAAGCCATATAGTGATTTCTTAAGCTTGTAAACATGGTCAGGATTCTTAAGATCCTCAAAACCAGGAGGTTGTTTGACATACACTTCTTCTTCTATGACACCATTAAGAAATGCACTCTTGACATCCATTTGATATAATATTATGCCACGATTAACTGCATAGGATAGAAGTAACCTGATTGCTTCCAATCTTGCAACTGGAGCAAATGTTTCAGTGTAATCAATGCCTTCTTGTTGACTGTAACCTTGTGCAACAAGTCTGGCTTTGTTTCTAGTTACTTCACCTTGTTCATTCAACTTGTTTCTGAATACCCAATTTGTTCCAATAATGTTCTTCTGAGGTGGTTTGGGTACCAGATCCCACACATCATTTATTTGAAATTGATTAAGCTCTTCTTGCATAGCCAATATCCATCCATCATCTGAAAGTGCTTCATCAACTGTAGTAGGTTTAATCATTGATAACAATCCTATCATAGACTCTTCTTGTCTGAAATATGATCTTGTTCTCCTAGGATTGTCTTTGTTTCCAATGATTTGATCCTCAGGGTGTGAAGACTTGTTCTTGAAAGTACTCTTGGATTGATTTGCTTGCTAAGAGCCATTTTGAGCTTTATCAGAAGCTACTTCTTCTTGAGCTTCTGATGTGGGTTCAGCTTCTGAAGTTGGTTCAGCTTCTGGACTAACATCAGAATCACTAGTCTGATCAGGTTCTGGAGTATCTTCAGTAACCTGTATATCTGCACAACTTTCATCTTTCTCTGGAGTTTCATTTCTAGGCTCTTTGTCATCAAATTTTACGTGCATAGATTCCTCAACACAAAGTGTCTCTGAATTATACACTATGTATGCCTTTGACCTTTTCAGAGTAACCTAAAAAGATTCCTCTTTGGGCCTTGACATCAAATTTCTTTAGGTAGAGCTTGTTATTCAGAATGTAGCATGTACATCCAAATTGATGAAAGTAATATATATTGGGTCTTCTTCCTTTAAAGAGTTCATATGTTGTTTTCTCCAATATAGGTCTGATGTAGATCCTATTTGGAACATAGCATGCTGTATTCACTGCTTCTTCCCAGAAGTGTTTAGCTAAATTGTTTTCATGGATCATAGTCCTAGCCATTTCTTGTAAAGTTCTATTCTTTCTTTCTACAATTCCATTTTGTTGTGGAGTTATAGGAGAAGAGAATTCATGGACAATTCCATGCTTTTCACAAAAAGTTTCAAATGGCTCATTTTCAAATTCTCCACCATGATCACTTCTGATTTTCAAAATTTTCATTTCTTTTTCAGATTGTATTTGAGTGCAGAAGTTACTGAATACATCATATGAACAGTCTTTATTTTTCAAGAACTTTACCCAAGTCCATCTACTGTAATCATCAACAATGACTAATCCATACTTGCTTCAATATAAAGATGCAGTGTTAACTGGTCCAAATAAATCAATATGAAGCAGTTCTAAAGGTCTTGAGGTTGAGACAATGTCTTTAGCTTTAAAAGATGATTTCACAATTTTTCCTCTTTGGCATGCACCACAGAGTGCATCTGAGTGATAGTCAATGTTAGACAGACCTTTGACAAGTTGTAACTTACTAAGCTTAGAGATTAACCTCCAGTTAACATGTCCCAACCTTCTGTGCCATACCCACTTCTTATCATTCATTGACAGAAGACAAATTACCTTCTGATCAACCAGTTCAGAAAAATTGATTTTGTAGACATTTTCTACTCTCTTTCCTTTGAACACTATGGACTTGTTATCTTTGTTGATTACAGTGCAGTTGGACTTTTCAAACATCACATCATAACCATTGTCGCAAAACTGACTGATACTCAAAAGGTTATGTTCAAGTCCATCTACCAACCACACATTATTGATTGAGATAGAAGAATTACCAATAGTTCCCGTACCAATGATCTTCCTAGACTGGTTGCCTCCAAACTTTACATTTCCTCCTTCTTTCATTGTGAGGGAGAGGATTATTGACTTCTCTCCAGTCATGTGCCTTGAGCAACCACTGTCCAGGTACCATGACTTTTGCTTTTGCTTTGCCCTTGACAATTTCAGATTTAGGTACCCATTGTTGTATGGGTCTTTTGGGGTTAGTGCTGGAAGTTTTACTCACCATTTCATGTACCTTGAGGTGTGATTTAGGTAGCTTCTGATTAATCATTGCCTTAGGTTTCACACCTTTTGGTTTTGATACTTTAGAAGCTGCAACTGTTTTGTCCTTCTGAACCTTAGACTTTAAGACATCAGATTCTGACTTGATCAGACTCTGACGAACATGTTTTGATCTCTTCTGAATCTTAATCTTTGAGGTCTTAGACTCAGAATTTATCACAACCTTAGGCTTGGAGTTCTTTGGCTGGAAGCTTCAGGTTCTGATTGAACAGCAGTTTCCGTTTTAACACCTTCAGGTACAAATAAAGTTTTCAATCCTTCCTTAATGCATTCACAATATGCTTTGAGATTGGTTTCATTAGATTTTGCTTCTGAGAATCCAATCCCTTTGTCATTGTTCTTGTAAATGCTATAAATCATAGAAGCAACTCTGCTTCTGTCAATACCAGACATAATGAAATCTTCAAGAGCAATTTCGTGGTTACTTAAGGACTTTCCATCACACTTTTCTTGTAGCTTCTGACATAAGAACTTGAGTTTGTCTTCATAGGTTTTACAAATGAAGTCAAAGCTTCTAAGTCCTTCTTCAGAAGCTTTCAGATCCAATAGCGTTGTTTCTTGTTGCTTCATCAAAACAACATATTTTTCTTTTAAATCCTTCAACTCATTGGTTCTCAGTTCAAAATGTGTGAGGAGTTCTTTAAGTGACTCTATAAGTTATTCTCTAGGAATTTTGGAATATACCTCATTTTCTTCTTCTGAATTTGATTCTGTTTCAGCTTCTGAAGTTGTTGTAGCCACTAACCCAATAACTATTTGCAGCTTCATCAGAATCATCTTTATCAGACTCAAATTCACAATCCAAATCTTCCCATGTTGCCATCAAACTCTGCTTGATCTGCTTCTTTATCTTGTTAGACTTGAAAGTTGACCTCTTTAACTTGTCCTTTGATTTCTCCTTCAGAAGATCAGGGCAATCATCAATGAAATGACCAGACTTCTTGCAATTGAAGCAACCCTTCTGATCTTCTTTCTTGAAGCTTCTATTACCACTCCTTCTGCTCAAGAATGTCTTGTTCTTCTTAGCCAGGTACTGAAGTCTGTCGGAGAGCATAGCCATCATTTCAGCAGGATCTTCATCAGAATCTCCATCAGGTGATTCTTCTTCAGATTCTATGACTTTAAGTGCTTTCGATGACCTCCTTTTAGATGGTAAAGCTATAGATTTACTCTTCTTAGCAGACTCATGTTCATTAAGACTTAACTCATGAACTTTGAGAGAGCTAACAAGATCTTCAACACTTAAAGTGTTTAAATCTTTAGCTTCTTCAATAGCAGTCACCTTATGTCATACCCCAATTTTTGACCTAATACCTTTTTTTTTTCTTTCTCAAAGACAAATTTCAAAAATCACAAAAAAATAATTTTTAATTTGTTTAAGTTTATTGTTTTTCATCGTTATTAATTTCCAAAAAAAAAAGAGAGGAAAATAAAAGAAGCATAAAATGAAATTTCATCAAGAGTAGTCTACCAGAACATTCTCCAGAACGTTCTAGTCATACTACAAGTGAAACAAAGTGACATCATCATGTCCCCTCATGTTGCCACCAGATCCGAGCTGTTTATTAGTCACGTGTGTTTGTCTCCAAAAGGAAAGGAACAACAAGAATGTTCTTAAGAACATTCTCCATATGACAAATTTTACAACTTGGACATTCTTGCTTTCCAAACAAAAAAACACACGAACATGGGATGTTGCATGAAAGGGGGAAATAACTATCCTTGATGCTTGCTATGAAACAGCTGTAACTCAAGAGAATGTTTTCAAGAATGTTCTACAATTAACAAAGTTGTTTTACAAAGAAAGAATGTTCTTAAGAACATTCTAGTGGAACTACAAATATGGATAAGGATGTTGTCTTTCAATCACAGCCAATTACAACTCAGGCACAGCTGTATTACAGCCTCACACTAGCTGTCTCAAAAGGCAAGAATGAAGAGAATGTTCTTGAGAACATTCTTCACTTGAAAAAACATATTTTTTGCAACACTTGTGCATCAAACAAAAAAAGCACAAGCACATGGGTTGTTTCCAAGAAGGGGATCACAGCTGTTTTCTTGCAATCACGTGTGGCTGGCTCAAAAGGCTTAGAAGGGAGAGAATGTTCTTCAGAACATTCTTCACTTGTTAAAATTCACATTTTGGGCATTCTTGCTTTTCAAGCCACAAAGGACAGCACTTGTAGCTTCCATGAAGTGCCATACAGCTGTGTTCCAAGCTTCTACAGCTTGCATTCACGTGTGAATTTTTTTTTGCAAGCTGGAAGTTCCAGAACGTTCTGAGAACGTTCTGAGAACGTTCTGCAAGAACAAAACTCACTTTTTTTTCATTCTTGCACACCAAGCAACAAAAGCAAGAGCACGTGGGCTGTTTTTAGCAAGCAAAACACAGCTGTTTTTGGCTGTAAAACTTCAAGTCTTTCACCTCTATAAATACAAGAACATAGCAAGGCAAAAGGAGGAGGTTACACACATAAAAATCCAAGAAAACTCTCCACACACACAAACAAAAATTCAAAAGCTCTCCCAACAACAAACAAAGCCCTTTCTTTCTCATCATCATCATCAACAAACAAACAAAAATCAAACAAAACAATCCTTTTTTTCTTTCTTTCTTTCTCTTACTCTCCCCACAAAGGTACATAATCTTTTCTCTCTCTCTCTCTCTCTCTCTCCTTCCCTCTCTCTCTCTCTCGTGCTTCTCTCTCAGTCTCTCTACCTTTTTTTCTTCGTTTATTTTACGTTAAACACACACTAATTAATCCGGAGTGCTCTGGTCCTAAATTAACTGTTAATATCATATTTTTTGCTTAATTTATTACTCTCCAGAACAATCTGGTCCTTGTTAATTAAATTAATCCAGAGTTCTCTGGTCCAAAATTAACTGTTAATATCATATCTTTGTTTAATTTAATTATTCTCCAGAATAATCTGGTCCTTGTTAATTAAATTAATCCAGAGTGTTCTGGTCCCAAACTAACTATTTATATTATATTTTTGTTTATTTTATATTTCTCCAGAATAATCTGGTCCTTGTTAATTAAATTAATCCAGAGTGTTCTGGTCCTAAATTAATTGTTAATATTATATTTTGTTTAATTTAATTATTCTCCAGAATAATCTGGTCCTAATTAATAATCAAATTATTCCAGAGTTCTCTGGTCCAATATTTATTAGTAATATTGTTCTACTTTTTATTTTATATTTCTCCAGAATATTCTGGTCCGTGTTAAAAAACTTCATAATTCATTTTAACATCATTTTTCTCATTCTGCTTATATAATCATTCTCCAAAATGTTCTGGTCCCATATATATATATATAATACTATTTATTTTGCTAAACTAACAAAAAACCCAAAAACATTTCTTGCCCCAGAACTACGTAGCTTTGATTTCTCCATCGCACCTGGAGATACGTAGGAGCAAGATAAAACTCTTGTCAAGCACAATAAACAAAAAATACAAAAAACATTTTCTTACCGCACCATATACAAAAAACAACAAAAACATTCAAATAACAAAAATCACAAAATATTTTCATAATAAACCTTGATTTTTCATCAAGTGATCGTTCTTTCTATTTTCCTTTCTTAGTCAAATTTCAAATCAACTTTAATTCTATTTCAAGTCTATTTCCTTCAACATTAAAAAACACAAACAAGCTTATTTGCCACTTGGCTTTTTAGTTTAAAGTCTTTTTTTTCAAAACTAATAAAAAACACAAAACCAATCAAACGTCAATTTCTACCCCGAACTACGAGGTTTTGATCCCTCACGGGTACGTAGGCAAAGGACGCTCGTCCTTTCAAATTAATAAAAAATGTAGATAATAGGCCTTTCTTCATTTTATTTTATTTTTATCGTTATTCTCAATTTCCTTCTTTTTAATAAAATTAAGCAAGTAATAGCACAAAAAGTAAAAGTAAAGTCAAAAGGTTCTCGTAGAGTACTACGAATATTTAGGGTGCTAATACCTTCCCTAAATATAACTAACCCCCGAACCCAAATCTCTTTCAAACAGGTATTTTGAACTTTTCTTTCCCTTCCCCCAAAAAATTAAAAAGTTCAGTCGTGAATAAAAAATAGTGAGTCAAAGCTGGTCAAACGGCGTTGGTCTCCCGAAAAATGACGCGACAGAAATGGCGACTCCACTGGGGATACTTCCGAGGGTTAAGCCTAACTTGACTTTGTTTAAACTTTTGTGCTATTACTTGCTTAACAAAAACAAAAATAAAAGATGAAAATACGTGTATATATATATATATATATATATATGTCTTTTTCCTTCATTTCTTTGTTCTTAACGTGAGTGGTGAGATAAGTCCTAACCCGGGCTTGAGAGAAATTTAAGATAGGAGTGGTAGAATCATAGTGACATTCCGAGAGTATTCTCGTGTTTTGGAACATGTGATATAACCACACTTAGCGCAGGATCTTGAAGCAGTATATGTCGGCGTGTGTTGTCACGTTTAGACTTTATTACTTTTAAGTTTCCATCAAAGCTAAGGACCTTTAGTTACCCTTAACCCATCTTGGCCTCTTAGGATGTAGTGCGGTGGCTAACCAGGTGTTGTCTTGGTATTAGTCGACACGCGATACTACACTCAAACGAGACTTTCCTACGGACGTTATTGGGCCGGGTGTTGTTCCGTCATCCAATAAAATTCAAAGGGGGTTGGACTTTGGGAACTTGGTAGAACCCGTGATACAGGTACAAATGAAACCATAGTCCGTACCAAATGGCGTATTATCCCTCAACTCCAACATTATGGACTAAACCTCACCATGTTTTCACCGTTTGTGTAGCATAAATCATGCATACATGCATTCATCCATAATAACTTTCTCATTAAAAATCGAAGGACTTCGACAAGTTTTTGTAAACATCAAAGGAACGGACCTTGTAAGAACGAACACAAAGAAACTCAACTTCAAAAATCTTAACTAAGCTTTAGCTTTTAAGAACTTTTTCCTTGGTTTCGTTTTTTTACCTTTGAAAAGGGAACCGATTGCAATATCTTTCCAATTTTCAATGTAAAACCATGTTCCACTACGATGTTTACGATTCACTTTGGCAAGTCCTTCAAAAAATATTATCCCTTTTTGCATAAACATATCATGCATCATCTCGCATCCATAGTTTCTAGTCCGTGTCTCACACTGTGTCTGTTCTATAAAAAGGCCAGTCCGTCATTAAAGTGGTCTGATGTCTTCCTTCAACTTGAGTTCGCATGTGCAATCACTCGCGCAAACGCATAAAATGGATCAGCTGGAACAAGAGGTCCACGAGCTACGTGAAGAGGTGACATCCTCCAGGCCAAGGTGGAAAAGTTAACCAACCTGGTATCTTCGTTGACAGCGCAGCGGAAACCCCAACAACAATGCCAGCCCCTGTGCATACGACCACCTCGACAACAGGCTTCTCAACAATACAACTCACAAGGTCGCAACCCAAGGGCACCACAATTTGATCCAATTCCCATGAAATATGCAGAGTTGCTCCCAACTCTACTTAACAAAAATTTGGTTCAAACCAGGGTTCCCCCTCCAGTGCCAGAAAGATTGCCGACATGGTATAGGGCTGACCAGTTTTGTGCTTTCCACCAAGGGGCCCCAGGGCATGATACTGAAGAGTGCTATGGTTTGAGGACTGCAGTCCAAAAGTTAATCCAAGCTAAAAAGATACCTGGCGCTGACATGCGGATTGTTTAACCATCCCTGGGTCTTTATTAGTGTTCCTTCTACTGCTCAGTAGTTCAAATAATGTTTGTTTGCTTGTTTTATACTTTTCAAAAATCCTTTTGTCCCGCCCGAGACGAAAGTGAACTTGTGTAGGGCTTTGTGCTTTATGAATTGGCATCATCAATAAAAAGTCGTCTTGATCCCGACTTTGCTTTATTTTGTTTTGTGCTTTTTCAGGAAAAATGGTAATACAAAAAAACCAAAAAAAAATCTCTTTAATCATTCTCAAAACTGCATAATCATAACTTATACTTACTTGTCAAAATCAATAATCAAATCATGCATTAATAAACCCGTTGAACACATTAACCCTGTACTCTCTCCCAACTTTGAGTTCCCTATGTCCAAAACTCGAAGATGAAGAAATCCCCAATGAAATTTCTCGCCTACTGGGGCATCTTAGCCGTCAAAATCAAAAACAAAGAAGAGTGTTCAGAAAAGGGCATTCACTTACAAAGACTGGCACGAGATGCTACCATCATGCTTCAAGCGCACACTTCAACAGGGGCAACCCCCCCTCCTTCCCTCAAGTATACAACATGAAGGGCCATGCTTCCCGTGGAAGTCAAAGTCCCGTCAATAGGAGTTATGCTGGAATCCAAGCTTAACCAAATTTAAATGCATGACGGCCTTGTACAACTATATCAAGAGAGGTTGAAACAAATTTCCAATAGGAAGGTTCGTCCATGTGGATTTCAAGAGCCTTGTGCTAAAAAGACATTATCTTTCCAACCAGACTCCAGGGGCAAGTGGACGCCTAACCATGAAGACCCGTGTGCAATGACTCATGTGACCACAAATGTCGACAAACCCGCATGCCGGTGCAGTCAAGAAATACTTTGTCAAAATATACAAAAATCAATCAAATCAAAAAAGAAAAATCAAAAGAATCAAAAAGCTCGATAAGTCGCAAACCTGAAAAGGCGACTTAGGCAAAAATGAGCGTCTCGGTGGACTGAAAACCCGAAAGGGCGGTCCAGGCAAAAATTAGAGACATGAACAATAATGATTATCCTGATAGATCAAAAAACCCGAAAGGGCGATCTATGCAAAAGTTAAGGATCAAAAGGCAAAGTAACTGCATACGGTCAGGCACAGTCAACCTGGAGCATCCAATCATCAAAAGGCCTCCGATTCGAAGCATCTGCAAAGCAAAGACTCAGAACAGGAGCATTCAAAGTTGTTAGGGAGAATAGGGCTTATTGTGTTCAATATACCTTCCAATATATTTATCATTTTTCAAAATTTTCAAGGATCTGTGGAACCATGCCCTTGGCAGGCCACCACTCAATTCATCAAATTTGAGCCTGTGCCCATTTATATGGAACTCTCATTTTATTCTATTTGCGAAATTTCTTCTGTGTTTGATGACAATACTTGAAGCAAAATAATTTTCAAAATACAAAACTTTTTACACCTTTTTGAAAAGCATGAACGACAAACACATTCCTTTTGAACTCGTAAGCATACAAAACGAACCTCGAGTACGGTTACATCCCAGAAGAGAAACGTGGCTAAGCATTATGGAGAGGACCTCCGCTTCAAAGCAAGATGCAGTCATAACACAAAAAAAAAAAAACACAAAGCTCGCTAAGTCAAAAGCCTGAAAAGGCGACTTAGGCAATAGAGAGCGTTCCGGTGGACTGAAAACCCGAAAGGGCGGTCCAGGCAAAAATTAGGGGCACAAAAAAACAGTCCCGGTGGACTGAAAACCCGAAAGGGCGGTCCAGGCAAAAATTAGGGGCACAAAAAAAATACACTCCCAGTGGACTGAAAGCCTGAAAGGGCGGTCCAGGCAAAATCAGAGATTTTCAAAACAAAAAC
Organism: Medicago lupulina; assembly: GCA_958299785.1. Taxonomy (NCBI): domain Eukaryota; kingdom Viridiplantae; phylum Streptophyta; class Magnoliopsida; order Fabales; family Fabaceae; genus Medicago; species Medicago lupulina. The sequence goes on along the minus strand of OY283141.1, from coordinate 49,478,334 downwards.
AAGAAAACAAAGTTATGACTGCTGAAACACGCTAATGGAAGAATACACTACGCTGGTACAAGAAATGGCGACTTCTTCCAGAATTTCAATGTCAAGAGTGGGCTCTCTACCCAGTGGAAGCACCAGTTACTACTCTGCCCTGAGCTTACCATATCAGATGGCTTGACCATGCCCTCAAGAATGCCATGTCCAATGAAGATTGCCGAGTGTTGTGCTGCGAGACCACTCCCCTCTCCAAACTTACATGTTTTGTCTCGTTCCATCGAGTCACTTGTCCCATACAGTTATACGATCGTTCAAGTCGCATTCATACAATCATACATTCATGCATCTACACACCAATACTTCCATATATTCGCACATTCAAGCATACACAACGCACACATACACGCACAATATCAATTCACATATGATTGCATTAGTCGCCCAGAATCTTGTCTGGTCGTATCTCATCAATTCAGCCATCAGTTCCTGTCTTTCAAGTGGTAAGTCCTACATAACGGACAACTTGAAGTGTATTTTTGTCTTTGTTTCAAGTGGTAAGTGCTACATAACGGACAGCTTGAGGTTTGGTTTTTTCTTTCTTCCAAGTGGTAAGTCCTACATAACAGACAGCTTGAGATTTATTTTCCTGTCTTTCAAGTGGTAAGTCCCACATAACGGACAGCTTGAGGTTTCGTCTTTGTCTGTCTTCCAAGTGGTAAGTCCTACATAACGGACAGCTTGGTGTCTATTTTTCTGTCTTCCAAGTGGTAAGTCCTACATAACGGACAGCTTGAGGTTTGTTTTTATGTCTTTCAAGTGGTAAGTCCTACATAACGGACAGCTTGAAGTTTATTTTCATGTCAGCTTGAAGTTTATTTTCATGTCTTTCAAGTGGTAAGTCCTACATAACGGACAGCTTGAAGTTTATTTTCATGTCTTTCAAGTGGTAAGTCCTACATAACGGACAGCTTGAGGTTTGTTTTCATCTTTCTTTCAAGTGGTAAGTCCTACATAACGGACAGCTTGAAGTGTATTTTTGTCTTTGTTTCAAGTGGTAAGTCCTACATAACGGACAACTTGAAGTTTATTTTTCCTGTCTTCCAAGTGGTAAGTCCTACATAACGGACAGCTTGAGGTTTGTTTTTGTTTGTCTTCCAAGTGGTAAGTCCTACATAACGGACAGCTTGAGTTTACTTTTCATCTTTCTTTCAAGTGGACAGTCCTAAATAATGGTCAGCTTGAGCCAAGTGATAAGTCCTAAACAACGGACAGCTTGAGTTTACTTTTCGTCTTTTCTTTCAAGTGGTAAGTCCTAAACAACGGACAGCTTGAGTTTACCTTTTGTCTAGTTTTAAATGGTCAGTCCCAAACAACGGACTACTTGTGTTTACCTGTCATTTCTTCTCGAGCGTCATCCCCAGAGCATCTGTTCAAGAGGTGTCGCCAAAAAAAAAGAGAGGAAAATAAAAGAAGCATAAAATGAAATTTCATCAAGAGTAGTCTACCAGAACATTCTCCAGAACGTTCTAGTCATACTACAAGTGAAACAAAGTGACATCATCATGTCCCCTCATGTTGCCACCAGATCCGAGCTGTTTATTAGTCACGTGTGTTTGTCTCCAAAAGGAAAGGAACAACAAGAATGTTCTTAAGAACATTCTCCATATGACAAATTTTACAACTTGGACATTCTTGCTTTCCAAACAAAAAAACACACGAACATGGGATGTTGCATGAAAGGGGGAAATAACTATCCTTGATGCTTGCTATGAAACAGCTGTAACTCAAGAGAATGTTTTCAAGAATGTTCTACAATTAACAAAGTTGTTTTACAAAGAAAGAATGTTCTTAAGAACATTCTGGTGGAACTACAAATATGGATAAGGATGTTGTCTTTCAATCACAGCCAATTACAACTCAGGCACAGCTGTATTACAGCCTCGCACTAGCTGTCTCAAAAGGCAAGAATGAAGAGAATGTTCTTGAGAACATTCTTCACTTGAAAAAACATATTTTTTGCAACACTTGTGCATCAAACAAAAAAAGCACAAGCACATGGGTTGTTTCCAAGAAGGGGATCACAGCTGTTTTCTTGCAATCACGTGTGGCTGGCTCAAAAGGCTTAGAAGGGAGAGAATGTTCTTCAGAACATTCTTCACTTGTTAAAATTCACATTTTGGGCATTCTTGCTTTTCAAGCCACAAAGGACAGCACTTGTAGCTTCCATGAAGTGCCATACAGCTGTGTTCCAAGCTTCTACAACTTGCATTCACGTGTGAATTTTTTTTTGCAAGCTGGAAGTTCCAGAACGTTCTGAGAACGTTCTGAGAACGTTCTGCAAGAACAAAACTCACTTTTTTTTCATTCTTGCACACCAAGCAACAAAAGCAAGAGCACGTGGGCTGTTTTTAGCAAGCAAAACACAGCTGTTTTTGGCTGTAAAACTTCAAGTCTTTCACCTCTATAAATACAAGAACATAGCAAGGCAAAAGGAGGAGGTTACACACATAAAAATCCAAGAAAACTCTCCACACACACAAACAAAAATTCAAAAGCTCTCCCAACAACAAACAAAGCCCTTTGTTTCTCATCATTATCATCAACAAACAAACAAAAATCAAACAAAACAATCCTTTTTTTCTTTCTTTCTTTCTCTTACTCTCCCCACAAAGGTACATAATCTTTTCTCTCTCTCTCTCTCTCTCTCTCCTTCTCTCTCTCTCTCGTGCTTCTCTCTCAGTCTCTCTACCTTTTTTTCTTCGTTTATTTTACGTTAAACAGACACTAATTAATCCAGAGTGCTCTGGTCCTAAATTAACTGTTAATATCATATTTTTTGCTTAATTTATTACTCTCCAGAACAATCTGGTCCTTGTTAATTAAATTAATCCAGAGTTCTCTGGTCCAAAATTAACTGTTAATATCATATCTTTGTTTAATTTAATTATTCTCCAGAATAATCTGGTCCTTGTTAATTAAATTAATCCAGAGTGTTCTGGTCCCAAACTAACTATTTATATTATATTTTTGTTTATTTTATATTTCTCCAGAATAATCTGGTCCTTGTTAATTAAATTAATCCAGAGTGTTCTGGTCCTAAATTAATTGTTAATATTATATTTTGTTTAATTTAATTATTCTCCAGAATAATCTGGTCCTAATTAATAATCAAATTATTCCAGAGTTCTCTGGTCCAATATTTATTAGTAATATTGTTCTACTTTTTATTTTATATTTCTCCAGAATATTCTGGTCCGTGTTAAAAAACTTCATAATTCATTTTAACATCATTTTTCTCATTCTGCTTATATAATCATTCTCCAAAATGTTCTGGTCCCATATATATATATAATACTATTTATTTTGCTAAACTAACAAAAAACCCAAAAACATTTCTTGCCCCAGAACTACGTAGCTTTGATTTCTCCATCGCACCTGGAGATACGTAGGAGCAAGATAAAACTCTTGTCAAGCACAATAAACAAAAAATACAAAAAACATTTTCTTACCGCACCATATACAAAAAACAACAAAAACATTCAAATACCAAAAATCACAAAATATTTTCATAATAAACCTTGATTTTTCATCAAGTGATCGTTCTTTCTATTTTCCTTTCTTAGTCAAATTTCAAATCAACTTTAATTCTATTTCAAGTCTATTTCCTTCAACATTAAAAAACACAAACAAGCTTATTTGCCACTTGGCTTTTTAGTTTAAAGTCTTTTTTTTCAAAACTAATAAAAAACACAAAACCAATCAAACGTCAATTTCTACCCCGAACTACGAGGTTTTGATCCCTCACGGGTACGTAGCAAAGGACGCTCGTCCTTTCAAATCAATAAAAAATGTAGATAATAGGCCTTTCTTCATTTTATTTTATTTTTATCGTTATTCTCAATTTCCTTCTTTTTAATAAAATTAAGCAAGTAATAGCACAAAAAGTAAAAGTAAAGTCAAAAGGTTCTCGTAGAGTACTACAAATATTTAGGGTGCTAATACCTTCCCTAAATATAACTAACCCCCGAACCCAAATCTCTTTCAAACGGGTATTTTGAACTTTTCTTTCCCTTCCCCCAAAAAATTAAAAAGTTCAGTCGTGAATAAAAAATAGTGAGTCAAAGCTGGTCAAACGGCGATGGTCTCCCCAAAAATGACGCGACACCTTAGGTCTCCATCTAGCAGGCAGACTTCTGAGTATCTTGCTCACATGATCAGAAGCAACATAGCTCTTCTTCAATATTTGCAGTCCAGAGACTAGGGTCTGAAATCTTGAGTACATATCCTCAATACTTTCATCATCATTCATCTTGAACAGCTCATATTGATGAACTAGCATAAATGCTTTGGCTTCTCTCACTTTCTTGCTACCTTCATAGTTTGCACAAAGTGAAGCAAACATGGCTTTAGCAGTGGATTTGTCACTCATTTTCATGTACTCTGCACGAGGTATATAAGTGACAATGTTGGAACAAAGGGTGTTTCACATAATCACCGTTTAAGTTTTGATGATAACAAAGTATTAAAATTGTCAATTGGATATGCTAAACATTTGTTCAAGTGTACATAACCATAATCAAATTCTTATTCATAGAGGTTCTGGTTGAACGAATCAAAGAGAAAAGGAATTTATTTTGAAGCCTAAGAGCATCTGTATGAAAGTGCTCCTGAAGATGATGTCATCAGAAGCATAGTGCGTCTGAAGAAAAGAGCTCCTGAATCCACGTCATCAGAAGCAAGTTCATCAGAAGCTACTTCACCAGAAGCTTAAGAGCGTTGACAAAGTACGGTGTACGAAGTGTACAACCACTAACTCTGCGCATGCCTCTGCATCCACCATCTCTGCATCTTGTCTCTACTACAAGACAAGAATAACAGTAATGTTTGCAGACATTGTTCCTTCTCTATTGGAATGGATTTGAAATTGGTTCTTCATAGGACAATTATCAAATCGGGCAAAAGATCAATGGTGAAGAATCAAAGCTTCAGTCAAGACAAGTTGATGTACCGGCTAGTTCTCAACGTCTCTCAAATCCTCTATAAATAGGGATAAAGACTTGAAGAACAATGTTGCTAGAGTTGAAGAACAAGACTAACACATATTATCTGAGCCAAAAACGCTACAAAATACACATCAACAACTTAGAGAATTCTTACCATAGGTCATATCTTAGAATTTCTAAGTGTCTAGAAAAACAGAGTATGTTCTGTTTGCATTGTTTTGCGAATACCTCTGATTGTATATCAAGTATTCAAAACCCTTTCCAATTCTTTGTAATTGTTTAGAGAAGTCTCTTGGAGTTGTCCTTGAACATAGAAGTCTCTTTCAGGTGTGATTGAGCAAAGGAAGTCTCTTGGAGTTGTCCTTGAGCATTGAGAAGTCTCTTACTGTGTGTTTGAGCTACTTGTAATTTGATATTACATTTTAGTGGAACTCTCCTTGGAAGTGCAAGGGGGACAAGACTACTTCCGGTTTGTGGATGGAACCTGTATAATTGCTTGTGTTCTTCTATCTTTTCTGCACTCTTACTCTCTATCCGCTGCATTAAGACTCTGAACTCAAATCAGACTCTGAACTCTATCAGACTCTCATCTTGAGAACAGTTTTCATATCGTAAGAAGGAAAAGTTTTTGAAAACACAATTCAATCTCCCCTTCTTGTATTTTTTCTCACCTTTAGTTTGTATCAGAGCTTCGGCTCTGTAGTTATTACTTAACCGTGTTACAATGAACGATCTGAGAAAAACATGTCTGGGGAAGATGCTTCTGGCTCTGGTTCTGCTTCTGGTTTTGGAGTTGTTGTACCATATGATTATAGCAACAACAACAATAAAAATGAAAGATATGCTAATCACAACAAACCTCCAATGTTTAATGGTGATCCAGAAATGTTCTCTTGGTGGAAGACCAAGATGTATAGTCACATCACGAGAATGGATGAAGAGTTGTGGGATATTCTTGAAGAAGGTGTTGGAGATTTGAAGCTGGATGAAGAAGGTGCTGCTCTTGATAGGAAAGCTCACACTGCTGAACAGAAAAAGCTTTATAAGAAAACATCACACGATTAGAGGCATTCTTGTGGCTGCCTTGGCTCATAAAGAGTACTTAAAGATGAGTGACAAATCTACAACGAAGGCTATGTTCACCTCATTGTGCTCACTTTATGAGGGCGACAAGAAAGTCAGAGAAGTTAAGGCTACTATGCTCATTCATCAGTAGGAGTTGTTCATAATGAAGGAGGATGAAAACATTGAGACTATGTACTCAAGATTTCAGACTCTTGTTTCTGGGCTTCAAATTCTGAAGAAAAGCTACGTGGCGTCTGATCATGTGAACAAGATTATGAGAAGCTTACCTGCTAAGTGGAGACCAAAAGTGACAGCTATTGAAGAAGCTAAAGATTTGAACACTCTGAGTGTTGAAGATCTTATAAGTTCTTTAAAGTGTCATGAGATTGGTCTTAATGAGCATGAACCTGTCAAGAAGCCTAAATCTATTGCTTTGAAGTCAAGAGGGAAGTCAACTAAAGCTCTGAAGGCGTTGGAGTCTGAAGAAGAATCTACATCTGAAGATTCTGATGAAGACCCTGAAATAGTTCAAGAAATGGCTATGCTTTCCAACAGACTACAATATCTTGCTAAGAAGAACAAGAAGTTCATGAGCAGAGGCAGTAGTCACAAGAGCTCTAGAAAAGAAGAACATAAAGGTTGCTTCAACTGCAAGAAGACCAGACACTTCATTGTTGAATGTCTAGACCTGCAGAAGGAAAAATCCAAAGAGAAATCTAAGAAGCCAGTCTTTAAATCCAACAAATTCAAGAAGCAAATCAAGAAGAGTTTGATAGCAACTTGGGAAGATTTGGATAATGAGTCTGATTCTGATAAAGATGATGCTGAAGATGAAGCAAATATAGCCATGGCCTTGGTGGCTACTATTGAAGATGAAAAAGAATCATCTGATGTTGAATCCTGTACAGACTCTGAAAACGAAACTGAGGTATATTCTAAACTCACTAGATTTGAATTAATTGATTCTCTCAAGGAACTTCTTGGTCATTATGAAAACCAATCCTCTGAGTTGAGGAGAGTTAAGCAATGATACATTAAGTTGCTGAAACTCCATGAATCAACTAAGATGGAGATGAATGTTTTACAACATGAAAATAATAATTTAAAAACAATGACTGAGAAAGGTGATAATAAACCTTTATCTGAGCAGGATGCTTCTCTTCAAGAGTTTATTACCACAGGAATTGATAGAACCAAAGTTGCATCTATGATTTATAGCATCAATCAGAACAACAAAAAGGGAATTGGCTTCATAGGAGGAAACTCTGGTGAAGTGATCCTGAAACCTTGTTCTGATAACACCAAAGAGGAACTGAAAACTCATTTTGTGTCTGAATCTAAAAAGGTCAAAACAGCTTCTCATTCAGAACCTAAAGCTTCAAGTCCAAAGGTAATGACCAAGTCAAAACCTGAGAACCAAAAGACAAAGGTCATGAACAACTCTAAATCAAAAGCTTCAAAGTTACAGATCCTGAAAATATCAGAACCTAATAAACAGGTTCTGAAGAAAATAGAGTCTGAAACTCAAAAGCCTAGATTTCAGAGGAAGGAAGCTGTCTTTGCTAAGTCACATTCTAAGACTAAAGGTTCTGAACCTGAAGTCTGGAAGAAGACAATGCAGGACAATTTCAGACAGAGAACATAAAGGAAATTCAAAACTCCTAGGACTAACCCAAGAGGACCCATAAAAATATGGGTACCTAAGTCAGACATTGTTGATGTAGCAAGTGTGTCTAAAAGGAAGCGAAAAGCAGAAGTCATGGTACTTGGACAGTGGCTGCTCGCGACACATGACGGGAGAAAGGTCTATGTTCCTAACCCTGACCATGAAAGAGGGAGGAACTGTGGGATTTGGAGGAAACCAAACTGGCAAAATCATTGGTACTGGAACAATTGGTAATTCCTCAATCTTAATTAATAATGTGTGGTTTGTTGATGGACTAAGACATAACCTACTTAGCATAAGTCAATTTTGTGATAATGGTTATGATGTCATGTTTGATAAGAACAACTGCACAGTGATCAACAAAGATGATCAATCCATAATTTTCAAAGGAAAGAGAAAGAACAATGTATACAAGATTAATTTTTCAGAACTAACTGATCAGAAGGTATTTTGAATTTTATCAATGAGTGATAAGAAATGGCTGTGGCACAGAAGGTTGGGACATGCTAACTGGAGGTTAATCTCTAAACTTAGCAAGTTACAACTTGTCAGAGGCTTACCAGACATTGACTATCATTCAGATGCACTTTGTGGTGAATGTCAGAAGGGTAAAATTGTTAAAACTTCTTTCAATTCAAAAGACATTGTTTCTACCTCAAGACCCTTGGAACTACTCCACATTGATTTATTTGGACCAGTTAGCACGGCATCCTTATATGGGAGTAAATATGGATTGGTTATAGTTGATGATTACAGTAGATGGAGTTGGGTTAAGTTTTTTAAATCTAAAGATGATTCATATGATGTGTTTACCTAATTCTGCATTCAAGTCCAATCTGAAAAAGAACTGAAAATTTTAAAAGTCAGGAGTGATCATGAGGGAGAATTTGAAAATGAGTCATTCGAAATATTTTGTGAAAAACATGGAATTGTCCATGAATTCTCTTCTCCTAGAACTCCACAGCAAAATGGGGTTGTAGAGAGAAAGAATAGGTCTTTACAAGAAATGGCAAGAACCATGATTCATAAAAACAACCTGGGAAAACATTTTTGGGCAGAAGCAGTAAACACAACATGTTATGTTCAGAACAGGATCTATATCAGACCCATGTTGAACAAAACAACATATGAACTCTTTAAAGGTAGGAAGCCTAACGTCTCTTACTTTCATCAGTTTGGATGTACATGTTATATTTTAAACAACAAAGTCTATCTGAAAAAATTTGATGCAAAGGCTCAAAAGAGAGTCTTTTTAGGTTACTCTGAGAGGTCTAAGGCATACAGACTGTATAATTCAGAAACACATTGTGTTGAAGAATCTATGCATGTCAAGTTCGATGACAAAGAGCCTGGAAGTAAAACTCCAGAGCATGATGAAAGTATTGCAGGTTCAGAAGAGTCTGATGATTACTCAGAACCTGATCAGACTTCAGAGTTGGATGATGCTCCAGAAGCTGTAACATCACCTGATGTTCTAGTTGTAGAAGCTTTTGAAGAAGCTCACGTTGATTCACAACAAGTTATCCGGTCCAGAAACTCATTCAAATACAAGTCTTCTCATCCTGAGGATCAAATCATTGGCAACAAGGAAAGTCCTAGAAGAACTAGATCACATTTCAGACTAGAAGAGTCTGCTTTGGGATTGTTGTCCGTGATAAAACCTACAACAGTTGCTGAAGCACTAGCTGTTGATGGATGGATCTTAGCAATGCAAGATGAACTCAACCAATTCAAAAGAAATGATGTGTGGGATCTTGTACCTAAGCTTGAACACAAGAACATTATTGGAACCAAATGGGTGTTTAGGAACAAGCTGAATGAACAGGGAGAAGTAATCAGGAACAAAGCCAGACTTGTTGCTCAAGGGTACAACCAACAAGAAGGCATTGATTACACTGAAACTTTTGCTCCAGTTGCAAGATTGGAAGCAATCAGGTTACTTCTTTCCTACGCAGTAAATCACAACATAACTTTGTATCAAATGGACGTTAAAAGTGCATTTCTCAATGTTGTCATCTTTGAAGAAGTGTTTGTGAAACAACCTCCTGGATTTGAAGATTTAAAACATCCTGACTATGTTTATAAGTTAAAGAAATCTCTGTATGGTCTGAAACAAGTTCTTAGAGCCTGGTTTGACAGACTAAGTAATTTCTTGCTTAAAAATGATTTTAAAAGAGGACAAGTTGACACAACATTATTCAATAAGACTCTTGAGAAAGACATACTAGTTGTGCAAATTTATGTTGATGATATCATTTTTGGTTCAACTAATGGATCTCTTTGCAAGGAATTTTCTAAGATAATGCAAGATGAGTTTGAAATGAGCATGATGGGAGAACTGAAGTTCTTTTTGGGAATTCAAATCAACCAGTGCAAAGATGGAGTGTACGTTCATCAATCCAAATACACCAAGGAACTTCTGAAAAAGTTCAAGCAAAGATGAACACTCTAATGCATCCTACCTGCACTCTAAGCAAAGAAGATCAAGGATCTAAAGTTGACCAGAAGCTGAACCGAGGTATGATTGGTTCTCTGTTATATCTCACTGCATCTAGACCTGATATTTTGTTCAGTATATGCTTGTGTGCGAGGTTTCAATCAGATCCTAGAGAACCTCACTTAACTGCTGTTAAGAGAATCTTTAGATATCTGAAGGGAACAACTAATCTTGGACTTCTGTATAAGAAATCTTCAGATTATAAGCTAGTTGGATTCTGTGATGCTGACTACGCTGATGATAGGATTGAAAGAAAATCAACCAGTGGAAATTGTCAATTCCTTGGTGATAATCTGATATCCTGGGCTAGCAAGAGACAAGCAACTATTCCTTTGTCAACGGCAGAAGCAGAATACATCTCAGCTGCTAGTTGCTGTACACAACTACTCTTGATGAAACATCAATTAGAAGACTATCAAATAACTGAAAACTGTATTCCCATTTATTGTGATAATACAACTGCTATTTGTTTGTCGAAGAATCCTATTCTTCATTCAAGAGCCAAGCACATTGAAATTAAACATCATTTTATCATAGACTATGTTCAAAAGGGAATTTTAGATATTCAATTCATTGATATTGATCATCAATGGGCTGATATCTTTACTAAACCCTTAACTGTTGAAATATTTAATTTTATAAAGAAAAATTTGAACATGTATTTTGTCACTGAGTAATGCTTGCCTCTGAATGAAAAATCAGACTCTGAAATTTATCAGAAGCTGTTGAGTATCAGACTCTCTGTTGGAGACTCTGAAGAGATTCAGCCCTTGAAAACTCTCAGACTCTGAGAAGGAATCCTTTGACTCTGATAGCATGCAGAATAGGAAAAGGTTGAAGTTAATTCTAGTGACACCTAGCCCCCTATTTGCAACAGTTACTTTTTAGTTCTCTGACATGGTCTATCTGTATTGGGTAATAACACTGAAAGGGCAATGATAGTTATTCTCTTAAACAAATATTCTCGCGCCCTCTATATTGTCATTAATGAGTGTGTCTGTTTGTCCCCTCTGAATGTGAAACGTTTTGTCAAAAATCACTATATATATCAATCACACACAACTCACTCACTTTCCTACACTTTCAAGTTTTTTTAAGCAGTTAATCTAAGAAAATCAGATTTTCTCTATCTCTCAAACTAGAAACCCTAAACCTTTAAACTTCTTCAATGGCAACTTCTACAAGTGGCTCTGGTATGCAACTCGGCATAGGGTCCAGTTACTTGATCAAACCAAAGACAATGGCTACTCCTCTTGAATCGTTTGATGTTCAAATAGAATCACCGGTGGATTTCGCCTCTCTCAAGAGAAACAGAATGGACCTGGAAGCGCTGATTTCAGCACAAAAGTTGTTTGATTACTTTCGTATGTTGAATGGACCAACATATGTTAATTTGGTCAAGGACTTCTGGGTAAGGGCAGAGGTCTTCGATCAAGAAGCTGCTAGCTTAGAAGAAAGACAGGCTGTGGCAAGGGATCCAAGCCTGAAAAGGAAATCAAGGAAAGAAATGGGTCTTGAACCATTTAGGAGGTTAGAGATAAGATCAGCAGTGATGGGTATTCTTATAACCATAACAGAAGAAGTTATTACAAGAGCTTGCAGAGTGGCTCCTGAAGGCAGATTTCTTTGGAACGTCAGCAGGAAGGATCCCCTGTTGGAAAGTTACACTAATTTACTGCTGAAAGGAGACCCAGCAACTATGTTGGTGGACATGGATGGAAGTTACATGATGCTCCTAAAGTTTGTCACTGACTGTTTCTTTCAGAAGGGAGGAGGGTCCGACCAACTAAGTCTGGACCACAAACTGGTTCTGTACTTCTTGGCTGCTTATCAGGCGATAAATCTTCCAAGATACCTCATGCATCATCTGTGCTGGGCTATCAAAGAAGGAATAAAAGGGAAAAGAAAGCAAATACCATGTGGGAGGTTGCTGTCTGAGATCTTTTCTCAAGGAGGATTGCTGGAGACTCTGAGGAAATCCAAGCTTGCTTCTGACAGAGTTCTTGGAACTACTATTGGGAAGATCATCAATGGCAAGACTCTACAGCATATGAAGATCATCAGGAAATTCTCTCCCAACGAGAAGGACCTGAAAGAATCCTCAGTTCCATCAGAACTGATGAGGGATTTTCCTCCCATCTCAAAAGAGGATAATCCTGAAGTTTTGGCTGGATACATAGCTGCACATGCCAAGGAATCAGGTGCAACCACTCAGGTTGAAGACATCCCTAACTCTTCTGATGATGCTCCTCTAAGATTCAAGGGCAAAAGGACCAAGGTTGATACTGACTCAGAAGCTGCTGTTGCTAAGTCTGAAGCAACTAACTACGACAGTGCTTTTGCTCCTACTCCTAAGAGAAAAAAGGGTAAAGGAGATTCTTCAATCACCAATGAGGTTGCTAAATTAGCTCTTGAAGAAATGGATGCAGAAGAGCAAAGGCCTAGTAAAAGACAACCAGGTGGTGTAGATCTTGTTTGTCCAATGTTCAGTGTGACTCCTGCTATGGCCAGTAGAGCATAGGAACATGCTGATAAGTTGACAGCAGACAAGAAGAAGAAGGCTGCACAATACATTGTTGAGAGGGATGAAAAGCTCAAGGCTATTGAGCAAGAAGATTGTGATAAATTCTATGTGGACAAGCTTGCTGAGGTTAAGGCAATTGCTGGTGAAGTTGAACAAGAGGTTGTGAAGGAAGCTCAGGAGATTCTGAAGAAGATTCAAGGAACACCAGAAGCTGGTGCTTCAGGATCTATTCTAGAATCTACTGCTTCAGAGACTGAAAGATCAGAAGCTCCCCTATCAGCCAAGGTAACTCAGATTCCAAATTCCCCCATCAACATCCCACCTTCATCATCACCCTCAACTGATTCTGACCAAGACAACATACCTCTCAGTCAGAAATTCAACCTGCCTAAACTCATTCCTAAACCTAAACCGTTTAAGGCAGTGTACCCAGCTGTACTTAAAAGTATAGGGGAGATGTCTCAAAGGAGAGTTGAGTAGTGCAACAAACTCCCAGCTGACCATCCTTTTCAACCCCCTATCATTAAACCTCTAAATATGATACCAGCTGATACACACACTTCCACTTCAACACACCCAAACAAAACACCAATCAGAGTCAACCCAACACTTGTTGGTACTGGACTTGCTGAGGTCATAATGGGCTCAACAATTCAGAAACCTACCCGGCTAACACCCCTTCAGAAGGCTCAGCCTTCAACATCTACTGAAGATCCTGAAGACCATGAAGAGCCATCCTCTTCTGACCAATCCCATTTTGGTTCACCTTCCAACCTGTTCTGTTTAGAGAAACACTTAGGTGGTGAATTCCCTAACACTCCACAAAAAGCCTCTAAATCAATCCCTAAAAAGATTGATTTAGTTAACCAACAACCACCAAAACCATCTCAACAAAACAACCTTGAACCAACACAAAACCTAATCCTTAGTGCTTCTGACTAACCTTCATCTTCATCTCATACTCAGATCCTTAAACATTCTGGAATCTGAATACATTGAGGCTGAGCTGTTGAAAATCAGTGAGGAAATGCAAGCTCTAGTGTAACTAAGAAGAGTCCCTACTCTATCTGTTGACTATGAGGATCATTGGTCATCTCTGAAGAGCAAAGCTTCTGAACTGATAGATGCTGTAAGCAAGAAGTGTCTTCGAATTCAAGCTGCTGCACTGAAGCGTCACTTGAGAATTCTGCACTCAACTGAGCAATCTAAAAGACCACTTATGTATCTAGCAAATGCGCCTTTCTACCCTTAATCAGACTATGTTTCCAGAGAAACTAAGGTGTTCAAGATGCTGAAACAAAAAGTGTTGAAGCAGCATGAAGAATCTAAGGCTAGAGAAGATTCTCTCCTTCAGAGGCAGTTAGTTCTTGAAGAGACAGTTAAGCAACAATCTGAACTTCTGAAGAAGCAATCTGAGGACATTAATCGCATGATGGCATTAATCAAACAACAACAGCAACCCATCTTTAAGGCTGCACAAGTATCCCTACAAGGTGAAGAATGTGAATACACCTTCATGAGGTTCACAACCAAAACCTTAGGACAACTTCACATCACCACTTCAAACATGCCAACTCCTCCAACATCAGAAACATCTGGATCTGTGAAAAGACATGCAGATCAGAAAGTTAAGAAAACTAGGAAGAAAATAAGAGTTGAGAAGCTCTAGAGTTGTTTCAACAAGTTGCTGAGCTTGCAAGAAAAGCAGTTCAGAATGTTGCTGGTGAAAATGAAGAACAACTTTAGAAGGAAGATGAAGTTGTTGCAGAAAAAAATTGTGCAAGATGAGGTTGCAACTCAAATGGAAGATGACTCATATGGTTGTTGCAATCACTGAAGAAGATAGTCAGAAGATTGACTCAACTGGTGATGCATCTCTTCAAAAAGAAGTTGAGAATGTTGCTGAAAAAGAACATCAGAAGGTTGACACACCTCAGAAAGCTGAAGAAAACCCTCTTGACCAAAATCAGAGAGTTGAAGAAAATACTGAGCAGGTTGCTCAAGAAGTTGATGAAGATATTCAAGAAGTTGCAAAAATCTTAGCTTGTAAGATGATGAGTGGAGAAAATGCTCAATCACAAGAAGATAAGCAAATGAAATTTTCAACTGGTTTTGATCTCAACATAGAATATCTAAACCCAGACTTCAACACTGATGTGTTTCAAGATGCTCAGAAAACAGTTCAGATTGTTCAAGAAAAATCTGAAACTGATGATCAGAATGTTCAAGTGTCTAGAATCAGAATGTTCAAGAAAATGCTCATGATGCTGAAGCTACTCAATCCAAAAAGTTGAAAGCTTCAAAGTTCAACCCTCTGTTTTCAAGCAAGGTAGAAATGATCGGCCTTGAGAAAATTGGGAAGCAAGAGTTATTAATCAAACAAGACTAGAGAATGTTGGATCAAACAACAAGGAGAAATACAAGTTCTTCAATATCAAGTATCTACCTAAGATTCTAAACAATCTCTGCATTCACTCGATACAATGAGTGGAAGTGTTTGAGAATGTCATTAATGTTGATCATGTATCATATATCATATTCTCAACAGATTGTTTTTCAATCTATACTACATGATTCTGCAACATATGATTGAAGAATAAGAAGACTTCTCATACTCTATATAAATTGGCTTTCACACTCACATTCAAGCATTTTAATATGCCTTTGAAAAAAGTGAAGTGTATGAGAAGGAGTATCAAATCTTTATCATAAAGAATTTGACAACAATGAGGGTCCTCCAACAATGGATCAAGACATCCTTGAAGAAACCTTCCAAGAAGTTGCAGACATTGCTAAGGAAGCTGTTCAGAAAGTTGATGAAGCTCAAAATGTTGAAGAACTTAAAAAGGAAGTTGATGTTGCTGAGAATGAAAGTCAGCAAGTTGAAGAAATACCTCAAATATTGAGATTGCAACCAATAAGGTTCAGGAAGCTGATGCAACTACTGAAACATGAATTCAGAAAAGTTGATGCAGTTACTAAAAGATGGAACTCAGAAAGTTGATGAAGTTCCTGAATAATAACTTCAGAAGGTTAATGAAATTGAAGAAGCTTCTGAAAAATATCTCAAAAAGCTAACAAAGCTGGAAGCTTTTATTGGAGAAGGATCTTTTAAATCTTCTACTGCTGAAACAATTTCAAAATCTGAAGTGATGTTACAAACATCATGAGTGAACTCCAGTTTGATGAACAATAAATTGTTCTCGAATCTGATATGGGAAATGATCCTATGTAATCAAAAGATCAAGATATGCATGATGTTGATAAAGTTCTATCCACACATATGCTTAGTGAAAGCACTACGACAAAGGAATCTGATGAGGATGAGCTAGCTGAAAATCAAGCTGGTTTTGATCTGAATATGGAGGAATTCAGCTCAGACTTCAATGCAAGTGTCTTTCAGGATTCTCATATGGAAAATGATGGAACAATTCCTGAAACTCAAGTTCAGAATGTTCAAGAAAAAACATTCCTCATGATCATGAACAAAACATTCCATTTGTTGACTATATGTCTGCAGATACTGAAACATCTGGATATGTTAAAAGACACTCATATCAAAAAGTTGGAAATACTAAGAAGAACAGAAAGCTACTGATCATTGAACTGCTTCAGAAGGTTATGATCATTGATGCTTGGATCTTTCCATTCAAATCAGAAAGAGTTTTTAGAGAAAGAGAAACATGCTCTCTTCATCTCAAAGTGAGGGAAGTCATCCCATAAGGTACACATTTATCTGCACTATATAAATATGATGATTGAATGAAGTTATGTCATGTTTAATATGTGCTTATATCAAATGTTTAAATGAAATAATTTTTACACTCTGTGTTCCTACTCCTTTCATGATAATATTATATTCATTTGCAACTACACAAGTCATAATTAATGATCAAAGTCATTGCATGATGTCCTATGTTTTAAAGGTGCATTTAAAATGAATTAGTGTTCTCATAATCGAACAAGAGGTTGTTTTTGTTATGTATAATTTCATGCATAATATTCCCTCATTATTTTTCCCAAATCCCTTCTTAATTATCTTGTTAAATGTTAAATGAGATACATCATTTTTGTGAATACATATCTCTTTACATTTGTGAAATAAATGATTCTGATGCATCTCTATTCATGTTATTGACATGAGCTGCAAACTAAATCATCATCATTGTTAATTAATTCATAGGAAGATTTATGTTTGTTCATAAATGTTAAATCATGATATGGAAGATAAAAAATATCTTAATGTGTCAAACTTCATAATAATCTGAAACATGAAGATATTCACTTGATTTGATCATTTCAAAAAATTGCATAAACTGTTAATTTTTATGATAAACTTATATTCATGCTCTTGAAATCAAAATTTTAGAATAAATAATATTTGCTTGATTCTTCAGTAAAATATTTTTGAATATATCTTTTAAATAAAAAAGGGGAAATTTGATTTTGATGTTGTGTTTAACTTTTCTATGATTTTCAAAGCTTGTCTGAAAAAGATAAAGATCTGCATACTTTGTTTCAAAACTCATTGTATTTAAAAGAAATTTTGTGTTTAAGCATTGTTGAATAATTATCTTACTTCAATTGCAAAAATTGGAGACAAAGATAGAGTTGTAAACATCATTGACATATAAATATGTGTTTGTGTATAAATGTGTTGCATAAGTATATTCTGCAATTTGACCTTAAGTGTTTAACATACTTTTCAAGAATGAAAACTTGAAAGATCAACACCTAAAAGGTAGCACTCACACACACTTACAAATGTCAGTAAACATAATCATATATTTGATTGTAAACATGTGTGTTTTCCACAAATTGTGTCAAAATATTGTTGCTTGAAATTGATTTCTTTTAAAGAAACTATTTTGCATCAAATGATACTTTAAAGCATTTTATCTTTTGAAAAAACTCAGCAATATTTTCCAACATGAGAATACTGTAGAGAGAAAAATCTTTTTCTAAACTCTGATTTCACCGCTTCTACAAATACTTCATTTTAGAAATTGCTGAATAAGATCAATTGATCTTTTCTCTTTTAAAGACTCAATTTGGACTAGTTAATCATTCTCTAATTTTTGAGCATGACTTTGTCCAAATAAAAAACTTATCTGTCATGACAATAAGTAAAAGGAAATAATTATTTTCTTAGAAAATTAAAAGATTTGAAATGTACTAGGATATTCATCTCTAAACCTTAGGGGGAGTTTTCTATACTTGAAGATATCAATCTTTTCGAAAACATTGAAACTAAGGACAAAAACATTTTCTCAATTTTGAATATGTTGAAATGGTTGCATATGTTATCATTTTTCATGTCTTGTTTATACAACTGATTGAAATAATGATTTATCATGATTCCTGCAATGTGTTTTAATTAAACCATGAGTTTGATATATGAATGCACTTGTGAATTACATGCAAATGTCTTATGATTCTTACCTTTCAAGATTATGTCATTTTTCCTTCATATCATCCCAAGTACTTTTTGATAGATGACAAAAGGGGGAGAGATATATATGATGGAAGAAAAACCTAGGATGAGGAGACATATGTATTATGAAGGTGGGAAAAACACAAGAAGGGGGGGGGGGGGGTTGAATTGTGTTTTCAAAAACGTTTCTTTCTTACGAAAAATAACACTGTTCTCAGGATACAGAGTCTGATGGAGTTCAGACTCTGATCAGAGTTCAGAGTCTTAGCAGCGGAATAAAGAACAGATGCAAGAAAGAAAGAAGACACAAGCAATTTTATACAGGTTCCTTCCACAAACCGGAAGTAGTCCTGTCCCCCTTGCACTTCCAAGGAGAGTTTCACTAAAATGTAATATCAAATTACAAGTTGCTCAAACACACAAGTAAGAGACTTCCTTTGCTCAATCACACAAGAAAGAGACTTCAAATGCTCAATCACACAAGAAAGAGACTTCAGATGCTCAAGCACACAAGCAAGAGACTTTAAAACAATTACAGAGAATTGAAAAGAGTTTTGAATACTTGATATACTATCAGAGGTATTCACAATACAAAACGAAACAGAACAGACTCTGTTTTCTTAGATACTTAGAAATTCTAAAATGTGAGCTTTTGTAAGAATTATCTAAGTTGTTGATGAGCAGTGTTTGCGACTTGGAATATGAGAGAAGAACTCAATTCGCGTGTATGTATATTGTTATGTTGTTCTTGTTTTTCTTCATGTCTTCATCTCTATTTATAGAGAATTTGAGAGACGTTGGAAGACTGCCAGCTCATCACTTTTTCTTTACCGAAGCTGATTTGACACCTTTGATCCTTTGCTTGATTTGAGGCTTGTACAATGAAATCAAATTCAAATCCATTCCATCATATATGGAAAAGTTTCTGCTTTAGTTACTGTTATTCTTGTCGTGTATAGAGGACACTGTGCAGAGTTGGTGGTTGCAGGAACAGGCGTAGGCATAGTGGTTGTACTTTTCGTACATTGTCCTTTGTCAACGCTTTCCAGTGTCTGAAGAATCTTTGCTTCTGATGAATCTGCCTCTGGATACCATTTGCTTCTGATGAGTCTGCCTCTGATGAACTTGCTTCTGATGACGTCATCTTCAGAAGTTCTTTCTTCAGACACATTCTGACTCTGACTTTCCAGGAGCGCTTTCAATCAGATGTTCTTCAAGCTTCAGTCTTAATTTTCTTTGCTCTTTAATTTATTCAATTAGAACCTCTTGTAAATAAAACTTTGATAATAGTCCTGTACACTTGAATAAATGTTTAGCATATCCAATTGATAATTTTTAATACTTTGTTATCATCAAAACTTAAGTGGTATACTTGTGAAACACCCTTTGTTCCAACAATCTCCCCCTTTTTGATGATGACAAACATAAGTATTTAAAAAGATCAATTGTTGTTAACTTAATTAACAAGTTGACTCTTAAAGATTCTGAGTTTTGTAAGCTCAGACTCCCCCTGTGTCTGATATTCTTTAAGGTGAGGTTTGTAAGCTCCCCCTAAGTCCTATCCAGGTTAATTAAGTTCATTTTTAAGCTTAATAAAAATATCATAAAATGCAGATGAAATTGTGTTCTCTGAAATAAAATTTATCAAGTTTTATTTCACTTTTGGGCTCAGCTTCTATTAAATACTTTCTATTACTCCCCCTTTTGTCATCAATTAAAAAGATAAAAAAAAACAGTAAAAGGAACATGTAGGAAACAAAAGTGAAGAAATAGAAACTTTTACATAAAAAATAGTCAGAAAAGTACAGAGTATCAAAGCATTGAAAGCAAGCAATTAAGTCATATGACAAGAAAACAAAACAAGGTGTGCAACTAAGGGTTGGGTTGGGGTTGTTGCTGTTGCTGTTGCTGTTGGACAAGAGCCATCAGACGCTTGATGTCTTCAGACTGCTTCCTAACAGTTTCTTCCAGAGCCAATTGTCTCTGAAGAAGGTGATCTTCCCTAGCCTTAGCTTCTTCTTGCTGCTTCAGCACCTTTTGCTTCAGCATCTTGAAGACCTTGGAGTCTCTTGTTACATACTCAGACTCAGCGTAGAACGGAGGATTAGCCAGATACAGAGGCTTGTTTTGGAGTTGAGAAGAAGAGTGGGACTCTCGCAAACGTCGTGTCATGGCGCGAGCTTGAATATCACAACACTTCTGGGCAACACCATCAAAGAAATTCAATGCCCTGTTCGTGAGATTACACCAGCTTTCTTGATACACGAATGGTAGAAATGGAGTGTTCCTTAGAAGCACCAAACTCTGCATTTCATCATTAAGAGCCACCAGACGCTCATCCAAGTATTCAGAATCCAAAGTATTTATGGGAGGTTGGTCAGACATTTGGATTGGTGAAGAGGATGTGGATTGGTCAGAATCAGAGGTATTGGTTTGTGTTGGTTCAGAACGTGGAACAGACACAGTGGGTTCAGACTCTGTCACTGGGACAGACTCTGTAGCCACAGTCTCCATTACAGATTCTGAAATGGTTTCATCTGGTGGTTGGTTGACAGTGGTATGTTGTTGTTGTTGGTATTCAGGAAGTTCTCCTGAATAATGTTTTTCAAGGTTGGATAGATCATCCTGTTTAGTGGGTTTGGTTTGTGGTGAAAAGGGTGGTTGTTGTTGGTTGTTTGTTGATGGATTTTCAGTGACCACTTGCTCTTCAGCAGTAGCTGTTAAATCAACAACTTGTGGACTGTCTGGGTTTGTGGTTGAGGAGGGTGGAATAGAAGCATCAGGAGCAAGCATATTTAGAGGTTTGATAACAGGTGGTTGGAAGGGATGGTTGGCAGGTAGCTTGTTACAGATACCTATCCTCCTTTCACCTAACTCCCCTATTGTTTTGTAGACATCATCTGAGACTTCTTTGTAGGGTTTGGGTTTAGGAGAAGGTTTGGATTTTGTAGTGGTTGTTTTAGTTTTAAGAGTTCGTTTGGCCTTAGGAACAGGTTTGGATATTTTGAATTTCTGACTTAGAGGTGCATCGTCCAAGTCAGAGTCTGTAGAAGATGAAGGAGAATTAGAAGGTGGGGGAATTGGATTATGAGTTACCTTAGACATTTTGGGAACGTTTGAGGCAGCAGCCTCTGAAGCAGCAGCTTTTGATGTAATCTCAGTGACTGATTTGTCCGGGAGAGAAACACTTGTCCGGATTACTGGTGGAGGTCCAGCAGCTCCTGAAGCAGTAGCTTCTGATACAATCACAGCAGCAACAGACTTTGAAGCAACAGCTGTTGATGTTCCCTGTGTCTCTTCCATAGCCTTCTTGGAAGGATTTTCACCTTCTAAGTACTCCTCTTGAGTGAGTATTTTCCTCTTGGTTTTTCTGCCTTTTTCAACGGGCAGTTTTCCTCCTGGCATATCCTCAGGAACTTCATCCAGACTGATTCTTTTCCAGTGTTAGCAAAATGATCAGATAGAAGTGCCATCTGTCCAGCTAAAGTATCCTTCTTGCAAATAGGTGGGAAATTGGCCAATAGATCAGACACTACAGTAGATTCACTCAAGTCTGATTTGAGAGGAGTGAATCTTTTTATCAAGTTCATGTTCTTCAAGGTCTGACCATTTATCACCTTACCAACTACAGTATCCAGCATCTGATCTGTATAAAACCTTGTTTGACTGAGAGCTTCAATGATTCCTCCTTGATGAAAAATTTCTGACAGAAGCCTTCCATAAGGAACCCAGACTCTGTCCTCGTTTTGGCTTTTCCATAGCTCTTTGACCATGTGCTTGAAAATGTACCTTGGCAAGTTGAGCTTTATATCATTGTAGATGTGATGAAATAAAACTTTGTGCGCTAGGGAGGGTTGATCACCACCACCTCCCTTAGGTAGAATATTTTCATACTGAATCTTCAGAAGTATCTTCTTCTGCATATCCAGATTACTGTACTTTCCTCCTTTCTTTGTGTTGAACATGGTAATGTTCACAGTATCTCTCCAAGTGCTGGTATGAGGATTTGGAATCTCAATCCCAGTGTAGATTCCTACAGCTTTTATGCCCAGAACAGAAGCAATAATCTGTTCATTGATCTTAATGGGGACACCCATTACACTTGATCTAATCTCAGTACTAGTAAGGGGTTCCAAGAGCATTTCTTTCCTTGTTTTTCCAGCAAGCTCTGGATACAATAGGGTCAAGTTCTTTTCTTCTTCTATAGCGGCCTTCTTGTCATAGATGCTTGCTCTAACCCAGAAATGCCTTACCAAAGCTTTGTAAGTAGGGCCATTCAACATCTTGAAGTACGGTAACCACCCTTGAGAAGCATAGAAGTCTTTGATGTCGCATCCGTGAAACATCAGAGACATGAAATCAACAGGATTTTCTACTTGAATCATCAGTTGATGTTCTTGAAGTTTCATGGTATATCCACTTAGTAGATACGCAGCCCTTTCTGGTTGCTGTTGAGAAGCTTGTTGATTTGAAGTACCGGATACCTGAACTGATCTTGATGAAGTTGCCATGGTGAAGTTTGGGGGTTTAGGGTTTCTAATGTGAGAGAATAGAAAAAATCTGATTTTTAAATCGTAACTGCTTAAAGATTTGAAAGTGTAGGAAAGTGAGCGAGTAGTGTGTGTTTGGTATTTATAGTGATTTGAAAAACAACTCTTCACATTTCAGAAGTAACAGCCAAACATGCGTATTAATGACTTCGAGGGGCGCGAAAAATTTAAGGGAGAAAAACCATCATTGCCCTTAAAAACGTTGTTTCCCAATGCAGATAGACGTGTCAGAAGGCTACAAAAAAAAATATCTTTAACCTTTCCACTTCTTAGTACTTTCAGAGTCACAAAAAGATTCCTTTACAGAGTCTGATAATTTTCTCAGAGTCTGAGTCTTTTCAGAGTCTCCAAGGAGAGTTTGAAACTTCATCAACATCTGATAATTTTTCAGAGTCTGATTTTTCATCCAGAGTCAAACATTACTCAGAGACAAAATGCATGTTCAAATTTTTCTTTATAAAATCGAATCTTTCAATAGTTAAGGGTTTTGTAAAGATATCAGCCCATTGATGATCAGTATCAATGAATTGAATATCTAATATCCCCTTTTGAACATAGTCTCTGATAAAATGATGTTTGATTTCAATGTGTTTGGCTCTTGAATGAAGAATAGGATTTTTAGACAAACAAATAGCAGCAGTATTGTCACAAAAATATTGGGATACAGTTTTCAGTTATTTGGTAGTCTTCTAACTGATGTTTCATCCAAAGCAGTTGTGTGCAACAACTAGCAGCTGAGATGTATTCTGCTTCTGCTGTTGACAAAGCAATAGTTGCTTGTCTCTTACTGGCCCAGGATATCAGATTCTCACCAAGAAACTGACAATTTCCACTGGTTGATTTTCTTTCAATCCTGTCACCAGCATAGTCAGCATCACAGAATCCAAATAGCTTATAATCTGAGGATTTCTTATACAGAAGTCCAAGATTAGTTGTTCCTCTCAGATATCTAAAGATTCTTTTAACCGCAGTTAAATGTGATTCTCTAGGATCTGATTGAAATCTTGCACACAAGCAGACACTGAACAAAATATCAGGTCTAGATGCAGTGAGATACAACAGAGAACCAATCATACCTCGATACAGCTTTTGATCAACTTTGGTTCCTTGATCTTCTTTGTTCAGAGTGCAGGTAGGATGCATTGGAGTGTTCATTTCCTTGCAGTCTTCAAGTTTAAACTTTTTCAGAAGCTCTTTGGTATATTTAGACTGATGAACATACACTCCTTCTTTGCATTGATTGATCTGAATTCCTAGAAAGAACTTTAGTTCTCCCATCATGCTCATTTCAAATTCTTCCTGCATCATCTTAGAAAATTCCTTGCAAAGAGATCTATTAGTTGAACCAAAAATGATATCATCAACATAAATTTGTACAATCAGAATGTCTTTCTCAAGTGTCTTCTTGAAGAGTGTTGTGTCAACCTGTCCTCTTTTAAAATCATTTTTAAGCAAGAAATTACTCAGTCTGTCATACCAAGCTCTGGGAGCCTGTTTCAGACCATAGAGAGATTTCTTTAGCTTATAAACGTGGTCAGGATGTTTTAAATCCTCAAAACCAGGTGGTTGTTTTACAAACACTTCTTCAGATATGACTCCATTGAGAAATGCACTTTTAACGTCCATTTGATACAAGGTTATGTTGTGATTTACTGCGTAGGAAAGAAGTAACCTGATTGCTTCCAATCTTGCAACTGGAGCAAAAGTTTCAGTGTAATCAATGCCTTCTTGTTGACTGTATCCTTGAGCAACAAGTCTGGCTTTGTTTCTGATTACTTCTCCCTGTTCATCCAGCTTGTTCCTAAACACCCATTTAGTTCCAATAATGTTCTTGTGTTCAGGCTTAGATACAAGATCCCATACGTCATTTCTTTTAAATTGATTTAGCTCATCTTACATTGCTAAGATCCATCCATCATCAGCTAGTGCTTCATCAACTGTTGTAGGTTCTATCATGGATAGAAGACCCAAGGCAGACTCTTCAGGTCTGAAATGAGATCTAGTTCTTCTGGGGCTTTCTTTGCTACCAATGATCTGATCATCAGGATGAGAAGACTTGTATTTGAATGAATTTTTGGATTGGATAACTTGCTGTAAATCATCTTGATTTTCTTCAGAAGCTTCAGCAATTAGGACATCAGGAGCTGTCACAGCTTCTGAAGTTTCATGTGTCTCTGAAGTTTGATCAGGTTCTGAACAATCATCAGACTCTTCTGATCCTGCATTATTTTCACTTTGCTCTGGAATTTGACTTCCAGGCTCTTTGTCATCAAACTTGACATGTATAGACTCTTTGACACATAGTGTTTCCAAGTTATACAGTCTGTATGCCTTAGATCTCTCAGAGTAACCTAGAAAGATTCCCTTTTGAGCTTTTGCATCAAATTTCTTCAGATAGACTTTATTGTTCAAAATGTAACAAGTACATCCAAACTGATGGAAATAAGAAATGTTGGGTTTCCTACCTTTAAAGAGTTCATATGCTGTTTTGTTCAGAATGGGTCTGATGTAGATCCGGTTCTGAACATAACATGCTGTGTTCACTGCTTCTGCCCAAAAGTGTTTTGCCAGATTGTTTTCATGAATCATGGTTCTTGCCATTTCTTGAAGAGTCCTATTCTTTCTCTCTACAACTCCATTTTGCTGTGGAGTTCTAGGAGAAGAGAATTCATGGACAATTCCAAATTTTTTCACAAAATATTTCAAATGGCTCATTTTCAAATTCTCCCCCATGATCACTTCTGACTTTTAGAATTTTAAGTTCTTTTTCAGATTGGACTTGAATACAGAATTTTGTGAACACATCATATGAATCGTCTTTAGATTTGAGAAACTTAACCCAACTCCATCTACTGTAATCATCAACAATCACCAATCCATATTTACTTCCATATATGGATGCAGTACTGACTGGTCCAAATAAATCAATATGGAGTAGTTCTAAGGGTCTGGAGGTAGAAACAATGTCTTTAGATTTGAAAGAAGTTTTAACAATTTTTCCCTTCTGACATGCACCACAAAGAGCATCTGAATGATAATCAATGTCTGGTAGCCCTTTGACAAGTTGTAACTTGCTGAGCTTGGAGATTAATCTCCAGTTAGCATGTCCCAACCTTCTGTGCCACAGCCATTTCTTATCACTCACTGACAGGAGGCAAAATACCTTCTGATCAGTCAGTTCTGAAAAATTTATCTTATAGACATTGTTCTTTCTCTTTCCCTTAAACACTACAGATTGGTCATCAGTGTTGATTACTGTGCAGTTGTTCTTATTAAACAAGACGTCATAACCATTATCACAAAATTGACTTATGCTAAGTAGGTTATGTCTTAGTCCATCTACAAACCACACAATATTGATTGAGACTGAGGAATTACCAATTGTTCCAGTACCAATGATTTTGCCAGTTTGGTTTCCTCCAAATCCCACAGTTCCTCCCTCTTTCATGGTCAGGGTTAGGAACATAGACTTTTCTCCCGTCATATGACGCGAGCAGCCACTGTCCAGATACCAGGACTTCTGCTTTGTATTTCCTTTTAGACATATCTGCAGCATCAACAATTTGCGTCTTAGGTACCCATACTTTCATGGGTCCTCTTGGGTTAGTCCTAGAAGTTCTGAATCTCTTTTGTGTACTCTGTCTGAATTTTTCTTTGTCACTCTTCTTACAGACTTTGGGTTTAGAACCTTTAGTCTTAGAATATGACTTAGTAAAAATAGCTTCTTTTCTCTGAAATCTAAGCTTTTGAGTTTCAGACTCTGTTTTCTTCAGAACCTGTTTGATGGGTTCTGATCTTTTCAGAATCTGTAACGCTGGAACTTTTGATTTAGAGTCATTCATGACCTTTGTCTTATAACTCTTAGGTTTTGACTTAGTCAATTCCTCTGAATTTGAAGACTTAGATTTTGAATGAGAAGCCTTTTCAGACTCAGACACAAAATGAGTTTTCAGACCTTCTTTGATGTTATCAGAACAAGGTTTCAGAATTACTTCACTAGAGTTTCCTCCTGTGAAACCAATTCCCTTTTTGTTGTTCTGATTTATGCTATAAATCATGGATGCAACTTTGGTTCTATCAATTCCTGTGTTAATAAACTCTTGAAGAGCAACATCCTGCTCAGTCAAGGTTTTATTATCACCCTTCTTAGTCATTGTTTTCAAATCATAATTTTCTTGTTTTAAAGCTTCCATTTCCGTCTTAGTTGATTCATGGAGTTTCAGCAGCTTAATGTATCGTTGCTTAACTCTCCTCAACTCAGTGGATTGGTTTTCATAATGACAAAGAAGTTCTTTGAGAGAATCAATTAGTTCAGATCTAGTGAGTTTAGAGTATACCTCAGTTTCAGTTTCAGAGTCTGTACTTGACTCAGCATCAGATGATTCTTCTTTGTTATTAGCAGTAGCTACCAAAGCCAGAGCTATTTTAGCTTCATCTTCAGCATCATCTTTGTTATTAGCAGTAGCTACCAAAGCCAGAGCTATTTTAGCTTCATCTTCAGCATCATCTTTGTCAGACTCAGACTCATTATCCATATCTTCCCAAGTTGCCATCAAGCTCTTCTTGAATTGCTTCTTGAATTTGTTAGACTTGAAGAACGCTTTCTTAGATTTTTCTTTGGATTTCTCTTTCTGCAAGTCTGGACATTCAGCAATGAAGTGTCCAACCTTTTTTACAGTTGAAGCAACCTTTCTGATCTTCCTTTCTTGAACTTTTGTGATTACTACCTCTGTTCATAAACTTCTTGTTCTTCTTAGCAAGGTATTGTAATCTGTTGGTGAGCATAGCCATCTCTTGAACAATCTCAGAGTCTTCATCAGAATCTTCAGATGTAGATTCTTCTTCAGACTCCAAAGCCTTCAGAGCCTTACTTGACTTGCCTCTGGACTTTAATGCGATGGACTTGGACTTCTTGACAGGTTCTTGCTCATTAAGACCTATTTCATGACATTTCAAGGAGCTTATGAGATCCTCAACACTCAAGGTGTTTAAATCTTTAGCTTCCTCAATGGCTGTCACTTTTGGTCTCCATTTTGCAGGTAAACTTCTCAGAATCTTGTTCACATGATCAGACGTTACGTAGCTTTTCTTCAGAATCTGAAGTCTAGAAACAAGAGTCTGAAACCTTGAGTACATGGTCTCAATGTTTTCATCCTCCTTCATTCTGAACAACTCATACTGATGAACAAGCATAGTAGCCTTGGCTTCTCTGACTTTCTTGTTACCCTCATAAAGTGAGCACAATGAGGTGAACATAGCCTTTGCTGTTGATTTGTCACTCATCTTTAAGTACTCTTTATGAGGCAAGGCAGCCACAAGAATGCCTCTGATCGTATGATGTTTCTTATAAAGCTTTTTCTGCTCAGGAGTGTGAGCTTTCCTATCAAGAGCAGCACCTTCTTCATCTAACCTTAGATTACCAACACCATCTTCAAGAACATCCCACAACTCTTCATCCATTCCCATGATGTGACTGTACATCTTGGTCTTCCACCAAGAGAACATTTCAGGATCACCATTGAACATAGGTGGTTTGTTGTGATTAGAAGATTTTTCACTTTTGTTGATGTTGCTGTAGTCATAATGCACAGCAGCTCCAGAACCAACACCAGAACCAGATGCAGATGCAGAAGCTTCATCCCCAGACATGTTTTTCACTGATCGTTTACTGTAACACGGTTAAGTGCTAACTACAGAGCCGAAGCTCTGATACCAACTGAAGGTGGGAAAAACACAAGAAGGGGGGGGGGTTGAATTGTGTTTTCAAAAACGTTTCTTTCTTACGAAAAATAACACTGTTCTCAGGATACAGAGTCTGATGGAGTTCAGACTCTGATCAGAGTTCAGACTCTGATCAGAGTTCAGAGTCTTAGCAGCGGAATAAAGAACAGATGCAAGAAAGAAAGAAGACACAAGCAATTTTATACAGGTTCCTTCCACAAACCGGAAGTAGTCCTGTCCCCCTTGCACTTCCAAGGAGAGTTTCACTAAAATGTAATATCAAATTACAAGTTGCTCAAACACACAAGTAAGAGAGTTCCTTTGCTCAATCACACAAGAAAGAGACTTCAAATGCTCAATCACACAAGAAAGAGACTTCAGATGCTCAAGCACACAAGCAAGAGACTTTAAAACAATTACAGAGAATTGAAAAGAGTTTTGAATACTTGATATACTATCAGAGGTATTCACAATACAAAACGAAACAGAACAGACTCTGTTTTCTTAGATACTTAGAAATTCTAAAATGTGAGCTTTTGTAAGAATTATCTAAGTTGTTGATGAGCAGTGTTTGCGACTTGAAATATGAGAGAAGAACTCAATTCGCGTGTATGTATATTGTTATGTTGTTCTTGTTTTTCTTCATGTCTTCATCTCTATTTATAGAGAATTTGAGAGACGTTGGAAGACTGCCAGCTCATCACTTTTTCTTTACCGAAGCTGATTTGACACCTTTGATCCTTTGCTTGATTTGAGGCTTGTACAATGAAATCAAATTCAAATCCATTCCATCATATATGGAAAAGTTTCTGCTTTAGTTACTGTTATTCTTGTCGTGTATAGAGGACACTGTGCAGAGTTGGTGGTTGCAGGAACAGGCGTAGGCATAGTGGTTGTACTTTTCGTACATTGTCCTTTGTCAACGCTTTCCAGTGTCTGAAAAATCTTTGCTTCTGATGAATCTGCCTCTGGATACCATTTGCTTCTGATGAGTCTGCCTCTGATGAACTTGCTTCTGATGACGTCATCTTCAGAAGTTCTTTCTTCAGACGCATTCTGACTCTGACTTTCCAGGAGCGCTTTCAATCAGATGTTCTTCAAGCTTCAGTCTTAATTTTCTTTGCTCTTTAATTTATTCAATTAGAACCTCTTGTAAATAAAACTTTGATAATAGTCCTGTACACTTGAATAAATGTTTAGCATATCCAATTGATAATTTTTAATACTTTGTTATCATCAAAACTTAAGTGGTATACTTGTGAAACACCCTTTGTTCCAACATATTATGGGAGGGAAAAATCTAAAATGGATTTAATTAATGAAGAATGTTATGAATTAACCTTTTTCATATGTTGAGGGGGAGTTTAATTAGTTTGATAAGAATTAAACTCTTGCATGTGTTTAGGCGGAGTTTAATTAAATATCCATGAACATTCTTACATTTGTTATTATATCCATCATAAAACTTAAGATTTATTCAAAATGTTTGTCATCATCAAAAAGGGGGAGATTGTTGAAGCAAAAATCTTTTTGATGAATGTTTTAATGATAACAAACCTCGTGGAATAAATGATAAGTTTTATGAATGGTGATCTACTGATGTTTGCACTTGAGTTTTTATTAAAAGAACAGGAATCACATAAGTGGATGAGCTAGAAGCCACTCACGTCAATAAGTGCATTATATCTACTCAACAATGGAAGAATGAGTATATCATCAATTGAAACACCAATATCATATCTCCATGAAGATTTATAGCTCAAGAATCATGATGGAAGAACTTACATCACAAGCTATACAAGAATGTGCTTGATGTTATGTGACAAAACTCACATTGAGTGTTATGTTATATGATTTGAAGATCATCCATGGGTAAACATGATAAAAGGAAATATGCATACAAGCTAGGAAGATTCTCAGAACCTCCTCAAAGTATCACACTTCCAAAGCTTCTGAAGATAAGAAGTTCAGAGTTCATAATGTTCATATGAATGGAGTTCATAATAATCATGAACATTAACCCTGAATATATCTAGAAACAATAAAGGATTACTTCATGGATAAACAAGAATATTTAAAGTCATCAGTTTCATGCAATGATGAACTAGATGCAAAGAAATATTCTTTTGGACTTCAAAGAAAGAATCATCTTGTTTGTCAAAACAAATGATCTCTCATTTATATGCTTCAAATAGTTTTTGAAGGAAATAAATAAACAACCTTCATAGGTTTCAAAGTGTTGAAGAACATCAGAATGTTCAGCACAAAGTACAACCGTCAAAAAGAAAGGAACCCAGAAGAAACATTCTGAAGTTCATATGTTTGAACCTAGAAGAAGTTCAGAAGGTTGTTCAGAAGGTTTCTCAGAAGGTTCATTAGAGCAAACCCATAAATGAACATGCAAGAACAGATGTGACATGAACATATCTTATGCAGACAATGATTTTGACTTTGGATCAAGAAATCATTAAAGACATATATGGTGATTAAAGGATTAATGGACTTTGATAGTTCTTGGTATTTGTGCGTTCTTGAGTGATTAACCAAGAAACAAACAAAGTTTAAATCATACCAAGATACAAGAAATCAAAGAACATTTGCATTCATGAACTAACTCTGAGTTCAGAAAGTTAGTTCAGAATGTTGTTCAGAATGTTAATCAATGAGTTGATCAGAATGTTCTGATGGAAGTTCAGAAGCTTGAACAGAGTTCAGAAGCTGGACAGAGTTCAGAAGCTTGGACAGAGTTCAGAAGCTTGAACAGAGTTCAGAAGCTTGTTCATGATGAACATCAAGAACCAAACCCAGAATCTCAAGAACATTATTGAAGACATGCAAGCTACAACGTGACATAGATAAATGTCCAGGAAAGTACATTTGCATGGATCAATCAAGCAATAAAGGCATTTACAAGAATAATGTCAAAAGGATATTTAATGTTCATCTAAGACTATGAACATTGAAGCACTAGGAATATTCCAATGAGAATATTATCCTAGATGATGCATTCACTGCACTTCAGTTATGTTTTCACTATTAGGACTGATTACATCAAGTACAAGTCTTACAAATCATCCTAAGTGAAAACAGATGGAACATTATGAAGATCAGAATGTTCAGGCTCTGCACATGCTTACTTTATGAACAGTACAGTAGGTGAAAAGCAAAAAGCAAAAGCAAAGCAAATCTGTCTTGATCAATCAGAGATAGACACGCATGGGAGTTGGTACTGTACAAGGACAACACAATCTCTCAAAGCATGGGCATGAAGATGTAGAATCCACTAACTCAATCCTGCACCAAGTCCCAAGGCAGATCTGGGAAATGAACTTTCTGAAGTATGATGAAAAGTCCATACTTTGGCTATTGCCCAGAAATTCATGTGAACAACATATGATACGCCCAGAACTTCATATGTTCATTCATATATGATGAACCCAGATGAAGATCATGATGAACCCGGATGAAGATCATCATGAACACAACAACATTCTGATGTTCATCAGAGATCAGAATGTTCACCCAGATTTTCAAGTTAAAGCTTGTGGGACCCAAGGACACATGGCATAACACCATTGGACACCCTACAACGGCTATATGAGTCCCATGGCTCTATAAATAGAGATCAAGGCCTTAGCAAAACTTGCACCATTGCAAAGCACATGAGAAAACAACATTGATTTTGTTTGAAGCTCTTGCAATTGAAATTGATCAATCACTAAATGCTTTCTTAGTGCACATCAATACTCTTTGTTATCTCCCTCTCTTTTGAAGATAACTTCTTTCTCTTCTTCCTCCTCTGTTTGATTTTCAAACATTCAAATCTCATACAAATTGTAACAAAGTCTCATCTAGCTTTAGGGGTACTAAAGTGTTAGTTTTGAGCAAAGGTGCAAAAGTCTAAGTAGGTAACTTAGCAAGAAGGTGCAAGCCTGCTGAGGCTTAGAGAATACAAAATTGTAATTGTTCGGGTGAACAAAGATTGTAAGGTGCAGGACTTGAGAGGTTATCTCAAAGCATCATAGTGGAAACTCTCACAAGATTGTGAGGAGAGGACTAGCCCACATTGGGTGAACCTCTATAAATCTTTGTGTGTTCTTTCTCTCTTCCCTATACTCTTTAATTTCAGTATACACAACACACACCAGCACATTTACTTTGTTAATTAGTTTTTGTGTATGAACTTCAGAATGTAACGCCCATTTTTGATTATTTAATTAATTGATTTATTTGAGAAATTGCTATATATTTTTATATATATTATGTGATGTTAAGTGAAGATTTAATATGATTTTATGCGACGTGGTGACTTATTTTATTGTTAAATAAAATAAGATTTGAAAATACAATAAAAATATTTAGTTGTGGGTTAGTTTTGGATTTTAGAGAGTTATGTGGGAGAAAGAGTAAATAAGATAAGATTTGTTGGGAGTATATAAAGGGAAAATTAGGTCAAGAGAGTCAGTACGCGTTGTCAGAGTTTTGGAAAAGAGAGAAAACGGTCGCGTGAAGGGAGAAGAGAAAGAGGGCTGCGATTTCTGCTTTGATCAGGTAAGGGTGAGCCTAGCATTTGATTATATTATTCTGTAATTCATCTAATCAAGATTAACAATCATAGGGCTGTTTTGAGAGAATTGAAATTAGGTTAAAAAGTGAGAATAATCGTGAAGTAGGCCATAAAGCTGTAGAATAGATGTTTAGATTGAGTACAGAACGTAGATTAACCTTAATGATGATGATTCTGAGAGTTTAGACGTTTAAGATGATGAATTTGGGACTTTTTGGGTGAAATTTCGTAGAAGCCGTAGCAGACTGTTCGTCGCTCGCCTGAGGCGAGCTATGCAACTCGCCGCGGCGAGTAGACCTAGTTTACTCGCGAGGCGAGCAACCCAGCTCGCCATAGCGAGCATTACCCTAGAGCTCGCGAGGCGAGCACTCCAACTCGCCACAGCGAGCAGGACCTTAGCACTCGCGAGGCGAGCTATCCCACTCGCCATAGCGAGTTAAGTCAGAACCTAGAACCTGTACTGTTTGCGACCTGTTGTCGCATATAACCATGAGGGATGACCTTTGGGTAGTTTCTGGGACTTTTAATAATGTTTAATAAGATCTGTAATGATGATACATGATGAATGAGACTGTTTTGATGATTTTTATGAAACTTATGTGTGATATATGAATTGAATAAGTGATGAGTGCTTGAATTACATGCGATGTTTGCCATATTAATGTTATACTTTACGAAGTACTTGCTGCCATGTTGCTGTCTATGTATGTATAGTTGCTGCATGTGTCAGTCCTTGATGATTAAGATGTTTTGCGACGTTTAAGATGTTAACTTGTTTAAGTTAAAAGTGTTGAGTCTCATGCATACTCATTCTAAGATGGGGGCTTATGCCCTGGAGTTTTTACTCACCAGCGATGAGGGCTTATGCCCTGGAGCTTTGCTCACCAGTGACGAAGGCTTATGCCTTGGAGTATATTTATGCTCAATAGCGACGAGGGCTCATGCCCTGGATTGGTACCACATGCATATAAGACGTAGGGTTGCATAGTCAAGTGATGATGTCGAGTCGAGTCGTCTAAGATGTTTATGATGTTGATTATGATGATGCTAAATGATGTGTTGTTATGTTGATGTTCTAAATGCTAGATGTTTATCTGTGATAAGTTGAATTATGTTGGTTGTTGAATTGTGATTATTTAATTGCATGTTTAATATAATTATTTGTGAATCTCACCCCTTCTGCTGGAATTGCCGCCTCGTGGGCAAGTGCAGGTAACCAAGATTAGGTGCAGACGTGTGAGGATTTCTGCAGTCGAGTCTAGGTGCTCTGATACATAACGGGATGGGGAAACCTTGCTTATATTTTCTATGTTCCTTGCGTATTATGTTATTTTACATGCTTATGTTTAACTTGAAGACTTTGATAATAAGATGTTGATGAGGCCTGCGTGCCAAAGACCTTTGAGATGTTTATTTTATATGATTATTCCGCTGCGATATTCTATGAAGATCTAATGTTTATTTAATCATTAACATGAGATGTTTTAAGATATGTGATGCCCTGTTTACGTGTTTACTCTGATGCATGCTATTCTTTTTAAAGAAATTTTTATGTTGGGAAAACGGGGTGTTACAATTGGTATCAGAGTAGGTCGGTCCGTCCGGCCAAGTAGAGAGTCGAGTGACGTTGTCTTAGAGTTAGAATAGTATTATTGTATTATTCTAACTTATGTTTGTTTTGTTAAGGATTAAGATGGCTGGAAGAAATGACGCTGCGATTGCTGCTGCCTTGGAAGCTGTTGCTCAAGCTGTGGGACAGCAGCCTAATGCTAATGCTGGTGCTGGTGCGGAGGTCCGTATGTTGGAGACCTTCTTGAGAAACCATCCTCCTACCTTCAAGGGGAGATATGATCCGGATGGAGCCCAGACGTGGCTCAAAGAGATAGAGAGAGTGTTCAGGGTGATGCAGTGCACGGAGGTGCAGAAGGTGCGTTTTGGTACGCACATGCTGGCTGAGGAGACGGACGATTGGTGGATTAGTCTTCTACCTACCCTGGAGCAGGACGGTGCTGAGGTGACCTGGGCAGTGTTTAAGAGAGAGTTCCTCAACAGATATTTTCCTGAGGATGTGCGGGGCAAGAAAGAGATTGAGTTCCTGGAGCTAAAGCAAGGGAACATGTCTGTGACTGAGTATGCTGCGAAATTTGTGGAGCTGGCCAAGTTTTATCCACACTACTCTGCTGAGACCGCCGAATTTTCTAAGTGTATTAAGTTTGAGAACGGATTGAGAGCTGATATCAAGAGGGCTATAGGGTATCAGAAGATTAGAAACTTTTCTGAGTTAGTGAGCAGCTGCAGGATTTATGAGGAGGACACGAAGGCTCATTACAAGGTGGTCAATGAGAGGAAAGGAAAAGGGCAGCAAAGTCGTCTTAAGCCCTACAGTGCCCCTGCAGATAAGGGCAAACAGCGAGTTAATGACGAGAGGAGACTTGTGAAGAAAGATGCTCCTGCTGAGATAGTTTGCTATACTTGCGGCGTGAAAGGCCATAAGAGTAATGCTTGTCCTGGAGAGGTGAAGAGGTGTTTTCGTTGTGGCAAGAAGGGTCACACTACTGCTGATTGCAAACATGGTGATGTTGTATGTTTTAACTGCGGCGATGAGGGTCACATTGGTTCGCAATGCACGAAGCCTAAGAAGGCTCAGACTTCTGGGAGAGTTTTTGCTTTGTCGGGTACGCAGACGGAGAGCGAGGATCGTTTGATCAGAGGTACTTGTTATTTTGATAATATACCTTTAGTTGCTATCATTGATACTGGTGCCACACATTGTTTTGTTGCTCTTGATTGTGCTGCTAAGTTGAATCTTGTTGTATCTGATATGAATGGGGAAATGGTTGTCGAAACTCCAGCTAAGGGTTCGGTGACTACTTCCCTTGTGTGTTTAAGATGTCCTGTGTCTATGTTTGGTCGTGATTTTGAGATTGATTTAGTGTGTCTACCGTTGGTTGGGATGGATGTAATCTTGGGGATGAATTGGTTAGAGTACAATCATGTTCTGATTAATTGTTTTAGCAAGACGGTGCATTTTTCTGTTGTGGTATTCATTGATGATATTCTGGTTTATTCTAAGACCGAAGAAGAACATGCTGAGCATTTGAAGATCGTCTTGCAAGTGTTGAAAGAGAAGAAGCTTTTTGCTAAGTTGTCTAAGTGTGAGTTCTGGTTGAAAGAAGTAAGTTTTCTTGGTCATGTTATTTCTGGCGATGGCATTGCGGTTGATCCGTCTAAAGTTGAAGCGGTATCGCAATGGGAGACTCCGAAGTCGGTTACAGAGATTAGAAGCTTTTTGGGATTAGCAGGTTATTACCGAAGGTTTATAGAGGGATTTTCTAAGTTGGCTCTTCCGTTAACGCAGTTGACGTGTAAAGGTAAATCTTTTGTGTGGGATATTCATTGTGAGAACAGTTTTAATGAGTTGAAGAAACGCTTGACGACGGCTCCAGTTTTGATTTTGCCGAAGCCCGATGAACCTTTTGTGGTGTATTGTGATGCGTCCAAGTTGGGTTTAGGTGGTGTACTTATGCAAGATGGTAAAGTGGTAGCTTATGCTTCAAGGCAATTGAGGATTCATGAGAAGAATTATCCGACGCATGACTTAGAGTTGGCAGCTGTGGTCTTTGTATTGAAAATATGGAGACATTACTTGTATGGTTCGAGGTTTGAGGTGTTTAGTGATCACAAGAGTTTGAAGTACTTGTTTGACCAGAAGGAATTGAATATGAGGCAGCGAAGGTGGCTTGAATTGTTAAAAGATTATGACTTTGGTTTGAATTATCATCCGGGCAAAGCTAATGTGGTTGCGGATGCTTTGAGTAGGAAGACTTTGCATATGTCTGCCATGATGGTGAAGGAATTCGAGTTGTTGGAACAGTTTAGAGATTTGAGTTTGGTTTGTGAAAGAACACCTCAGAGTGTAAAGCTGGGAATGCTAAAGATTGATAATGAGTTCTTGAAAAGTATCAAAGAGGCGCAGAAAGAAGATGTTAAGTTTGTGGACTTGTTGGTTGCTAGTAATCAGACGGATGATAGTGACTTTAAAGTGGATGATCAAGGAGTGTTAAGATTCCGGGGTCGAATTTGCATCCCTGATAATGAGGAAATGAAGAAGATGATACTTGAAGAAAGTCATAGAAGTAGCTTGAGTATTCATCCGGGAGCTACGAAGATGTATCATGATTTAAAGAAGCTGTTTTGGTGGTCTGGTTTGAAACGTGACGTGGCACAGTTCGTGTATTCTTGTTTGGTTTGTCAGAAATCGAAGGTTGAGCATCAGAAACCTGCTGGTATGATGGTACCTTTAGATGTGCCAGAGTGGAAATGGGATAGTATATCCATGGATTTCGTGACGAGCTTGCCGAATACTCCTAGAGGGAATGACGCTATCTGGGTGATTGTTGATAGATTGACGAAGTCGGCTCATTTTCTACCGATTAATATTACTTTTCCTGTTGCTCAGTTGGCAGAGATCTATGTCAAGGAGATTGTGAAGTTGCATGGTGTTCCTTCGAGCATCGTATCAGATAGAGACCCGAGGTTTACTTCTAGATTTTGGAAGAGTTTGCAAGAGGCTTTAGGTTCTCAGTTGAGGTTGAGTTCGGCTTATCACCCGCAGACAGATGGTCAGTCGGAAAGGACGATTCAGTCGTTGGAAGATTTGTTGAGAGTGTGTGTACTTGAGCAAGGAGGGGCTTGGGATAGTCATCTTCCATTGATAGAATTCACGTACAACAACAGTTATCATTCGAGTATTGGGATGGCACCCTTTGAGGCTTTGTATGGTCGGAGATGTAGAACTCCGTTGTGTTGGTTTGAGTCAGGCGAGAATGTGATGTTAGGGCCGGAAATTGTTCAGCAGACTACTGAGAAAGTAAGAATGATCCAAGAGAAGATGAAAGCGTCGCAGAGTCGACAAAAGAGTTATCATGACAAGCGTAGAAAGGACCTTGAGTTCCAAGAGGGAGATCATGTGTTCCTGAGAGTGACTCCTATGACCGGTGTTGGTCGTGCATTGAAGTCAAAGAAGTTAACCCCGAAGTTTATTGGTCCATATCAGATATCAGAGAGGATTGGGGCGGTGGCCTATCGTATTGGATTGCCACCACATTTATCGAATTTGCACGACGTGTTCCATGTGTCGTAACTGAGGAGGTATGTTTCGGATCCGTCTCATGTGATCCAGAGTGATGATGTGCAAGTTAGGGACAACCTTACGGTTGAGACCTTACCAGTGAGGATCGATGACAGAAAAACGAAGACGCTGAGGGGCAAGGAGATACCTCTCGTTAAAGTCGTTTGGTCGGGAGCGACTGGCGAAAGCTTGACGTGGGAATTGGAGAGTAAGATGCTAGAGTCGTACCCTGAGTTGTTTGCTTGAGGTAATTTTCAAGGACGAAAATCTTTTAAGTTGGGGAGAGTTGTAACGCCCATTTTTGATTATTTAATTAATTGATTTATTTGAGAAATTGCTATATATTTTTATATATATTATGTGATGTTAAGTGAAGATTTAATATGATTTTATGCGACGTGGTGACTTATTTTATTGTTAAATAAAATAAGATTTGAAAATACAATAAAAATATTTAGTTGTGGGTTAGTTTTGGATTTTAGAGAGTTATGTGGGAGAAAGAGTAAATAAGATAAGATTTGTTGGGAGTATATAAAGGGAAAATTAGGTCAAGAGAGTCAGTACGCGTTGTCAGAGTTTTGGAAAAGAGAGAAAACGGTCGCGTGAAGGGAGAAGAGAAAGAGGGCTGCGATTTCTGCTTTGATCAGGTAAGGGTGAGCCTAGCATTTGATTATATTATTCTGTAATTCATCTAATCAAGATTAACAATCATAGGGCTGTTTTGAGAGAATTGAAATTAGGTTAAAAAGTGAGAATAATCGTGAAGTAGGCCATAAAGCTGTAGAATAGATGTTTAGATTGAGTACAGAACGTAGATTAACCTTAATGATGATGATTCTGAGAGTTTAGACGTTTAAGATGATGAATTTGGGACTTTTTGGGTGAAATTTCGTAGAAGCCGTAGCAGACTGTTCGTCGCTCGCCTGAGGCGAGCTATGCAACTCGCCGCGGCGAGTAGACCTAGTTTACTCGCGAGGCGAGCAACCCAGCTCGCCATAGCGAGCATTACCCTAGAGCTCGCGAGGCGAGCACTCCAACTCGCCACAGCGAGCAGGACCTTAGCACTCGCGAGGCGAGCTATCCCACTCGCCATAGCGAGTTAAGTCAGAACCTAGAACCTGTACTGTTTGCGACCTGTTGTCGCATATAACCATGAGGGATGACCTTTGGGTAGTTTCTGGGACTTTTAATAATGTTTAATAAGATCTGTAATGATGATACATGATGAATGAGACTGTTTTGATGATTTTTATGAAACTTATGTGTGATATATGAATTGAATAAGTGATGAGTGCTTGAATTACATGCGATGTTTGCCATATTAATGTTATACTTTACGAAGTACTTGCTGCCATGTTGCTGTCTATGTATGTATAGTTGCTGCATGTGTCAGTCCTTGATGATTAAGATGTTTTGCGACGTTTAAGATGTTAACTTGTTTAAGTTAAAAGTGTTGAGTCTCATGCATACTCATTCTAAGATGGGGGCTTATGCCCTGGAGTTTTTACTCACCAGCGATGAGGGCTTATGCCCTGGAGCTTTGCTCACCAGTGACGAAGGCTTATGCCTTGGAGTATATTTATGCTCAATAGCGACGAGGGCTCATGCCCTGGATTGGTACCACATGCATATAAGACGTAGGGTTGCATAGTCAAGTGATGATGTCGAGTCGAGTCGTCTAAGATGTTTATGATGTTGATTATGATGATGCTAAATGATGTGTTGTTATGTTGATGTTCTAAATGCTAGATGTTTATCTGTGATAAGTTGAATTATGTTGGTTGTTGAATTGTGATTATTTAATTGCATGTTTAATATAATTATTTGTGAATCTCACCCCTTCTGCTGGAATTGCCGCCTCGTGGGCAAGTGCAGGTAACCAAGATTAGGTGCAGACGTGTGAGGATTTCTGCAGTCGAGTCTAGGTGCTCTGATACGTAACGGGATGGGGAAACCTTGCTTATATTTTCTCTGTTCCTTGCGTATTATGTTATTTTACATGCTTATGTTTAACTTGAAGTTTTTGATAATAAGATGTTGATGAGGCCTGCGTGCCAAAGACCTTTGAGATGTTTATTTTATATGATTATTCCGCTGCGATATTCTATGAAGATCTAATGTTTATTTAATCATTAACATGAGATGTTTTAAGATATGTGATGCCCTGTTTACGTGTTTACTCTGATGCATGCTATTCTTTTTAAAGAAATTTTTATGTTGGGAAAACGAGGTGTTACACAGAACATTCTGAAGTCAGAGAGTTAACTTAACCATTCCAAGTAAACAACTTGAGAATCACTTTTAAGTTTTAGGATAATTTTTAAAGGGTCACAATTCAAACCCCCCTTCCTTGTGACTATTTTATTCACTTCACCTTCTCTATTGGAATGGATTTGAAATTGGTTCTTCATAAGACAATTATCAAATTGGGCAAAAGATCAATGGTGAAGAATCAAAGCTTCAGTCAAGACAAGTTGATGTACCGGCTAGTTCTCAACGTCTCTCAAATCCTCTATAAATAGGGATAAAGGCTTGAAGAACAATGTTGCTAGAGTTGAAGAACAAGACTAACACATATTATCTGAGCCAAAAACGCTGCAAAATACACATCAACAACTTAGAGAATTCTTATCATAGTTCATATCTTAGAATTTCTAAGTGCCTAGGAAAACAAAGTCTGTTCTGTTTGCATTGTTTTGTGAACACCTCTGATTGTATATCAAGTATTCAAAACCCTTTTCAATTCTTTGTAATTGTTTAGAGAAGTCTCTTTCTTTTGTGATTGAGCAAAGGAAGTCTCTTGGAGTTGTCCTTGAGCATAGAAGTCTCTTTCAGGTGTGATTGAGCAAAGGAAGTCTCTTGGAGTTGTCCTTGAGCATTGAGAAGTCTTTTACTGTGTGTTTGAGCAACTTGTAATTTGATATTACATTTTAGTGGAACTCTCCTTGGAAGTGCAAGGGGGACAAGACTACTTCCGGTTTGTGGATGGAACCTGTATAATTGCTTGCGTTCTTCTTTCTTTTCTGCACTCGTACTCTCTATCTGGTGCATTAAGACTCTGATCCTGAGAACAATTTTCATATCGTAAGAAGGAAAAGTTTTTGAAAACACAATTCAACCCCCCCTTCTTGTGTTTTTTCTCACCTTCAGACAAGTGAGCCTCTGATCTTGTGATGCTTCTTGTACATCCTCTTCTGAGCAGGAGTATGTTTCTTTCTATCCACAACAGCTCCTTCTTCATCAAGATCCAAGTCACCAACTCCATCTTCCAGAATATCCCAAAGTTCTTCATCTAGACCCATGATATAACTGTAGAAGTTGGTTTTCCACCATGAGAACTCTTCAGGATCTCCATTGAACTTAGGAACCTTTCCTGAGTTAGCTTTCTTGTCCATTGTAATCATAAGGTACATCATTATGATTACCACCAGAACCAGAACCAGAACCAGATGATTTAGCAGACATTTTTTTCTCAGATCTTGGACTGTTACACTGATAGGTGCTATCAACAGAACGAGGCTCTGATACCAATTGAAGGTGAGAAAAACACAAAAAGGGGGGGGGGGGGTTGAATTGTGTTAGCTTTTTCTTCGTTTTCTCTAAGTTAAAACACACAGACCAGAAGCAGTTAGGAACAACTTCTGAAGTGATGTTCAGAACCAAAATGCAGTGGATAAAATCAGAGAGAGAGAAGAAAGACACAAAGCAATTATACATGTTCCTTCCACAATCCGGAAGTAGTCCTGTCCCCCTTGCACTTCCAAGGAGAGTTCACTAAAAATGTAATATCTGATTACAAATGCTCAAGCACAACTGCAAGAGACTTCCAATGCTCAAGAGCACAATCAAAAGACTTCCAATGCTCAAGAGCACAATCAAGAGACTTCTAATGCTCAAGCACACAAGCAAGAGACTTCCTATCAAACAGAATTACAAGAAAAATGTTTGACACTTGAACACTTGATATACAATCAGAGGTGCTCACAATACAAATCAGATACAAACTCTTTAATACTTTAGAATTTTTAAGATATGAGCTTTAAGAAGAAATACTAAGTGAACTTTTGGATGCTGAACAATTTTGACAGAGTTTTGGCGCTTTATAAATTGTTGTAGAGTCTTTTTATTCTTCAAGTCTTCACTCCTTTATATAGAGGTGTGAAGCATGAACGTTGAGTTGTCAGCGCATCCAAAAAGAGTCGTTTGAAGCTTTGATCAATCACCAATGATTCTTTGCCTGATATGTTTATTGTCTTATGAAGGAGCAATTTCAAATCTATTCCATGTATGAAGGAACACCGTTGCAGGCAGAGCTGTTATCCTTGTCTTGTAGCAGAGACAAACTCTGGGTAGTGGAGATAGTGGTTGTACAGTTCGTACATTATGTACTTTGTCAACGCTTCAAAAAGAAATAAGCAACCAATACTTTTGAATCCCTTTGAGTTAGCCGTTGTTACTCTTTTGCACTCTTTTGCAGTGTAAATACGACATTCAATCCATTGAACAACTTTTGAATCTTTAAGCTTGCATAACCTTATGAATTTGCGCTTCTGGTGATATACAACTTATGATGAACTTGCTTCTGAAGAACTTGTTTCTGATGACATCATCACTTCAGGAGCACTTCTAACTTCAGGAGCAGTTCTTCTTCAGACGCTTTTAAGCTTCCTTTTTGTTCAAATTCTTTACTCTCTTTTGTTCATTTAGAACCTACAAATGATCTCAAAAATTTTGTCTATGGTCCTGTACACTTGAACAAATATTAGCATATCCAATTAACATTTTTAATACTTTGTTATCACTCAAAACTTTTAAGGATAATGTTAAACACATTTTATTTCATCATATTGTAATTGTAAAACAACACTAACTATTAAAATAAAAAAATAAATA
This sequence comes from Medicago lupulina, assembly GCA_958299785.1. Taxonomy (NCBI): domain Eukaryota; kingdom Viridiplantae; phylum Streptophyta; class Magnoliopsida; order Fabales; family Fabaceae; genus Medicago; species Medicago lupulina. The sequence goes on along the minus strand of OY283141.1, from coordinate 49,435,298 downwards.
AAAATAACATTTGACCAAAAAAGATTAATGATAATTACAATGAATTTTTCAATGTTTTGGAAGCTGTTTTCCTTCCAAAAAGGCCTTAAAAAGCACCAGAGACCTCCCTGGTTGAGAAGAAGGAGCTTCATGGCCTGCTCCTCTGATGGTGGCAAAGGTCAGCATGTCCCCGTATACTTGGGTCCATCCAGCAACCTAGATAATCAAATAAGAAATAAGTTAGTTTCACAGTATGGATTATAACAAGTGAAACTTAAAGAATCACTTTCGTAGAAAGAAGATATAGTCATGTAGATATCATAAGGTGTCATTTAGAATGGTTGTTAAGTCATTATTCTCAATAGTATAATACTCATTATACTCTAGTCCAGTTTGAAGGATATGAGACGTAGTGACAAAAAAAAAAATTGTCCCAGTCAATGGTATGACCGAATCTTGGTCACAACTGCAAGGGAAAAATAAAATATTGATTATGGTACAGATATAATAATGTTAAGATGTAATGTATAACAAGTTAGAAGAAAAGAAATTGTATTCCTAGCATAGAAATGGTAGGATTCTCGAGGTTTTGAAAATCATATGCCGTGACTCTAAAAGAAGGAAAATATTGGTGTTATCAGTCAAAACAAACATTGGACAAAATGAGTTAATCTTTTCTCCAATAGAGTAGTAATGAATTAATAGATGTATGTATCAAGTTAGAACAAAAAAAACTTGTCATTACTCTCGTCTCGTACCTTCAAACTGGACTAGAGTTTAAAAAGCAAGAGATTAAACAGAATCACACTTTCTTCTCAATTCCATCCATTTAAAAATAATAATATGAATAATGGAATATATTACTACTGCTACTTCATTTAATTTAGACTGAATCACCGATTTGGTCTCTTAAGTTGAAGAACATTTTGTAATTCCAACCTCTAATGCTAAGCCATCTATGTATCTTACATTTTTTTTTCAGTTTTAATATTTTGATTTTTCAGTTGAAAAATCCATTCAGTTGGAACAAAGGTAACACGACAAGTTTCTTACATTTTTTTTCAGTTTTAATATTTTGATTTTTTTTTTTTGTGCTAAAAAATTATTTTGAACACTTGCTATCATTTTTTTTTTCATTTTTAATATTTTGATTTTTTTTGTGTTAAAAACCCATTCAGATGGAACAAAGGTAACCCATCTCAGTATTGTGTTTTAAGTTTCAATTTGTTTCAGAGTGTTCCTGAGCTTAGCTGTTAATCAATTTTGAACACTTGCTATCATTTTTATTTTCAATTATCAACTAGTATTGAAATTCAGCCATTAAGTACACAATGGTATAACCTTCAAAACAAGGGTCAAAATCACTTCCCTGCAATATTTAAAATTTTACTAGTTTAAATTGCTTACTAGTTAAAATTATATCAGTCTAAGTAGGCAATAGTATTCAATTTATAGAGTCACTCGTTTGTGTGAATAACTCATTGTAGTCATGTTTGAAATTCCTGCATAATTCTTACATGGTGTTATTTTGTTTGTGAAATGTGATTTATGTAAAATTTAGTATGTAAAACCAATTTGATTAAAATTGAGTTTGAAGTAAATTGATTTATGTACATAAATGTTTACTCTAATAGTAAGAAAGTTTAAAACAAGGTTGATTTTCTTTTTGTAGAGAATTACCATTGTATGAGCAAGAATCTATTTTAGAACATGTAGAGTAGGCATAAATTTTTGAGTACAATGTAATTTTTGAAATACACATACATGTACACGCGTGCGTGCGTGTGCGCGCACACACGGGCTTCTAATATGCACACTTAAAATATAGTTGGTGTTTGTTAGCATCATGCACATTTTCACATGAACCAAAAAACCATTTCTCTTTCTTCAAAAACAACTAAATATGATGTCTCTTAAAGTAATTTTACACAATTGTTCTCTCTCTCTCTTTGTCATAAGTAATGATTATTACGAAGAAAGGAGAAAGATGTTCTCTCGCATGATGTGTCTAGCCATTATTAAAATATATTAAGCTACCATAAAAGAAAGAAAAAAATTTGTCTCATTTTTAAATAAAAAAAATGTTATTACCAAAAAAAAAATTAAAAAATAAAAAAAATGTTACGGTTCAATTTTTGTCAATTTTATTTAAGCATAATTTGTATCTCATTGTCTGGACCTTAAGGGCCCGTTTGGTGCGCAGGATATGATAGAGACAAGATATGATAAAGAGCTGGATAAGGATAGGTTATGATAGTGATAGGATAAACATTTATCCTATCATATGTTTGGTGCACACATGATAAGAAAGATGATAGCATTATTTTATCATATCATGCGTTTGATGTGCACATTTGCTATTGACATGATAAAAATTATATTATATTTAAATTTCAAAGTTAACCTTGTGAAACAAATTCATAATTTTTATGAAGAAAAAAAAATAATCTTCATATTTTTATTTGACAATAAATAAATAATAAATAATTAAATAATTTCATATAATTGCAAAAAAAAAAAAACACTTGCACTACTAAAATTCAAAATATTCAAACACAAAAGTACCACTAAAATATGTAAAAAAAATTAAATTAAGAAATATATTGACAAAATGAAAATTGTATAAATATTAAATTGTCATACGAATAAGTAGCAATAAAACAACAAAGCAACAAAACAATTAAACTGTCGTACGGATAAGTCGCAATAAAACAACGAAGCAACAGAACAATGATAAAGCAATAAAATATTGTCAAATATTTTCAACTAACAATAAAAAAATTACTGCGTCAATGACTTCACAAAGGCAAGACGAGCACCAACATTAGCACAACCCCAAAACATATGAAGACGGTGTGGCACTGATAAAATTTTGTCAGCAGCAGCAAAACGCTCTTGTTCTGTTAACACCATTTTCTCCAATTCCGCCATAACATTTCTGGAATCATCAATCACGTCCTTGCCGAAACCTAGACGATTTGCAGCTTCACACAATCTTTCTGAGCTTTTTTCAAGTATACTCCCAAAAGTCTGTCCTAGCTCTGAAATACTCTGAGCAATTATATTTGCTCCTCTGTTTCTTTTTCTGGATTGCATTTCCATTTGACCAATCTTTCTTTTAGATTGATTAATAGAAGGTGACTGTGAGATTTCTTCTTCATTCTCTTCGTCATTAAGTTGTTGTTCTTCTTCTCTATCGATTTCCTCAACATTGTCAGCAGCAGGAGCAGCACCTTTACCAGTAGCACGATCTTTTCCAAAAGCATGACCAAGTTTGTCATAAAGTGGGATTGGAGCATACCTATAATCTTTTGCATTTGGGTGACTCTACACAAGGATAAAAAATATATGTTTATAGGTAATCACAAAGAGCAAACAAAAACATTAAAAAAAAAAATATTAATAAACACCAACCTTTACATACTCCTTCCAAACTTCATCACTATCCACCTTAATTGTTTTTTTATCATCATTCCAACCAAATCCACTTTGGCTTAACATATCATAAATTATTCCATAAAGTGTCCTTAGCCTCTTCATAGCTGATTCAATATGCGGTTTTACCTTAATTCCACATCCAGGAAACTTCTCCTCCAACTTTGTCTCAGCTATTTTTAGGGTATGTGATTTGAATTGTCCATTGTCACATCTTTGAGCTTTGTTCACAGCTTCAATTAGTATATCAAGTAATGCTTCATCCTCCAGTTCAGACCATTGTCTACGATCTCTCTTTCGCTTGTTGGTTTGTTGCATGCTGTTCTCAGATTCCATTCCTATGATATTACCAAATTATCAATCACAAAAACACATTTAGTTTCACCTCAACCTCAAATCACCATGTAAAAGTGGAAAGAAATCAAATCAGAAAAATAGACAATAATCAAACTAAAAAAATGTAGAATCAAACCATAACAATATATCATTTCCAAATAGATCAAAGTATAACCAACCAAGTCTCAAACAAGTAGACATTACGTAATAAAAAGTAGTCTAACTCCATATTGAAATCATAAATAAATAAACTAATAATAAAACAATCAATTCATGTGTCTAAGAAGCCATTCATTCCATGATTCTGTTGCTAAGTTTTCTCTCCAAGTAGACCATGCTTCACTTCCTTCAATCGTATCTATAGGAGCAGCATGTGCAATATCTTCATTATGTAGTTGTGCTTCCAAATTTATGCCTAATTGTTCTTCCATAGGATCAGTAGGCATTTCTCTTCGAATGAAATTGTGTAACAAACAACAAGCATTTATAATGCGAATTTGAATATTAATTGGAGAGGGTATCCTAAGTTGTTGTTGTCTGGTTGTATGCTGATATACACCATTAGATGTTGTTGGGTTATATGCTGATATACACCAATGAGTCCATTCATACTCATATGCATTTGTTGGGGGCTTATTGCCCTGGAATGTTTATCATTCACCCGTTAGGGGCTTATTGCCCTGGAACGCTTTATCGTTCACCTGTTGAGGGCTTATGCCCTGGGATGCTTTAACCATCCAACTGTTGAGGGCTCATGCCCTGGAATGCTTGTCATTCAACGCGCGTAAAATGGTACCACATGCATGTTGCATTTTGTAGTTGATGTCGTTGCATAGTCGAAGTCCTTGCATAGTCGGTGTCGGAGTTGTAGTTGGTGAGATGTCGCCATAAGAGTTGTTGTGAATGAAATGATAAATGAAATGTTATTGTTAATGAATGATGATGCCATATATGTATGGATATTGATATATTTGTTGATGTGTTTTAATTCAAGATTGATGATTCATTATATATATATTATTTTTGATTTGTGAACTTACCCCTTCTGTTGGAATTGCCGCCTTGTGGGCAAGTGCAGGTAATGAAGTCTAGTAGGTTGATGGCTCAAGTGTCTAGGGCTCAGATACGTAACGGGATAGGGGGATCGTTACAATGTTTTCTTTCATTCCTTTATGTATCAACTTTTAAAATATGTTGTTGAAGAATTATTTGTTGAACAGTATTGTTACGTTGAGGCCTTGTGCCAATGAATCATATTGTAGTTGAATGATGATGATTTTATTTGATTAAAGATTTCCGCTGCAGAATTTTATAAAGATGATTTGTTGATATTTGAATAGTTTTATATTCTATTTAAATAAATTATGAAAAGTAGATGTAATGCTCCGTTGTATGTTGAATAACTCTGATTATTATTATTATTATTAATATTATTATTACGTCGTCTGGGAAACAGGGTGTTACAATTGGTATCAGAGCAGGTCGGTCCGTCCGGCCAATTAGTAGAGTCGTGTCGAGCCTAGTAGTGTCGTGTGACAGCTTTAAACTGTCTTTGTTGTTCTAATTTGTTGTTGTCGCGTAGAATATCTAGATGGCTGGAAGGAATGATGCTGCTCTTGCTGCTGCTTTGCAAGCAATGACTCAGGTTGTGGGACAACAACAACAAGGTGCTGGTGGTGGTGAAGGTGTGCGGATGCTGGAAACATTCTTGAGGAATCATCCACCAACCTTCAAGGGACGGTACGACCCCGATGGAGCGCAGACTTGGCTGAAGGAGGTTGAAAGAATCTTCCGTGTGATGCAGTTCAGTGATGCCCAGATGGTGCGGTTTGGCACACATATGTTAGCAGAGGAGGCTGACGACTGGTGGGTAAGCACTCAACCAATTCTTCAGGCTGAAGGTGTTGTGACTACATGGGCTATGTTCAGAAGGGAGTTCTTGAGAAGGTATTTTCCAGAAGATGTCCGTGGTAGGAAAGAAATTGAATTCCTTGAGCTAAAGCAAGGAGACATGTCTATCACAGAATATGCTGCAAAGTTTGTGGAGCTTGCCAAGTTCTATCCACATTATGCCGCGGAGACTGCTGAGTTCTCCAAATGCATCAAGTTCGAGAATGGTCTGCGAGCTGATATCAAGCGGGCCATTGGCTATCAGAAGATAAGAGACTTTTCTGAGTTGGTAAGCAGCTGTAGGATCTATGAAGAGGATACAAAGGCCCATTATAAGGTGATGAGTGACCGAATAGGTAAGGGGTAGCAGAGTCGCCCGAAGCCTTACAGTGCCGCAGCTGATAAGGGCAAACAGAGAATGCATGATGAGAGGAGACCTACACGCAGAGATGCTCCTGCTGAGATTGTTTGTTACAAGTGTGGTGTTAAAGGCCACAAGAGTAATGCCTGCAACCGTGATGAGAAGAAGTGTTTCCGATGCGGAAAGAAGGGCCATACTGTCACTGAATGCAAGCGTGGGGATATTGTTTGCTTCAACTGTAATGAGGAGGGTCACATCGGTTCTCAGTGTATTCAGCCTAAGAAGGCGCAGACCAGTGGAAGAGTTTTTGCTTTGACCGGTACCCAGACCGATAACGAAGATCGACTTATCAGAGGTACTTGTTTCTTTAATGGTTCTCCTTTAATTGCTATTATAGATACTGGTGCTACGCATTGTTTCATTGCTATTGACAGTGCAAAAAGATTGGGTCTGATTATGTCTGATATGAATGGGGAGATGGTTGTTGAAACTCCAGCCAAGGGTTCAGTAACTACTTCCCTTGTCTGTTAAGTTGTCCGTTGTCTGTTTTTGGTAGAGATTTTGAGGTCGATCTTGTTTGTTTGCCATTGGTGGGAATGGATGTAATATTGGGAATGAATTGGTTAGAATACAATCATGTCCTGATTAATTGTTTTAGCAAGACAGTGCGATTTCTTCTGCTGAAGAAGAGAGTGGAGCAGAATTTTTATCCACTAAGGAGATGAAACGGTTAGAACAAGACGGCGTCTTGATGTTTTCCTTGTTGGCGTTCTTGTCAGTAGAAAATCAAGCTGTGATTGATGGTTTGCCTGTTGTGAAAGAATTTCCCGAAGTTTTCCCTGATGAGATTCCAGATGTGCCGCCAGAGAGGGAGGTCGAATTTGCAATTGACCTTGTTCCGGGAACGAAGCCTGTGTCGATGGCTCCTTACCGTATGTCAGCTTCTGAGTTAGCTGAGTTGAAGAAGCAGTTGGAAGACTTACTTGACAAGAAGTTTGTAAGACCGAGTGTTTCGCCTTGGGGAGCGCCGGTGTTGTTGGTTAAGAAGAAGGATGGTAGCATGCGGTTGTGTATTGATTACCGTCAGTTGAACAAAGTGACGATAAAGAACAGGTATCCACTTCCGAGGATTGATGACTTGATGGATCAACTAGTGGGTGCTCGTATATTTAGCAAGATTGACTTGAGGTCAGGTTACCATCAGATTAAGGTGAAAGATGAGGATATGCAGAAGACGGCCTTTAGGACACGATATGGTCATTATGAATATAAGGTGATGCCTTTCGGTGTTACTAATGCGCCTGGTGTGTTTATGGAATACATGAACAGAATTTTTCATGAGTATTTGGATCAGTTTGTTGTTGTATTTATTGACGATATCTTGATTTATTCTAAGACTGAAACAGAGCATGCAGAGCATTTGAAGATTGTATTGCAAGTGCTGAAGGAAAAGAAGTTGTATGCCAAGCTGTCCAAATGCGAGTTCTGGTTGAATGAAGTAAGTTTTCTTGGCCATATTATTTCTGGTAATGGTATTGTTGTAGATCCTTCGAAGGTTGATGCTGTATCACAGTGGGAGACACTGAAGTCAGTTATCGAGGTTAGAAGTTTTCTTGGTTTGGCTGGTTATTACCGTAGGTTCATTGAAGGATTTTCAAAGTTGGCACTTCCTTTGACGCAGTTGACTTGTAAAGGTAAAGTATTCGTGTGGGATACTCAATGTGAGAGTAGTTTCAATGAGTTGAAGCGAAGATTGACGACTGCTCCTATTTTGATTTTGCCGAATCCAGAAGAACCTTTTGTTGTTTATTGTGATGCATCTAAGCTGGGCTTAGGTGGTGTTTTGATGCAAGATGGGAAGGTAGTAGCTTATGCTTCTAGGCAGTTGAGGATCCATGAAAAGAATTATCCTACACATGATCTAGAGTTGGCTGCTGTGGTGTTTGTGTTGAAAATTTGGAGGCATTATTTGTACGGTTCCAGATTTGAAGTGTTTAGTGATCATAAGAGTTTAAAATATTTATTTGATCAGAAGGAATTGAATATGAGGCAGAGGAGGTGGCTTGAGTTGCTTAAGGATTATGATTTTGGCTTGAATTACCATCCTGGTAAAGCCAATGTAGTTGCGGATGCGTTGAGCAGAAAGACATTGCATATGTCTGCTATGATGGTGAAAGAATTCGAGTTGCTTGAACAGTTTAGGGGCTTGAGTCTTGTTTGTGAAAGGTCGCCTCAGAGTGTGCGGTTGGGCATGTTGAAGATTAATAGCGATTTCTTGAATAGTATTAAGGAGGCACATAGGGTTGATGTTAAGTTTGTGGACTTGATGACTGCTAGTGATCAGAATGCAAATGGTGACTTTAAGGTTGATGACCAAGGTGTATTGAGGTTTAGAGGAAGAATTTGTATTCCTGATGACGAGGGTTTGAAGAAGCTGATTTTAGAAGAAAGTCACAAGAGTAGCTTGAGTATTCATCCGGGAGCTACTAAAATGTATCATGACCTAAAGAAATTATTTTGGTGGTTCGGATTGAAGCGAGATGTTGCTCAGTTTGTGTATGCATGTTTGACTTGCCAGAAGTCTAAGGTCGAACATCAGAAGCCTGCAGGGTTGTTGACTCCTTTAGATGTGCCTGAGTGGAAGTGGGATAGCATTTCCATGGATTTTGTAACAAGTTTGCCGAATACTCCAAGAGGGCATGACGCCATTTGGGTTGTTGTTGATAGGTTGACTAAGTCAGCGCACTTTATTCCGATTAATATCAGTTATCCGGTAGCTCAGTTGGCGGAGATTTACATTCGTGACATTGTGAAGTTGCATGGTGTTCCGTCAAGTATTGTGTCGGATAGAGATCCGAGGTTCACTTCGAGGTTTTGGAAGAGTTTGCAAGATGCTTTGGGTTCGAAATTGAGGTTGAGTTCGGCTTATCATCCGCAGACAGATGGTCAGTCGGAGAGGACTATCCAATCCTTGGAGGATTTGTTGAGAGTGTGTGTACTCGAGCAAGGTGGAGCTTGGGACAGCCACTTACCGTTGATAGAGTTCACATATAACAATAGTTACCACTCGAGTATTGGTATGGCACCGTTCGAAGCTTTGTATGGTCGGAGGTGCAGAACTCCTTTGTGTTGGTTTGAGTCGGGTGAAAGTGTGGTTTTGGGACCAGAGTTGGTTCAGCAGACTACGGAGAAGGTCAGGATGATCAGAGAGCATATGAAAGCATCGCAAGATCGTTAGAAGAGTTACAATGACAAGCGAAGAAAGGCCCTTGAGTTTCAGGAGGGTGATCATGTGTTTTTGAGGGTTACTCCTATGACGGGTGTAGGACGTGCATTGAAGTCTAAGAAGTTGACTCCAAAGTTCATTGGTCCTTATCAGATTTCAGAGAGAGTTGGTACCGTGGCGTATCGGATTAGGTTGCCACCGCATCTTTCAAACTTGCATGACGTGTTTCATGTGTCGCAGCTGAGGAAGTATGTAGCAGACCCTTCGCATGTTATTCCTAGAGATGATGTGCAAGTTAGGGATAACCTTACCGTTGAGACTTTACCTTTGAGGATTGAGGATCGCCAGGTGAAGCAGTTGAGGGGCAAGGAAATACCTTTGGTGAAGGTTGTTTGGAGCGGTGTAACTGGTGAAAGTTTGACTTGGGAGTTGGAAAGTAAGATGCAAGAATCCTATCCTGAGTTGTTTGTTTGAGGTAAGATTTCGAGGACAAAATTCTTTAAGTTGGGGAGAGTTGTAACGCTCTAAATTCTTTTTACTATTTTTAGTTGTTTTGGAATATTTATTTGAATTTTTAAATGATGATATGAATTTGTGGTGTTGTTATTTGATTTATACGATTTTATGTAAAAGAATGTAATTGGTGTAATATGTGGTGTGTTTATATGTTATATAATTATTTGTATGATTTTTATTATTTAAGTAAAATAGGAGAAATAATGATTATTTAGAATGTTGGGGGTTTAGTGAGAATTAATAGGTTTTAAGTGAGTTAAATGAAAATAAGGAGAGGTTATACTTTGTGGGAAAAAGGAAATAGAGAGTCAGACAAACTATTGTACGTATCAGTAAGAAAACTTGAGCTTTTGGGAGAAAAAGAGAGAAGAACCAAGAACCAAGGGGAATTGCTAGAAGGGAGTGAGAGAATGAATTTCTGTAGCTTAATTGTTCATCTAATCAGGTAAGGGTGGGTTTACATTTCAGTTGTAATATATATATATATATATATATATATATATATATATATGCATGATTTCATGAAAATTGGATTGAAAATAGTAGTTGGAACTAGGTTTAAGAAACATGATAATTTGATCAAATGTGTTGAATTGTGTTGCTGATGATGTTGTTATGAATTGTTTCTGATGTTTTGTTGTGTATTGAACCCATAACCAATGTAGCAAATCATTTTGGGTGTTTGGGTGATCAAAAAGGGGTTTTTGGATGAGAAAGAGGTTGTGAAATCGTAGGTTTCTAGTCTGTCCAGGTGAAGCGTCGCTTAAGCGAAGAGACCCGTCGCTTAAGCGAGCTACCATAGTAGTTGCCCAGAATTCTGAAAAGTTAGTTCGCTTAAGCGAGCGCCAAGCGAACAAGAACCTAACTTTCATCATTTGGGTCGCTCAAGCGAATTTTCCCGTCGCTCAAGCAAAATCTGCCCAGAACCTGTAGTATGTGAGCGTCGCTCAAGCGAACGCCAAGCGAGCCTCAAGCAAAGAACATCCTAACTTACGTGAATTTATTCGCTCAAGCGAGAAGTTGCTCGCTTAAGCGAGATGGGTCCTGTGCGACCATTTTGTGTAATTTTTCTAAGTGCTCCTAACTCAAACCTAAGCTTCCTAACATGTTTGTTGGATTTATTTAGAATTGTTTGGATGGCAAAATTTTTATATGAAGATGAATAGGATGAAATTATGTAAGTTCTATGAAACTAATTATTCATGCTAAGTGTGATTTTGCCTTTGATGTTGCTGAGTGGTATTGTCCAGTTGGGGAGGGTATCCTAAGTTGTTGTTGTCTGGTTGTATGCTGATATACACCATTAGATGTTGTTGGGTTGTATACTGATATACACCATTGAGTCCATTCATACTCATATGCATTTGTTGGGGGCTTATTGCCCTGGAATGTTTATCATTCACCCGTTGGAGGCTTATTACTCTGGAACGCTTTATCGTTCACCTGTTGAGGGCTTATGCCCTGGGATGCTTTAACCATCCAACTGTTGAGGGCTCATGCCCTGGAATGTTTGTCATTCAACGCGCGTAAAATGGTACCACATGCATGTTGCATTTTGTAGTTGATGTCGTTGCATAGTCGAAGTCGTTGCATAGTCGGTGTCGGAGTTGTAGTTGGTGAGATGTCGCCATAAGAGTTGTTGTGAATGAAATGATAAATGAAATGTTATTGTTGATGAATGATGATGCCATATATGTATGGATATTGATATATTTGTTGATGTGTTTTAATTCAAGATTGATGATTCATTATATATATATATATATATATATATATATATATATTATTTTTGATTTGTGAACTTACCCCTTCTGTTGGAATTGCCGCCTTGTGGGCAAGTGCAGGTAATGAAGTCTAGTAGGTTGATGGCTCAAGTGTCTAGGGCTCTGATACGTAACGGAATGGGGGGATCGTTACAATGTTTTCTTTCATTCCTTTATGTATCAACTTTTAGAATATGTTGTTGAAGAATTATTTGTTGAACAGTATTGTTACGTTGAGGCCTTGTGCCAATGAATCATATTGTAGTTGAATGATGATGATTTTATTTGATTAAAGATTTCCGCTGCAGAATTTTATAAAGATGATTTGTTGATATTTGAATAGTTTTATATTCTATTTAAATAAATTATGAAAAGTAGATGTAATGCTCCGTTGTATGTTGAATAACTCTGATTATTATTATTATTAATATTATTATTACGTCGTCTGGGAAACGGGGTGTTACACCGTTGGGTACCGAGAGTAGTCCTATTAACTTGGTCCTATCTCTTATGTTGTACCTATTATCATTCTATATTTTCCTTAAATCAACAAAATATCATCTCAAGATATATACGACACTAAAGTGTAAATATTTTTTTGAGAAAATATATTTGGCGATAAATATATTTTCTTCAAATCAAACAATATATTTTCTTCAAATCGAATAGTATATTTTCTCAAAATATATACGACAATAAATTTATTTTCTTCAAATCTAAAAGTGTAAATATATTTTCTCAAAATGTAGTGGACCATTAAGTAACAAAAATTATGAGGATTAGAGAGATAGAACCTGATTATGTGAATTTATGCTTCACTTTTCAAGATGGCAAACTTGGAATACAAGTGATCCTGCTATGATCTCTAGTGATTTGTTGTCCATGATGATTGGCCTTAGGGTTCTTTCGAGATCGCCGGCAGATTTTTAGGTCTTCTATTTCTTGGTCTCCATCTTGCTGTCAATTCATGGATATTTTCAGCTACTGCCAAAAGCAATTCCGTGAATGGTGAACGCCTGGAGGATGTCGCCCTAGTTGTGCTGTGCTTTATTTGTTTTGACAGCTAATCTGAGTTCTTGTACTTTCAAACTGGATATACCTTCTGAAGTGTATCTTAAATTGTGCAAGGTGATCCAAGAGTTGTGGAACCGACTTCCAAATATATCATTATTAAAAAGCAACAAATATATCACAAATCTATTTTAACCTTTATTTGCCTACTTCTCAATACAAACTTTCATGTAAAAAATCTCAGTGGATCAATTTTAGTTTCAAATAGAAATCAAACTATAAGATACCATAAAAATCCAGCCAATTGATAGTCCTTGTTTCTAAATTGGTTCTAGAACTTATGGACGATTTTATCAATGAAATAACCTGTTGCCAGGCCAGCAGATAAGAACAAAGTAAGCAAAAAACAAGTAAGAGTTGTTTAGAAATTCTAAACGGATGACAGAAGTCCACTGTCAGTATATATGATACTTCCGATGAAGAAAATCACATGCCAAACACGTAAATAATATATTAATCAAGCTAAACTTAATTCTTAAACTTGATAGCATATTCTGGTATAAGTGACCCGTGCCTTAACAAAACTGAATCTTTATGGCTGGATAAAACACAAAAAATAGTTTGTACCAAACGGAAGATAAAATAATCGTAACAAAGTTTCACTGTTGCGCTTATAGGATTATTATAAAATATTTTGAAACCGATAAATAAAACAAAAATCGATGGAGATTGGAGATGGAAACATGAACGATGGGTTAATTGCATGAAATCTGTTACGTGTGTAGCTTGCTTTCCTTCCCGGAACAATGATTATTTTCGCGGTCACTTAGCCTGGTATAGCTTTGAGAATGGTTTCTTTTTGCCAAGCCTGAAACGAGACAAGGTGCAAGCTATGGCAGCGACGAAACAATAACTCATCGGAGAGATGGCGAGGTTGGGTTCCTAAATCCTGATAGGGTACGCAACTTGAAAACGTGGTTGGAGGCTAGTTTTACCTTTTCCCACAGACGGCGCCAACTGTACTTGCAGAAAAGTACGAGTAGTGGATAATAGGGTTTGTATCGCTTTCTAGGGTTTAGACTGTTGATTGAATGCCTTGAGAATGCTCTCAAGGGAGGTATTTATAGCCTTCTATGGGCTTGAGTTTCGGTTAGTATTTAAGTATTTTAGGCGGTTTCTAGATAGTTCTAGAAGCTAAGGAAGGAGGCGCCCTAGAGGGGGCGCACCTAGGCCTTGGGGCCCTTCCGGAGGGCGCCCAAGTCTTTCTAGAGGGCGTTTGAGCCCTTCTAAAGGGCTCTTAAGCCTTTAGGAATATTATGACGGTCCAATATGTAACACTTCAAGTGCATTAAAAGTTTTGGTCAATGATAATGTCTATTGAATGGTGAATTTTTACTCATTAATCGTTTACTTGAAAAAAAATATTACCTTTTAAAGTTGTGGTTAACAATAATGCAATAATTGTGCCTTAATTTTTTTTGAAGGAATTGTGCTTTAACTTAAAATACAAAAGTTAAATGGGTATATTTTAACTGTTAAATGGATAGCACGACCATGAGAAAAAATGGGCATTTAACGTGTTGTACTTCCAATCTTTTGATTCATTAAAACCATTTCTAAAGATTGAAAGTTTGTCTCCATTCATGTTCAACACAAAGTCATAGGGTGTGAAGGACTTGAACCATGATGTTTCATGTCTCTTAAGAAGAAGATCTATAATTGTATTTGGGTGCTCATTAATTTAGTTGAATAACAAATTACAAAGAAGCAAATAACAAATTTCTATAATATTCAATAAGATCTTATCAATATTAGAATATTAAGAAAAAAAATCATAATAAACATGACAGTTATTATAACATTTTTTCGTAGATGCACATCAAAGTTTAAGTACAACATAATCATTAATCTATAAAAACACTACTATTTAGAACGTAAAATATCATTTACAAAACAAATTGAATCTCTAAAACTAATTAGATTAATAATTGTACAAAAAAAAATCATCGCTTAAAAACTAATAAAATACACTCATTCTAATCAAAGTGTTTAATCTAATTGACACCATTTGCTTATTCTTTTATCATATTCGACGTTTGAGATCCACTTCTGCAATAACTAAATAGAAGGTGAATAAAGATCAAGATGAATTGACAAAGAAAAATAGAGAGAAGTTTGTTTGATTGTTGTACCTATGAAAAAATATTAGAAATTGAACCGGTCTTAAGAATTAGATCTAAGAAAAAAAAACATAAGAATAAGAAGTAAAAATGAATAAAATAAAAGAATGATCTCGAGAAAATTTTCAAAATTTTAGTATGAATCTCGAAATTGAGTGAAAACGTTGAAACCAAAAAGCATAATTTATATTAGCGATGTGAAAATTGTGAGTTGTAACTCAAAATAGTGTGAAAAGTGTGACCTCAAACACAATATTTATAGCCAACATGTATTAAGCAATCACGAAATTTTTTCCCTTAATTTATGGATGTAATAATTGAATATAAAATGGTACATTAATTATCAACAATTTGTATGATTAAAATTAGAAGAGAAAAAAAATAAAAAAAATACTCATGATTTTTTTAAAAATTAAAAGAGAGAAGAAGAAAAAAAAAATTATAGGAGAGACCAAGAAACTATTTCTTTGTGTGAACATTTGATTTATCAAAACCATAGACATGAAGGAAATACAACTCTTGGAGCACTGACAACAATGAATAAAAAATAATAAAAAGCCAAACAATCTTTGTGTGAACATTTGATTCATCAAAATCACAACATAAACGAAATATAACTCTTGGAGCATTGACATTAATGACAAAAAAAAATGAATAACAAAGAATAAAAAATTAAATGTCTAATTTATAGATTTGTTTCACATGGTAATTTGGTAAAGTAACCATTATTTTTTAAAATTCTTAAAAAATCATTATTTATTTATTTTTTGACAAAAAAAAAAATCATTATTCTATTAAGGGTATTTCGGTTACGAAATTATTTGGTTATGAAGCAATTAAAATAGCCATAAATTGTTTTGATAACCATTAAAAGCATATCATAAAAAAGTCTTCTCCTCTAAGTTTTATTTTTTTATTTTTTGAGGAAATATCTTAGGCTAAGTTATTGGTAGTGTAATTTTGACACGTATACGTAACAGAATCATTAAAAAGTATCATTAAAAATAGAGTTTTTTTTATTGTTTATAATATATGTAATGATTTAAGTATTTTTTTTTTTTTTTATGATTCAAGCATAAACAATAAAAATTTTGGTCAATGATAATGCCTATAGAATAGTGAATATTTTTTCACTAAATGTTTCCTTAAAAAATAATTCTCATTAATCGTTTATAAATGATTCTCTCAAACAAAAAAAATTATAATATAAATGATATAATATGGTTACAAATATTAATATGGAAGAGAATTGAAAGCAAAATGCATGAGGATGTTTTGTTTATTGAGAGTCCCACATGTCCTAAGAATAAGATGAGAAATGAGAGTGCCATATGTCATAAGAATAAGATGAGAAAAACACTTCCATATATAGACTTGAAAATAACTCTCAAATTTATATAATATAGATATAGATATAGATATAGATATAGATAAAGATAAAGATAAAGATAAAAATAAAAATATAAAGATAAAGATAAAGATAAAAATGCATATTCACCATTAATCAAGTTTTATAGAATATATTTTCTTTGGTCAAAAAAAAGAAAGAATATATTTTCTTTGATAACAAATGTTTTCTTTGCAAATATAGATCAATAATTAATTAGGAGTTTATTTGATTAATTTTATTTCTTAATTTGGATATATACGTTCAAATTTTGTTTTGTAAAACAAATAACCACGCTTCAAGTTTTCTTAATGTAAGTAAAGAACTTAAAACTTAATAGGCTAAAAATAGTGCTAGAACCTTTTTGACCAAATACGATTAAGGTAGTTTCTTTTCTTACTTTTTTTAGGTAAATATTTTTTGAAGCAATATAAAAAAATAAAAAATATGATGCAATTAAACATAAATGATGCAATATGATTGACTCAACAGCATAATAATGACATATGTTAAAATATCATTGAATTAAAAAAATCTCATTTACGTGTTGATTGTTATTTATTTTTTTTACGAAAAATCGCGTGTTGATGTAATTGCACTTTTCAATTACCATTTTTTTTTTGTCAAAAAAAATTACCGTTTTTTTTTGAAGGAATTACCAATTTTTTTAATGTAATTAAAGAACTTAATTGGACAATAATAGTGTGTCTTACAACCTCTTGATCAAATACTATTATACTAAATCCCTTTTTTACTTTTTTAGTAAAATAATATTTGAAGCAATATAAAAATAAAAAATGAAATATGATTGGCTCAAAAACAAAATAAAAATTATGATTTACGTGTTAAAGTCATTGTCTTAAATAATTTCCTTTCTTAATTATAATTTTTTTACCCTTTCAGAATAAAAGTTTAGCCTCCTTCGAAAAAAAAGAATAAAAGTTTAGTCAAATCGTAAAAATAAACAAGATTTGATAATGATTAAAAAAATATTTGTAACGGTTTTATGACAGTTAATTTGTTATAAATGGGAATTGAATGATATTCTTCTGACATATCTTGTTTAGTTCTTTTAAATAGCCTACTACAAGGTGTTTCATAGTGAACCCTTCGCACAAAAATAATCTCAACATTTCAAAGTAGAATGGCATCTCGCAACATTCCTCTCGTTTTTTTTTTCTTTTTGATTGTTTGCATTGCTTCGGTCATGGTTAAAGGTATTAAACTATATCAATAACTATAGATTTTATGTTTTCAACAAGAACACTTATAATGCAGGATATGGTAATGATGGTTGATATGCATAAGATATTAATTTCAGTTTTAGGAGGCATATTTTTATGAAAAACGATCCAATATTTTTCTACCCAATTTTATATAAAATATTTATCCATGATATTAAATTGCATTTCTGATTGATTTTTATTGATTGTTACAGGAGACATTCCTTTGCCAAAAGGCAAACTTTGCTTTGATTCAACATTATGTCCAACTGCGCCAGAATTATGCAACCATTTCTGTGTCGCTTCAGCGGGCCACCCAAAAGGCGGCTTTTGTTTCAATAATCTTGGAATATGTTGTTGCAATTTGACGGTTTAGAGATTTTAGTTGGATAATATGTTTTCACAATATGATTATGGGAATATATCTACAAATAAATAGAATAAACAATGTCAAAATTTCAATTGAAAATAGTACTGATGTGATTTCTTATTATTAATGAAATATTAATTATATTTTGTTACAGTAATTTGGAATTATGTAACAACAATAATAATAATAAAAAATTATAATGGTAAAAAAAACAACATAAAAATGTTGACCGCTTATAATTAGTCTTCTATTAGTTAAATGCAATCAAATTATTTCCATTTGTTTATTTGCGTATGTTCAATGTGGTAGAATAAAATAAAATTAATGTTAATAAATTATTCAAAAGCATTGCAAGATATTGAACAACATAGGAGAAAGGGATAAAGAGATAACAAAGGAGTATGTTGTATTGCTTCTCTAGTGTGTCCTTTACATGGTAATGTAGGTCCTATTTATATGATACAAAAGTTGTAACTTGCAATTATATGAAGAGTCATGAGACTAAATATCAATAAGTATAAATAAAGTCTTTTAGTCATAGTAGTTAAGGAATATAGAAGGTCTAGGGACAATGGATATCCACATCATATTTTTCAGTTTATTCATAACACTTCTCCTTGGATGTCCATGAAGGATATGCCTGATTAAAACCTTACTAGAGAAAAACACAATGGAAAAAAACTCTAGTGAAGGAAAAAGAGTACACCAACCTTTTGTGTCTTAATCTGCCTCATTAAAAACATTACCAGGAAAACTCAGTGGGATAAAACGATGGTTAAGGGAAAAAGAGTGCAAAACATATTTTTGTCTCCCCCTCATAAAGACAAGGAAGAAATTTCAATAATCTTTTATACTGCTTACTCAAAATCTTTACTTGGCGGTGACTCTGTAGAAAGATATGATCTATCTCCATATTCTTCACCAAATTAGCGGCTCATGAAATATCTTTATATTGAGTTGCTGAAAGAATCTCCTTTTAAAATTAGAAAATCGCAAGTTTCTTGTATGTATAAAATCATAATCATTAATAAAGAGCATTCTCCACTTCCTTGATGTGGTGTTAGCATTTTCAAACGATTGAATGAAATTGTTCTTTCTCTAAGGTACAAATTGTATGTTTGACTTTGCTGTAATATCTGTATTGACAAAACAAAAATACCACGATATATATAATAAGCAAAATACATTAGTGGCCTCACTTGACCAATGCAAGTTGTTCATAACTTTCTTGAGGGCATGATCTTTACTCACATCAAGTGACATCACAATCATTTTAATACATAATCAATTAGATTTGTCCATATCAACATTTATATAATAACAAATTTTAGAATATCTTCAGGATTTCTAATAATATTTTATATTATTGTCATAAAATCGATTATAACGAATTCATTTTCAAATCCTTAGAATGGACAAATGATGTCATCTTTTCAATAACTTTGACAATATGTCTTACACAAATGAAATCTTTCAGGGAGTTTAATATAATCATCACTATCTAGTGAACCATACAAATATATTGTATGCACATCTTTCATATAATTTGAGTCTTTCATGTGCTATTGAACTTAATCAAGTATGAAAACGTTCTTGAATTCACTTCAGGTAATATGTGTCTAAAGAATATATGTCTCTTAAAAATAAATGGTAGACAGTTACCAATTCACTTCAGGTGAACATATCAAACTCTATATATAAGTATTTTACCATTCTAATTCTCTTTTCGCGCAAAAATTCATACATATCTAATTAACTTCACATCTTCAAGTGTGCGGACTACAAGTCCAAAAAATTCAGCTTTACAAAGCGAGTTTGATTTAAATGGAATTGTCTCTTTCCATCTACAAATATTTTCTTTTTCTATAATATTTAATAGACTTTAACCCATGATCCTCATTATTATTTATCACATATACGCTATATTATATCCAAAAACACGTCGACGTTGACTTCATTTCGGTTCCATCTCATTCCATTGAGATATTTCATTCATGACATAATTTATTGATATTTCATAAGTTTCAGGTACCTGATTAGTTCTTCTAGAACTGAAAAATCAATTATGTTAGAAAACTCTTTTAGAGTTTCTATATCCTTGTTTGGGTTATCTTTCCTGCTTTAAGCTCCTTTTCTTATTCAAGGATTTTTATATTTGGAACCGACTGATCTCTCATTCTTCAGGCACGATTGAGACTTATTTGCAATATTAGATTATCCAACATGGAAATCTATTTCGTTTGGATCATTAACAACTGATATTTGATTTATTTACCTTTGCAAATGAGTTATATCTTGAGGATTAAGACGAGACAATAATATTTCCTTTCAAATAATTTATTTGAACTTCAGGTTCACATTTTCAGCTGCTTATTATCTCCCCCTAATATTGGGAAAACTAGTTGTAACACCCCGTTTTCCCAACATAAAAATTTCTTAAAACAATTATCAGAGTAACATAGAAAACAACGGGATATCACATATAACATAATCTGAAACAGTTAAATAAATATTTTAACCAATATCTTAAACATAGCAGCGGAAATTGTTTCATAAATCGTAAACGTTGGCACGCAGGCCCCATTAAATATCTCAAAAAGTTAGTTACTTATTGCAAATAGCATAAATGTTCACGTAAAAGAATGAAGCATGCATAACAGATAACCCCATCCCGTTACGTATCAGAGCGACCTAGACGACACAGTGAGGCAAGGCCACTCACGAAGCAACTGCACACTAAGCACGATCACCTGCACTTGCCCACAAGGCGGCAATTCCAGCAGAAGGGGTGAGATTTCATAATAAAATAATATTAATCAATATAATTCGAATTCATAAATAGTTTCGTATCATTCTTAATCAACTTTGCATAATTGATAAACAGTTATCACGTAATCACATATTCAATCATCATCAATAGCATAACATCATAGACATGACAATGCGACAATGCTCTTAGACTCCTTATATGCATGTGGTACCAAACTTCATCATAAGTATTAATATACTTTAAAACGTGTGGAGGACAAAGATCCTATTAGTCGTGCGGAGGACAAAACTCCTATCATGGTGAAAGCTCAATGAATGCTAATGCATGGACTCTAATCAACAAAACACCTTAATCACCTTATCAACATGCATCCAAGAATTTGGAGCTAAACAACATCTTATTCATCATATATATATAGACATCATGCAACTCAGTTTAATAACAACAGCAACATAATCACATCTCAAACCAGAATGATATCAATATACCAATTACAAACAATGGGGTCATAAACTTTATTCATGTCCTACATAAGGTATAATACTTAAAATCATACTCAATTAACATTGGCATATCTCAAACAGTTGTACAGATTATTCTTAACATTACCATTAAGTCTCATTATCACCTAGGGGTCCACTCTTGATCAAACGTGCGACAAAGATCGCACAAACACTAAATACATTCCAATCTGGTAGTGCTCGCGAGGCGAGTGTATCTGCTCGCCATGGCGAGTAGAGCCAGCTTCCAACTACAGTCGTTCTAGGCTCAATCTTGTCCTACAATCATCCCTACTCATCACTAGGTATGTTCAGGTACTCATAGGCGCTCATGGATCAACTAAGGTCGAAAGTTGCAAAACCTAACATGCCCTCTGACCTAACTCGCTAGGGCGAGTAAGCTAGCTCGCTGTGGCGAGCTGCCAGAAGCAACTCGCGAGGCGAGGGGAAATGCTCGCTGTGGCGAGCGATGAAGTTCATCACTCGCGAGGCGAGGATCATTGCTCGCTATGGCGAGCGATGAATGTCGCCGCGGGCAGACTTGCCGTTTCTTCGAAAATTCAACCATTCTCACGGTTCTAAGCCTCTCATTGATTCCATAATTCATCCTAAACATATTCTAAGGTCTAGGAACACTTTCTACACGAATTACACCCATTCCTACCGTTAAATCATCAATTTTAAAGGATTTGACCTAGTTTTCACTTCTTCCAATTCAATCTTAATCCTTGCTAACTAATCATCAGAATTACATCAATCAATATTACTGAGTTATTAGTCTCACCCTTACCTGGTTTGGAGAAAATCGCAGCACCCTCTCTCTAGGTCTTCTCCCTTCTAAGCATTTTCTCCCTTTTTCCAAAAGTCTGATACGCGTACTGACTTCCTAAACCTAATTTTCCTTATTTATACTCCCAACAAATCTTATCTTATTTACTCTTTCTCCCCCAAAACTCTCTAAAATCTCAAAACAAACCTTAACTAAATATTTTATATTATTTTCAAATCTTATTTTATTTAACAATAAAATAAGTCCCTTAATCTTATCAAAAACCTCAAAACTCATAGCTTATCAGAAAATCAACTAAATCATCCAAAATCATCAAAACATACCAAAATCACACATATATTATATAAATATAATATAATCGCCTAAACTCGATTAAATAATTAATTAAACGAAAGTGGGCGTTACACTAGTCCATCAATTGATAATCAGCCTACTGGGCTGTAAGTAAGTTGGCTCAGCACAATTAATGATAGATGGAGATTCATATCAAATATATTTTCCCAATATTCTTTCAAGATTTATCTTAGTGCATTATATTGGAGCAATTGTGATATACACAGCACATCCAAAATTCACTTGGATGAGAAATATTAGGTTGTTAACCTAAAACCAATGATAGATTAAGGGGAGGACTTATATATAGTAATGTGTTGGCTTGATGCAAATCAATATCTCAACATACAAGATTATTGATTCCCAAAATAGAGTATATAAGACATGGTCTCATAAGAAAACTAGAGTTTATATGGTATAGTCTGATAAGTATCAATTATACAATTAACTTTAGACGTCTAAAGAATGGATCTTCAAGTCCATTTTTATGAGCATATGCTATTTTTCAATATCAATTGACAAATGATACTTATCAAATGTAAGTTCATAAAATAAACTCTTAGTCAAATTTGTTGACATAATAATCTCACAAACTTCCGGTTGTGCATATACATTTAAATTGTCAACTTTTCTCTGGGAACTAGCAACACACAATAGTTACTAGATTGAAGAATCTTCTGACTCTTCAATATATATCCATTTTTTTCAACTAGTTTATGCATCATAATAGATCCGGGATAACTCAACCGGTCTTGCCAACGATTTGTAAACTTCTGGTTTACAATTATATGTGCTTCCATTGCACTAATAATATAATATGTAAACTTCAAGTTTACAATAATATGTGCATCAACTTCACTAATATATGTGTACACAATATAGATGAAAAGACATGTAACTTTTTCACTACACTTATTTATCAAAAAATTGTCTCCTAATATAGAGATATTAAACATATCCTTCATTTATTATTTTAATATGACATTCATTTAGGAGGATGTCCATGAAACATAATAAATTATTATGATAGTTATAAATTATTATGATAGTTAGATTAGTATAATACATTTTTAACGTGTAACTCTATTCTATCATGTAACAATATATTTGCTCGTTTGGAGCTTTCAGTACTTCTTATAGTGTCAAATGTAATACTAAAACTAGTTTCATAAAAAACAACAATATATTTGCTCTTCTATAGCCTTCAATAATTATAACCTCATTTTTAGTCTTTTACAAAGGACATCTTTCATTTACAAACAAAACCCAATAAAATATATATAAAATTAATGTGGTTCCCAGTGAAGTAAAGTTTTAAGAGCAATACTTGCTTAAGACCTCAAAAATCATAGACATATATTTTTAGAAGAAGGAATAACAAGGTTCCCGATTCAAAATATTATTCCAAAACTTAATCTTTTCAAAAGAAGTAATAAAACCACATTCACAACCACAATGATTGCAATTTCATTAGAAAAGCAATTATATAGAGTATTCTACCCAAAAAACAAAAAAATATGTGGAGCACAATTTATAAGTGTTGAATGTGCAAAGAGATGGCATAGATGATCATACCTCTAATTTATATGCTTTATGAGAACTCATTAGTAGCAAAAATTATAATCATCATAAGTCATAATAAGCTTTTATCATCTTCGTATTTATCATATAAATGATAATCTCCATATATCAATTCTTAATATTACTTCTCGATTTTGCTACTTCGGGAGCATATTCAAATTTTATTGTTTTCAACTTAGGCTTAATTGCACTTTCCCCCTATCTTTTCCTAATTGTGCGATTTTGCACCCCTTTTTTTTTTGCCCCCTTTCTGATTTTGCACCCCATCTTTCTGTTTATGACGGCTGCTTCAACACTTGTGATCACAATCTGTGAAAATATAAAGGCTAAATTATCTTTTTGGTCCCTTAACTATTTAATTAGTATTGGTTTGGTCCCTTAACTTAAATTTGATTTATTTTGGTCCTTTAACTTCTCTCCATTATATATTTTGGTCCTTTCCGTTAGTTTTAATTCAAAAACGTTAGGTTTTCTTCGTTTTCTTCTGGCATTTTTCTAGGATTCTTGTTGTTGAATATTGATGGAGATGATATGAAGATGAAAAAGAGGAGAAGAAGATGAAGAAAACCTAATGTTTTTGAATTAATACTAACGAAAATGACCAAAATGTGTAATAGAGAGAAGTTAAGGGACCAAAATAAATCAAATTTTAGTTAGGGGACCAAACCGATACTACCTAAATAGTTAAAGGACCAAAAATGAAATTTAGCCTAAAAAAATGTGACTATGAAAATCCATAAGAAATAGGAAATTCAAGAATCTCCAAATTGGATCAACATAGACACGTGGATTAATGTGGCCACTAGAATGTCAATAATGAATGAACATTTATGATTATCTCAATTTATAAGTACTTCAAGAACACAATATCATACTCGATAGGAGTATTGATATTATACATTGTACTTATTATCTATGATCTCATAAAATGTGGAATGTTGGTAAAAGAGAAGCACGATATATATTTGTATGCTAAGAGGTTATTGTGCATATTCCAACAAAATTGACTTAAACATCCAATTATGATGCTTATTGAGATTATAAGAATTTTACTATATATCTCAATATAATAGAATGAGACTAAAGTTTAAAGTCTCTTAAGCTATGCCATATTTTATAGTATGCACCAGAGTATATGGCAATGACGAGACTTTTAAATTGTATGTATATAACTTTATGTACACATTTATCTTGATCTCACATATATTTATAAACAAGAGTGAGATTTCTCATTTGAGCTCATAGTATATAGTGTTGTGTACACACTCCCACTGATCCCACATATATATATATATATAAACAAGAGTAGTTGGGATTCTTATTATTGATCACTGATATATAAAAATATTTTAATAATGTAATTTTCAACAGTGAGATACTTGATTACTAGTGCAAGTTTATCAACATAAGTCGTTATATAATTTCAACTAACAGAGTTTCATGAACTCAACCACATATTTTGCACATTAGTATAGCAGAATTATTAACACAAGTGGTAACTCAAGGATAATATGAAAACCCCATAAATACATATTTTATCAATGACAGTTATTATCAAGAATTGAGTTTCCTAATTAACCACATATTCTGCATTTAGAATTAAGGAGAATGTAAATTTTCATTTAAGAATTTTATAACACAAGATCTCCTTTTCATAATTAAAATTTCAAAGAATTTTATAAATATAGTAACCTTAATATGACAGAGTACGATGATTATGTAAAAAGTTTATCATCATATGAGTGAGATAAGTCTCTAGTATTATAAAATAGAATATGAGACTATATTCACAATTTTAGTAAGTCACTCAAAACTCAAATGCTACAATTATAATTATACACATTTGAGAAAAGATTAGGTTACACACAGAGGAAGGAAATACATGAGACTTCTATTTTATTATTATTGAGGATATAAGAGAAAACAGTCATAAGCTTCCATAAATATTAAAGAACAGCAATAATATAAAATATGTCACAATATAGTAAAATGGTAAAATTAAATATCTCAGATATACCATTTATAATTATTTAGAATAATGGTATAAATAACTTTTTTTTTCTCAATAGAGTTGTTAAGAACTTTGAGATTTCGACATATTGCTATTACAAAATAAGTTTACAACAATATAAAAGGATATGGAAGTGTATAATAATTTATGAGAAAAGAGTATCCTCAATATAAGTCTTTACAATAATTTTATATCTAGAGTTATAAAACAAATAAATATATTTGTTTATGAGGTATAGTTAATTGACATGTAGAATTTTTCCTCGCTTGTTAAAGAATGACATTTTCTCCACTTGGTGGAGAATGATAGTTAAACTAATAAGGTAATTTTCTTACCCATAAAAGGATGATTATGTTAAGTAATGTCATACCGATAGGGTATGTCCATCAGTAACACAATACATAGCAAGGATTCTTCCACTTGATAGAGAATAGATAATGATGGTTGAATTAAAAGTTTGAAAGATATTTTGAATAAAATATTCAACTATTTCTCTATCACAAAACGATCACATTAAGTAACGTCACACCGATATGGTATGTCCTTCACTCACATAACAAAGGGATAGCAGCAATCCAAAATATTTATATATAAAAAAAATAACATTTAAGTAGAAATTTAATTTAAAATTAGAATAATATTGGATTGCAAAATCTATATAGTTTTCTACACGACTTTTAACAAAGTAACTTACTTATTGTAATCCCATTCAAGAATCTTAAGGATAATAAGTAAGAACTATATCATCACAATGTACAATTCTTATGTCTCAAATTAAATATTGATAGGGTACTCTAATTATATTTGACATAAGTATAAGAAATTAAGGTACATTGAATAATAGCAATTATATTAATAACAACACACCGATAGGGTATGACTGTCACCAATATAATGCTAATCTATTTAACAAAATTTGCATAATTGTATCCACGATAGGTGAGATTACAATTATACAAATCAATAATATTTATGCTTAAGAGAAAATAATAAAATAATATTATGCATAAACAATTGGATTTAATTTACTCAACTTCGGTCATATTAAAATTCAAATAATAGAAAAACATTCTTAACAATATTTTAAATTAGCACATCATAAATATGACTTTAGAATTTATTTATATAAAATAGTATAATAACAAGAGTTATTATTTAGAATACAAGTGTGTCAATTAGTTTTCTATTTTATCTAGAGTAGAACTCTTAGATTTTTTTTTTAATACTCCCACTATAAATTAGAATTAGAATATAAATACAAATGGAGTATTATAGTACAAATATATAAGAATAATAGAGTTCTATTTAGAATATTCTGGAAAAAGGATTTTTTTGTTTTTTGCTAAGCAGGGAGAGAGACAGACATCAAGAGACAACACCGATATCCCAACTAGGTTGGCACCCCAGGAAGCCTCCATCCTCTGCTTGCCAAACTCTAAATTCCATAAAAAATGGGAAAAATCTGTACAAAGAGAGAGGGGGGACTAGACCAAAACCCTCAAAATCAAAAACAGAAAAAGCAATAAGCAGTGAAAAATAAAAGCTAAGGAAATCTATAATTGGGAAGACCAATTCTGTCACGATAGAAATCGGAGTGTATCTCAGCAGGGAGCGTGTCTAACCAAATAGATCCAAGAATTCCATGACCCATGTTCGCCAGCTTGTCTGCACAACTGTTACCCTCACGAAAAATATGGGAAGTTATAACCTGAACATGTAGACTCTGAGCATTATGCCATCTGCTTCTAAGTAACCACGGAACTAAAGAAGAGTTCGAAAAAACCAACAATGCACTAGATGAATCGCTTTCCAACCAAAGATTTCTCCACCCATGCTGAGCCGCGTGTTCTATAGCTAGGATATAAGCAAGAATTTCAGCATGAAAAACTGAGGCAAGACCTATGTTACAAGAGTAAGCACCGAGGAACGTGCCCAAAGAGTCCCTAAAAAGGCCCCCACAAGCCGCGAAGCTACCAAGAGCTGAGCCATCTGTATTAACTTTTAACCAAGGAGATGATGGAGATTTCCAAAGCACCAAAATAATGTCCTTGAATTTGCGGTGATGGGTGGAAACCGAGAACTCATCAAGAAAAGCCGAGTCAGAGGGCAAACATTTACCTGTCGAAGCATTTCCGGACAAAGCGATCAAAGAGTGAATATGCACTTTTGTAGAGTGGAGCGACTGCAGCTTAGATTGAAAACGGAAAGCATTTCTAGCAAGCCAAATTGAATGCAATGTATGGATCACTGCTGCCAAATACATATCAGAAACTTGAGAAGAACAATGAGTGGGAATACAATTAAGAAGGGAGCCAATCGAGGCATAGTCCAGCCGACGGTTGAGCTTTCCCCCAAGCCACGTCCATAGGTCAACCGCAAAATTACAATGGAGGAACAAGTGATATGAAGTTTTGATAGCATTAAAACAAAAACAATAGATAGAAACAATAACACAACCCCTAGACCGGAGATTTTCATCCGTGGGCATCTTACCATGCATCAGCCGCCAAAAAGTAAAGGAATGAGATGGAGGGATACAACTCTTCCATATGCGCTCTGCCCAAGGTAACAGAGGAGCAACTGGACGGAGAAAAGATACAGCCTGTTTTGAATTGAGGTGTCCGTCTGCAGAATGAGTCCAAACAAGAGCGTCAGGATTTTGAACTTGCGGCAATGTAACAGTAGAGAGCCTGGATGTGATTGCAGGAACCAGTAGGGACGCTGGAAGGTTCCAATGACCATTAACAATGACCCCGATACTTTGCCAGAGAAACTAGAATGGAAGAATGTATCAATATGCAATAAGTTTACCAACGGTTCTCCAATCCAATTGTCTGTCCAAAGATTAATTTGATCTCCCGTACACACAATCCAAATGGAGTTTTGAAGAATGGTGGCAATATGGTATTTAATGCCATGCCAGACCGAGGACATGAAAAAATGACGAATAGGCTGCCCATGGGAAATAAACCGACTCTTGAAAAGAGTTTCCCAATGAGAATTTGAGGAGAAAAGATTCCAAGCCAGTTTCAACATTAACGCATCATTAATCAGCTGCGTCGACTTTAAGTCAAGACCACCTTCCGACCACAGGCGACAAATAGTGTTCCAAGAGACGGTGCAAACCTTCCGAGTAAGAACATCACCACTCCAAATAAAATTCTTAATCCAAATATCCAGAGAACGGAGCAGCCTCCGCGACCACAGATAGACATGAAAGGAGTAGACTAGCATACCATGGATTATAGACTTAACTAGTTGCACATGACCCATGATAGAGAGACTAGTACCTTTCCAAGCTGCAAGCTTTGATTTGATTCTGTCTGTAATAAATTGAAAATGAGACACATTAGGCTTTCCGCGGAAGATTGGACATCCCAAGTAGTTAAAAGGCAGCGTTCCTACATTAAACCCCAGGAGGGAAGCAAGCATTTGAGTACGCAAACCAGTCATAGCTCCGATGAAGAAGCGGCTCTTTGCAGCATTAATGATTTGGCCCGAAACCGCTGAGTATTTATTAAAAATATTTAAAAGCATGCGGATATTACGCTTGGTACCTATACAGAAAATCAAAACATCGTCAGCGTATAAAATATGAGTGGGAAGAGAGACCCCACGACAATAAGACATTGGAGTGAGCTGTCCGGTAGTTGAAGCAATGGAGAGAGCCCGACTAAGAACCTCTTCAGCCAGGCAAAAGAGAAGAGGGGACAATGGGTCTCCTTGGCGAACCCCACACGAGCAAGAAAAAAAAGCCAACAACTTTCCCATTAACAAACACTGATAAACGAGCAGATTACAAAATCACCAAGATCCAATGCACAAATTTTTCGCCAAAACCAAACCGCTGAAGAACTAGAATCGGGAAGTTCCAGTCTAAAGTATCGAAAGCCTTAACAATGTCCACCTTTAAAGCTACATTACCACCATATTGACGCTTCTTAAGTAAATTGATAGCCTCAGATGCCAGAATGACACATTCAGATATGTTACGATCACGGATAAAGCCACGTTGTTCAACCGAGATGATCCGCGTAGTAATGGAAGCCAACCTATCTGTAATAATTTTCGTGACAATTTTAAACTGAAAGTTAGCTAGCGCTATAGGGCGATAGTCCCCCATAACACGCGCCCCGGGCAGCTTCGGAATTAACACAATAAGATTGGAGTTAACATTCGGAGCTAGCTGACCAGAAATAAAAAAATCCTGCACGGATTGAATGACATCAACACCGACAATGTCCCAATAGGTCTGATAAAAATGACCCCCAAACCCGTCGGGTCCGGGGGCACCGTCACCATTAAGAGAGAACACCACATTTTTAATCTCCTCCCACTGTGGAAGCCGCAGCAGCATATTATTATCCTCGCAAGATACCAACGAAGGAATAGTATCGGCAACCAAGTCATTAGTAATGTAGTTATTATCGACACTAAAGATGGCTTGAAAATAATTTTGAACGTGGACCTCAATGAGAGCAGGATCGGTTAGAACCACATCACCATCCTGAAGAAAAGAAATTGTATTTTTTGCAGCACGGATCTTGGACAAGCGATGAAAATAGGCGGTATTTCTATCCCCATGAATAAATTTTTGGTCCCTTGCTTTTCCCCTCCACAACTCATCTTGATAATTTAAAGCCTTGGTAAGAATAAGCTGCACCTCAAGCTCCTGAGCATATAGTGAATCTGAAAATCCATATGTATCTATAATTTGTTGAATGCGATTTACCTCATCCACTGCCATGCAAACTTTCCTATCAACGTCACCAAAAACAGTACGATTCCAATGCCTAAACACTTGTTTCATATGTTTGAGTTTAAGTTGCAACCGAGCCATTGCATGCCCTATAGTATTCTTCGACCAATTATCCACAACAATTTGCCGACAATCTTCGTGATCAGTCCAAGTTTTAAAAAATTTGAAACTCCCTGAACGGCGAACATTACACGAATCCATGGATATAAGCAAAGGGTGGTGATCCGACTGATGGCGCGCTAAAGCAGCACAAGTAGAACTACGCCAAAAGTTGAGCCAGTCATCATTACAGATTGCACGATCAAGACGAAGCGCAACATTATCCGAACCCATCCTACCATTGGACCAAGTGAAGAAAGCACCCAAAGTAGGAAGATGATGTAAAAGGTTTGCAATCGACCAAGTGAAAAAATCAGTACAAGATAAGGGAAGAGGAGGCCGACGTCGACGCTTCTCATGAGCCCCCAACACCGCGTTAAAATCACCAATAAATAACCAAGGACCTTGAAAGCACCCGTGCAAATTAGTTAAGTCTGCCCATAGCTGGCGATGCTTTAAATAAGAAGTACTTGCATAAATGGCGACAATAAAAACCGTAGACTGATTAGACGTTATTTCTAGAGCAATGCATTGATCCGATATAAACATCACCACAACACTAACACCACTGCCCCATAACGCCCAAAGATTAGGTTGCAAATTTTCTCTACTATTTACACAGTATTTGGAGACCCCAATGCTATTCCAATACCATGGAGGAACACTATCAATAGCAATCATCGGTTCCTCCACAAAAATTAATAAAGGCTGATGAGATAAAAAGAAATTACGTAATGCAATTTCGGTATCGACGTTGCCAATACCTCGAACATTCCAATATAAAAGGATCATTGGGAAGGTTGAGAAGAACCACCCTTTGCACGGGTTTGATAAGGCTTGCCAATAACTTGCTTTTTAAGCTGCTTCTGCTGCGGTTTGGAAAGCACCTGAGTGAAGCCTTCCTCAGCCATTCTCTGGTCATATTCTTGGATTCTGGCCCATAAGTCAAGATCATTCTGTACGTTTCTGCTACTGTGGGCTGCAGGCTGAATAGGTATATTCACCTCTGCATCGTCATTATTATGAGTTGCTGCGTGCTGTAATTGCATGGCTGCCTGCTCGTATGCTACATCGTTGTTGTTTTGCTCAGTTCCTCCAACAGCCATGCTTATGTTCTCATCAACAATTATCTCCTCTAACACATGTACGAAATTACTAGGTAGCCGTACATTAGAATTTTTTGTAGCATCAGACCGAACCTCAAAAGTGTAAGTAAGTTGTAAGTCTTCATTAGCATAAATCTGAGGTTCAACCAACTGTGTTGTGTCAATCGGTATGGTTTTCTCCGTATCCTTATATTCATGTTCCGCTGCCATATCCGTGCCATCAGTGTGCTGATTGTCAGCCAAGTCCACAGGCTATGTTCCTTGATCACGCTGCTGAACAGAATCAGTGATATTGGTGTCCTTTGCAACGGGTACATCACCCTGCTGGCCAATAGTCGGTGCTGCAAACGCCTTTGAAGATCCAATATGTAACGCCCTATTTCTAATTAAAACAATAAATCATGCAATTTAAAAAAATACATCAGAAATAGTCGTCACTTCTTCAATCAGTCACCAATATAGTCCTGCATGAATATAATCTCCAACATAAAAACCTCAGCGGAATCAAATACATCTCAACGTAAATGCCATGTCCTCAACATAATATAAAATCCAACAACATAGATAATCTCCATCAAATACAACTCCAGATATAATAAAATCTCAAAAGATAAATAACATGCACTAAGTCCTAGATCAGAGCCCTATCTAGACACATGAGATAAACGAGGAAGCTCCCGCTCCTCAAAAAAAAACTCACCAAGCAAAACATTTAAACCTGCATACCATCTACCCGTCCATACGGAGAGGTAGGTGGTCCACCAAGACCACTGGGGGTTAGAACTACATTAATCATAATCAAGAACAAATAGGTTTAAGCATGCATCATTAATAATATCTTGCATAAATAATCATGAACATAACAATTCTCAACAATTATTACACAAGCACAAGGTTCCAATCACAACAATCATCAAGCACACAAAGTACCAACATGTATTCACACCAAGATCATAAATAACATGACTCTCCTAGAAATATTCAATGTGACTAGACCGACTCAACTATGTGTGGTACCAAATTTCTTTCATCTCCGAGGTCGTCGCCCCTGCCGCTTATAAACACGCCATATCACCCCGAATAATGGACTACAGTAACATCCAACAACAATGGAGATGAAAGACAACAACAACAACGTGTGTGAACTAGGATTCGACAACAACAATACATACTTCATGTAGTTTCACAAGTCAACACCAATATGTTCTAATACATGCGTACACCAACAATTCACCAACAATTCGCATGTAAAAGATTTCACCAATAACATATATGCACGCAACATATATGCATTCGACATATATAATCACCAACATATATGCACTCAACATATATAATCACCAACAACATATATGCATTCAACATATATAATCACCAACAAATATGCACTCGACATATATAATCAGCAACAATTTTATGTACGCAACATACATAGTAACCAACAATTCATGAAATCATAACAACTATTCATGAAAGAATTTCCAAACAAAATAATTCAATGAATATTTTCAACTAAGTTTGTCTCAAAATGTCACTTTTCCAAATATAGTACATTTTCAAAGAAAAGCATTCTAGTTCTCAAAGAAAAGTCAAGTGTAGCTGAATAGGGTGCTACTCAGAAGCAACAATTCTGTTCAGAAGCACGATTCAGTTCAGAAGCACAACTCAGTTCAGAAGCAAAACAGTTCTGAAGCAAAACAGTTCAGAAGCTCAAATAGTTCAGAAGCTCAACTTGGTTCAGAAGCTAAACTTAGTTCATAAGCAAAACGGTTCAGAAGCGCAAAACAGTTCAGAAGCTCAAATAGTTCAGAAGCTCAACTTGGTTCAGAAGCTAAACTTAGTTCAGAAGCAAAACAGTTCAGAAGCTCAAATAGTTCAGAAAACAGAACTGGTTCAAAAAAACAGAGACTTTTAAATATATAACCCCTTTTCCCAAACACTCTAATTTTGATCCTTCCACACTCAAAACACGTCCCAAATGATGTTTATAGGTCATGTACATAAACACATACTCAAGAATACTCAAAACATATGAATCAAACATTATTTTGTCTCAATTCAAAATTTCACCAAACTTTCAAAATTGCTCAACAACAACAACAACTTCCATCACCAAATCACCATAGGCATAATCATCAGACCAATTCATCAAGTCTCATAATTTGGCATAATTTGACAGAAGTATGTGCTTCTGAACTGAATCGTGCTTCTGAACAAAATTGTTGCTTCTGAGCAGCACCCTATTCAGCTACACTTGACTTTTCTTTGAGAACTAGAATGCTTTTCTTTGAAAATGGACTATATTTGGAAAAGTAATATTTTGAGACAAACTTAGTTGAAAATATTCATTGAATTATTTTGTTTGGAAATTCTTTCATGAATAGTTGTTATGATTTCATGAATTGTTGGTTACTATGTATGTTGCGTACATAAAATTGTTGCTGATTATATATGTTGAATGCATATATGTTGTTGGTGATTATATATGTTGAGTGCATATATGTTGGTGATTATATATGTCGAATGCATATATGTTGTTGGTGATTATATATGTTGCGTGCATATATGTTATTGGTGAAATCTTTTACATGCGAATTGTTGGTGAATTGTTGGTGTACGCATGTATTAGAACATATTGGTGTTGACTTGTGAAACTACATGAAGTATGTATTGTTGTTGTCGAATCCTAGTTCACACACGTTGTTGTTGTTGTCTTTCATCTCCATTGTTGTTGGATGTTACGGTAGTCCATTATTCGGGGTGATATGGCGTGTTTATAAGCGTCAGGGGCGACGACCTCGGAGATGAAAGAAATTTGGTACCACACATAGTTGAGTCGGTCTAGTCACATTGAATGTTTCTAGAAGAGTCATGTTATTTATGAGCTTGGTGTGAATACGTGTTGGTACTTTGTGTGCTTGATGATTGTTGTGATTGGAACCTTGTGCTTGTGTAATAATTGTTGAGAATTGTTATGTTCATGATTATTTATGCAAGATATTTATCACCATAGGCATAATCACCAGAAGCACATACTTCCGTCAAATTATGCCAAATTAATTATACTTCGCCTCTCGATCTTCAACCCTGACTGGCCAAGTCTCAACCGTCAAATTATCTCTTACTTTCAACTCGTCCACTCGAATCACATGAGACTCATCATACACATACTTCCGCAACTGAGATACATGAAACACATCATGAAGATTTGACAACGACGGCGGTAACGCAATCCGATACGCTACAGCTCCAATCTTCTCCACAATCTCAAACGGTCCAACAAAACGCGGTGTCAACTTCCGACACTTCAAAGCACGACCAACACCGGTCACGGGGTTCACCCTTAAGAATACATGATCACCAACTTGAAACTCAATGTCCTTCCTCCTCTTATCATGATAGCTCTTCTGCCTGATCTGAGACGCTTTCATCTTCTCTTGAATCATCTTGACTTTCTCAGTCGTCTCTTGCACAACATCCGGTCCTAGCAAAGCACTTTCACCCGACTCAAACCAACACAACGGTGTCCTACACCTCCGCCCATACAAAGCCTCAAAAGGTGTCATTCCGATACTAGAATGAAAACTGTTGTTATAAGTAAACTCAATCAACGGTAAACATTCGACCCAACTAACACCTTGCTCCAAAACACAAGCTCTCAACAAGTCTTCCAAACTCTGAATAGTCCTCTCTGACTGACCATCAGTCTGAGGATGATAAGCAGAACTCAACCTCTACTTAGTCCCTAAAGCAGCTTGAAAACTCTCCCAAAACTTAGAAGTAAAACTCGGATCTCGATCTGACACAATGCTAGAAGGAATACCATGCAACCTGACAACCTGCTCAATGTAGATCTCAGCTAACTTCGCCACAGTCATACCGGTCTTGATAGGAATAAAATGCAATGACTTCGTTAACCGATCAACGACCACCCAAATCGAATCAAAACCCTTCACAGTCTTCGGCAAAGCTCCAACAAAATCCATAGAGATACTATCCCACTTCCACTCAAGCACAAACAACGATTGCATCAAACCCGACGGTTTTTGATGTTCAATCTTTGACTTCTGACAAACCAAACAAGCATACACAAACTCGGCTATGTCCTTCTTCATTCCAGGCCACCAAAACAATCTCTTCAAATCTTGATACATCTTCGTCGCTCTAGGGTGAATACTCAAACTACTCCGATGACCTTCGTCCAAAATAAGCTTCTTGAGCTTGGGCACATCCGACACACACACACGATCACGAAACATCAAGACACCATTCTGATCCAATCTGAAATCCGCACCTTTCCCTTGGTTAACCAACACCACACGATCTACAAGTTCCAAATCCTCTTTCTGACCACTCTTGATCTCTTCCAAGATGTTACTTGTCAACTTCAACATTCCCAACTTCACACTTCCGGGTGCCAACTCACAAACCAAACTCAAATCCCGAAACTGCTCGATCAACTCTAATTCCTTAACCATCAAAGCCGACATATGCAAAGACTTCCTACTCAAAGCATCTGTCACCACATTCGCCTTTCCTGGATGATAACTCAACTGAAAATCATAATCTTTAAGAAATTCCAACCACCGTCTCTGCCTCATATTCAACTCTTTCTGGTCAAACAAATACTTCAAACTCTTGTGATCATTAAACACCTCAAATCTAGAACAATACAAGTAGTACCTCCAAATCTTCAACACAAACACAACGGCCGCTAATTCCAAATCATGAGTCGAATAATTCTTCTCATGAACTTTCAACTGCCTCGATGCATAAGCCACAACCTGACGATTATGCATTAACACATCACCAAGACCCATCTTCGAAGCATCACAATACACAACAAACGATTCCTTTTGATTCAGCAAAATCAACACAGGCGCTGAAGTCAACCTCTTCTTCAACTCAAGGAAACTATTCTCACACTTAGAATCCCAAACATAAGCTTGCCCCTTCCGAGTCAACTGCGTCAATGGCAACGCCAACTTAGAAAATCCTTCAATGAACCTCCGATAGTAACCTGCCAAACCAAGAAAACTTCTAACTTCAAAAACAGACTTCAGCGATTCCCACTGCATCACCGCATCAATCTTCGACGGATCTACCACAATGCCACCGCTCGAAATCACATGACCATGAAAGTTCACTTCTCGCAACCAAAACTCACACTTCGACAACTTAGCAAACCATTGTTTCTCCTTCAAGACTTGCAACAAAATCCTCAAATGCTCGGCATGCTCCTCCTCTAACTTCGAATACACCAAAATATTATCTATGAACGCCACCACAAACTGGTCCAAATAAGGATGAAAAATCCGATTCATATACTCCATGAAAACACCTGGCGCATTAGTCACACCAAATGGCATCACCGAATACTCATAGTGACCATACCTCGTCCTGAATGCAGTCTTAGATATATCTTCTGCCTTCACTCTTATCTGATGATATCCTGATCTCAAATCAATCTTGTTAAACACTTCCGCACCAACCAACTGATCCATCAAATCATCAATCCTCGGAAGCGGATACCGATTCTTGATAGTCACCTTGTTCAACTGCCGATAATCCACACATAACCTCATACTACCATCCTTCTTCTTCACCAACAACACAGGAGCACCCCACGGAGAAACACTTGGTCTAATGAACTGCTTCTCAAGCAACTCTTCCAACTGCTTCTTCAATTCTCCCAACTCTGACGCAGACATCCGATACGGCGCAATCGAAATAGGACTTGTTCCCGGCACCAAATCCTTTGCAAACTCAACTTCCCTCTCTGGCGGTAAGTCGCTAATGTCGTCTGGAAACACTTCTGGAAACTCTTGCACTACCGGCAAATCACTAACACCTTTCTCACCACTTTCCTTCAAAGAAGCAAACATCATAAACACACTAGCTTCACCACCTAGAGACTTCTTCACTTGTTCCGCGGTCAAGAACTTCCCACTCACCTCTTCTACCGGCTTAGAGAATGTCATACTTTTGGTTAAACAATTGATGTTAACACGAAAAGTCAACATCCAATCCATTCCAAAAATCACATCCATATGCTTCAACGGCAAACAAACCAAATCTAACTCAAAGTCAACACAACCGAAATTAACGGGACACTTAGCACACACCAAGGAAGTAGTCACCGAACCATTGGCCGGGGTATCAATGACCATTCCACGCAACAACGGAGTCACAACTAAACCCAAACGCTCAACACAACAACTCGAGATAAAAGAATGCGTAGCACCAGTATCAATAATTGCAATCAAAGGAGTACTATTGATAAAACACATACCTCAGATGAGATTATCCGGCTGCTCCACTTCCTCCGCATTCAAAGCAAACACCTTACCCGCCGCCTTCTTCGGCTTAGTACACTTAGTACTTAAATGACCCGCTTCACCACAATTGTAGCAAGTAATCTCCCTCTTGCACTTATAAGACTTGTGACCCTTCTGACCACACTTGTAGCAACTTTCTCCCTTCTTGCAATCACTAGCAAAATGACCCAAGATACCACACTTGAAGCACTTGACTTCCGCTACATTAGCCTTGGAGCCTCCAGCAACATCTTTCCTCTTGCCCTTATCCTTGTTGTACGGTTTCCCATTTCCATGGCCCTTTCCTTTCTTGTCACTCACAGCCTTGTAGTAACTCATCTTAGCCTTTCCAGCATCATCAAACATGCGACACTTGTGCACCAAAGTGTCAAAATCTCTAATCTCATGGAAACAGATGTACTGATAAATCTCTGGCCTCAAACCATTCTCAAACTTCACACACTTAGACACCATAACATCTTCCGCATTGATGTAAGGGCAAAACCTCGAAAGCTCCTCATACTTAGCCACATACTCAGCAACAGACATGCTCCCTTGCTTCAAGTTCAAGAACTCAGCTTCCTTTTTGTTTCTCAAGTCTTCCGGAAAGTACTTCTTCAAAAACTCATTCTTGAATCTCACCCAAGTGATAGGATCACTACTAGCTTCAATCCTCCTCTTGGTACTAGTCCACAAATACTCGGCCTCCACAACAAGTATGTGAGTAGCCAACCTCACCTTCTGGTCATCATTATTCACCATAGCACGAAAGATCCTCTCCATGCCTTCCATCCAAGTCAAAGCTCCTTCCGGATTGAACCTTCCCTTGAACGTCGGCGGTTTGTTTCTCATGAAACGATCAAGCCTCCGCTCCTCAGCTTCTCCTTGGTCTTTTTGACCATGACCACCATTTCCTTGATTCTGAGCCAAAGCTTGAGCCACTGCAGACAAAGCCGCTGCAATCGCATCATCGTTCCTACCACTTCCGCCGGCCATCTCACTCTAATCAACAAAACCAAGCAACAGGTGAGAACAACAAACAAACAACACAACAAGTATCGAAGGTAACTCAACATACCATTCGAATACAATAGGTAATTCACCGGGTTTTGGTCCGGACAAGACCGACATGGCTCTGATACCAACTTGTAACGCCCTATTTCTAATTAAAACATTAAATCATGCAATTTAAATAAATACATCAGAAATAGTCGTCACTTCTTCAATCAGTCACCAATATAGTCCTGCATGAATATAATCTCCAACATAAAAACCTCAGCGGAATCAAATACATCTCAACGTAAATGCCATGTCCTCAACATAAGATAAAATCCAACAACATAGATAATCTCCATCAAATACAACTCCAGATATAATAAAATCTCAAAAGATAAATAACATGCACTAAGTCCTAGATCAGAGCCCTATCTAGACACGTGTGATAAACGAGGAAGCTCCCGCTCCTCAAAACAAAACTCACCAAGCAAAACATTTAAACGTGCATACAGAGAGGTAGGCGGTCCACCAAGACCACTGGGG
This sequence comes from Medicago lupulina, assembly GCA_958299785.1. Taxonomy (NCBI): domain Eukaryota; kingdom Viridiplantae; phylum Streptophyta; class Magnoliopsida; order Fabales; family Fabaceae; genus Medicago; species Medicago lupulina. Next base: position 49,395,816 of record OY283141.1, on the reverse strand, counting down.
GTTAGAACTACATTAATCATAATCAAGAACAAACAGGTTTAAGCATGCATCATTAATAATATCTTGCATAAATAATCATGAACATAACAATTCTCAACAATTATTACACAAGCACAAGGTTCCAATCACAACAATCATCAAGCACACAAAGTACCAACACGTATTCACACCAAGCTCATAAATAACACGACTCTCCTAGAAACATTCAATGTGACTAGACCGACTCAACTATGTGTGGTACCAAATTTCTTTCATCTCCGAGGCCGTCACCCCTGACGCTTATAAACACGCCATATCACCCCGAATAATCACCCCGAATAATGGACTACCGCAACATCCAACAACAATGGAGATGAAAGACAACAGCAACAACGTGTGTGAACTAGAACTCGACAACAACAATACATACTTCATGTAGTTTCACAAGTCCACACCAATTATGTTCTAATACATGCGTACACCAACAATTCGCACGTAAAAGATTTCACCAACAACATATATGCATGCAACATATATAATCACCAACAACATATATGCATTCGACATATATAATCACTAACATATATGCACTCAACATATATAATCACCAAAAACATATATGCATTCAACATATATAATCACCAACAAATATGCACTCGACATATATAATCACCAACAATTTTATGTACGCAACATATATAGTCACCAACAATTCATGAAATCATAACAACTATTCATGAAAGAATTTCCAAACAAAATAATTCAATGAATATTTTCAACTAAGTTTGTCTCAAAATGTCACTTTTCCAAATATAGTCCATTTTCAAAGAAAAGCATTCTAGTTCTCAAAGAAAAGTCAAGTGTAGCTGAACAGGGTGCTTCTCAGAAGCAACAATTCTGTTCAGAAGCACGATTTAGTTCAGAAGCACAACTCAGTTCAGAAGCAAAACAGTTCAGAAGCTCAAATAGTTCAGAAGCTCAACTTGGTTCAGAAGCTGAACTTAGTTCAGAAGCAAAACAGTTCAGAAGCTCAAATAGTTTAGAAAACAGAACTAGTTCAGTAAAACAGAGACTTCGAAATATACAACCCCTTTTCCCAAACACTCTAATTTTGATCCTTCCACACTCAAAACACGTCCCAAATGATGTTTATAGGTCATGTACATAAACACATACTCAAGAATACTCAAAACTTATGAATCAAACATTATTTTGTCTCAATTCAAAATTTCACCAAACTTTCAAAATTGCTTAACAACAACAACAACTTCCATCACCAAATCACCATAGGCATAATCATCATACCAATTCATCAACAACATGTTTTTCAAACATCATCAACAACAATTATTCATGAATCCATTCCAAGTTCATCAAACCACAACTTCATTATTCAACATTTTTTTACAAAAACACAACATATTCATACATATGATTTTTGACACATGAATTCAGTATCAACAACACTTAATCATTCAATTCACATATACAAACATATTATCAACCATTAGACATGAATTAATTCATTCAATTTCACATAAGCACTTATTTTCAAAATCACTTAATTGAATAATCACTTATGAGAAGGGGTAGAAAAAGAGATTATGATTAAAGTCTAGCCCCCTTACCTCTAATCTTCTAAGCTCAAATCCTAGGCTTCAATTTAGCTCTCAAGTTCTTCCCTTCTACAAGCTTTCTCTTCTTCTCCCTCTCCTAGCCTCTTGCCTCTTGAAATGCAAAATGAACTAAGTTTCCACAACCCTAGTTCTCTCTCCCTATAGTTAGAATATATCCATACCCATTGGGCCTAACCCATGAAATAATAATTGGACTATATTATAATGACACCACCTATTAGTTACTATCTTACTAACAATAAAATATTTCACCACAACTAACACTTATACTAACTACTACAACTAACTTAACAAATCACTAACAATTGGCTCTTGCTAAAAATGCTACGATTAATTCTCGATCAAAATTACTATTTTACCCTTACTCGCTAAAAGACCAAAATACCCTCCTATTCACTAAACTCAAGAAAATACATAAAAAGGCAAATAATCGCATAAAGGCATACCTAAATACACATAATTAATTAAAAACTAAATAACGAAAATCGGGTTGTTACACAATACCCTCCCGATTATCTTTCGGCTCCCACATTTGTTTTGATTTTTGCGAATGGATTGGTTACTTACCACTATCAAAAGATTTCTTTCCAACAATCGATGGCTGCTCATATGTTTCTTCTCTGCGGGGGTGTAACCTACGACATTAATTGATATGGTGACCAATATTGTGGCAATGTGTGCAGAAGTCCTCTCCATCCAATATTCTTGTGGGAGCTCCCACAGCCGAATCCATACTTGTGTATGAGTTTGTCCCTGAGTGTGCATGTTGAAGTCCTTGGTCCATTCAAAAAATCTCAGCAGCCCCGGGTTCAAGTTGACAGTGCCAGCCGCCCAAACCGAACGCATATCTTCCTGCGAAGCAAAGAAAAATTCATAGAAACCTCGGCCAAGAGAGAGCATATGCCATGGTCCTTTGACTTTCCATATTTTCTGTAATTTGGCAGTGATATCTTTGGTTGCATATGGTTTGTCACCCTTGTTTAAAACCAGACGGCCACGGAGATTAATCTTACAGTAATCTACCCCCCGGGAATATGCAGTGGCTGAAATTGAAACAGAGAGCGTTTCACCACGGATAGAAGGCAACGGAAGAGGGTCAATAATTGCGGGAGGGCCACGTAGAGCCTGCGCAAATGAAGGTTTTGCAATCTGCGTAGGTGCAGCAATTGGAGCGGAGGAATCATTATTTATAACCAGTGCCAGCGGGGCTGGAGTGCTAATGCGTGGTGGAGTAGTAGCTGGAGAGGGAGGAGGAGCAAGCTTCGCCTGCCAGTCAAACATGACCAGACAAGAAGAACGATGAGAGGTGTAGGGCAAAAACGAGACAGCAAGGGAGAGAATCGGTGCAGGAAAGGTGGTGCAATCGAAGATTGTGGCCAAACCCTAGCAGAGCCTTTATCTGGAAAAAGGATTTCACTTCTATATAGGATATCATAATTGCTCAACAAAAGAGAAGAATGAATAAATGTTTTCATATGTGCAATAATATACGATAAGTCACAAGAGGATAAAAATAATTAAATCATGACTTACCTCGCAGTGTGTGACATTCATCCTTATACTTGAAGCCAATGACTTTTGATGACTTAACAAGAATATCTTATAATATAGTCATCTCAAAATAATAATGAATAAAGAATAAGTCATTATAACTAAACATATATGAGACTCTAATCATAAATCATTATGATTTATATAAGTGTTCAGATTTAAAATTGCCTGAATTCTTAATATGTTGTTTCGATAATATTTAACGGATAAACAACAAAGAGATGTGCAAATTTTAATTCATAATTAGAATTTTAGCATAAAAAAAGCAACAATGATTATTCACTATGTATAATTTAATATTATTGTGATCCAAACATTTAATTGCGATAAAACACATAATTAGATAGTTAATAGTGTTTGTCACAAAATTTAGAGTAATAAATTACAAGTCTGAGTTAGAGAGTACACCCTCCGGTCAATATCATAAGCAAAAATTTATATTTTTGATTTATTCAATTAATGATGTATGTGGTCTTTATTATAGACCACATACAACATTTAATGAATGAATATAAAATGCTGATTTTTGCTTATAATAATGACTAGAGGTTGTATAGTAGATACTATAAGAATGTATATTAAAGAGAAATATGCCAAATTTAGATTCATTTAATATAAATGACATATATAATATACAATTCCCTATACTCATTTTAAAAACAAAATATTAATAGGACCCTTTAAATCAACTTGTGACAAGAATCAGAGGCAAGTGTCTAAGTTTAAATATGTCGTCAAAAGAATGATCAATTAGTAGACTTTGGATCTTTATGCTAAGATAATATATATATTTTTTATAAGACAAGAGTCCAAAGACATAAAAAGGAATAGCAAACAATCCAAAAGTTGGAATGTCTTGCAGATTATATATATTATTAAAAAAAGGAAAAAATAAATACAAAAAATAACTGGGGGGACATAAACCTAACCAGTCAATCCACACAAAGTGTAAGTCAACCCAATCAGGTGATACAAAGAAATAAAAACAACACAAGTGAATTTGTAACATGCAGTGTATGGACAAATCGTCAACACGAAATGGATCCAACAACCAACAACTCCTTGCAACAACAACAATCATGATGTCTCTTTCAAGCCAAACAATCCAACATCAGGTAGATTGATGAGGATTTTGAAACCTCCTCCAAATTATATAGAGCCAATCTTCGTGAAGATGAGAGATTCGACCGAAAACACGGATACAAAACCCCACGCCAACAATCCAATATGCTCCTACGACAGAAAGCTTCCAGCCATTTCTAGCCAAATCCCATGGAAAACATCTCAAAACCAATTGAAGGTAAGATCGAGGGATGGTCGATCAACGGGTATGAGCACCACGAACACCGCCAACATGGTAACCCGCACCTACCATTCACAGCAACAATAGACAACAAGTGCATGACAATTTCTCGCCTAGAAGACCTGTTACGAATTACATCCATGAACTTGGAGGAACAATACAACGACGAGGGTGCAAAACCACCTAAACAAACCCTAACGAGTTATACACACAATAACAACACAAAAATGGTACAAAAAAAGCCCTTTCGAGAACCAACACCATATCTAAATCAAAGGTCTAGATTTTCTAACCAACACAGACGTGAACGCATGGAACATGTTTTAGAATGAAACTGTGAATCTTAGAAAATAGAAACAGATCCGGTTTTGGAGAAACCCAGAACAGGAGCCGCAACCACCTCCAAGAGGAAGACGACGACAACTTATAAAACCAGGCAACAGAACCCCGACGGACCAGCATCCAGATCTGACGAGAGGAGGATCAACCATGGAGTTTTTAGGGAGCACGAAGCAGACTGTGGCAGTTGCTTTCACCGCGCGGTTGCTTGAATAGCCTCAAAGGGGGGCCAGAGGTGGTGACGCGACAGAGATTCTGCTAGTCGCACCACCTGCGCAAACAACTACATGACGGAGGTTGTGTTTGGATTTTGAAGGAGAAGAGATAAGCTGAGTTATATTTCAATATACTCCCTCTGTCCCATATTATAAGCAAAAAAAATAATCACACTTATTAAGAAAACTAAAACATAGTAGTTTGTAACATAGTTTTTTGTGTTATCTTTGAAATAAGTTTTATAGGAAGATGTAAAAAAAATTTCATTAGTTGTTGGTTATTGAGAAAATGAAAGAGAAAGCAAATTGAATGCATTTTGCATTTAATTTTTTTTTAGAAAAGATAATTTTTTGAAACAACATAATTAAATATGATCAAAGTTGGTCTTTTTTACTTATAATTTGGGACAAAGAAAATGAGTTTTTTTTCTTATAATTTGGGATGGAGGGAGTATATTAGGATATTTCTAATGCCGAGATTATTTAAAATCAATTATACTAGATTGATGACCCGTGCGCCGCACGGGTCATATTGACCGTATAATATAGTCTGTATTGTATAAAGTATATATATTAAAAAAGTTGATGTTAAATAAGGTCTCCAATTTTTATTTTTATTTTTAAATTTTACTTGATAAAAAGATCTCATTAATTTTGATTAAATATAAAGGTCTCATTTTTGAAAACTTCTGCTTTCGTGAAAGTCTATTCCACATCTCTCATTATACAATCAAACTTGTTATTTCTTTAAAGAAAAATTGAATAAGACAACAAATAAATTCATCAAGTTAAGGCACAATAATATGAGTCTAATGAGGTTTACATATTACACATTTTGCTCAGCATATATTTACAACTTTGAATTACTCCAAATACTTAAAGTACAACATCAACTTATCACAAACTACACATGCATAATTAATAAACACTATAGTATTCTTGTACAAAAAAACTTATAATATTTATTTGTCGCCTGCACCTTTGCTTTCATGCGTTGCATGATCAACACTTTTTCCATTCCTCATTGTGTCATTCTCGTGCTACATTTATGCATAAACCAGTATACCCAACAACTAAATTATCTTCCTTCCTACTTCAGTATTTATTTTAACTTCAACAAATAAGCAAAAACCTCCATACATGTTTGCCAAATGCCTTGCAAAAACAGTCCTGAAACTCCAAAAATTAACCTATCTTTCTCTCACATTATAAACCTCCAAAAATTGCATTAGTGCGTCGCACGGAAATCACGAATGATCGAAACATATACTACCTGTTATATCAATAAAATTTTATAATAGATGTTTCATGTAAAAATGTCATATAGAATCAAAATCAGACATGGGTCCCGAAATTTGATTGCTCTGCGGCCAAAATTTTAACATTGTATACCAATTTTTTTAGAAAAAATATGAGTATTTACATCTTCCATATCTTTCTACCGAAATCAAACAATGTAAATCTACGATCTACTCATCCTATTTCCCGCTTGACTTGGTGAATTGATGGAGTACGTATTAACATCTTCCAAACTATAATTAAATTAAAAATAAAACAAAACATTGAATTTCCTTTTTGTTGGACCCTCAAACTTAGTTGATTTATAGTAGCCCAAATGTTTATTCAATCAAGCACGAAATAAAACATTGATGTTATTATAGCAAAAGATTCATGTATAGAAGCACAACCAACACCAGACTATGAGAATAAGACGCCAAAGTTTAGCTCAAAAGGGCACATGTTCACATTGAACAATTTTAATTTATATACAATATTGATTAGAGAAAAGTGTAAAGTATGTTACAATAAGAATGTTAATAAAAAAAATTAAAATAACCTTATCTGATATTCACATTCTTATAGAGCTAAGGAACACTAAAAAAACTCACTGAAATTAAAAAAATAACTGTATCCATTGCTCAACCTCTTAAATAAATTGAATGCTTCAACATCCTTAAGTAAAAAAAAAAGGAGACCATAAACTTCTTAGTGACCAACTAAAGTAGTTCCAGGGATGAACATAAAGGCAATAATATGCTATAACCTTGTAACCACTTCTCTACCTTTGGCTTGCGAACCATATTCCAAATATCTACATAGGAAGATACATCATATTTCAGTTAAGATGCGTCCCAAAAAAATTGAAGAAATCAGAATCTATACAACAAAGAAAACCAAAGTCAATATTCAAACCAAAAATAGCAATAACTAATAAAAAAATAGAAACATAAATGAATCCGGTCTAGCATTATAGATCTATATATCTCCCTAGTCAGTCACTGCTCACAATTTTCTTAATGAGACAAACTTTTATGTGCACAAATCTGCAGCGGAGAAGTAAGAAAACAAAAAAAGAGTTGGTCAGAGTAAGAACAAAGTTCGGGAAGGGACAAATAGAAATAGAAAGGGTGAGAAGAAAGGAAAAATATAAAGATGATTTAGAAATATTGGAAAGTACAGTAGCCATTGGAGATATCTTATTCCAAAATTAATTTACATCCTAGAGAATCAAAAATTGGAGTTCCTAAAAGAAAAAGAATACGGCAGATGATGGGGGAGTGAAACATTTATGAGGCAAAAATAAATTGGGGGAGTGAAAATGTGATGAGGCAAAAATCATAGTGAACCTACACATATATGACAATCATGAGATATTATTGCATTAGTAAACCTCCAAAAATCATGAAATTCAATATGATGTGGAATAGTTATGAAAAAATGAAGTCTCTCAACACGAACGGCTAACTGTAGACTTTGTATGACTGAATCCACTTACCGTGATTTTGGTAACACACCCATTATCTTTTTGTCACGTCCTGATATGATTTTAATGTGTATTTTTTTCAAAGCTGCAAATGTGAGCTTTTGAATAGACTTGCAATACCATTATTGTCGGTCTTTTGACTTTCCAAACACACATTGTATATCTTGGAAATGAATTGTATTGTCCCATTAAGCTAACAATCAATTCTGTTTAGGACATTCGAGTAATAATCATGTTAGAAGTTAGCACTGAACACATGCGAGTGAAAGTGAATAAGCTCTAACTATTTGCACTTTCCTTTGAAAGGAAGCAAGTACTTGTACTGAGTGCAAATGAATAAGCTCTAACTATTTTTAATTAGACTAAACATTAAACCCTTCTACAAACGTAACTACGGCTGCAATATAACAAATTTAGAGGTATTTGCAAGACTGCAACGACATCACAACTGCAATTGTGGCCACATTGGCCATATTTTTCAATAGTATTGTAATTCATCAACAACTGATCTATGGTTTTGATTTTCATATGGGAGTAGATGCATATAGTTTAAATTTGAACCTTAGTTTTAACTCATACTCTTAAATATCAGTCTATACATTTTACTTGGTTTATCTCTATTCTTTCTGCTTCTAACACCATTACTTCACAAATTTTAGTTCATTAATATGCATACATTTTTTTTTGGTTTATATGCAGCACGCTTTTCACTCAACGATAAATTCTCAGCAGCCACCTCGGGAGCACTGAGATAGTGAACACTTCATCTTTCTTTCTTCCTTCCTATATTTTTGTTCATTGATGGCTTGCATGAAAGTTATGTAATGATGCAAGTATTAGTAATGTTTAAGTGACAGGAAATAGAAACATGAAATTCAAACAAATATATGCTACTCATTAGATTATCAAGTTCTCCACATCAATTTTTTCTACATGAAGTTGGAGACACTTCAGAAAAAGGCAAATAGAAAAAGAATGAAACTATGAATATTCCTTATTAGTGCAACTTCAATCATTTGAATCTTTATCTTCATAGAACAAAATAAAGTATGAAAGTAAACCAATCAATTTTAGCCTTATGGACTAATTATTGAATATATCAATTACACAATCAAATGAATAATAACTACTAATTCACTGTCAAACTAAAAAGGTTGAGAAAAAAAGAAAAATCATATAAGCATAATGGAATAAAGAGCTGGAATCACCTGGCGAGGCCACAATCAAATGAAACAGCTGTTATTATTGCAATTGATCAGAAGCTTTAATGGATGATAATACCATGGCAACATAACATCTCGTACCAAGCATTGTAACTACGACACCAGCACCATAATTTTAGCACCACTGTAGAAAATTGACAAACAAAAAGGAAGAACTCACAATTGTTAGTAGGTTGCATTTGAACCCCCAATGAAAGAAATTTTCTCAATCTGATTTCAACCTTCACTTTGAAGATACTTAAATAGTTAAATACTAACATAACAAATCTCCGCAGAAGCCACATATCCATAACACTAAAAATCAACACCATCAGCCTTAGAGGGAATTGCATTGAGAACAAAAAAAAATTATATAGTACAAAATCTGCAGCCAGAAGACCACCGCCTATAGCCAAATCATCCATCATACGCACCAATGCTCAAAAACAAAATCGGCACAACGGTCCAAATAAATTCGTTGCGATCAGGACACTAAAAGAAGGCATCACAACACGAAATAAATGCAGCCGAACACCATGGACTCAAATAATAAAAACTGATGCAGCAGACGACAGAAACATTGCACAACAGAAGAAAAACTGCATGAAAGCCGCTACAGCTGAGGCAAACCAGACCAGATCACTCCAAAACAAAACAGAAACGCGGTAATGGCTAGAAGATCAACCTCAAAATGATTTCATAACCTAAAATCACTTTCTTCCAATTGATAATCCAAACAAATTAATATATCATAATAAGAGCAGATTAAAGGACTCAGTCTAACGAAGGTATCAATAACCTTGAAGTAATAATAGCTCATAACTTTTCGATATAACACTTTGACGACTAATCTAGAAAATGGGTAGGTTAAAAATTTCACTAATGAATAGAAAAACCAATAATTTTGAGTTGAAAAAGTTCCAATACACAGAGGACTGAAATAAATACTTAGAATATATATATTCTACACTCACAGCATTGAAATCTAATCTAATCATATTCAAATTAGGTCAAAACAATCAAAATTTAAAAAAACTCAACCTCTTCATCGCCAGGCTTGCAGATAGTTTCATCAACTTCCCTGTTATTTTCAATAGTCTTCAGCACCTTCTTCTTCGGAAGCTGCAACAACACAGAAATCAAAAATCAAAATCAAACAAATCAAAACAACAACAACGATTCAATGATAGAGAGCAAACCTCTACACCGTTCTGGTTTTTCTCTTGAAAGAATTATCTTCGCCGTCGGAATCGTTGTTGCGCTTCCGGTTCCCACCGAAAGCCAATCGGAAGGTTGTCGGCAGAATCCTTAATCAGAAGGTTTGAAAGAGAGAGGGTGAAGTGATGGAGGTCGGACCAAAGGAATTGGAGGAGGCGATGGATTTTTTGAGAAGTTGAGAGAATTGAATTGTTTGGGAATTGAAGAAGAAAAAGAATTGTTTGTGAATCATATGAATGTGATTTTTTTTTTGAGTGGAGAGCTTTCAGTTTTCTATGCAGCATAGCAAGGGATGGAATTGAATGCAGTACATTGTATCAATATGACACATTACCAAATAGAGGAGAGGAAAGGGTAAAATTGCTCTGATTGATGCCATCATAATTTTTGAATTTCAAATAGTGGAAAATAGAGGGAATTTTTTAGGGTTAACACTAATTGTAATTAATGCATAAGATTTAGAGGGAAATTTTTAGGGTTAAGTGATTGCATACCTAATAACATTAAGGAGTAAGGGATTTGGCATTAGAATTAATAAAATTGAGCCTTTTATAGTAACAATTTATTAATTGATCAAATAGATAGTGTTACAAATATAAGAATAAGAGAGAATTTTCAAATTGTTTAGGCTAAAATATTTAGAATATATGATTTTAAAAGAGATTATTCTCAATATAATTAAGCAATTTTTTTCTTTCAAGATTTGGAAAAATTTCAAATCCAAAAATCAAGAATATATGATATTATCTGTAATTTATTCTTGACATAATGAATAATTTTGAGGGTATTTGATGCAAGAATATATAAGTTTGGATCTAAGAATTTTTACAATCATAACACTTTAAAAAATAATTCACATAAGTGTTATTACTATAAAAATAATATTTTCTAATATGATAGTTTAGACTAAATTCTAAAGAATATATGATTTAAAAGAATATATGATTCTTATTAATTCACATCAAATATTGAGATTTCATAAAGTAATTTAAATCTCAAATTTTATGTACCATAATACTCTTTGTCTTAAAACGTGTTTAAACTGAAATAACTGATAAAACATCACCAACTGATTGGTGGGGTGTTACAAAAATAAATTAAAAAAATTATAAAAAATTGAGTTGAAATTTTGTTTTGTTACGTAGCCCAAATTAAAAAAAATCATAAAAAAAATTACTAAGTTGAAATTGAGTAGTAAAATTGAGTTCAAACCACAATAGAATTGAGTTGAAATTTTGTTTTGTTACGTAGCCCAATTCAACTACTTAATAATAATTTTCTTAGGTACAAAATTGAACTTTGTTAGTAGTAGCATGAACCAAAAAACCACCATTAAATACAAACCTATGCAATATATTTTTTTTAAAAAAAGAATAGGCTTCCATATCCAAAATAAAGATTCGTATAAAAACAAAGAACATACAAACATCAAAAGAATTTTTTTAAAGAGAATATGAATAAGAAAATAGAAACAAAAGAAATCACAATAAAAGGTAACATAAGAATAAGAAATGTTAAACAAACAATAAAAAAATAAAAAAAATTAGAAATCAACAAATAAAGGAAAAAGAATGCGTTGAAAGCAATGATTTTTTCTTGGAGGAAGATGTAGATGAAAAATAATGAAAAACAAATTATCTATACATAGGGAAAAAATCATGACATGATCAGTTTTGATTGGCTCATGAAAAAGAAATGTATCATGATCGATTTTGATGGACTAATATAAAATAAATGATTCAAGATCCATTTTTATTGGTTGATAGAAAAACATTAAATAAAAAGAAGAATGTGAAGACGCCACGTGTACTATTGCTTTTAGATGTAGGCTTTTGTATTATATAAAGATAAAGATAAAGATAAAAATGCATATTCACCATTAATCAAGTTTTATAGAATATATTTTCTTTTGTCAAAAAAAAGAAAGAATATATTTTCTTTAATAACAAATGTTTTCTTTGCAAATATAGATCAATAATTAATTAGGAGTTTATTTGATTAATTCTATTTCTTAATTTGGATATATACGTTCAAATTTTGTTTTGTAAAACAAATAAAGTTTTCTTACTTTTTTTAGGTAAATATTTTTTGAAGCAATATAAAAAAATAAAAAATATGATGCAATCAAACATAAACGATGCAATATGATTGACTCAACAACACAATAATGACATATGTTAAAATATCATTGAATTAAAAAAAATCTCATTAACGTGTGACAGCCATATTCCAAAACAGGAATAACATCCTCAAGAAATTACGGGTTGTTTTTTATTTATTTTTTTTTTACGAAAAATCACGCATTGATGTAATTGCACTTTTCAATTACCATTTTTTTTTGGTAAAAAAAAATTACCATTTTCTTTTTAAGGAATTACCAAATTTTTATAATGTAATTAAAGAACTTAATTGGACAATAATAGTGTGTCTTACAACCTTTTGATCAAATACTATTATACTAAATCCCTTTTTTACTTTTTTAGTAAAATAATATTTGAAGCAATATAAAAATAAAAAATGAAATATGATTGGCTCAAAAACAAAATAAAAATTATGATTTACGTGTTAAAGTCATTGTCTTAAATAATTTCCTTTCATAATTATAATTTTTTTACCCTTTCAGAATAAAAGTTTAGTCTCCTTCGAAAAAAAAGAATAAAAGTTTAGTCAAATCGTAAAAATAAACAAGATTTGATAATGATTAAAAAAATATATGTAACGGTTTTATGACAGTTAATTTGTTATAAATGGGAATTGAATGATATTCTTTTGACATATCTTGTTTAGTTCTTTTAAATAGCCTACTACAAGGTGTTTCATAGTGAACACTTCACACAAAATAATCTCAACATTTCAAAGTAGAATGGCATCTCGCAACATTCCTCTCGTTTTTTTTTTCTTTTTGATTGTTTGCATTGCTTCGGTCATGGTTAAAGGTATTAAACTATATCAATAACTATAGATTTTATGTTTTCAACAAGAACACTTATAATGCAGGATATGGGAATGATGGTTGTTATGCATAAGATATTAATTTCAGTTTTAGGAGGCATATTTTTATGAAAAACTATCCAATATTTTTCTACCCAATTTTATATAAAATATTTATCAATGATATTAAATTGCATTTCTGATTGATTTTTATTGATTGTTACAGGTGACATTCCTTTGCCAAAAGGCAAACTTTGCTTTGATTCAACATTATGTCCAACTGCGCCAGAATTATGCAACCATTTCTGTGTCGCTTCAGCGGGCCACCCAAAAGGCGGCTTTTGTTTCAATAATCTTGGAATATGTTGTTGCAATTTGACGGTTTAGAGACTTTAGTTGGATAATTTGTTTTCACAATATGATTATAGGAATATATCTACGAATAAATAGAATAAACAATGTCAAAATTTCAATTGAAAATAATACTGATGTGATTTCTTATTATTAATGAAATATTAATTATATTTTGTTACAGTAATTTGGAATTATCTAACAACAATAATAATAATAAAAAATTATAATGGTAAAAAAAACAACATAAAAATGTTGACCGCTTATAATTAGTCTTCTATTAATTAAATGCAATCAAATTATTTCCATTTGTTTATTTGCGTATGTTCAATGTGGTAGAATAAAATAAAATTAATGTTAATAAATTATTCAAAAGCATTGCAAGATATTGAACAACATAGGAGAGAGAAAGGGATAAAGAGATAACAAAGGAGTATGTTGTATTGCTTCTCTAGTGTGTCCTTTACATGGCAATGTAGGTCCTATTTATATGATACAAAAGTTGTAACTTACAATTACATGAAGAGTTATGAGACTAAATATCAATAAAGTATAAATAAAGTCTTTTAGTCATAGTAGTTAAGGAATATAGAAGGTCTAGGGACAATGGATATCCACATCATATTTTTCAGTTTATTCCTAACACTTCTCTTTGGATGTCCATGAAGGATATGCCTCATTAAAACCTTACTAGAGAAAAACTCAATGGAAAAAAACTCTAGTGAAGGAAAAATAGTACACCAACCTTTTGTGTCTTAATCTGCCTCATTAAAAACATTACCAGGAAAACTCAGTGGGATAAAACGATGGTTAAGGGAAAAAGAGTGCAAAACATATTTTTGTTCCCCCTCATAAAGACAACGAAGAAATTTCAATAATCTTTTATACTGCTTACTCAAAATCTTTACTTGGCGGTGACTCTATAGATAGATATGATCTATCTCCATATTCTTCACCAAATTAGCGGCTCATGAAATATCTTTATATTGAGTTGCTGAAAGAATCTCCTTTTAAAATTAGAAAATCGCAAGTTTCTTGTATGTATAAAATCATAATCATTAATAAAGAGCATTCTCCACTTCCTTGATGTGGTGTTAGCATTTTCAAACGATTGAATGATATTGTTCTTTCTCTAAGGTACAAATTGTATGTTTGACTTTGCTGCAATATCTGTATTGACAAAACAAAAATACCACGATATATATAATAAGCAAAATACATTAGTGGTCTCACTTGACCAATGCAAGTTGTTCATAACTTTCTTGAGGGCATGATCTTTACTCACATCAAGTGACATCACAATCATTTTAATACATAATCAATTAGATTTGTCCATATCAACATTTATATAATAACAAATTTTAGAATATCTTCAAGATTTTTAATAATATTTTATATTATTGTCATAAAATCGATTATAACGAATTCATTTTCAAATCCTTAGAATGGACAAATGATGTCATTTTTTCAATAACTTTGACAATATGTCTTACACAAATGAAATCCTTCAGGGAGTTTAATATAATCATCACTATCTAGTGAGCCATACAAATATATTGTATGCACATCTTTCATATAATTTGAGCCTTTCATGTGCTACTGAACTTAATCAAGTATGAAAACGTTCTTGAATTCACTTCAGGTAATATGTGTCTAAAGAATATATGTCTCTTAAAAATAAATGGTAGACAGTTACCAATTCACTTCAGGTGAACATATCAAACTCTATATATAAGTACTTTACCATTCTAATTCTCTTTTCGCGCAAAAAGTCATTCATATCTAATTAACTTCACATCTTCAAGTGTGCGGACTACAAGTCCAAAAAATTCAGCTTTACAAAGCGAGTTTGATTTAAATGGAATTGTCTCTTTCCATCTACAAATATTTTCTTTTTCTATAATATTTAATAGACTTTAACTAATGATCCTCATTATTATTTATCACATATAACGCTATATTATATCCAAAAACACGTCGACGTTGACTTCATTTCGGTTCCATCTCATTTCATTGAGATATTTCATTCATGACATAATTTGTTAATATTTCATAAGTTTCAGGTACCTGATTAGTTCTTCTAGAACTGAAAAATCAATTATGTTAGAAAACTCTTTTAGAGTTTCTATATCCTTGTTTGAGTTATCTTTCCTGCTTTAAGCTCCTTTTCTTATTCAAGGATTTTTATATTTGGAACCAACTGATCTCTCATGCTTCAGGCACGATTGAGACTTATTTGCAATATTAGATTATCCAACATGGAAATCTATTTCGTTTGGAGCATTAACAACTAATATTTGATTTATTTACCTTTGCAAATGAGTTATATCTTGAGGATTAAGATGAGACAATAATATTTCCTTTCAAATAATTTATTTGAACTTCAGGTTCACATTTTCAGCTGCTTATTATCTCCCCCTAAGATTGGGAAAACTAATCCATCAATTGATAATCAGCCTACTGGGTTGTAAGTAAGTTGGCTCAGCACAATTAATGATAGATGGAGATTCATATAAAATATATTTTCCCAATATTCTTTCAAGATTTATCTTAGTGCATTATATTGGAGCAATTGTGATATACACAGCACATCCAAAATTCACTTGGATGAGAAATATTAGGTTGTTAACCTAAAACCAATGATAGATTAAGGGGAGGACTTATATATAGTAATGTGTTGGCTTGATGCAAATCAATATCTCAACATACAAGATTATTGATTCCCAAAATAGAGTATATAAGACATGGTCTCATAAGAAAACTAGAGTTTATATGGTATAGTCTGATAAGTATCAATTATACAATTAACTTTAGACGTCTAAAGAATGGATCTTCAAGTCCATTTTTATGAGCATATGCTATTTTTCAATATCAATTGACAAATGATACTTATCAAATGTAAGTTCATAAAATAAACTCTTAGTCAAATTTGTTGACATAATAATCTCACAAACTTCCGGTTGTGCATATACATTTAAATTGTCAACTTTTCTCTGGGAACTAGCAACACACAATAGTTACTAGATTGAAGAATCTTCTGACTCTTCAATATATATCCATTTTTTTCAACTAGTTTATGCATCATAATAGATCCGGGATAACTCAACCGGTCTTGCCAACGATTTGTAAACTTCTGGTTTACAATTATATGTGCTTCCATTGCACTAATAATATAATATGTAAACTTCAAGTTTACAATAATATGTGCATCAACTTCACTAATATATGTGTACACAATATAGATGAAAAGACATGTAACTTTTTCACTACACTTATTTATCAAAAAATTGTCTCCTAATATAGAGATATTAAACATATCCTTCATTTATTATTTTAATATGACATTCATTTAGGAGGATGTCCATGAAACATAATAAATTATTATGATAGTTATAAATTATTATGATAGTTAGATTAGTATAATACATTTTTAACGTGTAACTCTATTCTATCATGTAACAATATATTTGCTCGTTTGGAGCTTTCAGTACTTCTTATAGTGTCAAATGTAATACTAAAACTAGTTTCATAAAAAACAACAATATATTTGCTCTTTTATAGCCTTCAATAATTATAACCTCATTTTTAGTCTTTTACAAAGGATATCTTTCATTTACAAACAAAACCCAATAAAATATATATAAAATTAATGTGGTTCCCAGTGAAGTAAAGTTTTAAGAGCAATGCTTGCTTAAGACCTCAAAAATCATAGACATATATTTTTAGAAGAAGGAATAACAAGGTTCCCGATTCAAAACAATATTATTCCAAAACTTAATCTTTTCAAAAGAAGTAATAAAACCACATTCACAACCACAATGATTGCAATTTCATTAGAAAAGCAATTATACAGAGTATTCTACCCAAAAAACAAAAAAATATGTGGAGCACAATTTATAAGTGTTGAATGTGCAAAGAGATGGCATAGATGATCATACCTCTAATTTATATGCTTTCTGAGAACTCATTAGTAGCAAAAATTATAATCATCATAAGTCATAATAAGCTTTTATCATCTTCGTATTTATCATATAAATGATAATCTCCATATATCAATTCTTAATATTACTTCTCGATTTTGCTACTTCGGGAGCATATTCAAATTTTATTGTTTTCAACTTAGGCTTAATTGCACTTTCCCCCTATCTTTTGCTAATTGTGCGATTTTGCACCCCTTTTTTTTTGCCCCCTTTCTGATTTTGCACCCCATCTTTCTGTTTATGACGGCTGCTTCAACACCTATGATCACAATCTGTGAAAATATAAAGGCTAAATTATCTTTTTGGTTCCTTAACTATTTAATTAGTATTGGTTTGGTCCCTTAACTTAAATTTGATTTATTTTTGTCCTTTAACTTCTCTCCATTATATATTTTGGTCCTTTCCGTTAGTTTTAATTCAAAAACGTTAGGTTTTCTTCATTTTCTTCTGGCATTTTTCTAGGATTCTTGTTGTTGAATATTGATGGAGATGATATGAAGATGAAAAAGAGGAGAAGAAGATGAAGAAAACCTAACGTTTTTTAATTAATACTAACGAAAAATGACCAAAATGTGTAATAGAGAGAAGTTAAGGGATCAAAATAAATCAAATTTTAGTTAGGGGACCAAACCGATACTACCTAAATAGTTAAAGGACCAAAAATGAAATTTAGCCTAAAAAAACGTGACTATGAAAATCCATATAAAAATATTTTAATAATGTAATTTTCAACAGTGAGATACTTGATTACTAGTGCAAGTTTATCAACATAAGTCGTTATATAATTTCAACTAACAGAGTTTCATGAACTCAACCACATATTTTGCACATTAGTATAGCATAATTATTAACACAAGCGGTAACTCAAGGATAATATGAAAACCCCATAAATACATATTTTATCAATGACAGTTATTATCAAGAATTGAGTTTCGTAATTAACCACATATTCTGCATTTAGAATTAAGGAGAATGTAAATTTTCATTTAAGAATTTTATAACACAAGATCTCCTTTTCATAATTAAAATTTCAAAGAATTTTATAGATATAGTATCCTTAATATGACAGAGTACGATGATTATGTAAAAAGTTTATCATCATATGAGTGAGATAAGTCTCTAGTATTATAAAATAGAATATGAGACTATTCACAATTTTAGTAACTCACTCAAAACTCAAATGCTACAATTATAATTATACACATTTGAGAAAAGATTAGGTTACACACAGAGGAAATACATGAGACTTCTATTTTATTATTATTGAGGATATAAGAGAAAATAGTCATAAGCTTCCATAAATATTAAAGAATATATAGCAATAATATAAAATATGTCAAAATATAGTAAAATGGTAAAATTAAATATCTCAGATATACCATTTATAATTATTTAGAATAATGGTATAAATAACTTTTTTTTTCTCAATAGAGTTTATAAGAACTTTGAGATTTCGACATATTGCTATTACAAAATAAGTTTACAATAATATAAAAGGATATGGAAGTGTATAATAATTTATGAGAAAAGAGTATCCTCAATATAAGTCTCTACAATAATTTTATATCTAGAGTTATAAAACAAATAAATATATTTGTTTATGAGATATAGTTAATTGACATGTAGAATTTTTCCTCGCTTGTTAAAGAATGACATTTTCTCCACTTGATGGAGAATGATAGTTAAACTAATAAGGTAATTTTCTTACCCATAAAAGGATGATTATGTTAAGTAATGTCATATCAATAGGGTATGTCCATCAGTAACACAATACATAGCAAGGATTCTTCCACTTGATAGAGAATAGATAATGATGGTTGAATTAAAAGTTTGAAAGATATTTTGAATAAAATATTCAACTATTTCTCTATCACAAAATGATCACATTAAGTAACGTCACACCGATATGGTATGTCCGTCACTCACATAACAAAGGGATAGCAGCAATCCAAAATATTTATATATATAAAAAAAAATAACATTTAAGTAGAAATTTAATTTAAAATTAGAATAATATTGGATTGTAAAATCTATATAGTTTTCTACATGACTTTTAACAAAGTAAGAACTACTTATTGTAATCCCATTCAAGAATCTTAAGGATAATAAGTAAGAACTATATCATCACAATGTACAATTCTTATGTCTCAAATTAAATATTGATAGGGTACTCTAATTATATTTGACATAAGTATAAGAAATTAAGGTACATTGAATAACAACAATTATATTAATAACAACACACCGATAGGGTATGACTGTCACCAATATAATGCTAATCTATTTAACAAAATTTGCATAATTGTATCCACGATAGGTGAGATTACAATTATACAAATCAATAATATTTATACTTAAGAGAATATGATATAATAATATCATGCATAAACAATTGGATTTAATTTACTCAACTTCGGTCATATTAAAATTCAAATAATAGAAAAACATGCTTAACAATTTTAAATTAGCACATCATAAATATAACTTTAGAATTTATTTATATAAAATAGTATAATAACAAGAGTTATTATTTAGAATACAAGTGTGTCAATTAGTTTTCTATTTTATCCAGAGTAGAACTCTTAGAATATTTTTTTTTTAATACTCCCACTATAAATTAGAATTAGAATATAAATTCAAATGGAGTATTATAGTACAAATATATAAGAATAATAGAGTTCTATTTAGAATATTTTGGAAAAAGGATTTTTTTTTGCTAAGCAGGGAGAGAGACAGACATCAAGAGACAACACCGACATCTCAACTAGGTTGACACCCCAGGAAGCCTCCATCCTCTTCCTACCAAACTCTAAATTCCATAAAAAAGGGGAAAAATCTGTACAAAGAGAGAGGGGGGACTAGACCAAAACCCTCAAAATCAAAAACAGAAAAAGCAATAAGCAGTGAAAAATAAAAGCTAAGGAAATCTATAATTGGGAAGACCAATTCTGTCACGATAGAAATCGGAGTGTATCTCAGCAGGGAGCGTGTCTAACCAAATAGATCCAAGAATTCCATGACCCATGTTCGCCAGCTTGTCTGCACAACTGTTACCCTCACGAAAAATATGGGAAGTTATAACCTGAACATGTAGACTCCGAGCATTATGCCATCTGTTTCTAAGTAACCACGGAACTAAAGAAGAGTTCGAAAAAACCAACAATGCACTAGATGAATCGCTTTCCAACCAAAGATTTCTCCACCCATGCTGAGCCGCGTGTTCTATAGCTAGGATATAAGCAAGAATTTCAGCATGAAAAACTGAGGCAAGACCTATGTTACAAGAGTAAGCACCGAGGAACGTGCCCAGAGAGTCCCTAAAAAGGCCCCCACAAGCCGCAAAGCCACCAAGAACTGAGCCATTTGTATTAACTTTTAACCAAGGAGATGATGGAGATTTCCAAAGCACCAAAATAATGTCCTTGAATTTGCGGTTATGGGTGGAAACCGAGAACTCATCAAGAAAAGCCGAGTCAGAGGGCAAACATTTACCTGTCGAAGCATTTCCGAACAAAGCAACCAAAGAGTGAATATGCACTTTTGTAGAGTGGAGCGACTGCAGCTTAGATTGAAAACGGAAAGCATTTCTAGCAAGCCAAATTGAATGCAATGTATGGATCACTGCTGCCAAATACATATCAGAAACTTGAGAAGAACAATGAGTGGGAATACAATTAAGAAGGGAGCCAATCGACGCACAGTCCAGCCGACAGTTGAGCTTTCCCCCAAGCCACGTCCATAGGTCAACCGCAAAATTACAATGGAGGAACAAGTGATCTGAAGTTTCGACAACATTAAAACAAAAACAACAAACAGAAACAATAACACAGCCCCTAGACCGGAGATTTTCATCCGTGGGCATCTTACCATGCATCAGCCGCCAAAAAGTAAAGGAATGAGATGGAGGGATACAACTCTTCCATATGCACTCTGCCCAAGGTAACAGAGGAGCAACTGGACGGAGAAAAGATACAGCCTGTTTTGAATTGAGGTGTCCGTCTGCAGAATGAGTCCAAACAAGAGTGTCAAGAAGTTGAACTTGCGGCAATGTAACAGTAGAGAGCCTGTATGTGATTGCAGGAACCAGTAGGGATGCTGGAAGGTTCCAATGACCATTAACAATGACCTTCAATACTTTGCCAGAGAAACTAGAATGGAAGAATGTATCAATATGCAATAAGTTTACCAACGGTTCTCCAACCCAATTGTCTGTCCAAAGATTAATTTGATCTCCCGTACCCACAATCCAAATGGAGTTTTGAAGAATGGTGGCAATATGGTATTTAATGCCATGCCAGACCGAGGACATGAAAAAATGACGAATAGGCTGCCCATGGGAAATAAACCGACTCTTGAAAAGAGTTGCCCAATGAGAATTTGAGGAGAAAAGATTCCAAGTCAGTTTCAACATTAAAGCATCATTAGTCAGCCGCGTCGACTTTAAGTCAAGACCACCTTCCGACCACAGGCGACAAATAGTGTTCCAAGAGACGGTGCAAACCTTCCGAGTAAGAACATCACCACTCCAAATAAAATTCTTAATCCAAATATCCAGAGAACGGAGCGACCTCCGCGAACACAGATAGACATGAAAGGAGTAGACTAGCATACCATGGATTATAGACTTAACTAGTTGCACACGACCCATGATAGAGAGACTAGTACCTTTCCAAGCTGCAAGCTTTGATTTGATTATGTCTGTAATAAATTGAAAATGAGACACTTTAGGCTTTCCGCAGAAGATTGGACATCCTAAGTAGTTAAAAGGCAGCGTTCCTACATTAAACCCCAGGAGGGAAACAAGCATTTGAGTACGCAAACCAGTCATAGCTTCGGTGAAGAAGCGGCTCTTTGCAGCATTAATGATTTGGCCCGAAACCGCTGAGTATTTATTAAAAATATTTAAAAGCATGCGGATATTACGCTTGGTACCTATACAGAAAATCAAGACATCGTCAGCGTATAAAATATGAGTGGGAAGAGAGACCCCACGACAATAAGACATTGGAGTGAGCTGTCCGGTAGTTGAAGCAATGGAGAGAGCCCGACTAAGAACCTCTTCAGCCAAGCAAAAGAGAAGAGGGGACAATGGGTCTCCTTGGCGAACCCCACACGAGCAAGAAAAAAAGCCAACAACTTTCCCATTAACCAACACTGATAAACGAGCAGATTGCAAAATCACCAAGATCTAATGCACAAATTTTTCGTCAAAACCAAACCGCTGAAGAACTAGAATCAAGAAGTTCAAGTCTAAAGTATCGAAAGCCTTAGCAATGTCCACCTTTAAAGCTACATTACCACCACATTGACGCTTCTCAAGTAAATTGATAGCCTCAGATGCCAGAATGACACATTCAGATATGTTACGATCACGGATAAAGCCACGTTGTTCAACCATGATGATCCGCGTAGTAATGGCAGCCAACCTATCTGCAATAATTTTAGTGAAAATTTTAAACTGAAAGTTAGCTAGCGCTATAGGGCGATAGTCCCCCATAACACGCGCCCCCGGCACCTTCGGAATCAACACAATAAGATTGGAGTTAACATTCGGAGCTAGCTGACCAGAAATAAAAAAATCCTGCACGGATTGAATGACATCAACACCAACAATGTCCCAATAGGTCTGATAAAAATGACCCCCAAACCCGTCGGGTCCGGGGGTACCGTCACCATTAAGAGAGAACACCGCATTTTTAATCTCCTCCCACTGTGGAAGTCGCAGCAACATATTATTATCCTCGCAAGATACCAACGAAGGAATAGTATCGGCAACCAAGTCATTAGTAATGCAGTTATTATCGACACTAAAGATGGCTTGAAAATAATTTTGAACGTGGACCTCAATGAGAGCAGGATCGGTTAGAACCACATCACCATCTTAAAGAAAAGAAATTGTATTTTTTGCAGCACGGATCTTGGACAAGCGATGAAAATAGGCGGTATTTCTATCCCCATGAATAAATTTTTGGTCCCTTGCTTTTTCCCTCCACGGCTCATCTTGATAATTTAAAGCCTTGGTAAGAATAAGCTGCGCCTCAAGCTCCTGAGCATAGAGTGAATCCAAAAGTCCATCAGTATCTATAATTTGTTGAATGCGATTTACCTCATCCACTGCCATGCGAACTTTCCTATCAACGTCGCCAAAAACAGTACGATTCCAATGCCTAAACACTTGTTTCATATGTTTAAGTTTAAGTTGCAACTGAGCCATTCCATGCCCTATAGTATTCTTCGACCAATTATCCACAACAATTTGCCGACAATCTTCGTAATCAGTCCAAGTTTTAAAAAATTTGAAACTCCCTGAACAGCGAACATTACACGAATCCATGGATATAAGCAAAGGGTGGTGATCCGACTGATGGCGCGCTAAAGCAGCACAAGTAGAACTACGCCAAAAGTTGAGCCAGTCATCATTACAGATTGCACGATCAAGACGAAGCGCAACATTATCCGAACCCATCCTACCATTGGACAAAGTGAAAAAAGCACCCAAAGTAGGAAGATGATGTAAAAGGTTTGCATTCGACCAAGTCAAAAAATCAGTACAAGATAAGGGAGGAGGAGGCCGACGTCCACGCTTCTCATGAGCCCCTAACACCGTGTTAAAATCACCAATAAATAACCAAGGACCTTGAAAGCACCCGTGCATAAACGACACTTTAAATAAAAAGTACTTGCATAAACGACAACAATATAAACCGTAGACTGATTATACGTTATTTCTAGAGCAATGCATTGATCCGATATAAACATCACCACGACACTAACACCACTGCCCCATAACGCCCAAAGATTAGGTTGAAAATTTTCTCTACTATTTACACAGTATTTGGAGACCCCAATGCTATTCCAATACCATGGAGGAACACTATCAAAAGCAATCATCGGTTCCGCCACAAAAATTAATAAAGGCTGATAAGATAAAAAGAAATTACGTAATTCAATTTTGGTATCGACGTTGCCAATACCTCGAACATTCCAATATAAAAGGATAATTGGGAAGGTTGAGAAGAACCACCCTTTGCACGGGTCTGATAAGGCTTGCCAATAACTTGCTTTTCAAGCTGCTTCTGCTGCGGTTTGGAAAGCACCTGAGTGAAGAACAATTTCAAATCCATTCCAATTAAGAAAGGAACAATGTCTGCGAATATTGCTGTTATTCTTGTCTTGTATAGGAGACACAATGCAGAGATGGTGGTTGCAGAGACATGCGCAAACTTAGTGGTTGTACATTTCGTACACAGTACTTTGTCAACGCTCTTCAGCCTCTGGTGAAATAGCTTCTGATGAACTTGCTTCTGGAGAACTAGCTTCTGATGACGTCATCTTCAGGAGCGCTTTCTTCAGACGCACTATGCTTCTGATTTTCCAGGAGCGCTTTCAATCAGATGCTCTTCAGCTTCAATTTAAATTCCTTTGCTCTTCAATTCATGTCAGAACCTCTTATGAATAAATCTTTGATAATGGTCCTGTACACTTGAATAAACTTTTAGAATATCCAATTGATAATTTTAATACCTTGTTATCATCAAAACTTATGTGATATAATTGCAAAACACCCTTTGTTCCAACAATCTCCCCCTTTTTGATGATGATAAACACAAGTATT
This sequence comes from Medicago lupulina, assembly GCA_958299785.1. NCBI lineage: Eukaryota > Viridiplantae > Streptophyta > Magnoliopsida > Fabales > Fabaceae > Medicago > Medicago lupulina. The sequence goes on along the minus strand of OY283141.1, from coordinate 49,370,731 downwards.
TAAAAAGATCAATTGTTGTTAACTTAATTAACAAGTTGACTTTGGGGTTCAGAGGTTTGTAAGCTCTGACTCCCCCTGAGTCTGATATTCTTTAAGGTGAGGTTTGTAAGCTCCCCCTAAGTCCTATCCAAGTTAATTAAATTCATTTTAATCAACAATAATTACGTAAAATACAGATGAGATAAATTAAGATTCTCAAAAATAAAAACTGTTAGAATTTTTATTTTTACTTGGGCTCATATTCTTTGTTAAATACTTCTATTACTCCCCCTTTTGTCAGTAATCAAAAAGAACAAAAACAGATAGAAGTAAAGACAAAGATATACACACTGCAACTGAAGAAACTGATATATTGAAGAGACATCCAAAAAAATACAAAGATAATGTCAGAAACAAGGATAAATAAAACACGTGACAAAAGAAACAAGGTGTGCAATCTAAGGGTTGGGTTGAGGTTGTTGCTGCTGGATTAGAGCCATTAAGCGCTGAATATCTTCAGATTGCTTCTTAACAGTTTCTTCAAGAGCCAACTGCCTCTGAAGAAGATATTCCTCCCTAGCCTTAGATTCCTGTTGTTGCCTCAACACCTTTTGCTTCAGCATCTTGAACACCTTTGATTCCCTTGAAACATATTCTGATTCAGCATAGAAGGGTGCATTGGCTAAGTACAAAAGCTTGCTTGGGGGTTGCTGAGATAAGTGCAGATTATGCAGATGACGCCTCATTGCATGAGCTTGAATGTGACAGCACTTCTTAGCAACTTCATTTATTAAATCAAAAGCTTTGCTTTTCACAGAAGACCACTGATCCTTATAGGCAATAGGTAGAGTAGGAGTTCTTCTAAGGAGTACTAGAGTCAGCATTTCCTCATGAATTTCTACCAGTTGATCTTCAAGATAATCAGATTCCAAAATGTTTACAGGTGGTTGGTCAGGGATCTGAATTTGTGATGAGGATGAGGGTTGGTCAGAAGCACCAGGTTTCAAGTTTTGTGTTGGTCCAAAATTTGTGATAGACACAGAAGGTTCAGACTCTATCACTTAGACAGACTCTTCAACAACTGTCTCCATTACAGATTCTGGAATGGTTTTATCTTGAGTTTTGGTTGTCATTGTTTGAGGGGGGTTTTCAGATGCCTTTTGTTTTTGGTATTCAAGGAGTTCTCTTGAATAGTGACTTTCTAGATTAGAAATCACATATTGTTCAGAGATTTGGTTAAGTGGTGAAGATGTTGTTTGTTGTTGTTGTTGTTGTTTGTTAGTGGGTGAGTCTGAGTAAGATAAGTCAACAGTTTATGGCTCTTCAGGATCTGCATGCTCTTCAGCAGCAGCTGTTGAACCAACAACTTTTGATCTATCTCTGGTTGGTGATTGATTTGAGATTGACGAAGATGGAATGGTTTCACCTGCTGGTATCATGTTAAGAGGTTTGATGATAGGGGGTTGAAAAGGATGATCAGCAGGAAGTTTGTTGCAAACATCAATCCTCTTCTGAGATAACTCCCCTATACTCTTAAGTATATTAGGATACACAGGTTTGAATGGTTTGGTTTTAGGAGAGAGTTTTGGTTTTGATGAACTTTTGGATTTTGGTGTTTGTTTGGATTTTGGTGAAGGTTTGGATAATTTGTATTTCTGACTTAGAGGTATATTATCTAAGTCAGAGTCTGTTGATGATGAAGGTGAGATAATGGTTTGAGGGTCTGGAATCTGATTTACCTTTGCAGATTGAGTAGATTCTAAGGCAGCAGCCTCTGAAGCAGCAGCTTCTGAAGCAGCAGCTTCTAAAACAGCAGACTTTGGAACAGATCCTGAAGCATCAGCTTCTGATGTCCCTTTCAGAACCTCCTTAGCTCCCTTCATAGCTTCTTCCTCTACCTTACTTACAATCTCCTAAACCTCAGCAAGCTTTTCAACATAAAATTGATCACAATTTTTAAGTCCTAAAGCTTTCAGTTTTTCATCCCTTTCCAACTTATACTGAGCTGCCTTCCTTTTCTTTTCAGCCATCAGATTATCAGTATACTCTTGACACCTTTTCTCCATCTTAGGAGTCACTGTGAACATTGGACTGTAAATTACATCTCCAGCTTGCCTTTTGATTGGCCTTTCCTCTCCAACTTCTTCTCTAGCTTATATTTCTTCCAGAGCTAATTTAGCTGCTTCCATGGTGATTGTAGAATCACCTTTTCCTCTTTTCCTCTTAGGAGCAGCCACACTGTCGTAGTTGGTTGCTTCAGACTTAGCAGCTTTTTGCTTTCTGGCTAAAGCAACATAAGCTTTTTGAGAAGCATCTTCAGATTCCTTGGCAAATGCAGCTAAGTAGCCAGTTAGAGCTTCAGGATTATCTTCTTTTAAAATTGAAGGAAAATCCCTCAAAGATTTTGATGGTGCTGAAGATTCTTTCAGGTCCTTCTCACTAGGAGTGACTTTCTTGATGATCTTCATATGATGCAAGGTTTTGCCATTTATCATCCTCCCAGTGGCAATTCCAAGTACTCTGTCAGACACTAGGTTGAATTTGTCCAGAGTCTTCAGTACTCCTCCTTGACAGAAGATTTCAGAAAGTAGTCTTGCACAAGGAACTTGCTTCCTTTTTCCTTTAGTTCCTTCTTTGATAGCCCAGCACAGGTGATGCATGAGATATCTTGGAAGATTAATAGCTTGATATGCAGCCAAGAAATACAACGCCAATTTGTGGTCCAGACTGGGTTGATCAGCACCTCCTCCCTTCTGAAAGAAGCCTTCATTTACAATCTTCAGAAGTATCCTGTACTTAACATCCATATCCACCAACTTGGTTGCTAGATTTCCTTTCAACAGCAAGTTGGTGTAGCTTTCCAACAGAGCATCCTTCTTGCTAACATTCCATAGGAATCTTCCTTCAGGAGCCATTCTGCAAGCTCTAGCAATCACTCCTTCTATGATAGATATTGGAATACCCATAGGGTTTCTTGAAACAGCTTGACTTTCTTGTGACTTAGCAGATTCTACATCACATACTTCAGCCCTTATCCAGAATTCCTTTACCAGATTTACATATGTTGGTCCATTTAACATATGAAAATAATCAAACATTTTCTGTGCAGAGATCAACGCTTCCATATCCACCCCGTTCCTTTTAAGTGATGCGAAGTCCACCGGTGATTCAATCTGAACATCCAATGAATCAATCAGAATCGACATCGTTAAAGGTTTGATGGAGTAGTTTGATCCTGTGGTGAGTTGCATGCTTGAACCGCTTGTTGAAGTAGCCATCGGAAGTAGTTGAAGATAAAGGGTTTAGGGTTTCTAATGTGAGAAAAGAGAGAAAATCTGATTTTCTAAAGTTACTGCTCAAAGATTTGAAAGTGTAGGAAAGTGAGTGAGTAGTGTGTGTTTGGTATTTATAGTGATTTCTGAAAACAACTTTTCACATATCAGAGGGGGCAACCAGACACAAACATTAATGACATAACAGGGGCACGAGAATATTTGTTAAAGAGAATAACCATCATTGCCCTAAAAGAGTTGTTTCCCAATGCAGATAAACCATGTCAGAAGTCTACGAAATTAACTTTAACCTTTTCCACTTCTGTGTACTATCAGAGTCAAAAGATTCCTTCTCAGAGTCTGAAGATTTTTCAGAGGCTGAGTCTCTTCAAATTCTCCAAGGAGAGTCTATTACTCCATCAGCTTCTGATAATTTTCAGAGTCTGATTTTTCATTCAGAGGTGAGCATTACTCAGAGACAAGATGCATGTTCAAATTTTTCTTTATAAAATTGAATCTTTCAACAGTTAAGGGTTTAGTAAAGATATCAGCCCATTGATGATCAGTATCAATGAATTGAATATCTAAAACTCCCTTTTGAACATAGTCTCTGATAAAATGATGTTTAATTTCAATGTGCTTGGCTCTTGAATGAATAATAGGATTCTTAGACAAACAAATAGCAGTTGTGTTATCACAATAAATTAGAATACAATTTTTAGTTATTTGATAGTCTTCTAACTGATGTTTCATCTAGAGCAGTTGTGTATAACAACTAGCAGCTGAGATGTATTCTGCTTCTGCTGTTGACAAAGCAATAGTTGCTTGTCTCTTGCTGGCCCAGGATATCAGATTCTCACCAAGAAATTGACAGTTTCCACTGGTTGATTTTCTTTCAATCCTATCACCAGCATAATCAGCATCACAGAATCCAACTAGCTTATAATCTGAAGATTTCTTATACAGAAGTCCAAGATCAGTTGTTCCCTTCAGATATCTAAAGATTCTTTTAACAGCAGTTAAGTGAGATTCTCTAGGATCTGATTGAAACCTTGCACACAAGCATACACTGAACAAGATATCAGGTCTAGATGCAGTGAGATACAACAGAGAACCAATCATACCTCGATGCAGATTCTGGTCAACTTTAGATCCTTGATCTTCTTTGCTCAGAGTGCAGGTAGGATGCATTGGAGTGTTCATCTCTTTATAGTCTTCAAGCTTGAACTTTTTCAAAAGTTCCTTGGTGTATTTGGATTGATGAACATACACTCCTTCTTTGCATTGGTTGATTTGAATTCCTAAAAGGAACTTCAGTTCTCCCATCATGCTCATTTCAAACTCCTCCTGCATCATCTTAGAAAATTCCTTGCAAAGTGATCTCTTAGTTGAACCAAAAATGATATCATCAACATAAATTTGTACAATCAGAATGTCTTTCTCAAGAGTCTTCTTGAATAGTGTTGTGTCAACCTGTCCTCTTTTAAAATCATTTTTAAGCAAGAAATTGCTTAGTCTATCATACCAGGCTCTAGGAGCTTGTTTCAGACCATCCAAAGATTTCTTTAGCTTATAAACGTAGTCAGGATGTTTTAAATCCTCAAAACCAGGTGGTTGTTTCACAAACACTTATTCAGAAATGACGCCATTAAGAAATGCACTTTTAACGTCCATTTGATACAAAGTTATGTTGTGATTTACTGTGTAGGAAAGAAGTAACCTGATTGCTTCCAATCTTGCAACTGGAGCAAAAGTTTCAGTATAATCAATGCCTTCTTGTTGGTTGTACCCTTGAGCAACAAGTCTGGCTTTGTTTCTGATTACTTCTCCCTGTTCATCTAGCTTGTTCCTAAACACCCATTTGGTTCCAATAATGTTCTTGTGTTCAGGCTTAGGTACAAGATCCCACACATCATTTCTTTTGAATTGATTGAGTTCATCTTGCATTGCTAAGATCCATCCATCATCAGCTAGTGCTTCATCAACTGTTATAGGTTCTATCATGGACAGCAATCCCAAGGCAAACTCTTCAGGTCTGAAGTGTGATCTAGTTCTTCTGGGACTTTCCTTGTTGCCAATGATTTGATCCTCAGGATGAGAAGACTTGTATTTGAATGAGTTTCTGGACTGGATAACTTGTTGTGAATCATCTTGAGCTTCTTCAGAAGCTTCTTCAACTGGAACATCAAGAGTTGTTACAGCTTCTGAAGCATCATTCAACTCTGAAGTCTGATTAGGTTCTGAATAATCATCAGACTCTTCTGAACCTGCAATACTTTCATTCTGCTCTGGAATTTTACTTCCAGGCTCTTTGTCGTCAAATTTGACATGCATAGACTCTTCAACACAAAGTGTTTCTAAGTTATACAGTTTGTATGCCTTAGATCTCTCAGAGTAACCTAAAAAGATTCCCTTTTGTGCCTTTGCATCAAATTTCTTCAAATAGACTTTATTGTTTAAGATGTAACATGTACATCCAAACTGATGAAAATAAGAAATGTTAGGTTTCCTACCTTTAAAGAGTTCATATGCTGTTTTATTCAGTATGGGTCTGATATAGATCCTGTTCTGAACATAACATGTTGTGTTTACTGCTTCTGCCCAAAAATGTTTTGCCATATTGTTTTCATGAATCATGGTTCTTGCCATTTCTTGTAGTGACCTATTCTTTCTCTCTGCAACCCCATTTTGCTGTGGAGTTCTAGGAGAAGAGAATTCATGGACAATTCCAAATTTTTCACAGAATATTTCAAATGGCTCTTTTTCAAATTCTCCTCCTTGATCACTCCTGACTTTTAAAATTTTCAGTTCCTTTTCAGATTGGACTTGAATGCAGAATTTGGTAAACACATCATATGAGTCATCTTTAGATTTAAGAAACTTAACCCAACTCCATCTACTGTAATCATCAACTATAACCAATCCATATTTACTTCCATATAAGGATGCAGTACTAACTGGTCCAAATAAATCAATATGGAGTAATTCCAAGGGTCTGGAGGTAGAAACAATGTCTTTTGAATTAAAAGAAGTTTTAACAATTTTTCCCTTCTGACATGCACCACACAGTGCATCTGAATGATAGTCAATGTCTGGTAAGCCTCTGACAAGTTGTAACTTGCTAAGTTTAGAGATTAACCTCCAGTTAGCATGTCCCAACCTTATGTGCCAGAACCATTTCTTATCACTCATTGATAAAAGGCAAAATACCTTCTGATCAGTCAGTTCTGAAAAATTAATCTTGTATACATTGTTCTTTCTCTTTCCCTTAAAAACTACAGATTGATCATCTTTGCTGATCACTGTGCAGTTGTTCTTATTAAACAAGACGTCATAACCATTATCACAAAATTGATTTATGCTAAGTAGGTTATATCTTAGTCCATCAACAAACCAGACATTATTAATTGAGACTGAGGAATTACCAATTGTTTCAGTACCAATGATTTTGCCAGTTTGGTTTCCTCTAAATCCCACAGTTTGGTTTCATAGACTTTTCTCCCGTCATATGTCGCGAGCAGCCATTGTCTAGAAACCAAAACTTCTGCTTTTCGTTTCCTTTTAGACATACCTGCAACATCAACAATTTCTGTCTTAGGTACCCATATCTTCATGGGTCCTCTTGGGTTAGTCCTAGGAGTTCTGAGTCTCATTTGTGTTTTCTGTCTGAAATTGTTTTGTTCTGTCTTCTTCCAGACTTTAGGTTCAGAACCTTTAGTCTTAGAATATGACTTAGCAAAGACAGCTTCCTTCCTCTGAAATCTAGGCTTTTGAGTTTCAGACTCTGTTTTCTTCAGAACCTGTTTATTAGGTTCTGATCTTTTTAGAATCTGTAACGTTGGAGCTTTTGATTTAGAGTCATTCATTACTTTTGTCTTTTGGTTCTCAGGTTTTGACTTAGTCAATTCCTTTGAATTTAAAGATTTAGATTCTGAATGAGAAGTTTTTCCAAATTCAGACACGAAGTGAGTTTTCAGTCCCTCCTTGATGTTATCAGAACAAGGTTTCAGAATTACTTCACTAGAGTTTCCTCCACTGAAGCCAATTCCCTTTTTGTTGTTCTGATTTATGCTATAAATCATAGATGCAACTTTGGTTCTATCAATTCCTGTGTTAATAAACTCTTGAAGAGCAGCATCCTGCTCAGATAAAAGTTTATTATCACCTTTCTTAGTCATTGTTTTTAAATCATTATTTTCTTGTTGTAAAACATCCATCTCCATCTTAGTTGATTCATGGAGTTTTAGCAGCTTAATGTATCGTTGCTTAACTCTCCTCAACTCAGTGGATTGGTTTTCATAATGACCAAGAAGTTCCTTGAGAGAATCAATTAATTCAGATCTAGTGAGCTTAGAATATACCTCAGTTTCAGTTTCAGAGTCTGTACTTGACTCATCATCAGATGAATCTCTTTCATTTTCATCAGTAGCTACCAAAGCCAGGGCTATTTTTGCTTCATCTTCAGCATCATCTTTGTCAGACTCAGACTCATTATCCAGATCTTCCCAAGTTGCCATCAAACTCTTCTTGATTTGCTTCTTGAATTTGTTGGATTTGAAGATTGGCTTCTTTGGTTTTTCTTTGGATGTTTCTTTCTGCAGGTTTGGACATTCAGCAATGAAGTGTCCAATCTTCTTGCAGTTAAAGTAACCTTTCTGTTATTCTTTTCTAGAGCTTTTGTGATTACTGCCTCTGCTCATGAACTTCTTGTTCTTCTTAGCAAGATATTGTAATCTATTGATGAGCACAGCCATCTCCTGAACAATTTCAAGGTCTTCATCAGAATCTTCAGATGTAGATTCTTCTTCAGACTCTAACGCCTTCAGAGCCTTACTTGACTTGCCTTTAGATTTCAAAGCAATAGACTTAGACTTCTTGATAGGTTCATGCTCATTATGACCTATCTCATGACATTTTAAAGAGCTTATAAGATCTTCAACACTTAGAGTGTTTAAATCTTTAGCTTCTTCAATAGCTCTCACTTTTGGTCTCCACTTAGCAGGTAAGCTTCTCAGAATCTTGTTCACATGATCAGACGCGACATAGCTTTTCTTCAGAATCTGAAGTCCAGAAACAAGAGTCTAAAACCTTGAGTACATGGTCTCAAAGTTTTCATCCTCCTTCATTCTGAACAACTTGTACTGATGAACAAGCATAGTAGCCTTAGCTTCTCTGACTTTCTTGTTACCCTCATAAAGTGAGCACAATGAGGTGAACATAACCTTTGCTGTTGATTTGTCACTCATCTTTAAGTACTCTTTATGAGGCAAGGCAGCCACAAGAATGCCTCTAATCGTATGATGTTTCTTATAAAGCTTTTTCTGCTCAGCAGTGTGAGCTTTCCTATCAAGAGCAGCACCTTCTTCATCCAACTTCAAATCACCAACACCATCTTCAAGAACATCCCACAACTCTTCATCCATTCCCATGTTGTGACTATACATCTTGGTCTTCCACCAAGAGAACATTTCTGGATCACCATTGAAAATGGGAGGTTTGTTGTGATTAGAAGATCTTTCATTTATGTTGTTGTTGTTGTAGTCATAGTGTACATCAGCTCCAGAACCAGAACCAGAGCCAGAGCCAGAACCAGAAGCTTCTTCCCTAGACATGTTTTTCTCCGACCGTTCACTGTATCACGGTTAAGTGCTAGCTATAGAGCCGAAGCTCTGATACCAACTGAAGGTGGGAAAAACACAAGAAGGGGGGGGGGGGGGGGTTGAATTGTGTTTTTAAAAACTTTTCTTTCTCACAAAAATAACAACTGTTCTCAAGATCAGAGTCTGATAGAGTTCAGAGTCTTAGTGCAGCGGATAGAGAGTAAGAGTGCAGAAATTGAAAGATGAACACAGGCAATTTATACAAGTTCCTTCCACAATCCGGAAGTAGTCCTGTCCCCCTTGCACTTCCAAGGAGAGTTTGACTAAAATGTAATATTCAAATTACAAGTTGCTCAAACACACAAGTAAGAGACTTCCTTTGCTCAATCACACAAGAAAGAGACTTCCTATGCTCAAGGACAACTCCAAGAGACTCCTTTGCTCAATCACACAAGAAAGAGACTTTTCTAAACAATTACAAAGGATTGAAAAGAGATTTGAATACTTGATATACAATCAGAGGTATTCACAAAACAATACGAACATAACAGACTCTGTTTTTCTAGACACTTTGAAATTCTAAGATATGAACTTTTGTAAGAATTATCTAAGTTATTGATGAGCAATGTTTTCGACTTTAAGAGAATATGAATAATCTTAGCACAAGCCTTGTTCGTGTATATGTATATATATATGTTCTCCAAGTCTTTATCCCTATTTATAGAGGATTTGAGAGACGTTGGGAACCATCCAGCTCATCAACTTGTCTTGACTGAAGCTTTGATTTTTCACCATTGATCTTTTGCCTGATTTGAAGATTGTCCTATGAAAAAAAATTTCAAATCCATTCCAATTAGGAAAGGAACAATGTCTCCGAATATTGCTGTTATTCTTGTCTTGTATAGGAGACACAATGCAAAGATGGTGGTTGCAGAGACATGCGCAGACTTAGTGGTTGAAATTTTGTACACAGTACTTTGTCAACGCTCTCCAACCTCTGGTGAAATAGCTTCTGATGAACTTGCTTCTGGAGAACTAGCTTTTGATGACGTCATCTTCAGGAGCGCTTTCTTCAGACGCACTATGCTTCTGATTTTCCAGGAGCGCTTTCAATCAGATGCTCTTCAAGCTTCAATTTAAATTCCTTTGCTCTTCAATTCATTTAGTCAGAACCTCTTATGAATAGATCTTTGATAATGGTCCTATACACTTGAATAAACTTTTAGCATATCCAATTGATAATTTTAAGGCTTAATTGCACTTTTGGACCCCTATCTTTCCAAAAGTTGCGGTTATGGACCCCTAACTAATTTAAATACAAAACAGCCCCCTATGTTTTGATTCTTTGGCAGTTTTGGACCCCCAGTCCATTGTTGACTCGGTCAACGCTGATGTGGCACCCTAAGTGAGGTGCCACGTGTCAATTTTTTTATTTTTTTTTGTCTTGGGGGTCCAAAACTGCTAAAGAATCAAAACATAAGGGGCTGTTTTGTATTTAAATTAGTTAGGGGTCCATAACCGCAACTTTTGGAAAGATAGGGGTCCAAAAGTGCAATTAAGCCTAATTTTAATACCTTGTTATCATCAAAACTTAAGTGGTATAATTGCAAAACACCCTTTGTTCCAACACATTTTTGGTTCCACTAATAGATCTCTTTGCAAGAAATTTTCTAAGATGATGCAGGAGGAGTTTGAAATGAGCATGATGGGAGAACTAAAGTTCTTTTTAGGAATTCAAATCAACCAATGCAAAGGAGTGTATGTTCATCAGTCCAAATACACCAAGGAACTTCTGAAAAAGTTCAAGCTTGAAGACTGTAAAGAGATGAACACTCCAATGCATCCTACCTGCACTCTAAGCAAAGAAGATCAAGGATCTAAAGTTGACCAGAAGCTGTATCGAGGTATGATTGGTTCTCTATTGTATCTCACTGCATCTAGACCTGATATCTTGTTTAGTGTATGCTTGTGTGCAAGGTTTCAATCAGATCCTAGAGAATCTCACTTAACTGCTGTTAAAAGAATCTTTAGATATTTGAAGGGAACAACTAATCTTGGACTTCTGTATAAGAAATCATCAGATTATAAGCTAGTTGGATTCTGTGATGCTGACTATGCTGGTGATAGGACTGAAAGAAAATCAACCAGTGGAAATTGTCAATTTTTTGGTGAGAATCTGATATCTTGGGCCAGTAAGAGACAAGCAACTATTGCTTTGTCAACAACAGAAGCAGAATACATCTCAGCAGCTAGTTGCTGTACACAACTGCTCTAGATGAAACATCAGTTAGAAGACTATCAAATAACTGAAAACTATATTCCGATTTATTGTGAGAACACAACTTCTATTTGTTTGTCTAAGAATCCTATCCTTCATTCAAGAGCCAAGCACATTGAAATTAAACATCATTTTATCAGAGACTATGTTCAAAAGGGAGTTTTAGATATTCAATTCATTGATAATGATCATCAATGGGCTGATATCTTTACTAAATTCTTAACTGTTGAAAGATTCAATTTTATAAAGAAAAATTTGAACATGCATTTTGTCTCTGAGTAATGCTTGCCTCTGAATGAAAAATCAGACTCTGAAAATTATCAGAAGCTGATTGAGTATCAGACTCTCCTTGGAGAATTTGAAGAGACTCAGCCTCTGAAAATCTTCAGACTCTGAGAAGGAATCTTTTGACTCTGATAGTGCACAGAAGTGGAAAAGGTTAAAGTTAATTTCAAAGACTTCTGACATGGTCTATCTGCAATGGGAAGCAACACTTTTTGGGCAATGATGGTTATTCTCTTTAACAAATATTCTCGCGCCCCTGTTATGTCATTAATGTTTGTGTCTGGTTGCCCCCTCTGATATGTGAAAAGTTTTTCTCAAAAATCACTATAAATACCAAACACACACTACTCACTCACTTTCCTACACTTTCAAATCTTTGAGCAGTAACTTTAGAAAATCAGATTTTCTCTCTTTTGTCAAATTAGAAACCCTTAACCCTCAACCTTCAACTACTTCTGATGGCTACTTCAACAAGCGGTTCAAGCATGCAACACGCCACATGATCAAACTACTCCATCAAACCTTTAACGATGTCTATTCTGTTTGATTCATTAGATGTTCAAATAGAATCACCAGTGGACTTCGCATCACTTAAAAGAAACGGGGTGGATATGGAAGCGCTGATTTCTGCTCAGAAAATGTTTGATTATTTTCTTATGTTAAACAGACCAACATATGTAAACCTGGTTAAGGAATTTTGGATAAGGGCTGAAGTCTGTGATGTAGAATCTGCTAAGTCACAAGAAAGTCAAGCTGTTTCAAGAAATTCAAGTTTGAAAGGAAAATCAAGAGAAGAGATGGGTCTTGAACCTTTCAACGATCTAGAAATCAAATCTGTAGTGATGGGTATTCCAATATCTATCACAGAAGGAGTGATTGCAAGAGCTTGCAGAATGGCTCCTGAAGGAAGATTTCTATGGAATGTTAGTAAGAAGGATGCTCTGTTGGATAGCTACACCAACTTGCTATTGAAAGGAAATCCAGCAACCAAGTTGGTGGACATGGATGTTAAGTACAGGATGCTTCTGAAGATTGTCAATGAATGTTTCTTTCAGAAGGGAGGAGGTGCTGATCAACCCAATCTGGACCACAAATTGGCATTGTATTTCTTGGCTGCATATCAAGCTGAAAGAATCTTCAGTACCATCAAAATCTTTGAGGGATTTTCCTTCTATTTTAAAAGAAGATAATCCTGAAGCTCTTTCTGGATACTTAGCTGCATATGCCAAGGAATCTGAAGATGCTTCTCAAAGAGCTGCTGTCACTTTGGCCAGAAAGCAAAAAGTTGCTAAGTCTGAAGCAACAAATTACGACAGTGTGGCTGCTCCTAAAAGGAAAAGAGGAAAAGGAGATTCTACAATCACCATGGAAGCAGCTAAATTAGCTTTGGAAGAAATTGAAGCTAGAGAACAAGCTGGAGAGGAAAGGCCAATCAAAAGGCAAGCTGGAGAAGAAATTGTCAGTCCAATGTTCACAGTGACTCCTGAGATGGCCAAAAGATGTCAAGAATATACTGATAATCTGATGGCAGAAAAGAAAAGGAAGGCTGCACAATACAAGCTGGAAAGGGATGAGAAACTGAAAGCTTTAGGACTAGAAAATTGTGATCAATTTTATGTTGAAAAGCTTGCTGAGGTTCAGGAGATTGTGAGTAAAGTTGAGGAAGAAGTTGTGAAGGGAGCTAATGAGACTCTGAAAAGGGTTCAAGGAACACCAGAATTTATCAAAGGGTATAGACAAACTAAAATTCTTTGCAAATATAACCAGGCATGAAGAGGACTAAGTCTTACAAGTTCAAAGAAGTTGATTTGGCTAGCCTAAGGGAGTTGGCACTTAAGGTTAAGAATCCGACTGGGTTTCGTCTCCGATACGGTGGTTTGCTTGGTATTCTCCGGACTAATGTAGAAGAGAAGCTGGTGCACACTCTGGTGCAATTCTATGACCCGGTTTTCCGTTGCTTCACTTTCCCGGATTTTCAGTTGGTTCCTACACTCGAGGCTTATTCTTGCTTATTGGGTTTACCTATAGCCGAGAGGGTACCCTTCACAGGCCCAGGATCTTCTCTTACTCCTCTGGTTATTGCTAAGGATCTTTATCTCAAGACTTCCGATGTGTGTAAGAATCTCATCACTAAATCTCACATTCAGGGTTTCACTTCGAAGTACTTACTTGAGCGGGCTAATCTTGAATCTACTTGTCAGGACACCCTTGAGGCTATTCTTGCACTACTCATCTACGGGCTCGTTCTCTTTCCGAATCTCGACAACTTCGTGGACATGAATGCTATTGAGATCTTCCATTCCAGGAATCCGGTTCCTACTTTGTTAGCTGACACATACCACGCCATCCATGATCGGACTCTCAAGGGCCGTGGATATATCCTTTGCTGCATACCTCTTCTATATAGGTGGTTTATTTCTCACCTCCCGAGTTCTTTCCATGCCAACATGGAGAATTGGTCTTATTCGCAGCGGGTTATGGCTCTTACTCCCGATGAGGTGGTTTGGATTACTCCAGCAGCTCGAGTCAAGGAGATTATCACTGGTTGTGGAGATTTCCTCAATGTACCTCTTCTCGGTACCCGGGGAGGAATCAACTACAACCCCGAGTTAGCCATGAGACAGTTTGGTTTTCCTATGAGAGCGAAGCCCATTAACCTTGCTACATCACAGGAGCTCTTTTACTATTCTAATGCCCCCACCGGGCAAAGGAAAGCTTTTACAGATGCTTGGTCTAAGATTCGTAGGAAGGATGTGAAACACTTGGGTGTGAGATCCGGTATTGCTCATGAGGCCTATACGCAGTGGGTGATAGATCGAGCTGAGGAGGTTGGCATGCCTTACCCTGCTATGAGGCATGTATCTGCATCTACTCCGTCTAGACCATTACCGTTGCTTCCCGCGACTCAGGAGATGTATCAGGAGCATCTAGCTATGGAGAGTGAGGAGAAGCGAGCATGGAAAGTCCGCTACAGTGAGGCTGAGAACTTGATCATGACTTTGGATGGCAGAGACGAACAGAAGGATCATGAGAACCGGATGCTGAAGAAGGAACTAGCCAGAGTTAGGAAGGAGCTTGAGGAGAAGGATGATCTATTGAGGAGAGACTCCAGGAGAGTCAGAGGTCGTCGAGATTTCTTTGCCAGTTATTGTGGTTCAGCTTCAGGCTCGGATTCCGGATACTACCCAGTCACTCCTTAGTTCTGGATGATAGGATGGACTTTTGATTATGTTGTTTGTTCAGTTTATGTTTCGGAAGTCTACTCCCTTGGCTCAGTGTATCAAAACAACTTGCTTTGAATAAATTGTTAGTCCAATAATGTTTGCAAAGAATTCTAATTTGTCTAGAAAACCCTTCGGTAATAAAAAAGAGTCATTTTTACATCTGCATTTGCACATATCATGCATCATATGCGTCATTCATCGGTCACAAAAAACTTCCAAGTGCTCATTGCCTCCTGGTTCTTCTGCCGCAGTGTGAAAAGTGGCTCGTGCTCGAAGGACCGATCAACCTACCAGAGTACATCAGACTAGACAATACAGAAGGAGAAATCAAGTAGCTATGGAAGAAGAAAATGCACAGCTCCGTACTGAACTAGCTTCTGTGAGAGAAGAGTTAGCTAAAGCTCTCGACGCCATGACCGCTTTGATAGCCGCTCAAGAGCAACCAACCTCGTCTGCTCCAGAGGCCACTGAGGCAATTCCAACATCATCTCTCGATAACCGCTTTGCCATGCCAAGGGGATACCCATACGGACTCCCACTTTTCTTTGCTCTTGATCCCACAGCAGGTGCTTCTAGTGCTGCCAACGGTAACCAAATCCCCGTCTCAGGGCACGCCTCTCTTCATACTACCTTGCCTCAGTCAACGGTCTTTACCGATCCAATTGTACATTCTACGCCTCAGGGCGCCAATGCTAATGATCACCATGGAAAGACTCCTGTATTGGGAACTGTGGAGGAGAGAATGGAGGAGCTTGCCAGAGAACTCCGTCGCGAGATCAAGGCCAACCGCGGGAACAGTGACCTCGTCAGAACCCACGATCTTTGTTTAGTGCCGAGGGTGGATGTCCCCAAGAAGTTCAAGGTCCCGGAATTTGACCGCTACAATGGGCTGACTTGCCCCCAGAACCACATCATCAAGTACGTCCGGAAGATGGCTAACCATGCAGACAATGATTCACTTATGATCCATTGCTTCCAGGACAGCCTAATGGAAGATGCCGCGGAGTGGTATACCGGTTTGAGCAAGGATGATATTCGTACTTTTGATGATCTGGCTGCTGCTTTTAAGAGCCACTATGGATTCAACACCAGGCTCAAGCCGAATAGGGAGTTCCTCCGGTCCCTTTCTCAGAAAAAGGACGAAAGCTTTCGCGAATAGGCACAGAGGTGGAGAGGGGCAGCTGCCTGTATCACTCCCGTTTTGGACGAGGAAGAAATGACTCAAACATTCTTGAAGACCCTGAAGAAATATTATGTTGAAAGAATGATTATTGCTGCCCCAAGCAACTTCTCTGAGATGGTCACTATGGGAACCCGCTTGGAGGAAGCTGTCCGAGAGGGGATTATCGTGTTTGAGAAAGGTGAGTCCTCGAATGCACTGAAGAAATACGGCAATGGTCACCATAAGAAAAAGGAATCAGAAGTTGGAATGGTGTCTGCCGGAACCAATCAATCTGCCACTACCGCTCTTGTCAATGCTACACAGCTGCCTCAACAGTACCCGTACCTATAGTATGCCCAGCATCCGTTCTATCCGCCGTTTTACCACCAATACCCTCCACTACCGGGCCAACCTCAGGTCCCTGTTAATGCCATCGCCCAACAAATGCAACAACAACCACTAGCTCAACAACAACCGCAACAACAACAACAAGGCCCTCAAACTAGACCATCTTTCCCGCCGATACCGATGGCGTACGCTGAACTACTCCCGACTCTGTTACATAAGGGGTATTGCACCACTAGACCTGGCAAGCCTCCGCCAAACCCATTGCCTCCTAGGTTCCGCTCCGATCTCAGATGTGATTTCCACCAAGGCGCCCTAGGTCATGATGTAGAAGGTTGCTACGCTCTGAAATATATTGTGAAGAAGTTGATCGACCAGGGAAAGCTATCTTTTGAAAACAATGTCCCACATGTGCTCGACAATCCACTCCCCAACCATGCCGCCGTGAATATGATCGAAGTATGTGAAGAAATCCCTCGTCTCAATGTCCGTAATGTTGCTACTCCTCTAGTGCCGCTACATATCAAGTTGTGCCAAGCTTCCTTGTTTAGCCACGATCACGTTGCCTGCTGTGAATGTCTTCAGAACCCTATGGGTTGCAGCGTAGTCCAGACTGATATTCAAAGATTGATGAATGACAACTACCTGACTACCAGTGATGTTTGCATGATAATGCCGATCTTCCACGATACTCCGGTCAAGAGCACACCCGTCAGAAAGGACGTTGAACCGTTGGTCATACGGTTGCCTGGTCCAGTGCCATATACTTCCGCAAAAGCCATCCCGTACAAGTACAGCGCGACTATGTTGGAAAACGGGAAGGAAGTACCTTTGGTGTCCCCGAGCACAGTGGGCAGTATCGCCGAAGTGACGGCTTTGAGGAGCGGCAGGGTTCGGCCCCTCTTCTTTCAAAAGAAAGATGATGTGCAAGTTGTGATTCCTGCTGATAAGACTACTCCATTGTCAACCCCTCCTGTTGTTGAAAATACCAGCCGTCCCGGCCAATCCATCGAAGATTCCAATCTGGATGAGATTTTGAAGATAATCAAGAAAAGCGATTATAAGATCGTTGACCAACTGTTACAAACTCCTTCGAAGATATCCATCTTGTCCCTACTCCTTAGTTCGGAGGCTCACAGGAACATATTGTTGAAGGTATTGGAGCAAGCATATGTCGACCACGAGGTCACAGAGGATCAATTTGGTGGGATAGTGGCTAACATCACTGCTTGCAGCAACCTTTGGTTTGGTGAAGATGAACTTCCAGAGGCAGGGAAGCACCACAACTTGGCCCTGCACATTTCCATGAACTGCAAAGCAGATATGCTGTCCAACGTGTTGGTAGACACTGGGTCGTCGTTGAATGTGATGCCTAAGTCGACTTTGGATCAGTTAAGTTGTCAAGGAGTTCCTTTGAGAAGGAGTACTTTCCTAGTCAAGGCTTTCGATTGTTCCCGTAAAACTGTGCTTGGAGAAGTAGATCTCCCCATGACTATTGGCCCTGAAACATTCATGATTACTTTCCAGGTTATGGACATAGATGCCTCTTACAGTTGCCTTCTCGGGAGACCGTGGATACATGAGGCCGGTGCAGTCACTTCTACCCTCCATCAGAAGCTGAAGTTCGTAAGGAATGGTAAACTTGTGACAGTGCATGGGGAAGAAGCTTATCTGGTCAGTCAGTTATCATCCTTCTCTTGCATCGAAGCTAAATCCGCCGAGGGAACTGCATTCCAGGGTTTGGTTATCGAGGGTACGGAGCCCAAGAGAGCTAGTGCTGCTATGGCTTCGTTGAAAGACGCGCAGAAGGCCGTTCAGGAGGGTCAGGCCGCCGGTTGGGGCCAATTGATACAGCTGCTGGACAACAAACGCAAAGAGGGTCTCGGTTTCTCTCCGACGTCAGGCGTGTCAACTGGAACGTTCCGTAGTGCTGGATTTGCCAATGCAATTCTTGATGGTGGTGCTGAAAGAGGGTCTAGGCCCACATTTATGATACCAGGAGGCATTGCAAAGAACTGGAACGTTATCAATCTCCCTGTGTTTGTGCATGATTCTAAGTAATATGTCTTGCTGTTTAGGCTTTGTTTTCAAAATAACAATCCTTCCGCCCTGCCCGAGGCGGAAGTGACACTTTTGTAAAGGGCATGTTTGTTCCGACATCACCATTATCAATAAAAAACATCGTTTCTTTCACGACTCTTTTCTTTCTTTAATGCTTTTCCCTTGGAAATAATGGTAATGCCAAAAAAAACCAAAACATCTGTATTTTCTTATTAATTTCAAAGATCTGCATGAAAATTATTTTCTAAAAATCATCCAATCATGTCACGCAGATCGAACCAAAATGAACCCGTTGAACACAGTGACCCTATGTTTCTCCAAACTGTTGAATCCCCGGTGTTTGGAGCCGAAGATGAGGATAGTGGTGACATACCAGATGAGATTGCCCGATTGCTTGAGCAAGAGGAGAAGACCATTCGGCCTCATCAAGAGGAAATCGAGCTAATCAACCTGGGTACTGAGGATAACAAAAGAGAGATCAAAGTCGGTGCTGCATTGGAGAAAGGGGTCAAGAAAAGGATCTTCCAACTTCTCCGGGAGTATTCAGATATTTTTGCATGGTCATATGAAGATATGCCGGGTTTGGATCCCCAGATTGTGGAACACCGGATACCGACAAAACCAGATTGCCCTCCTGTCAGACAAAAGTTGAGACGGACTCGGCCGGACATGGCTCTGAAGATCAAAGGTGAAGTGCAGAAACAGATTGACGCGGGTTTTCTCATGACGGTTGAGTATCCCGAGTGGGTTGCTAACATTGTGCCTGTGCCAAAGAAGGATGGTAAGGTTCGAATGTGTGTTGATTACAGAGATTTGAATAGAGCAAGTTTGAAAGACAACTTCCCATTACCTCACATCGATGTGCTTGTTGACAATACTGCCCAGTGCAAGGTGTTCTCCTTCATGGACGGTTTTCTGGCTATAACCAAATCAAAATGTCACCCAAAGACAGAGAGAAGACGTCGTTCATCACTCCGTGGGGAACTTTCTGCTGCAAAGCAATGCCATTCGGTCTAATAAATGCTGGTGCTACTTACCAAAGGGGGATGACCACTTTATTCCATGACATGATTCACAAAGAGGTTGAAGTGTATGTAGACGACATGATTGTCAAGTCGGGTGATGAAGAGAAACACGTCGAATACTTGGCTAAGATGTTTGAAAGGTTGAGAAAGTACAAGCTTCGGCTGAACCCAAACAAATGTACGTTCGGTGTCAGGTCCGGGAAATTGTTAGGATTCATTGTCAGTCAGAGAGGCATTGAAGTAGATCCTGACAAAGTCCGAGCTATCCGTGAGATGCCGACCCCGCAAACCGAGAAGCAAGTCAGAGGGTTCCTCGGGCGTTTGAACTACATTTCCAGATTTATATCCCACATGACTGCGACTTGCGGGCCAATTTTCAAGCTACTCAGGAAGAATCAACCTATGGTATGGAATGATGAATGCCAAGAAGCTTTCGACAACATCAAGAATTATTTGCTAGAGCCACCTATCCTTGTCCCGCCGGTGGAAGGAAGGCCATTGATCATGTATCTGTCAGTGTTGGATGAATCCATGGGATGTGTGCTCGGTCAGCAAGATGAAACTGGAAAGAAAGAGCATGCAATCTATTATTTGAGCAAGAAATTCACTGACTGCGAGACTCGGTATACGATGCTTGAAAAGACTTGTTGTGCTCTGGCCTGGGCTGCCAAACGCCTGCGCCACTACTTAATGAACCACACAATTTAGTTGATATCCAGGATGGATCCGATCAAATACATCTTTGAGAAGCCTGCAGTCACTGGAAAGATTGCACGTTGGCAAATGTTACTGTCAGAGTATGATATTGTGTTTAAAGCTCAGAAGGCCATTAGAGGGAGTATCCTGGCTGACCATCTTGCTTACCAACCACTGGATGACTATCAACCTTTGAAGTTCGATTTCCCAGACGAAGAGGTCATGTTCTTAAAGCCAAGAGACTGTGAAGAACCACTGATCGGTGAAGGTCCAGACCCTGATAGCAAATGGGGATTGGTCTTTGATGGTGCTGTTAATGCTTATGGCCGAGGAATTGGCGCAGTAATTGTGGCTCCGCAGGGGCATCACATCCCTTTCACAGCCCGGATTGTGTTTGAGTGCACCAACAATGTGGCCGAGTACGAGGCATGCATCCTGGGAATTGAAGAAGCCATCGATATGAGAATCAAGCACCTCGACATCTATGGAGATTCTGCACTAGTCATCAACCAGATAAAGGGAGAATGGGAGACCCATCATGCCAATCTGATCCCTTACCGTGATTATGCGAGACGTCTGTTGATGTACTTTACAAAGGTCGAGTTGCACCATATTCCCCGAGAGGAGAACCAAATGGCCGATGCTCTTGCTACCTTATCTTCCATGTTCCGAGTAAACCATTGGAATCATGTACCGATGATCAAAGTACAACGCTTAGACCGGCCCGCTCATGTGTTTACTGTTAGTGATGCGACTGTACAAACAGGTTCACGCAGAGTCGACAACAGGCCCTGGTATTGTGATATCAAGCAATTTTTACAAAGCCGTGAATATCCGCTGGATGCTTCCAACAAAGACAAGAAGACGCTGCGTAGGCTGGCTAGCAAGTTCCTGCTGGATGGGGATGTTCTGTACAAGAGGAATTTCGATATGGTGTTGTTAAGATGTGTTGATGAATGTGAAGCAGGACAGCTAATGCACGATGTGCACGATGGCACCTTTGGGACCCACGCATCGGGGCATGCTATGTCTAGAAAGCTGTTGAGGGCTGGTTACTACTGGATGACCATGGAGCGCGATTGCTATCAATACGCCAGGAAGTGCCACAAATGTCAAATATATGCTGATAAGATCCATGTGCCTCCGCACGCTCTCAATGTTATGTCTTCTCCATGGCCTTTCTCTATGTGGGGCATTGATATGATCGGAAGAATTGAACCGAAAGCTTCGAATGGTCATCGTTTTATCCTGGTAGCAATCGATTATTTCACTAAATTGGTCGAAGCTGCATCATATGCCAATGTAACCAAGCAAGTGGTGGTTAAGTTCATCAAGAACAATATCATCTGTCGGTATGGTGTTCCTAGCAAGATTATCACTGACAACGGTACCAACCTGAACAATGACATGGTGCAGGCCTTATGCGAGAAATTCAAGATTGAACACCACAATTCTTCTCCTTACAGGCCTCAGATGAATGGTGCAGTTGAGGCTGCCAATAAGAACATCAAGAAGATTGTGCAGAAGATGGTAACAACATACAAAGACTGGCATGAGATGTTGCCCTATGCGTTACACGGCTACCGCACTACAGTCCGTAGTTCAACCGGGGCAACGCCTTTTTCTCTTGTATACGGCATGGAAGCAGTCCTCCCATTGGAAGTGGAGATTTCGTCTCTTCGTGTAATTTTGGAAGCAAAGTTGTCTGAGGCTGAATGGTGCCAGAGTCGGTACGACCAGTTGAATTTGATTGAGGAAAGACGCCTGGATGCTTTGGCTCACGGTCAGATGTATCAAACAAGGATGAAAAATGCTTTTGACAAGAAAGTTCGTCCTCGGGGATTCAAAGAGGGTGAACTCGTATTGAAAAGAAGAATGAGTCAGCAACTCGACCCAAGGGGCAAATGGACGCCTAACTATGAGGGACCTTATGTTGTCAAGAAGGCTTTCTCTGGCGGTGCTCTGATTCTCACGCACATGGATGGTGTAGAACTTCCGAATCTTGTGAATGCCGATATAGTCAAGAAATATTTTGTCTAGATATGAAAAGAACAGCGTGGTAGGTCGAAAACCCGAAAGGGCGGCCTAGGCAAAAATGCGCTTCCCGGTGGATCGAAAACCCGAAAGGGCGATCCAGGCAAAATAAGGGACAAAAAACAAAAATGTAAGAGCTCGCTGAGATTACGTGTAACTCAGGCAAAAATGAGCGTCTCGATGAGCCGAAAACCCGAAAGGGCGGTTCATGCAAAAATGAGATTGAAATAAAAGACAGTTGACTATATCTGGCAAGTTACCATTCCCCTGGGGATCTTTGCAACTGATGATTGGCTATTCTCATCCGAGGTTCCGACACCTGCGGATTCAAGAGTTTCAGATACCATAGTAGTTACTGTGTTCAATGTACCACCAACCAATAAAATTACCATTTTCCAAGCTTTGTAAATCCGTGGAGTCACACCTTCGGCTGATTGCCACCCTTACACGTCAATTTGAGCCTATGCTTTTGTTTGGCACTCTAATTCTTTTTCTATTCTATTTTCAAAAGCTCTGTACAAAAGATTTTTTCTATATTAATAATGATGTATGACTGGAATAAATATTATGAAAATTGAAATTTTTTGAGTATTTTGAAAACAAGCCTGAATAGCTAGGTACATTCAAATGATCATGCATGAACAAATCTACATTGATATCAGTTCCAATTCAAGTTACTAGCAAACCTTCCCCCCAGTGACGGTCTGTGGTCAATGGCAAGAATGAAAAAACAGAATGAAAAGCATGAAAAATGAATATGCTCGCTAAGTCGAAAACCCGAAAGGGAGGCTTAGGCAAAAATGAGCACCCCGATGGATTGACAACCTTCAAAGGCAATTCAGGCAAAAACAGGGGCAACAAAAAAAAAAACTATTCCCTGGTGGGTCGAAAACCCGAAAGGGCGATCCAGGAAAAAATGGGATGATGAAAATAAAAATGAAAAAGAAATAATAAGAAACAAACATGCAAAAGCATTGACCACAGATGCGATGTCCGAAGTATTTATGTGACTGTTCCAACGAGCGGCAATACTGTTCAGGCTGTCTTCCTCTACGATTTTACAGCTCCCTGCCCTCAACAATGGTCTCGATGTGTCTCCCAACGACTGCATCCCCAGAAGAGGAACTTTTGCAAGTATATGTCAGAGTACGAGCCATTACGTGCCCAATATTCCAATGTTTTGTCTGTCTCTGCGAAATCATGCCTATAAATTGTCAACCATCATGCATTTCAAAGCATTCATACATGCATAATCATGCATTCTATATGTTCATGCATTTGATAAAATTGTCATGTTATTCATACACATTTGCATTCTCGATTCCTATGTTGATCTCTGTCAAAATCAATCATGTCAATTGCAAATTCATAACTGTCATGTCAATTTCAAAATCCAACAATCTTGTCAACTTCAAACTTTAGCTATCTTTTCAAATTCAAGCTCCTGCCGTCATGTCAGGTCAATTTCAATTTGTTTCTACAATACAATTCGTTTCCATTAACGGCCAAGTGGCTAGTTCGCATCCGAGAACAGCTTGTGCCCGCCAATTCACTCTTGTTATCGGTCAGGCAGCAAGTTCGCATCCAAGAACAGCTTGTACCTGTCAATTTGTTTTTGTTATCGGTCAAGTAGCAAGTTCACATCCAAGAACAGCTTGTACCTATCCTTTTGATATCCGCCGGGCGGCCAGTTCAGGTCCAAGAACAGCTCGTGCTTTCTATTTTGTTTCCTGTCAGCCAAGTAACTAGTTCAAATACAAGAACGGCTTGTGCTTTCTATTTTGTTTCCTGTCAGCCAAGTAACTAGTTCATGTCCAAGAACGGCTTGTGCTTTCTCTATTTTCTTTCAGCCAAGTGACCAGCTCAAATAGAAGAGCAGCTTGCGCCCTTTGTTGTCAACATTCCCGGTCGAGTGGCTAGTTCGCATCCGAGAACAGCTTGTACCTGTCAAATTTGCTATCGAGTCTCCCCAGTGAGTCTTGTTATTCTGTTAATGTCAACCAATCCCGCAATGGATACGACATACTCTGTTTTTGCTATTCTGTTAATGTCTACCAGTCCCGCAATGGATACGACATATTTTGTTAAATTCAATTCTCAGTCTGTCCTGCATTCATAATCAAAATGTTGCATGGCATGCACAACAGTTACCAACGTATTTTTACGCCCAAAATCAGTGCAAATGTCGATATTTAAGTATCTTCGTCATGTCAAGCCAAAGACTCCGTCTCTTGACTCTCCAGACAAAGAAACTTAAATAGGGGCAGCTGTCATACCCTCATTTTGGACCTAAAAATACTCGTTTAAATTTTCTTTATGTTCCTAATACTTTTTCAATTTACTGTGTATTACTCTGCAATTTATCAATGTGCTTCAGTTGCATCCGTTACTGTTTCTGTCTTTTAATTTTTGCATGAAATCGTACAAAAGGGTATTTTGGTCATTTCCCGCAATGGAACCCATTTTCAGTCCCTGCATCTGTTTTTGAGTCTTTTTCAACTTGGCTGCGCAATTTATTTGTCAAATTCTGTTTAAAAATCATCTTAGTTCTGCATCTGAGTCAGCTGGTGTCAGTTTGAGTCGTTTTTGCCCCCGGGGGCATTTTAGTCTTTTCACATTGTTCAAATTTTGGGCAGAGAGGTATTTTAAAATACCTCATTTTTGGTAGTTTGTTCATTTTAGTCCATTTTGTCAATTTTAACTGTTTCACTTTACGTTGCATTCAGATTACATTTTTTACCAATTTTATTATTATTGCATTTTAGTCCTAATATTTTCAAAAATTGCAATTCAGTCCAAATTTTACATTTTTATTGCAGAAGTGTCCAATTCCAATTTTCAAAACAGTCCAATTCAGTTTTAATTTCAGAGGTCCGAATTCTTTAATAAATTGCAAAACAGTCCCAAATTTTCCAAAATTGCATTTTAATCCTTTTTTTGCAGTTCTGTCCAAGGGATGCCACGCAAGCAGGAAAGTCCACATGTCACAAGCTCATTGGATCAGGTACACACATGGCAGCCTATAAAAGGCCACCACTGTATAAGTCAGAAGGAGGATCATCAAATTCACGCGCCACATCAACAACAAACAGAATCCATTTTCTCTCTCTTGGCAGTTGCAGATCAAAATCACAAAACTCACAAAAACTCAAGAATTCTCATGAACCCTAGCTTCAATCCATCACCAATTCAGAACAATTTCGCAGAGAAGCTTTGAATTCATCATGGAATTCGACTCACAGAGCTAAGCAGAAGCAAAATTCACACGGAATTCACACAAAGTTTCAAGCAAATTCTCAAAGATTCGCGAGAATCATCATCATCGAATGGCTGAAGCTGCAATTCAACGCGAACACGCCACCGGAGGTAGCGCGCTACGAGCGTGATCACAGCTTTGGAACAGAGAAGAAGAAAGGGAAAAGAAGAAGAATTCTCACAGGATCCGGATCGGAGAAGGGAAAGAGGAACGGTTCAATCTCCAAATCAAAACACAGGTAACATAGAAATTTCACCTTACCTCTTTGAAGATCCTCATGAGCTTAGAATCAATGTGAATCCGTGAAGAATCTGAACCGTTCGTTTTCTAACCCTAACCGAATTTTCTTCCAAAAAAAAATCAAAGAAACGTTGCGAGATTCACAAACGAATGTGAATCGAAGCAAGTTCTCACAGTTTCATAAAGATTTCAGCCAAAAAACACAAAAAAATCGAACGGATCGAACCTACCGAAACAAAACTCGCGGATTCACATTGATTCAACGGTTCAACTTGCTTTTTGTTGAGAGATTCATGCTTAGACGAACGTTACGAAGCTTTTAAGCCTAGAACGAACCATTTCTGGTAGGATTTGGAACTTTTAGGGTTAGGGTTTGAGAAATGGAAGAGAGAACGGCGAGGAAGAGAAGAAGAAGAGAGAGAAAAGCTCTAAAAAATGACAAGATCCGGACCATTAGCCTTTTATATAATCTCCGAATCGGGTCGGTTCAGAACCGACCCATTTTCCTTCACCTGTGGCCTTTGGATGCGAGTTCAGTGGATCCGGATCAATCCAACGTCTCTGAGACATTCTGAAGATCCGGATCCACCAGCGCCGGGTTGGATCAGCATTTTTTGGGCTTTTGTTCCTTTTTTCTTCTCAGTTTTTGCGTTTCTTGCTAGTTGCGCCTACGTTTTTGCTGTTTGGGCCCCTGTGCATTCAAACTCTTTTACAAAATTCCCAAAAAATTACCATGTGACTTTGGTGTGTTTGTGGCTGTTTTTGTGATGTTTTACATATTGAAAATTGATAAAAATGATGGGGGTAAATTTCCCTTTTTTAATTGGTATGCTTTGTTTTTTTTTTTTTTGTGAATTTCTTTGTGTGATTTTTAGTTCAAATTCGTATCTTATGATTTTAGTGCTTGGCTTTGATTCCATGGTGACTTACCCCTGTTCTCATAATAGCTCCTTGGATTGTGTTAAGTTTGATGCTTTTGTAATATTTTCAATCTTGTTAAAACTTGAATTTTGCGATATTTCTCATGTTCTTGTTAAATTGATTCTTGATTACAATTTTGTGACGTTTTTTTCAACTTTGTCAAATTTGATTCTTGATTACAATGGTGTGATATTTTACAATGTTGTTAAAAATGATTCTTGACACCAATTTTTGTGATATTTTGCGATTATGTTTAGTTTGAGTGTTGGCTACCATTTTGTGATATTTTGCAACTATGTTTAGTTTGATTCTTGATACAATTGTGTGATAGTTTGCAATTATGTTTAGTTCGATTCTTGATACCAATTTTGTGATATTTTGCAATCTTGTTTAGTTAGAGTTTTGATACCAATTTTGTGATATTTTGCAATCTTGTTTAGTTAGAGTTTTGATACCAATTTTGTGATATTTTGCAATCTTGTTTAGTTAGAGTTTTGATGCCAATTTTGTGATATTTTGCAACTTTGTTTAGTTTGATTCTTGATACCAATCGTGTGATATGTTGCAATCTTGTTTAGTTAGAGTTCTAGTGCCAATTTTGTGATATTTTGCAATTTTGTTTAGTGTGATTTTATGCCAATTTTTGTGATAGTTTACCATTTTGTTTAGAATTAGTATTTCATTATCATTTCACCTTGTTTTACTAACCACTTTACTCTATGTTTCATGCATACTAAGCATCTCATCTCATTCCCATTTCTTCCTTTAACTCTTTCATGGAACGTTCAACTAATTCTCAGGCAATGTTTAAGTAGTTTACTTTCCTTTCAAATTCTTGCAAGACCATAGAATGTAAAATAGGACCCAATGTAAAGGACTATGGACTATAATGATGTACACCGACACAAGCACCGACACGCACACACGTTGTATGTTCACCGCTAGATGTATGTTTAGGGAACGTGACACTTAGGAAAAAACTCATGCTTTCTTTCTCAAAAAAACTAACTCTTCACTCAAATATTTTCACAATAATGTCGGAGTCAAAACTCCATAATTTTCCTTTATTTTCTTAATCAAAAATCAAAATGAATCTTAAATATCCAACTATAACCTTTTTGTAAATAAATTGGACTAACCTCACTTGTTTCCAAATCTCATGCCTTTACGGCCTCTCATCCTTTTCTTCAAAAACTATTCTCAAAATTAAAATTGAACCAACCCACAAAAAAATATTTTGGAAGAGAATTACATGGAATTTTGATCCCTTAAAAGGGTATGTAGGCAAGAGACTCAAAATCTCTCCAAGTCCAATAAAATAAAATCAAAATCTTCTTTCTCTCATTCTTAAAATCAATCTCCTTTACAAATAGCAATAAAAGCAAAGCGTATACATAAGACTAGTAAAACGGTTCCTATAGGATACTATAGTCATTGCGGGTGCCTAACACCTTCCCGTAGTGAAATCAGCCCCGAGCTCAGAGTTTCTAAGGTTTTCTCTCGATTTTACCTTCCCCAAAAAAAATAGAGATATCAGTGATTGAAAGGTTCAAATCTAATTAATGATTTGACACCCGAAAATCGCGATAACAGTTAGGAACATAGACTTTTCTCCCGTCATATGTCGCGAGCAGCCACTGTCCAGATACCAGGACTTCTGCTTTTCGTTTCCTTTTAGACATACCTGCAACATCAATAATTTATGTCTTAGGTACCCATATCTTCATGGGTCCTCTTGGGTTAGTCCTAGGAGTTTTGAGTCTCATATGTGTTTTCTGTCTGAAATTGTCTTGTTTTGTCTTCTTCCAGACTTTAGGTTCAGAACCTTTAGTCTTAGAGTGTGACTTTGGAAAGACAGCTTCCTTCCTCTGAAATCTAGGCTTTTGAGTTTCAGACTCTGTTTTTTTCAGAACCTGTTTATTAGGTTCTGATCTTTTCAAAATCTGTAACGTTGGAGCTTTTGATTTAGAGTTTTTCATTACCTTTGTCTTTTGGTTCACAGGTTTTGATTTAGTCATTACCTTTGAATTTAAAGATTTAGGTTCTGAATGAGAAGTTTTTCCAGATTCAGACACAAAGTGAGTTTTCAGTCCCTCCTTGGTGTTATCAGAACCAGGTTTCAGAATTACTTCACCAGAGTTTCCTCCTGTGAAACCAATTCCTTTTTTGTTGTTTTGATTGATGCTATAAATCATAGATGCAACTTTGGTTCTATCAATTCCTGTGTTAATAAACTCTTAAAGATCAGCATCCTGCTCAGATAAAGGTTTATTATCACCTTTCTCAGTCATTATCTTTAAATGATTGTTTTCTTGTTGTAAAACGTCCATCTCCATCTTAGTTGATTCATGGAGTTTCGGCAGCTTAATGTATCGTTGCTTAACTCTCCTCAACTCAGTGGATTGGTTTTCATAATGACCAAGAAGTTCCTTGAGAGAATCAATTAATTCAGATCTAGTGAGTTTAGAATATACCTCAGTTTCAGTTTCAGAGTCTGTACTTGACTCAGCATCAGATGAATCTCTTTCATTTTCAATAGTAGCTACCAAAGCCATGGCTATTTTTGCTTCATCTTCAGCATCATCTTTGTCAGACTTAGACTCATTATTCAGATCTTCCCAAGTTGCCATCAAACTCTTCTTGATTTGCTTCTTGAATTTGTTGGATTTGAAGATTGGCTTCTTTGATTTTTCTTTGAATTTTTCTTTCTGCAGGTCTGGACATTTAGCAATGAAGTGTCCAGTCTTCTTGAAGTTGAAGCAACCTTTTTGTTCTTCTTTTCTAGAGCTTTTGTGACTACTACCTCTGCTCATGAATTTCTTGTTCTTCTTAGCAAGATATTGTAGTCTGTTGGTGAGCATAGCCATTTCCTGAACAATTTCAGGGTCTTTATCAGAATCTTCAGATGTAGATTCTTCTTCAGACTCTAATGCCTTCAGAGCCTTACTTAACTTGCCTCTAGATTTCAATGCAATAGACTTAGGCTTTTTGACAGGTTCATGCTCATTAAGACCTATCTCATGACACTTTAAAGAGCTTATAAGATCTTCAACACTTAGAGTGTTTAAATCTTTGGCTTCTTCAATAGCTGTCAATTTAGGTCTCCACTTAGCAGGTAAGCTTCTCAGAATCTCGTTCACATGATCAGACGCTACGTAACTTTTCTTCAGAATCTGAAGTCCAGAAACAAGAGTCTAAAATCTTGAGTACATGGTCTCAATGTTTTCATCCTCCTTCATTCTGAACAACTCGTACTGATGAACAAGCATAGTAGCCTTAGCTTCTCTGACTTTCTTGTTACCCTCATAAAGTGAGCACAATGAGGTGAACATAGCCTTTGCTGTTGATTTGTCACTCATCTTTAAGTACTCTTTATGAGGCAAGGCAGCCACAAGAATGCCTCTAATCGTATGATGTTTCTTATAAAGCTTTTTCTGCTCAGCAGTGTGAGCTTTCCTATCAAGAGCAGCACCTTCTTCATCCAACTTCAAATCACCAACACCTTCTTCAAGAACATCCCACAACTCTTCATCCATTCCCATAATGTGACAATACATCTTGGTCTTCCACCAAGAGAACATTTCTGGATCACCATTAAACATGGGAGGTTTGTTGTGATTAGAAGATCTTTCATTTATGTTGTTGTTGCTGTAGTCATAGTGTACAGCAGCTCCAGAACCAGAACCAGAGCCAGAGCCAGAACCAGAAGCATCTTCCCCAGACATGTTTTTCTCCGATCGTTCACTATAACACGGTTAAGTTCTAGCTATAGAGCCGAAGCTCTGATACCAACTGAAGGTGGGGGAAAAACACAAGAGGGGGGGGGGGGGGGGGGGGGGTTGAATTGTGTTTTCAAAACCTTTTCTTTCTTACAAAACAAAAACTGTTCTCAGGATCAGAGTCTGATAGAGTTCAGAGTCTTAGTGCAGCAGATAGAGAGTAAGAATGCAGAAACGAAAGAAGAACACAAGCAATTTATACAGGTTCCTTCCACAATCCGGAAGTAGTCCTGTCCTCCTTGCACTTCCAAGGAGAGTTCCACTAAAATGTAATATCAAATTACAAGTTGCTCAAACACACAAGTAAGAGACTTCCTTTGCTCAATCACACAAGAAAGAGACTTCCTATGCTCAAGGACAACTCCAAGAGACTCCTTTGCTCAATCACACAAGAAAGAGACTTTTCTAAACAATTACAAAGGATTGAAAAGAGTTTTGAATACTTGATATACAATCAGAGGTATTCACAAAACAATACGAACAGAACATACTATGTTTTTCTTGACACTTAAAAATTCTAAGATATGAACTTTTGTAAGAATTATCTAAGTTGTTAATGAGCAGTGTTTTCGACTTTGAGAGAATATGAATATCACAGTCTTAGCAAAAGCCTTCTTCGTATGTATATGTATGTGTTCTTCAAGTCTTTATCCCTATTTATAGAGGATTTGAGAGATGTTGTAAACTAGCCAGCTCATCAACTTGTCTTGACTGAAGCTTTGATTCTTCACCATTGATCTTTTGCCTGATTTGATATTTGTCCTATGAAGAAACGGTTTCAAATCCATTCCAATAAGAAAGGAACAATGTCTGCGAATATTGTTGTTATCCTTGTCTTGTATAGGAGACAAAATGCAGAGATGGTGGTTGCAGAGACATGCGCAGACTTAGTGGTTGTAAACTTCGTACACAGTACTTTGTCAACGCTCTTCAGCCTCTAGTGAAATAGCTTCTGATGATCTTGCTTCTGGAGATCTAGCTTCTGATGATGTCATCTTCAGGAGCGCTTTCTTCAGACGCACTACGCTTCTGATGATATCATCTTCAGTAGCGCTTTCAATCAGATGCTCTTCAAGTTTCAATTTAAATTCCTTGGCTCTTTAATTCATTCAATCAGAACCTCTATGAATAAATCTTTGATAATGGTCTTGTACACTTGAATAAACTTTTAGCATATCCAATTGATAATTTTAATACCTTGTTATCATCAAAACTTAAGTGGTAAAATTGTAAAACACCCTTTGTTCCAACATGCTGGCCAAAAGTCGGTGCTGCAAACGCCTTTGAAGATCCAACTTGTAACGCCTTATTTCTAATTAAAACAATAAATCATGCAATTTAAATAAATACATCAGAAATAGTCGTCACTTCTTCAATCAGTCACCAATATAGTCCTGCATGAATATAATCTCCAACATAAAAACCTCAGCGGAATCAAATACATCTCAACGTAAATGCCATGTCCTCAACATAAGATAAAATCCAACAACATAGATAATCTCCATCAAATACAACTCCAGATATAATAAAATCTCAAAAGATAAATAACATGCACTAAGTCCTAGATCAGAGCCCTATCTAGACACGTGCGATAAACGAGGAAGCTCCCGCTCCTCAAAGCAAAACTCACCAAGCAAAACATTTAAACCTGCATGCCGTCTACCCGTCCATACGGAGAGGTAGGCGGTCGACCAAGACCACTGGGGGTTAGAATTACATTAATCATAATCAAGAACAAACAGGTTTAAGCATGCATCATTAATAATATCTTGCATAAATAATCATAAACATAACAATTCTCAACAATTATTACACAAGCACAAGGTTCCAATCACAACAATCATCAAGCACACAAAGTACCAACACGTATTCACACCAAGCTCATAAATAACATGACTCTCCTAGAAACATTCAATGTGACTAGACCGACTCAACTATGTGTGGTACCAAATTTCTTTCATCTCCGAGGCCGTCGCCCCTAACGCTTATAAACACGCCATATCACCCCAAATAATCATCCCGAATAATGGACTACCGCAACATCCAACAACAATGGAGATGAAAGACAACAACAACAACGTGTGTGAACTAGGACTCGACAACAACAATACATACTTCATGTAGTTTCACAAGTCAACACCAATTATGTTCTAATACATGCGTACACCAAGAATTCACCAACAATTCGCATGTAAAAGATTTCACCAACATATATGTGTAACACCCCGTTTTCCCAACATGAAAATTTCTTAAAAACATTTATCAGAGTAACATTGTAAACAACGGGATATCACATTTAACATAAGCTGAAACAGTTAAATAATAATTTAACCAAATATCTTAAACATTGCAGCGGAAATTATTTCATAAACCGTAAAATATTTTGGCACGCAGGCCCCATCAATATCTCAAAAGAGTTAGTTTCATATTGCAAAATAGCATAAATGTTCACGTAAAAGAATGAAACATGCAAAACAGATAACCCCATCCCGTTACGTATCAGAGCGACCTAGACAACACAGTGAGGCAAGGCCACTCACGAAAACAAGCTGCACACTAGGCACGATCACCTGCACTTGCCCACAAGGCGGCAATTCCAACAGAAGGGGTGAGATTTCATAACAAAATAATATTAATCAATATAATTCGAATCATAATTAACATCATGTCATTCTTAAAACAACTTTGCGTAATTGGTAAACAGTTATCACGTAATCACATATTCAATCATCACCAGTAACATAACTTCATAGACACGACAATGCGACAATGCTCTTAGACTCCTTATATGCATGTGGTACCAAACTTCATCATAAGTATTAATATACTTTAAAACGAGCGGAGGACAAAGCTCCTATTAATCGTGCGGATGACAAAGCTCCTATCATGGTGAGGACTAAGCTCAATGAATGCTAATGCATGGACTCTATCAACAAAACACCTTAATCATCATATCAACATGCATCCAAGAATTTAGAGCTAGACAACATCTTATTCATCATATATAGACATCATGCAACTCAGTTTAATAACGGCAGCAGCATAGTCAAATCTCAATAACAGAATGATATCATTATATCAATTACAATCAATGGCATCATAAACATTCATTCATATCTTTCATAATGGGTAGTACATTAAATTCATATTCAATAAACATTGACATATCTTAAACAGCTTCACAAATTTCCTTTAAATATTACCATAAGGTCTCCTTATCAATTAAAGGTTCACTCTTGATCAGACTTGCGACACAAATCGCACCAACACTCATTACACCCCATTTTGGTAGTGCTCGCGAGGCGAGGCATCTGCTCGCCATGGCGAGTAGGAGTCAATTCCAAATCTAATGTTGTTCTAGGCTCAATCTTGTCCTACATTCATTCCTAAACATTACTAGGTATATTCAGGCATTCAATGGCACTCAAGGTCCAACTAAAAAGTCGAAATTGCAAAATCTAGCATGCTCTCTCTCCTAGCTCGCTATGGCGAGTAAGCTTGCTCGCTGTGGCGAGTTGCCTTGAGAAACTCGCGAGGCGAGTAAAAAGGCTCGCTAAGGCGAGCGTTGAATGTTCATCACTCGCGAGGCGAGGATCATTGCTCGCTATGGCGAGCGATGAATGTCGCTACGGGAAGACTTGCTATTTCTCCAAAATTCCAACGATTCTCATGGTTCTAAGTCTCGCGTTGATTCCAGAGTTTGTCCTAAACATAATCTAATGTCTAGGAACACTTTCTACATCAATTAAACCAATTCCTACCGTTTAATCATCAATTCTAGGGATTTGACCTAGTTTACACTTTCTCCAATTCAATCCTAATCCTTGCTAACTAATCATCAGAATTACAATCAATTAATACTATTGAGTTATTAGTCTCACCCTTACCTGGTTAAGAAGAAAATCGCAGCTCTCTCTCTTGATCTTCTCCCTTCTAAGCTTTTCTCCCTTTTTCCAAAAGTTTTCACGTACAATGCGTTTTCTAAAATTAGGTCTTCTCCTATTTATACTTAATCTTATTTTCACTTTCTCCCCCAAAACTCTCTAAAATCTCAAAACAACCCTTAACTAAATATTTTATATAATTTTCAAATCTTATTTTATTTAACAATAAAATAAGTCCCTTAATCTTATCAAAATCCTCAAAACTCAAAACTTATCACAAAAATCAACTAAATCATCAAAACATACCAAAATCATATATATATATATATATATATATATATATATATATTATATAAATATAATATAATCGCCTAAACTCGATTAAATAAATAATTAAACGAAAGTGGGCGTTACAACTCTCCCCCACTTAAAAGATTTTCGTCCTCGAAAATTTACCTCAAGCGAACAACTCTGGATAAGACTCCAGCATCATACTCTCAAGCTCCCACAACAAGCTTTCACTAGTCGCTCCCGTCCAAACGACTCTAACGAGAGGTATCTCCTTGCCTCTCAACGTCTTAACTTTCCGATCATCAATCCTTACCGGTAAAGTCTCTACCGTAAGGTTGTCTCTAACTTGCACACCATCACTCTGGATCACATGAGATGGATCCGGGACATACTTCCGAAGTTGCGACACATGGAAAACATCATGCAAATTCGAAAGATGCGGTGGTAGTCAAACTCGATACACCACCGTTCCAACTCTTTCCGATATCTGATACGGACCAATAAATCTCGAAGTCAACTTCTTTGACTTCAAAGCACGTCCAACACCAGTCACAGGAGTGACTCTCAAAAACACGTGGTCTCCTTCCTGAAACTCAAGATCTTTCCTTCGCTTATCATGGTAACTCTTTTGTCGACTCTGCGACGCTTTCATCCTTTCTTGAATCATCTTAACTTTCTCAGTAGTTTGCTGAACGATCTCCGGTCCTAAGACCACCCTTTCACCTGACTCAAACCAACACAACGGAGTTCTGCATCTTCGACCATACAAAGCCTCAAAAGGTGCCATTCCAATACTAGAATGATAACTATTATTGTACGTGAACTCGATCAACGGAAGATGACTATCCCAAGTTCCCCCTTGCTCAAGAACACAAACTCTCAACAAATCCTCTAGCGACGGAATTGTCCTCTCTGATTGGCCATCTGTCTGCGGATGGTACGCCGAACTTAATCTCAACTTAGAACCCAGAGCCTCTTGCAAATTGTTCCAAAATCTAGAAGTAAATCTTGGATCTCTATCTGATACAATGCTCGAAGGAACACCATGCAACCTCACAATCTCCTTGATATAAATCTCTGCCAACTGGGCAACAGGAAAACTAATATTAATCGGTAGAAAATGAACCGACTTCGTCAATCTATCAACAATAACCCAAATTGTGTCGTTCCCTCTAGGAGTATTCGGCAAACTCGTCACAAAATCCATGGATATGCTATCCCATTTCCACTCTGGCACATCTAAAGATACCATCATGCCAGCCGGTTTCTGATGCTCAATCTTTGACTTCTGACAAACTAAACAGGAATACACAAATTGTGCCACCTCTCGTTTCAAACCAGACCACCAGAAAATCTTCTTTAGATCATGGTACATCTTCGTGGCTCCTGGATGAATACTCAAGCTACTTCTATGACTCTCTTCAAGAATCATCTTCTTAATCTCTTCATTGTCAGGAATGCAAATCCTACCTCGGAATCTCAACACTCCTTGATCATCGATTTTAAAATCACTATCTTCAGTCTGATTACTAGCAACCAATAAGTCCACAAACTTAACATCTTCTTTCTGCGCCTCTTTGATACTCTTCAAGAAGTCACTATCAATCTTCAGCATCCCTAGCTTTACACTCTGAGGTGTCCTTTCACAGACTAAACTCAAATCTCTAAACTGTTCAAGTAATTCGAACTCTCTAACCATCATAGCGGACATATGCAAAGTCTTCCTACTTAAGGCATCTGCTACCACATTAGCTTTACCCGGATGATAATTCAAACCAAAGTCATAATCCTTCAACAATTCAAGCCATCTTCTCTGCCTCATATTCAATTCCTTATGGTCGAACAGATACTTTAAGCTCTTGTGATCACTGAACACTTCAAATCTCGAACCATACAAGTAATGTCTCCATATCTTCAATACAAAGACCACAGCCGCCAATTCTAAATCATGCGTCGGGTAATTCTTCTCATGAATTCTCAACTGTCTTGAAGCATAAGCTACCACTTTACCTTCTTGCATAAGTACACCTCCTAAACCCAACTTGGACGCATCACAATACACTACAAAAGGCTCATCGGACTTCGGCAAAATTAAAACTGGAGCAGTCGTCAAACGCTTCTTCAATTCGTTGAAACTGTTCTCACATTGAACATCCCACACAAAAGCTTTACCTTTACAAGTCAACTGTGTTAGCGGAAAGGCTTACTTGGAAAATCCTTCAATAAACCTTCTATAGTAACCAGCCAAACCCAAGAAGCTTCTAATCTCGGTAACTGACTTCGGAGTCTCCCATTGCGATACGGCTTCAATTTTAGACGGATCCACTACAATACCATCACCAGATATAACATGGCCAAGAAAACTTACTTCCTTCAACCAGAACTCACACTTAGACAATTTGGCATAAAGTTTCTTCTCCTTCAACACTTGCAAAACAATCTTCAAATGATCAACATGTTCTTCCTCAGTCTTGGAGTAAATCAAAATATCGTCAATAAACACAACTACAAACCGATCCAAAAATGCATGGAAGATGCGATTCATATACTCCATAAACACTCCAGGTGCATTGATAACTCCAAAAGGCATAACCTTGTACTCATAGTGACCATAACGCGTTCTGAAAGCTGTCTTCTGCATATCTTCATCTTTTACTTTAATCTGGTGATAACCTGACCTCAAATCAATCTTGCTGAAAACACGTGCACCCACTAACTGATCCATCAAATCATCAATTCTCGGAAGTGGATACCTATTCTTGATAGTTACCTTGTTCAATTGTCGATAATCAATACATAGCCTCAGACTACCATCTTTCTTCTTTACTAGCAAAACTGGCGCTCCTCAAGGTGAAACACTTGGTCTAACAAATTTCTTCTCGAGCAAATCTTCCAACTGTTTCTTCAACTCAGTTAATTCAGAAGCCGACATACGATAAGGTGCCATCGACACCGGCTTCGTTCCAGGAACAAGATCAATAGAAAACTCAACTTCCCTCTCTGGAGGCACGTCAGGAATTTCATCTGGGAAAACTTCAGGAAAGTCGCATACCACTTGTAGCTTATCGATCACCGCTTGATTCTCAATAGATAAGGAAGCCATTAACGAAAACATCAACATACCATCACGTTCCAGCTGCTTCAGCTGCTTAGTAGATAAGAACTCTGCACCACTTTCCTCTTCAGCGGAAGAGAAATGCACTGACTTGCTAAAACAATTGATAAGAACGTGGTTGTACTCTAACCAATTCATACCCAGAATTACATCCATACCGCTTAAAGGTAGACAAACTAAATCCATCTCAAAATCACGACCAAACATAGACAAAGGACATTTCAAGCATACGAGAGAAGTAGTCACCGAACCCTTAGCTGAAGTTTCGACAACCATCTCCCCATTCATATCAGACAAATCAAGACCCAAAGCAAAAACACATTCTAAAGCAATAAAACAATGCGTAGCACCAGTATCAATAATAGCAACAAAAGGAGTATCATTAATATAACAAGTACCTCTGATCAAACGATCCTCATTCTCTGTCTAAGTACCCGTCAGAGCAAAAACTCGACCCGTAGTAGGCGCCCTCTTCGGCTGCTTACACTGGGAACCAATATGACCCTCTTCATTACAATTGAAGCACACAATATCATTGCGCTTGCAATCAGCTACAATATGACCCTTCTTGCCACACCGGACACATTTCTTAATCTCTTCAGGACAAACATTGCTCTTGTGGCCTTTCACACCATAGTTGAAACACACAATCTCTGTAGGAGCATCCTTCTTCATAGACCGCCTATCAACGACCATCCTCTGTTTTCCTTTGTCAGCAGGGGCACTGTACGGCTTAGGACGACTTTGCTGTCCCTTGCCTTTCCGCTCATTCACAACCTTGTAATGAGCCTTGGTGTCCTCCTCATAAATCCTGCAGCTATTAACCAAATCTGGAAAAACTTGAATCTGTTGGTACCCGATCGCCCTCTTAATGTCGGGCCTCAAACCGTTCTCGAACTTGATACACTTCGAAAACTCAGCAGTCTCAGCAGCATAGTGTGAGTAGAACTTTGCCAACTCTATAAACTTGGCAGCATACTCGGTCACCGACATATTTCCTTGCTTCAGCTCAAGGAACTCGATCTCTTTCTTCCCGCGAACATCTTCCGGAAAGTATCTCCTCAGGAACTCTCTTCTGAACACAACCCAAGTCACAACAGCTCCATCTTGTTCAAGGCTGGGTAACAGATTAACCCACCAATCATCAACTTCCTCGGACAGTTGATGTGCACCAAAACGCACCTTCTGAACTTCGGTGAACTGCATCACCCGGAAAATCCTCTCAATCTCCTTAAGCCATGTCTGGGATCCATCGGGGTCATACCTCCCTTTGAAAGTTGGAGGGTGATTCCTCATGAAGGTCTCCAACATCCTTGTCTCAGCATTCACGCCAGCGTTCGCGTTAGGTTGTTGTCCCACAACTTGGGCAACAGCTTGTAGAGCAGCAGCTAACGCAGCATCGTTCCTTCCAGCCATTCTAGTTCTCTGCATAACACACAACATTCAACATGATACATAAAAATATATCAACTGACTCACGACACAACACGACTCATCTACTTGGCCGGACAAACCGACTTGTTCTGATACCAATTGTAACACCCCGTTTTCCCAACATGAAAATTTCTTAAAAACATTTATCAGAGTAACATTGTAAACAACGGGATATCACATTTAACATAATCTGAAACAGTTAAATAATAATTTAACCAAATATCTTAAACATTGCAGCGGAAATTATTTCATAAACCGTAAAACGTTTTGGCACGCAGGCCCTATCAATATCTCAAAAGAGTTAGTTTCATATTGCAAAATAGCATAAATGTTCACGTAAAAGAATGAAGCATGCATAACAGATAACCCCATCCCGTTACGTATCAGAGCGACCTAGACGACACAGTGAGGCAAGGCCACTCACGAAAACAAGCTGCACACTAGGCACGATCACCTGCACTTGCCCACAAGGCGGCAATTCCAACAGAAGGGGTGAGATTTCATAACAAAATAATATTAATCAATATAATTCGAATCATAATTAACATCATGTCATTCTTAAAACAACTTTGCGTAATTGGTAAACAGTTATCACGTAATCACATATTCAATCATCACCAGTAACATAACTTCATAGACACGACAATGCGACAATGCTCTTAGACTCCTTATATGCATGTGGTACCAAACTTCATCATAAGTATTAATATACTTTAAAACGAGCGGAGGACAAAGCTCCTATTAATCGTGCGGAGGACAAAGCTCCTATCATGGTGAGGACTAAGCTCAATGAATGCTAATGCATGGACGCTATCAACAAAACACCTTAATCATCATATCAACATGCATCCAAGAATTTGGAGCTAGACAACATCTTATTCATCATATATAGACATCATGGAACTCAGTTTAATAACGGCAGCAGCATAGTCAAATCTCAATAACAGAATGATATCATTATATCAATTACAATCAATGGCATCGTAAACATTCATTCATATCTTTCATAATGGGTAGTACATTAAATTCATATTCAATAAACATTGACATATCTTAAACAGCTTCACAAATTGCCTTTAAATATTACCATAAGGTCTCCTTATCAATTAAAGGTTCACTCTTGATCAGACTTGCGACACAAATCGCACCAACACTCATTACACCCCATTCTGGTAGTGCTCGCGAGGCGAGGCATCTGCTCGCCATCGCGAGTAGGAGTCAATTCCAAATCTAATGCTGTTCTAGGCTCAATCTTGTCCTACATTCATTCCTAAACATTACTAGGTATATTCAGGCATTCAATGGCACTCAAGGTCCAACTAAAAAGTCGAAATTGCAAAATCTAGCATGCTCTCTCTCCTAGCTCGCTATGGCGAGTAAGCTTGCTCGTTGTGGCGAGCTGCCTTGAGCAACTCGCGAGGCGAGTAAAAAGGGTCGCTAAGGTGAGCGATGAATGTTCATCACTCGCGAGGCGAGGATCATTGCTCGCTATGGCGAGCGATGAATGTCGCTACGGGCACACTTGCTATTTCTCCAAAATTCCAACGATTTTCATGGTTCTAAGTCTCACATTGATTCCAGAGTTTGTCCTAAACATAATCTAAGGTCTAGGAACACTTTCTACATCAATTAAACCAATTCCTACCGTTTAATCATCAATTCTAGGGATTTGACCTAGTTTACACTTTCTCCAATTCAATCATAATCCTTGCTAACTAATCATCAGAATTACCATCAATTAATACTACTGAGTTATTAGTCTCACCCTTACCTGGTTAAGAAGAAAATCGCAGCTCTCTCTCTCTCTCTTGATCTTCTCCCTTCTAAGCTTTTCTCCCTTTTTCCAAAAGTTTTCACGTACAATGCGTTTTCTAAAATTAGGTCTTCTCGTATTTATACTTAATCTTATTTTCACTTTCTCCCCCAAAACTCTCTAAAATCTCAAAACAACCCTTAACTAAATATTTTATATAATTTTCAAATCTTATTTTATTTAACAATAAAATAAGTCCCTTAATCTTATCAAAATCCTCAAATCTCATAACTTATCACAAAATTTAACTAAATCATCCAAAATCATCAAAACATACCAAAATCATATATATATATATATATATATATATATATATATATATATATTATATAAATATAATATAATCGCCTAAACTCGATTCAATAAATAATTAAAGGAAAGTGGGTGTTACAATATGCACGCAACATATATAATCACCAACAACATATATGCATTCGACATATATAATCACCAATATATAGGCACTCAACATATATAATCATCAACAACATATATGCATTCAACATATATAATCACCAACAAATATGCACTCAACATATATAATCACCAACAATTTTATGTACGCAACATACATAGTCACCAACAATTCATGAAATCATAACAACTATTCATGAAAGAATTTCCAAACAAAATAATTCAATGAATATTTTCAACTAAGTTTATCTCAAAATGTAACTTTTCCAAATATAGTCCATTTTCAAAGAAAAGCTTTTTGTTCTCAAAGAAAAGTCAAGTGTAGCTGAACAAGGTGCTGCTCAGAAGCAACAATTCTGTTCAGAAGCACGATTCAATTCAGAAGCACAACTCAGTTCAGAAGCAAAACAGTTCAGAACCAAAACAGTTCAAAAGCTCAAATAGTTCAGAAGCTCAACTTGGTTCAGAAGCTAAACTTAGTTCAGAAGCAAAATAGTTCAGAAGCTCAAATAGTTCATAAGCTCAACTTGGTTCAGAAGCTAAACTTAGTTCAGAAGCAAAACAGTTCAGAAGCTCAAATAGTTCAGAAAACAGAACTGGTTCAGAAAAACAGAGACTTCAAAATATACAGCCCCTTTTCCCAAACACTCTAATTTTGATCCTTCCACACTCAAAACACGTCCGAAATGATGTTTATAGGTCATGTACATAAACACATACTCAAGAATACTCAAAACTTATGAATCAAACATTATTTTGTCTCAATTCAAAATTTCACCAAACTTTCAAAATTGCTCAACAACAACAACTTCCATCACCAAATCACCATAGGAATAATCATCATACCAATTCATCAACAACATGTTTTTCAAACATCAACAACAACAATTATTCATGAATCCATTCCAAGTTCATCAAACCACAACTTCATTATTTAACATTTTTCACAAAAACACAACATATTCATACATTTGATTTTTGACACATGAATTCAGTATCAACAACACTTAATCATTCAATTCACATATACAAACATATTATCAACCATTATACATGAATTCATTCATCCAATTTCACATAAGCACTTATTTTCAAAATCACTTAATTGAATAATCACTTATGAGAAGGGGTAGAAAAAGAGATTATGATTAAAGTCTAGCCCCCTTACCTCTAATCTTCTAAGCTCAAATCCTAGGCTTCAATTTAGCTCCCATGTTCTTCCCCTCTACAAGCTTTCTCTTCTTCTCCCTCTCCTAGCCTCTTGCCTCTTGAAATGCAAAATGAACTAAGTTTCCACAACCCTAGTTCTCTCTCCCTATAGTTAGAATATATCTATACCCATTGGGCCTAACCCATGAAATAATAATTGGACTCTATTCTAATGACACCACCTATTAGTTACTATCTTACTAACAATGAAATATTTCACCACAGCTAACACTTATACTAATTACTACAACTAACTTAACAAATCACTAACAATTGGCTCTCGCTAAAAATGCTACGATTAATTCTCGACCAAAATTACTATTTTACCCTTACTCGCCAAAAGACCAAAATATCCTCTTATTCACTAAACTCAAGAAAATACATAAAAGGGCAAATAATCACATAAAGGCATACATAAATACACATAATTAATTAAAAACTAAATAACGAAAATCGGGTTGTTACAACTCTCCCTCTCTAAAAGAATTTTCGTCCTCGAAAATTTTACCCGAAGGAAACAACTCCGGATACGAATCCTTCATCCTACTCTCCGATTCCCAAGTGGCACTCTCGCCCGTTGGTCCAAACCAAATTACCTTCACCAAAACGATCTCATTGCCCCTCAAACGCTTCACCTCACGGTCTTCAACTCTAACAGGCCAAGTCTCAACCGTCAAATTATCTCTTACTTCCAACTCGTCCACTCGAATCACATGAGACTCATCATACACATACTTCCGCAACTGAGATACATGAAACACATCATGAAGATTCGACAACGACGGCGGTAACGCAATCCGATACGCTACAGCTCCAATCTTCTCCACAATCTCAAACGGTCCAACAAAACGCAGTGTCAACTTCCGACACTTCAAAGCACGGCCAACACTGGTCACGGGGTTCACCCTTAAGAATACATGATCACCAACTTGAAACTCAATGTCCTTCCTCCTCTTATCATGATAGCTCTTCTGCCTACTCTGAGACGCTTTAATCTTCTCTTGAATCATCTTGACTTTCTCAGTCGTCTCTTGCACAACATCCGGTCCTAGCAAAGCACTTTCACCTGACTCAAACCAACACAACGATGTCCTACACCTCCGCCCATACACCCATACAAAGCCTCAAAAGGTGCCATTCCGATACTAGAATGAAAACTGTTGTTATAAGTAAACTCAATCAACGGTAAACATTCGACCCAACTAACACCTTGCTCCAAAACACAAGCTCTCAACAAGTCTTCCAAACTCTGAATAGTCCTCTTTGACTGACCATCAGTCTGAGGATGATAAGCAGAACTCAACCTCAACTTAGTCCCTAAAGCAGCTTGCAAACTCTCCCAAAACTTAGATGTAAACCTCGGATCCCGATCTGACACAATGCTAGAAGGAATACCATGCAACCTGACAACCTGCTCAATGTAGATCTCAGCTAACTTCACCACAGTCATACCAGTCTTGATAGGAATAAAATGCGCTGACTTCGTCAACCGATCAACGACCACCCAAATCGAATCAAAACCCTTCACAGTCTTCGACAAAGCTCCAACAAAATCCATAGAGATACTATCCCACTTCCACTCAGGCACAAATAACGGTTGCATCAAACCCGACGGTTTCTGATGTTCAATCTTTGACTTCTGACAAACCAAACAAGCATACACAAACTCGGCTATGTCCTTCTTCATTCCAGGCCACCAAAACAATCTCTTCAAATCCTGATACATCTTCGTCGCTCCAAGGTGAATACTCAAACTACACCGATGACCTTCGTCCAAAATACGCTTCTTGAGCTCGGGCACATCCGGCACACACACGATCATGAAACATCAAGACACCATTCTGATCCAATCTGAAATCCGCACCTTTCCCTTGGTTAACCAACACCACACGATCTACAAGTTCCAAATCCTCTTTCTGACCACTCTTGATCTCTTCCAAGATGTTACTTGTCAACTTCAACATTCCCAACTTCACACTTCCGGGTGCCAACTCACAAACCAAACTCAAACCCCGAAACTTCTC
The DNA here is from genome assembly GCA_958299785.1 of Medicago lupulina. Taxonomy (NCBI): domain Eukaryota; kingdom Viridiplantae; phylum Streptophyta; class Magnoliopsida; order Fabales; family Fabaceae; genus Medicago; species Medicago lupulina. The sequence continues at coordinate 49,326,390 of OY283141.1, read as the reverse complement.
GATCAACTCTAATTCCTTAACCATCAAAGTCGACATATGCAAAGACTTCCTACTCAAAGCATCTGCCACCACATTCGCCTTTCCCGGATGATAACTCAACTGAAAATTATAATCTTTAAGAAATTCCAACCACCGTCTCTGCCTCATATTCAACTCTTTCTGGTCAAACAAATACTTCAAACTCTTGTGATCACTGAACACCTCAAATCTAGAACCATACAAGTAGTGCCTCCAAATCTTCAACACAAACACAACGGTCGCTAATTCCAAATCATGAGTCGGATAATTCTTCTCATGAACTTTCAACTGCCTCGATGCATAAGCCACAACCTGACGATTCTACATTAACACACCACCAAGACCCATCTTCGAAGCATCACAATACACAACAAACGGTTCCTTCGGATTTGGCAAAATCAACACAGGCACTGAAGTGAACCTCTTCTTCAACTCAAGGAAACTATTCTCACACTTAGAATCCCAAACATAAGCTTGCCCCTTCAGAGTCAACTGCGTCAATGGCAACGCCAACTTAGAAAATCCTTCAATGAACCTCCGATAGTAACCTGCCAAACCAAGAAAACTTCTAACTTCAAAAACAGACTTCGGCGATTCCCACTGCATCACCGCATCAATCTTCGACAGATCTACCGTAATGCCACCACTCGAAATCACATGACCAAGAAAGCTCACTTCTCGCAACCAAAACTCACACTTCGACAACTTAGCAAACAATTGTTTCTCCTTCAAGACTTGCAACACAATCTTCAAATGTTCGGCATGCTTCTCCTCTGACTTCGAATACACCAAAATATCATTTATGAACACCACCAAAAACTGGTCCAAATAAGGATGAAAAATCTGATTCATATACTCCATGAAAAAACCTGGCGCATTAGTCACACCAAATGGCATCACGGAATACTCATAGTGACCATACCTCGTCCTGAATGCAGTCTTAGATATATCTTTTGCCTTCACTCTTATCTGATGATATCCTGATCTCAAATCAATCTTGCTAAACACTTCCGCACCAACCAATTGATCCATCAAATCATCAATCCTCAGAAGCAGATACCGATTCTTGATAGTCACCTTGTTCAACTGCCGATAATCCACACATAACCTCATACTACCATCCTTCTTCTTCACCAACAACATAGGAGCACCCCACGGAGAAACACTTGGTCTAATGAACTGCTTCTCAAGTAACTCTTCCAACTGCTTCTTCAATTCTCCCAACTCTGACGCTGACATCCGATACGGCGCAATCGAAATAGAATTTGTTCCCGGCACCAAATCAATTTCAAACTCAACTTCCCTCTCTGGCGGTAAGTCGCTAATGTCGTCTGGAAACACTTATGGAAACTCTTGCACTACTGGCAAACCACTAACACCTTTCTCACCACTTTCCTTCAAAGAAGCAAACATAAAAAACACACTAGCTTCACCACCTAGAGACTTCTTCACTTGTTCCGCGGTCAAGAACTTCCCACTCACCTCTTCTATCGGCTTAGAGAATGTCACACTCTTTGTTAAACAATTGATGTTAACACCAAAAGTCAACATCCAATCCATTCCAAAAATCACATCCATATGCTTCAACGACAAACAAACCAAATCTAACTCAAAGTCAACACAACCGAAATTAACGGGACACTTAGCACACACCAAGGAAGTAGTCACCGAACCATTGGCTGGGGTATCAATGACCATTCCATGCAAAAACAGAGTCACAACTAAACCCAAACGCTCAACACAACAACTCGAGATAAAAGAATGCGTAGCACCAGTATCAATAGAGTACTATTGATAAAACACATACCTCGGATGAGATTATCCGGCTGCTCCACTTCCTCCACATTCAAAGCAAACACCTTACATGCCGCCTTCTTCGGCTTAGTACACTTAGTACTCAAATGACCCGCTTCACCACAATTGTAGCAAGTAATCTCCCTCTTGCACTCATAAGACTTGTGACCCTTCTGACCACACTTGTAGCAACTTTCTCCCTTCTTGCAATCACTAGCAAAATGACCCAAGATACCACACTTAAAGCACTTGATTTCCGCTACATTAGCCTTGGAGCCTCCACCAACATCTTTCCTCTTGCCCTTATCCTTGTTGTACGGTTTCCCATTTCCATGGCCCTTTCCTTTCTTGTCACTCACAGCCTTGTAGTAACTCATCTTAGCCTTTTCGGCATCATCAAACATGCGACACTTGTGCACCAAAGTGTCAAAATCTCTAATCTCGTGGAAACAGATGTATTGATAAATCTCTGGCCTCAAACCATTCTCAAACTTCACACATTTAGACACCATAGCATCTTCCGCATTGATCTAAGGACAAAACCTCGAAAGCTCTTCATACTTAGCCGCATACTCAGCAACAGACATGCTCCCTTGCTTCAAGTTCAAGAACTCAGCTTCCTTCTTATTTCTCAAGTCTTCCGGAAAGTACTTCTTCAAAAACTCATTCTTGAATCTCACCCAAGTGATAGCATCACTACTAGCTTCAATCCTCCTCTTGGTACTAGTCCACCAATACTCGGCCTCCTCAGCAAGCATGTGAGTAGCCAACCTCACCTTCTGGTCATCATTAGTCACCATAGCACGGAAGATCCTCTCCATGCCTTCCATCTAAGTCAAAGCTCCTTCCGGATTGAACCTTCCCTTGAACTTCAGCGGTTTGTTCCTCATGAAACGATCAAGGATCCGCTCATCAGCTTCTCCTTGGTCTTCTTGACCATGACCACCATTTCCTTGATTCTGAGCCAAAGCTTAAGCCACTAGAGACAAAGCCGCTGCAATCGCATCATCGTTCCTACCACTTCTGCCGGCCATCTCACTCTAATCAACAAACCCAAGCAACAAGTGAGAACAACAAACAAACAGCACAACAAGTATCGAAGGTAACTCAACATACCATTCGAATACAATAGGTAATTCACCGGGTTTTGGTCTGGACAAGACCGACATGGCTCTGATACCAACTTGTAACGCCTTATTTCTAATTAAAACAATAAATCATGCAATTTAAATAAATACATCAGAAATAGTCGTCACTTCTTCAATCAGTCACCAATATAGTCCTGCATGAATATAATCTCCAACATAAAAACCTCAGCGGAATCAAATACATCTCAACATAAATGCCATGTCCTCAACATAAGATAAAATCCAACAACATAGATAATCTCTATCAAATACAACTCCAGATATAATAAAATCTCAAAAGATAAATAACATGCACTAAGTCCTAGATCAGAGCCCTATCTAGACACGTGCGATAAACGAGGAAGCTCCCGCTCCTCAAAGAAAAACTCACCAAGCAAAACATTTAAACCTGCATACCGTCTACCCGTCCATACGGATTAAAGTCAATATCAATACACACTTTGAGGTCTTTAAGGGTTATAACGGGGCTTAGGTGAAGGTGGGATGATATTTGGATAAGTAGGCTACACAAAATGTGAGTTAGGCACTCCTACGTCAGTTAAAACATACTTCAATCATCTTTCACCTATGGAACACAATTCTTAGTCAAAATGGGGCTAGAGAACATTATTCATCATCGGGACATTCGAGTTTGAAGTTACTCGGATTTTCAATGTCTTTGTCCCTTTTTCATTCTGTATTCTCTTTTTTTTTTTTTTTGATACACCATTTTTAGTGTCTATATGTTATAATTTTTTCTTTTGTATTGTTCTCTAGTTCCCCCACCCCAAACTTAATTGGTTGCAAATTCCAAAAGCAACCCCAAACTTAATTTTTAGCAACATTCTAGCATGCCTAACTCAGAAAAACATTATGGGATAAATCCTAAAAGTCTCTAAGTTTGTAATGTAGGTTGTCACCGAACAAAAAGTTCTATCCTACCGGCTCAACTTGTCTAAGAAAAGGATGAATTCAATATAATCAGGGTAGGCTTCAAAAGGCTCACAGGACCAAGCACTATTGCCTCAGTGTGTATTTGACATAAACCAATCGACAGAAAAGAAACAATGCAAGTTCTAGAAATGTAGATGCATGGAACACTCTATATAAGTAAATTGAAAAATAAAATTTGGCCATGAACCTTACAGTTATGATATATGGGAGTTGTGACTACCTAGCACTGCCGTACACTTCGCCTTTTACTCAAGTCACTCCTCCTTATGAACTTTTGGAAAAATCACTTGAGCACACATTTGTTACGAGACTGTAAAAGGTCAATAAAACACATAAATTCATCAGTAATAAACAAGTTCAGGCTCAATTACATCACAGGGGGATACAACTGATTAAACTTTAAATTGTTCGAAACTAAAATTAAAAAGTACATCCAAATGGAAGGAAAACTGCTGAAACAAACAGAAAAGATAATAATAATAATAATAGATGAGCCATCAGTAGCCCATCAATCCTGCATCAAGTTCGGGTCAATCCATGTGCTCGGGTTCTGCTCCTCATAGGTGTCTTCGCCAAAATGCGACCTCGACCTCGCTCCACCAGCAGCAAAGTCTGCCCTAATCTCCTGCTCTCTTGCTTGGGCACGACCTCTGGTGACATCGAAGTACTGGTCCATCGCCTCCTCGGACCCATCAAAACGGTCAAAAGACCCAGCAATTGCTCTCCTGTTGAGGCAGACTGCCTCAGTAAGCTCCGGTCCGAACCTAGGACGGTTCCAATACTCTTGGTCGGATACCTCATTCATCCAGTTGCAGTGGCCGAACATGTAGTCCAGCATCATAGGATGAAGAGGTGCATGGGCACCTTGTTGGCTGCTTCCTTCTCCCGACACCAACTCTGGCTGAAGCGGGGGCTGTTGTGGTTGTGGCTGAGGCTGAGGGCCTGCTTCCTCCTCAGCTCCCAACTGCTGCATGCGCTCCAGATAATCCTTCAGAAAGACCTCCATATAGTTATCAGTGATTGGCTTCATCATCTTTGTCTCGAGGTCATTGATGTAGCACTCGCAGTCAGCTTCCTCACAAAGCCAGTTGATGAGGCTCATGTGAGGGATGTCCTTCTTGTTCCCTTGGACAAAATCAGCAATGTTGTTGGCAATCAACTCACCAACATTTATAGGGCTACCCTCCAGAATGGCAGCAATAGTATGCACTCGAGATAAGGGAATCTCAGACGAACAGGAAGTACCCTCCAATGTTTGCACCACAAATGATGCCCAAGCCTTTGCAACCGGCTTGAAATCAACTTTCAGCAACATCTTCCTGCTCTTCTGCCATTGAGCGCCCTCCACACACAGTAAGGATTTCACCTCTTCCCACGTTTCCTCGTCCCAGTTAGCACACGTCTCCCTCCTCCTCTTGACATCACATTGTTCCGGAGGAACGATCTTCAGCATGGTATTGATAGCCTCAGGGGAGAAATCAATGGTCTTTCCCCTCACATAAGATTCATACCGCCGCCCGGAGAACCGAGCATTGGCATAAAACTCAGGCGTCATGGTCTTGTTGGCCTCTTGGAAAACCATATTATTCAGCCCGTCCCACCCTCGAGTCGTGATAATTTGTTCAAACTCAGGGTTGCCTAACAATTTAGGGAGTAGGAACCCCCTCTCTGGTATCACCCGATAACTTCTGATTTCTTTGAAGCGGTCACGAGCCGGGATGTCGTTGAAACGGTAAGCTAGAGTGGGTGGTACGGCTGGTGGGGCTGTGGGTTTAACCGATTGTTTGCGTTTGGCGGTGGTTTTGGGTTTTTTTGGCTTGTGGAGCTTTTCCTTTCTTTCTAGTATCAACCATGGTGAAGGTTTAGGGTTAGGTCAAAGGAAAAGTGAAAGTTTGAGATTAGGGTTTTGAGGTTAGGTGAGGATGGTGAATTTTGAGAGGTTGATGATGTTGATGGTAGTTTTTGTGGTTGTCTTGGTGATTTGGGGATGGAAAGTTGAAGGTTTTTGGTGTAGAAAGTTGAGAAGTTCGTAGGTTAGGGTTATGGGGAAAATTTGACAGAGTTTGGCTACTTTTGGAAGTGAATGGGAAGAATTTCGTGTGAAGGATATATATAGGGGAGAAAAACGTGTCACGTTTGGCCAAAAACGTGTCACGTTTTTCGTTTTGTAACGGTCAAAAATTTTTGAAACCACCCAAAAACGTGTCACGTTTGGGCGAAACGTGACACGCTCCACTCTTTTGAAAAAAATTTGGTTCCCAGAAAACGTGTCACGTTTTGGCCAGCGTGACACGTTTTTGCTAAACAGAATGCTTCTCATTTGTAACTTAGAAAATTTTTTGGGATGCTTCAGAGGTGGCAAAAACGTGGCACGTTTTGCCCAAAACGTGTCGCGTTTTTGCCCAGTATTGGACTTGAAATTTTTCTTCCTCTGATCGTTTCAGCGAAAATATTTTTGTATTTTTGATTTTTTTTTGAAAGCAATAAAATGCAAAAAAAAAAATATAAAAGAACTATTACCTGCAAAAAAAACTAAAGGTGGGTTGCCTCCCACAAAGCGCTTCTTTACCGTCACTAGCTTGACTATAGACTTCAACCACTGTTAGGGTGGCAAATATGATAGAAAGAATATATCATCCTTCTTCTTCCTCGTGTTTGGTAGGAATTCCATGAATTTGGCACAAAGATTCAGATACTCCCATGCACCCACAGTGAAACCTTTGGAATTTAAGCTCTCCCACCTTAGAGAAGGACGTGCATCCATCTGCACATGAGTGATTTCCTCAACCTCCGTTGGTTCAGACTTCGAGAAAATATCAACATTCATCACTTTAGGTTTTTCTTTCACCACAACCTTGTGACACTCACTTTCCATCTGAACCAATGTCCTCTGAGACTCATGTGCTTTCTCAACAAGATCACCACACTGAAGATCAAACTTCTCAAATGAAACTTGATTTGATACCAAGAAATCATCTAAGATATGTTGAAGTTGAGTATTGTAATCTATGTTGATCACCTCGTTCTTCCCTTCACAATTACTACCTGGTTGATTCGCCTCATCACGACCACATCTCTCATTTAATATCGAGATTTGACTGTCCACACATTTTATCTTCAAAGATAGCATATATTTTTCATATTGCAGCGTACAAATCTCTTTTGTGTCATGGAGGTACAACCTGTCTATCATAGCTGCAAAACTTGGATAAACTTTTTAGTAGCACCGGACGATGAGAAGAAAACGAAGAGCATAAATCATATTTTTTTTTTATAAATTTATATGTACAAAAATATAAATGACAGAAATCCTAAATTATAACAAAATTGCCTTATTGAAATAAGTCAACAATCCCCGGCAACGGCGCCAAAAACTTGATAGAGGTTTGGCAAGTGCACCAAATACTATCGAAGTAGTAAAAATATCGATCCCACGAGGATTGTTTTTAATCACAATAAGTTAATTTCGTTATGCAATAGGATGTTTAAAGGTTATTATAGTTTTGCCACTAGGCGGTAGATTTGTTTGTTTTAATAACAAAAATAACAAAAGGATAGAAGTTGTTTAAGAAAATATGGAGAGAGATGAGATCGAATCGTCGAATCCTCTATGTTTCCCCTAATTGGTTACTGTACTCTATTCCTATTAATGGTTCTTTAAGTCCCACGATAGTTAACAAAATAGCCCTAATCAATCCCTTGAGTTAGGACCCTCTTCTTAAACTACAGCCCCTAATTCCTTAGGTGGTCTAATAATTCTTGAAGGATTAAACACGTTAACCTAATATCACTAATAAACGATTATCCATTCCTAGACTAACCATGTTTATTAGAACAATTCAATTAAGTCTAAGTTGAAAGCTAGGGTCAGTAGTCATCCATTCTCACGAAAACATATTTATATTTGATCAGGATATAAAAAGCATTAAGAATAATTGAATTGAATAAAGACTTAAATAATCATTAATATGGAATAGAGTTTCATCACAGCAACATAAGATCAACTAGGGTTTACACAGAATCATCTCGGATCCAATCTCTAAGAGATTTAGCTACTCATAACAATGTTTACAAATAGCATAATCAATTGAATCATTAAAACATACATGTAACTGGTAAAAGGATGAAGAAATCGTCCTCCTTGCAGTTGCCTTGATGTCAAAATCGCACTTTGCTCTCCAAGATTTGTAACCCTCGTTTTCGGAAAAGACTTCAGCTTAAATAGGCCCAGAAATTCGCCCAAAACGTGTCACGTTTTAAGTAAAACGTGTCACGTTTTTTTCCTTCAGTAGCAAGTAACCAAATTAGGGTTTCACAAAACGTGTCACGTTTTTGCCAACGTGACACGTTCTTCTTTCTTCTCAAAACATGCTCTCTGACTTGTGAAAACGTGTCACGTTTTTTAGCAAGTGTGACACGTTTTTGTGACTTGCACCATTCTTCAGTTTTCTTGCTTTTTCTTGCTTTTCATGCGTTTCTTGCTGCTTAAGTTGCTTTGTGACTCTATAAAATGATAAAATATACATAGAAATTACGTAATGACAGCATGTCATCAAATTCATATGTCAAAAATCATATATGTGTATATGTTGTGTTTTTGTGAAAAAGTGATGAATGATGAAGTTGTGTTTTGTTGAACTTGGAATGAATTCATAGATATTTGTTGTCGATGATGTTTGAAACATGTTGTTGATGAATTGGTGTAACGATTATGCCCTTGGTGAATTGATGATGAAAGTTGTTGTTGTTGTTGAATATTGTGGAAGTTTAGTGAATTATTGAATTTGACAAAATGATGTTTTAATCTCAAGTTTTATGCATCTTTGAGTATGTATTCATGTATATGACCTGTAAACATCTTTTGAAATGAGTTTGGACGTTTGGGAGATCAAAATTTGGGTTTTTGGGTGAAAAAGGGTTGGAACCCGTAATTTTTTTGACAAAACTGATGACTGGTCGTTTAAGCGTGCAGCAAGCGAGCAAGCACAGTAGCTACTGTGACTTGGTCGCTTAAGCGTGCAGGTGTACGCTTAAGCGTGCTGCCCTCAGACAGCATGCTCTATTTCGCGTTCTTGCGTCTTTTTCTCACATTTCTGTTTTGAATTGGCCTTTGATGTAAACATGAAAGTTGTAGATAATTGAGTTATCTTTGCAATGTCTTTGGATTGACTTGAAAATGTTTTGTGGATTTTGAGTTATACTGAAAATAATCCAAGTAGGTCTTGGAGAAACTTTAAGAAAATGTAGCGTAACTATTTCCAAGTGAACCCAAAACTTATGGTTTGTTTCCAAACTTCAAAACTGAAGTATTAGGGGTTCATTTGAGGTTTTTTATGAGTATTTAACCTATGTCTTGTTGAATCAAACTTGATGTTCTTTTGAAAAATGTTTTGGTTTCGCAAAATGATAAAGTGAGACAAACTTTGTGAATTATGAGATTTCTTGGTGGCTGACCGGTGAAACGTACATGCATGTACACCTACACTCATAAATGATTAGTGTGCATACGTAGTTGAGGTAATTGAATTGTTTTGCTTCTGAACTGTTGAGTTTCTGAACTATTTTTGCTTCTGAACTAGTTTGCTTCTGAAGTGAGTTTTGCTTCTGAACTGTTTTGCTTCTGAATTGTTGAGCTTCTGAACTATTTTTGCTTCTGAACTAGTTTGCTTTTGAAGTGAGTTTTGCTGCTGAACTGTTTTGCTTCTGAGTTGTTTTGCTTCTGAACTGTTTTGCTTTTGAACTATTGAGCTTCTGAACTATTTTTGCTTCTGAACTAGTTTTCTTCTGAAGTGAGTTTTGCTGCTAAACTATTTTGCTCCTGAACTGTTTTGCTTCTGAACTGAGTTGTGCTTCTAAACTGAATTGTGCTTCTGAACAAAATTGTTGCTCCTGGGCAGCACCCTATTCAGCTACACTTGACTTTTCTTTGAGAACTTGAGTGTCTTACTTTGAAAAGTGAACTATGTTTTGAGAAGTAACATTTTGAGACGAACTTTGCATATGTTGAGAATTCATAGTATTTGGCCGATGAAATACTTATGTGAGTATACCATCACTCATATGTCGTTTGTATACTTCCTTGGTAGAGGTGATTGAATCATTTTGATTTCGTTTTGGTTCATTGGTCTAAATTATTAAAGTAGTGAATCCTATTATATGGAACTAGTTGAAGATATATTCTTTGAACTTTCTATCTTGTATGTTGTTGGTGATTATATATGTTGAATGCATATATGTAACGCCCATTCTGATTATTTAATTAAGTGATTTATTTGAGAAATTGCTATATATTTTTATATATATATTATGTGATGATAAGTGGAGATTTGTTATGTTTTTATGCGACGTGGTGACTTATTTTATTGTTTAATAAAATAAGATTTGAAAATAAAATAAAATATTTAGTTGTGGGTTAGTTTTGGATTTTAGAGAGTTATGTGGGAGAAAGAGTAAATAAGATAAGATTTGTTGGGAGTATATAAAGGGAAATTAGGTCAAGAGAGTCAGTACGCGTACAGAGTTTTGGAAAAAGGTGCAAACGGACGTGAAGTGAGAAGAGAGCTAGGTCTGCGATTTTTTCTGCAATTCTCAGGTAAGGGTGAGCCTAGCATTTGATTACATTATTCTGTAAGTCATCTAATCAAGATTAAACAATCATAGGGCTGTTTTGAGAGAATTGAATTTAGGTTAAAAGTGAAGAAAAACCATGAATTAAGCTATGAAACTGTAGAACAGAAGTGTAGGATGAGTGCAGAACGTAGATTAACCATAATGATGATGTTTCTGAGAGTTTAGATGATTTAGATGTTGAATTTGGGACTTTTTGGGTGAATTTTCGCAGAACCCGTAGCAGACTGTTCGTCGCTCGCCTGAGGCGAGCTATTCAACTCGCCGTGGCGAGTAGACCTAGTTTACTCGCGAGGCGAGCAACCCAGCTCGCCATAGAGAGCAGTACCCTAGAGCTCGCGAGGCGAGCATTCCAACTCGCCATAGCGAGCAAGGCCTGAGTTACTCGCGAGGCGAGCATTCCCACTCGCCATAGCGAGTTGTGTCAGAACCCAGAACCTGTACTGTTGCGATTTGTTGTCGCATATAACCATGAGAGATGACCTCTGGGTAGTTTCTGGGACTTTTAATAATGTTTATTATAAACTGTAACGATGAATACATGATGACTGAGATGATTTTGATGCTTTTCATGCCGCTTATGTGTGTTATATGAACTATTAAAGTTGTAAATGTTTGACTTACTTAAGATGCTTGCTTTATGGATATTATTTGAATGATGTGATTACTGCCATGTTGCTGTTTACCTTTGTATAGTTGCTGCATGTGTCAGTCCTTGTTGTTTAAGATGTTTTGCGACGTTTAAGATGTTAACTTATTTAAGTTAAAAGTGTTGAGTCTCATGCATACTCATTCTATGATGGGGGCTTATGCCCTGGAGTTTTTACTCACCAGCGACGAGGGCTTATGCCCTGGAGCTTTGCTCACCAGCGACGAAGGCTTATGCCTTGGAGTATATTTATGCTCATAGCGACGAGGGCTCATGCCCTGGATTGGTACCACATGCATATAAGACGTAGGGTTGCATAGTCAAGTGTTGATGTCGAGTCGAGTCGTCTAAGATGTTTAATAAGATGTATATGATGTTGTTTATGATGATGTTCTAAATGCTAGATGTTTATCTGTGATGAGTTGAATTATGTTGGTTGTTTGAATTGTGATTATTTGCTTACATGTTTAATTTAATTATTTGTGAATCTCACCCCTTCTGCTGGAATTGCCGCCTCGTGGGCAAGTGCAGGTAACCAAGATTAGGTGCAGACGTGTGAGGATTTCTGCAGTCGAGTCTAGGTGCTCTGATACGTAACGGGATGGGGAAATCTTGCTTATATTTTCTCTGTTCCTTGCGTATTATGCTTTTGATATGATTGTGTTATTTTTGAAGATTTATTAAGACGTTGTTGAGGCCTGTGTGCCAAAGACTTTTCTTTATGAGATGATTTATGACTTTCCGCTGCGATAATTGAGAAATAATTTACGAATATTTTATGAAGATTTAATGATTATTTATTCATTAACATGAGATGTTTTAGAAATGTGATGCCCTGTTTATGTGCTTACTCTGATGCATGACTATCTTTTTTAAGAAATTTTTATGTTGGGAAAACGGGGTGTTACAATTGGTATCAGAGCAGGTCGGTCCGTCCGGCCAAGTAGAGAGTCGAGTGACGTTGTCTTAGAGTTAGAATAGTATTATTGTATTATTCTAACTTACGTTTGTATTGCATAGGATTAAGATGGCTGGAAGAAACGACGGTGCGATTGCTGCTGCCTTGGAAGCTGTTGCTCAAGCTGCGGGACAGCAGCCTAATGCTGGTGCTGGTGCAGAGGTCCGTATGCTGGAGACCTTCCTGAGAAACCATCCTCCTACTTTCAAGGGGAGATATGATCCGGATGGAGCCCAGGCGTGGCTCAAAGAGATTGAGAGAGTATTCAGAGTTATGCAGTGCACGGAGGTGCAGAAGGTGCGTTTCGGTACGCACATGCTGGCTGAGGAGGCAGACGATTGGTGGATTAGTCTTCTACCCACCCTGGAGCAGGACGGTGCTGAGGTGACCTGGGCAGTTTTTAAGAGAGAGTTCCTCAACAGATATTTTCCTGAGGATGTGCGAGGCAAGAAAGAGATTGAGTTCCTGGAGCTAAAACAAGGGAACATGTCTGTAACTGAATATGCTGCAAAATTTGTGGAGCTGGCCAAGTTTTATCCACACTACTCTGCTGAGACCGCCGAATTTTCTAAGTGTATTAAGTTCGAGAACGGATTGAGAGCTGATATCAAGAGGGCTATAGGGTATCAGAAGATCAGAAACTTTTCTGAGTTAGTGAGCAGTTGCAGGATTTACGAGGAGGACACGAAGGCTCATTACAAGGTGGTTAATGAGAGGAAAGGAAAGGGGCAGCAAAGTCGTCCTAAGCCCTATAGTGCCCCTGCAGATAAGGGCAAACAGCGAGTTAATGATGAGAGGAGACCTGTTAAGAAAGATGCTCCTGCTGAGGTTGTCTGCTATACTTGTGGCGTGAAAGGCCATAAGAGTAATGCTTGTCCTGGAGAGGTGAAGAGGTGTTTCCGTTGTGGCAAGAAGGGTCACACTACTGCTGATTGCAAACATGGTGATGTTGTATGTTTTAACTGCGGCGATGAGGGTCACATTGGTTCGCAATGCACGAAGCCTAAGAAGGCTCAGACTTCTGGGAGGGTTTTTGCCTTGACGGGTACGCAGACGGAGAGCGAGGATCGCTTGATCAGAGGTACTTGTTATTTTGATAATATACCTTTAGTTGCTATTATTGATACTGGTGCCACACATTGTTTTGTTGCTCTTGATTGTGCTGCTAAGTTGAATCTTGTTGTATCTGATATGAATGGGGAGATGGTTGTCGAAACTCCAGCTAAGGGTTCGGTGACTACTTCCCTTGTGTGTTTAAGATGTCCTGTGTCTATGTTTGGTCGTGATTTTGAGATTGACTTAGTGTGTCTACCGTTGGTTGGGATGGATGTAATTTTGGGGATGAATTGGTTAGAGTACAACCACGTTCTGATTAATTGTTTTAGCAAGACGGTGCATTTTTCTTCTCCCGAGGAAGAGAGTGGCGCAGAGTTCCTATCCACTAAACAGTTGAAGCAGCTGGAACGCGATGGAATTATGATGTTTTCCTTGATGGCGTCCTTATCTATTGAGAATCAGGCGGTGATTGATAAGCTACAAGTAGTATGTGATTTTCCTGAAGTTTTCCCAGATGAGATTCCTGATGTGCCTCCGGAAAGAGAAGTTGAATTTTCGATTGATCTTATTCCTGGAACGAAGCCTGTGTCTATGACGCCTTATCGTATGTCAGCTTCTGAGTTGGCTGAGCTGAAGAAACAGTTAGAGGATTTGCTTGATAAGAAGTTCGTGAGACCAAGTGTTTCACCGTGGGGAGCTCCAGTGTTGTTAGTCAAGAAGAAAGATGGAAGTATGAGGTTGTGCATCGACTATCGTCAGTTGAATAAAGTAACGATAAAGAATAGGTATCCACTTCCGAGAATTGACGACTTGATGGATCAGTTGGTGGGTGCTTGTGTATTTAGCAAGATAGATTTGAGATCGGGTTATCACCAGATTAAAGTAAAAGATGAGGATATGCAGAAGACAGCGTTTAGAACGCGATATGGACATTATGAGTATACGGTGATGCCTTTCGGTGTTACTAACGCACCTGGCGTATTTATGGAGTATATGAATAGAATCTTCCATGCTTATTTGGATCGTTTTGTTGTGGTATTCATTGATGATATTCTGGTTTACTCTAAGACTGAAGAAGAGCATGCCGAACATTTGAAGATCGTCTTGCAAGTGTTGAAAGAGAAGAAGCTTTTTGCTAAGTTGTCTAAGTGTGAGTTCTGGTTGAAGGAAGTAAGTTTTCTTGGTCATGTTATTTCTGGCGATGGCATTGCGGTCGATCCGTCTAAAGTTGAAGCGGTTTCGCAATGGGAGACTCCGAAGTCGGTTACTGAGATTAGAAGCTTTTTGGGTCTAGCTGGTTATTATCGAAGATTTATAGAGGGATTTTCTAAGTTGGCTCTTCCATTAACACAGTTGACGTGTAAAGGTAAATCTTTTGTGTGGGATGTTCATTGTGAGAACAGTTTTAATGAGTTGAAGAAACGTTTGACGACGGCTCCAGTTTTGATTTTGCCGAAGCCCGATGAACCTTTTGTGGTATATTGTGATGCGTCCAAGTTGGGTTTAGGTGGTGTACTTATGCAAGATGGTAAAGTGGTGGCTTATGCTTCAAGGCAATTGAGGATTCATGAGAAGAATTATCCGACGCATGACTTAGAGTTGGCGGCTGTGGTCTTTGTATTGAAAATATGGAGACATTACTTGTATGGTTCGAGGTTTGAGGTGTTTAGTGATCACAAGAGTTTGAAGTACCTATTTGACCAGAAGGAATTGAATATGAGGCAGCGAAGGTGGCTTGAATTGTTAAAGGATTATGACTTTGGTTTGAATTATCATCCGGGCAAAGCTAATGTGGTTGCGGATGCGTTGAGCAGGAAGACTTTGCATATGTCTGCCATGATGGTGAAGGAATTCGAGTTGTTGGAACAGTTCAGAGATTTGAGTTTAGTTTGTGAAAGAACGCCTCAGAGTGTAAAGCTAGGAATGTTGAAGATTGATAATGAGTTCTTGAAAAGTATCAAAGAGGCGCAGAAAGAAGATGTTAAGTTTGTGGACTTGTTGGTTGCTAGTAATCAGACGGAGGATAGTGACTTTAAAGTGGATGATCAAGGAGTGTTAAGATTCCGAGGTCGAATTTGCATTCCTGATAATGAGGAAATGAAGAAAATGATTCTTGCAGAGAGTCATAGAAGTAGCTTGAGTATTCATCCGGGAGCTACGAAGATGTATCATGATTTAAAGAAGCTGTTTTGGTGGTCTGGTTTGAAACGTGACGTGGCACAGTTTGTTTATTCTTGTTTGATTTGTCAGAAATCGAAGGTTGAGCATCAGAAACCTGCTGGTATGATGGTGCCTTTAGATGTGCCAGAGTGGAAATGGGATAGTATATCCATGGATTTTGTGACGAGCTTGCCGAATACTCCTAAAGGGAATGACGCTATTTGGGTGATTGTTGATAGATTGACGAAGTCGGCTCATTTTCTACCGATTAATATTACTTTTCCTGTTGCTCAGTTGGCAGAGATCTATGTCAAGGAGATTGTGAAGTTGCATGGTGTTCCTTCGAGCATCGTATCAGATAGAGACCCGAGGTTTACTTCTAGGTTTTGGAAGAGTTTGCAAGAGGCGTTGGGTTCTCAGTTGAGGTTGAGTTCGGCTTATCATCCGCAAACAGATGGTCAGTCGGAAAGGACGATTCAGTCGTTGGAAGATTTGTTGAGAGTGTGTGTACTTGAGCAAGGAGGAACTTGGGATAGTCATCTTCCATTGATAGAGTTCACGTACAACAACAGTTACCATTCGAGTATTGGGATGGCACCCTTTGAGGCCTTGTATGGTCGGAGATGTAGAACTCCGTTGTGTTGGTTTGAGTCAGGCGAGAATGTGATGTTAGGACCGGAGATTGTCCAACAGACTACTGAGAAAGTGAGAATGATCCAAGAGAAGATGAAAGCGTCGCAGAGTCGACAAAAGAGTTACCATGATAAGCGAAGGAAGGACCTTGAGTTCCAAGAGGGAGATCATGTGTTCCTGAGAGTGACTCCTATGACCGGTGTTGGTCGTGCGTTGAAGTCAAAGAAGTTAACCCCGAAGTTTATTGGTCCATATCAGATATCAGAGAGGATTGGGGCGGTGGCCTATCGTATTGGATTGCCACCACATTTATCGAATTTGCACGATGTGTTCCATGTGTCGCAACTGAGGAAGTATGTTCCGGATCCGTCTCATGTGATCCAGAGTGATGATGTGCAAGTTAGGGACAACCTTACGGTTGAGACCGTACCAGTGAGGATTGATGACAGAAAGACGAAGACGCTGAGGGGCAAGGAGATACCTCTCGTTAGAGTCGTTTGGTCGGGAGCGACCGGCGAAAGCTTGACGTGGGAGTTGGAGAGTAAGATGCTAGAGTCGTACCCTGAGTTGTTTGCTTGAGGTAATTTTCGAGGACGAAAATCTTTTAAGTTGGGGAGAGTTGTAACGCCCATTCTGATTATTTAATTAAGTGATTTATTTGAGAAATTGCTATATATTTTTATATATATATTATGTGATGATAAGTGGAGATTTGTTATGTTTTTATGCGACGTGGTGACTTATTTTATTGTTTAATAAAATAAGATTTGAAAATAAAATAAAATATTTAGTTGTGGGTTAGTTTTGGATTTTAGAGAGTTATGTGGGAGAAAGAGTAAATAAGATAAGATTTGTTGGGAGTATATAAAGGGAAATTAGGTCAAGAGAGTCAGTACGCGTACAGAGTTTTGGAAAAAGGTGCAAACGGACGTGAAGTGAGAAGAGAGCTAGGTCTGCGATTTTTTCTGCAATTCTCAGGTAAGGGTGAGCCTAGCATTTGATTACATTATTCTGTAAGTCATCTAATCAAGATTAAACAATCATAGGGCTGTTTTGAGAGAATTGAATTTAGGTTAAAAGTGAAGAAAAACCATGAATTAAGCTATGAAACTGTAGAACAGAAGTGTAGGATGAGTGCAGAACGTAGATTAACCATAATGATGATGTTTCTGAGAGTTTAGATGATTTAGATGTTGAATTTGGGACTTTTTGGGTGAATTTTCGCAGAACCCGTAGCAGACTGTTCGTCGCTCGCCTGAGGCGAGCTATTCAACTCGCCGTGGCGAGTAGACCTAGTTTACTCGCGAGGCGAGCAACCCAGCTCGCCATAGCGAGCAGTACCCTAGAGCTCGCGAGGCGAGCATTCCAACTCGCCATAGCGAGCAAGGCCTGAGTTACTCGCGAGGCGAGCATTCCCACTCGCCATAGCGAGTTGTGTCAGAACCCAGAACCTGTACTGTTGCGATTTGTTGTCGCATATAACCATGAGAGATGACCTCTGGGTAGTTTCTGGGACTTTTAATAATGTTTATTATAAACTGTAACGATGAATACATGATGACTGAGATGATTTTGATGCTTTTCATGCCGCTTATGTGTGTTATATGAACTATTAAAGTTGTAAATGTTTGACTTACTTAAGATGCTTGCTTTATGGATATTATTTGAATGATGTGATTACTGCCATGTTGCTGTTTACCTTTGTATAGTTGCTGCATGTGTCAGTCCTTGTTGTTTAAGATGTTTTGCGACGTTTAAGATGTTAACTTATTTAAGTTAAAAGTGTTGAGTCTCATGCATACTCATTCTATGATGGGGGCTTATGCCCTGGAGTTTTTACTCACCAGCGACGAGGGCTTATGCCCTGGAGCTTTGCTCACCAGCGACGAAGGCTTATGCCTTGGAGTATATTTATGCTCATAGCGACGAGGGCTCATGCCCTGGATTGGTACCACATGCATATAAGACGTAGGGTTGCATAGTCAAGTGTTGATGTCGAGTCGAGTCGTCTAAGATGTTTAATAAGATGTATATGATGTTGTTTATGATGATGTTCTAAATGCTAGATGTTTATCTGTGATGAGTTGAATTATGTTGGTTGTTTGAATTGTGATTATTTGCTTACATGTTTAATTTAATTATTTGTGAATCTCACCCCTTCTGCTGGAATTGCCGCCTCGTGGGCAAGTGCAGGTAACCAAGATTAGGTGCAGACGTGTGAGGATTTCTGCAGTCGAGTCTAGGTGCTCTGATACGTAACGGGATGGGGAAATCTTGCTTATATTTTCTCTGTTCCTTGCGTATTATGCTTTTGATATGATTGTGTTATTTTTGAAGATTTATTAAGACGTTGTTGAGGCCTGTGTGCCAAAGACTTTTCTTTATGAGATGATTTATGACTTTCCGCTGCGATAATTGAGAAATAATTTACGAATATTTTATGAAGATTTAATGATTATTTATTCATTAACATGAGATGTTTTAGAAATGTGATGCCCTGTTTATGTGCTTACTCTGATGCATGACTATCTTTTTTAAGAAATTTTTATGTTGGGAAAACGGGGTGTTACAATATATGTTGGTGATTATATATGTTGAGTGCATATATGTTGGTGATTATATATGTTGAATGCATATGTTGATGGTGATTATATATGTTGTGTGCATATATGTTGTTGGTGAAATCTTTTACATGTGAATTGTTGGTGAATTATTGGTGTACGCATGTATTAGAACATAATTGGTGTGGATTTGTGAAATTACATGAAGTATGTATTGTTGTTATCGAGTCCTAGTCCACACACGTTGTTGTTGTTGTCTTTCATCTCCATTGTTGTTGGATGCTGCGGTTGTCCATTATTCGGGGTGATTATTCGGGGTGATATGGCGTGTTTATAAGCGTCAGGGGCGACGGCCTCGGAGATGAAAGAAATTTGGTACCACACTTAGTCGAGTCGTCTAGTCACATTATATGTTTCTAGGAAGAGTCATGTTTGTTCATGAGCTTGATGTGAATATGTGTTGGTGCTTGGTGTGCTTGAGAATTGTTGTGATTGGAATTTTGCGATTGTGTAATAATTGTTGAGAATATTATGTTCATAATTATTTATGCAAGATATAGTTAAGATGCATGCTAATCTCGTTTTGTCTTTGATTATGATTAATGTAATTCTAACCCCCAGTGGTCTTGGTGGACCGCCTACCTCTATATGGATGGGTAGACGACATGCAGGTTTAGATGTTTTTGCTTGGTGAGTTTTGCTTTGAGGAGCGGGAGCTTCCTCGTTTATCGCACGTGTCTAGATAGGGCTCTGATCTAGGACTTAGTGCATGTTGTTATCTTTTGAGATTTTTATTATATCTTGAGTTGTATCTGGTGGAGATTATTTATGTTGTTGGATTTATCTGATGTTGAGGGCATGACATTTATGTTGAGATGTATTTGAATCCGCTGTGACTTTATGTTGGAGATTATTTTCATGCATGACTATGTTGATGATTATTTGTAGAAGTGACGACTATTTCTTATGTATTTATTTTAAATTGCATGATTTATTGCTTAATTAGAAATAGAGCGTTACACACCACCTGCGCAAACAACTACATGACGGAGGTTGTGTTTGGATTTTGAAGGAGGAGAGATAAGCTGAGTTATATTTCAATATACTCCCTCTGTCTCATATTATAAGCAAAAAAAATAATCACACTTATTAAGAAAACTAAAACATAGTAGTTTGTAACATAGTTTTTTGTGTTATCTTTGAAATAAGTTTTATAGGAAGATGTAAAAAAAAATTCATTAGTTGTTGGTTATTGAGAAAATGAAAGAGAGAGCAAATTGAATGCATTTTGCATTTAATTTTCCTTTGAAAATGATAATTTTTTGAAACAACATAATTAAATATGATCAAAGTTGGTCTTTTTTACTTATAATTTGGGACAAAAAAAATGAGTTTTTTTTTCTTATAATTTGGGATGGAGGGAGTATATTAGGATATTTCTAATGCCGAGATTATTTAAAATCAATTATATTTGGCATTAGAATTAATAAAATTGAGCCTTTTATAGTAACAATTTATTAATTGATCAGATAGATAGTGTTACAAATATAAGAATAAGAGAGAATTTTCAAATTGTTTAGGCTAAAATATTTAGAATATATGATTTTAAAAGAGATTATTCTCAATTTAATTAAGCAATTTTTCTTTCTTTCAAGATTTGGAAAAATTTCAAATCCAAAAATCAAGAATATATGATATTATCTGTAATTTATTCTTGACATAATGAATAATTTTGAGGGTATTTGATGCAAGAATATATAAGTTTGGATCTAAGAATTTTTACAATCATAACACTTTAAAAAATAATTCACATAAGTGTTATTACTATAAAAAGAATATTTTCTAATATGATAGTTTAGACAGGTTTGTAAGCCTTTGGATGAAGGAGGATTAGGTATTAGGTCCCTCACCACTCTTAATGAAGCTTCCAATCTCAAATTGTGTTGGGAATTGCTATCTTCTAATCAACCTTGGGAAACTCTTCTAAGGAATAGGGCAATACCCAAAGGGAAACCTGTCTCTTATCACATTCATTCATCTCTTTGGAGTAGTTGCAAATCTGAGTACAGCACCTGCATCCTTAACTCTCAAATGCTTCTTGGTTCTGGTAATTCGATCAATTTTTGGAAAGATACTTGGTGCGGTCCACCCTTATCAGTAGCTTTAAACCTCCCTCCTGCTGCAATTCCTCATCTCTCTTCTTATGTTAGTGATTTTATCTCTGACTTTGTTTGGAGCATACCTCATTCAGTGCAGATGAACTTCCCTAATCTAAGAAACATTGTTAGCAAGATTATTATTCCTAAAGTAACCACTAATGACAAGTTGATTTGGATCAAGTCTAATTCAGGTGATCTAACTCATAAAGATGCATTCATGTTCAAATCTGATGTTGGCCAGAAGTCTCATTGGGCTAAAACAGTTTGGTGCCCTGACATACCACCTTCAAAATCATTCAATGCTTGGAGAGTCATGCATGATAGAATGCCGACTGATGAAAAGCTGATGGCAAGAGGTTGTAATATTCCCTCAATGTGCAGCTTGTGCTTATCTTGTGCAGAATCCACTTTTCATTTATTTTTTCAATGTTCCTATGCCATCAAGCTTTGGTCTTGGTTTGCTACCATTTTAAATACCCCCCTTCAATTCAACTCGATAGATGACATATGGAAAATTTGTGATAGATTATGGACTCCTCAATGTAAGGTGGCTATAAAATCTTGTGTCATTAATCTTCTTAACACTATTTGGTTGGCTAGAAACCAGGCTAGATTTCAAAACTCTAGATTACATTGGAGATCAGCAGTGAACATCATCATTTCCAATGTTTCTTTGTCTGGCTCTAAAACAAA
Source organism: Medicago lupulina (assembly GCA_958299785.1). NCBI lineage: Eukaryota > Viridiplantae > Streptophyta > Magnoliopsida > Fabales > Fabaceae > Medicago > Medicago lupulina. The sequence goes on along the minus strand of OY283141.1, from coordinate 49,305,001 downwards.
GAAAACGACTGCTATCAACATGACTGAATTTGTGATTCTTAAAGCCTTGTAGATTACCATTCATCCTCCTAGAGCACCAATTGTCAAAGAAGTCATATGGGATCCTCCTGTTATATACTGGTTGAAAGCTAATATTGATGGCGCCCTTACTAAAAACCCTACGAAGTCAGCATGTGGCGGTTTGTACAGAGACTGCCAAGGTAATTTTGTTGGAGGCTTTTCTCAGAATTTGGATGTTGAGTCCGCTTTCATGGCAGAACTGACTACTGCAATCATGGCCATAGAGTTTGCTGAACAAAGGAACTAGAGTAATGTTTGGCTAGAGACCGACTCCATGTTGGTTATGCTTGCTTTTAAATCTTCTTCTTTAGTGCCATGGTCCCTAAGAAACAGGTTCCTTAATTGCATTGAGATCACCAAGAGAATGAACTTCTTAATCACTCATATTTTCAGGGAAGGGAATGAGTGCGCCGATATTTTAGCTAATCACGGTTTACATATCTTAGGTTTCATTTGGTGGGACATCTTACCTGATTTTGTTTCTAGGGAGGTGATTAGAAACAGACTTGGAATGCCAAATTATAGATTTGTAACCTTTTATTAGGTGGAAGCATGGCTTCCTTTTTTCCTTCTTTTGTACTTCTTTTTCTCAATCAATGAAATTGGGTATTGCACTTGCATTACTCTTAAAAAAAAAGATAGTTTAGACTAAATTCTAAAGAATATATGATTTAAAAGAATATATGATTCTTATTAATTCACATCAAATATTGAGATTTCATAAAGTAATTTAAATCTCAAATTTTATGTACGATAATACCCTTTGTCTTAAAACGTGTTTAAATTGAAATAACTGATAAAACATCATCAACTGATAGGTGGGGTGTTACAAAAATAAATTAAAAAAATCATAAAAAATTGAGTTGAAATTTTGTTTTGTTACGTAGCCCAAATTAAAAAAATCATAAAAAAAATTACTAAGTTGAAATTGAGTAGTAAAATTGAGTTCAAACCACAATAAAATTGATTTGAAATTTTGTTTTGTTACGTAGCCCAATTCAACTACTTAATAATAATTTTCTTAGGTACAAAATTGAACTTTGTTAGTAGTAGCATGAACCAAAAAACCACCATTAAATACAAACCTATGCAATATATTTTTTTTAAAAAAGGAATAGGCTTCCATATCCAAAATAAAGATTCCTATAAAAACAAAGAACATACAAACATCAAAAGAATTTTTTTAAAGAGAATATGAATAAGAAAATAGAAACAAAAGAAATCACAATAAAAGGTAACATAAGAATAAGAAATGTTAAACAAACAACAAAAAAATAAAAAAAAATAGAAATCAACAAATAAAGGAAAAAGAATGCGTTGAAAGCAATGATTTTTTCTTGGAGGAAGATGTAGATGAAAATAATGAAAAACAAATTATCTATACATAGGGAAAAAAATCATGACATGATCAGTTTTGATTGGCTCATGAAAAAGAAATGTATCATGATCCATTTTGATTGACTAATATAAAATAAATGATTCAAGATCCATTTTTATTGGTTGATAGAAAAACAAGAAGAATGTGAAGACGCCACGTGTACTATTGCTTTTAGATGGAGGCTTTTGTATTATATAAAGATAAAGATAAAGATAAAGATAAAGATAAAGATATAAAGATAAAAATAAAGATAAAAATGCATATTCACCATTAATCAAGTTTTATAGAATATATTTTCTTTTGTCAAAAAAAAGAAAGAATATATTTTCTTTAATAACAAATGTTTTCTTTGCAAATATAGATCAATAATTAATTAGGAGTTTATTTGATTAATTCTATTTCTTAATTTGGATATATACGTTCAAATTTTGTTTTGTAAAACAAATAACCACGCTTCAAGTTTTCTTAATGTAATTAAAGAACTTAAAACTTAATAGGCTAAAAATAGTGCTAGAACCTTTTTGACCAAATACGATTAAGGTAGTTTCTTTTCTTACTTTTTTTAGGTCAATATTTTTTGAAGCAATATAAAAAAATAAAAAATATGATGCAATCAAACGTAAACGATGCAATATGATTGACTCAACAGCACAATAATGACATATGTTAAAATATCATTGAATTAAAAAAAATCTCATTAACGTGTGACAGCCATATTCCAAAACAGGAATAACATCCTCAAGAAATTACGTTAATTGCACTTTTCAATTACCATTTTTTTTTGGTAAAAAAAAATTACAATTTTTTTTTTTTGAAGGAATTACCAAATTTTTTTAATGTAATTAAAGAACTTAATTGGACAATAATTGTGTGTCTTACAACCTTTTGATCAAATACTATTATACTAAATCCCTTTTTTACTTTTTAGTAAAATAATATTTGAAGCAATATAAAAATAAAAAATGAAATATGATTGGCTCAAAAACAAAATAAAAATTATGATTTACGTCTTAAAGTCATTGTCTTAAATAATTTCCTTTCTTAATTATAATTTTTTTACCCTTTCAGAATAAAAGTTTAGTCTGCTTCGAAAAAAAAGAATAAAAGTTTAGTCAAATCGTAAAAATAAACAAGATTTGATAATGATTAAAAAAATATATGTAACGGTTTTATGACAGTTAATTTGTTATAAATGGGAATTGAATGATATTCTTCTGACATATCTTGTTTAGTTCTTTTAAATAGCCTACTACAAGGTGTTTCATAGTGAACACTTCACACAAAATAATCTCAACATTTCAAAGTAGAATGGCATCTCGCAACATTCCTCTCGTTTTTTTTTTCTTTTTGATTGTTTGCATTGCTTCGGTCATGGTTAAAGGTATTAAACTATATCAATAACTATAGATTTTATGTTTTCAACAAGAACACTTATAATGCAGGATATGGGAATGATGGTTGTTATGCATAAGATATTAATTTCAGTTTTAGGAGGCATATTTTTATGAAAAACTATCCAATATTTTTCTACCCAATTTTATATAAAATATTTATCAATGATATTAAATTGCATTTCTGATTGATTTTTATTGATTGTTACAGGTGACATTCCTTTGCCAAAAGGCAAACTTTGCTTTGATTCAACATTATGTCCAACTGCGCCAGAATTATGCAACCATTTCTGTGTCGCTTCAGCGGGCCACCCAAAAGGCGGCTTTTGTTTCAATAATCTTGGAATATGTTGTTGCAATTTGACGGTTTAGAGACTTTAGTTGGATAATTTGTTTTCACAATATGATTATAGGAATATATCTACGAATAAATAGAATAAACAATGTCAAAATTTCAATTGAAAATAGTACTGATGTGATTTCTTATTATTAATGAAATATTAATTATATTTTGTTACAGTAATTTGGAATTATCTAACAACAATAATAATAATAAAAAATTATAATGGTAAAAAAAACAACATAAAAATGTTGACCGCTTATAATTAGTCTTCTATTAATTAAATGCAATCAAATTATTTCCATTTGTTTATTTGCGTATGTTCAATGTGGTAGAATAAAATAAAATTAATGTTAATAAATTATTCAAAAGCATTGCAAGATATTGAACAACATAGGAGAGAGAAAGGGATAAAGAGATAACAAAGGAGTATGTTGTATTGCTTCTCTAGTGTGTCCTTTACATGGCAATGTAGGTCCTATTTATATGATACAAAAGTTGTAACTTACAATTACATGAAGAGTTATGAGACTAAATATCAATAAAGTATAAATAAAGTCTTTTAGTCATAGTAGTTAAGGAATATAGAAGGTCTAGGGACAATGGATATCCACATCATATTTTTCAGTTTATTCCTAACACTTCTCTTTGGATGTCCATGAAGGATATGCCTCATTAAAACCTTACTAGAGAAAAACTCAATGGAAAAAAACTCTAGTGAAGGAAAAATAGTACACCAACCTTTTGTGTCTTAATCTGCCTCATTAAAAACATTACCAGGAAAACTCAGTGGGATAAAACGATGGTTAAGGGAAAAAGAGTGCAAAACATATTTTTGTTCCCCCTCATAAAGACAACGAAGAAATTTCAATAATCTTTTATACTGCTTACTCAAAATCTTTACTTGGCGGTGACTCTATAGATAGATATGATCTATCTCCATATTCTTCACCAAATTAGCGGCTCATGAAATATCTTTATATTGAGTTGCTGAAAGAATCTCCTTTTAAAATTAGAAAATCGCAAGTTTCTTGTATGTATAAAATCATAATCATTAATAAAGAGCATTCTCCACTTCCTTGATGTGGTGTTAGCATTTTCAAACGATTGAATGATATTGTTCTTTCTCTAAGGTACAAATTGTATGTTTGACTTTGCTGCAATATCTGTATTGACAAAACAAAAATACCACGATATATATAATAAGCAAAATACATTAGTGGTCTCACTTGACCAATGCAAGTTGTTCATAACTTTCTTGAGGGCATGATCTTTACTCACATCAAGTGACATCACAATCATTTTAATACATAATCAATTAGATTTGTCCATATCAACATTTATATAATAACAAATTTTAGAATATCTTCAAGATTTTTAATAATATTTTATATTATTGTCATAAAATCGATTATAACGAATTCATTTTCAAATCCTTAGAATGGACAAATGATGTCATTTTTTCAATAACTTTGACAATATGTCTTACACAAATGAAATCCTTCAGGGAGTTTAATATAATCATCACTATCTAGTGAGCCATACAAATATATTGTATGCACATCTTTCATATAATTTGAGCCTTTCATGTGCTACTGAACTTAATCAAGTATGAAAACGTTCTTGAATTCACTTCAGGTAATATGTGTCTAAAGAATATATGTCTCTTAAAAATAAATGGTAGACAGTTACCAATTCACTTCAGGTGAACATATCAAACTCTATATATAAGTACTTTACCATTCTAATTCTCTTTTCGCGCAAAAAGTCATTCATATCTAATTAACTTCACATCTTCAAGTGTGCGGACTACAAGTCCAAAAAATTCAGCTTTACAAAGCGAGTTTGATTTAAATGGAATTGTCTCTTTCCATCTACAAATATTTTCTTTTTCTATAATATTTAATAGACTTTAACTAATGATCCTCATTATTATTTATCACATATAACGCTATATTATATCCAAAAACACGTCGACGTTGACTTCATTTCGGTTCCATCTCATTTCATTGAGATATTTCATTCATGACATAATTTGTTAATATTTCATAAGTTTCAGGTACCTGATTAGTTCTTCTAGAACTGAAAAATCAATTATGTTAGAAAACTCTTTTAGAGTTTCTATATCCTTGTTTGAGTTATCTTTCCTGCTTTAAGCTCCTTTTCTTATTCAAGGATTTTTATATTTGGAACCAACTGATCTCTCATGCTTCAGGCACGATTGAGACTTATTTGCAATATTAGATTATCCAACATGGAAATCTATTTCGTTTGGAGCATTAACAACTAATATTTGATTTATTTACCTTTGCAAATGAGTTATATCTTGAGGATTAAGATGAGACAATAATATTTCCTTTCAAATAATTTATTTGAACTTCAGGTTCACATTTTCAGCTGCTTATTATCTCCCCCTAAGATTGGGAAAACTAATCCATCAATTGATAATCAGCCTACTGGGTTGTAAGTAAGTTGGCTCAGCACAATTAATGATAGATGGAGATTCATATAAAATATATTTTCCCAATATTCTTTCAAGATTTATCTTAGTGCATTATATTGGAGCAATTGTGATATACACAGCACATCCAAAATTCACTTGGATGAGAAATATTAGGTTGTTAACCTAAAACCAATGATAGATTAAGGGGAGGACTTATATATAGTAATGTGTTGGCTTGATGCAAATCAATATCTCAACATACAAGATTATTGATTCCCAAAATAGAGTATATAAGACATGGTCTCATAAGAAAACTAGAGTTTATATGGTATAGTCTGATAAGTATCAATTATACAATTAACTTTAGACGTCTAAAGAATGGATCTTCAAGTCCATTTTTATGAGCATATGCTATTTTTCAATATCAATTGACAAATGATACTTATCAAATGTAAGTTCATAAAATAAACTCTTAGTCAAATTTGTTGACATAATAATCTCACAAACTTCCGGTTGTGCATATACATTTAAATTGTCAACTTTTCTCTGGGAACTAGCAACACACAATAGTTACTAGATTGAAGAATCTTCTGACTCTTCAATATATATCCATTTTTTTCAACTAGTTTATGCATCATAATAGATCCGGGATAACTCAACCGGTCTTGCCAACGATTTGTAAACTTCTGGTTTACAATTATATGTGCTTCCATTGCACTAATAATATAATATGTAAACTTCAAGTTTACAATAATATGTGCATCAACTTCACTAATATATGTGTACACAATATAGATGAAAAGACATGTAACTTTTTCACTACACTTATTTATCAAAAAATTGTCTCCTAATATAGAGATATTAAACATATCCTTCATTTATTATTTTAATATGACATTCATTTAGGAGGATGTCCATGAAACATAATAAATTATTATGATAGTTATAAATTATTATGATAGTTAGATTAGTATAATACATTTTTAACGTGTAACTCTATTCTATCATGTAACAATATATTTGCTCGTTTGGAGCTTTCAGTACTTCTTATAGTGTCAAATGTAATACTAAAACTAGTTTCATAAAAAACAACAATATATTTGCTCTTTTATAGCCTTCAATAATTATAACCTCATTTTTAGTCTTTTACAAAGGATATCTTTCATTTACAAACAAAACCCAATAAAATATATATAAAATTAATGTGGTTCCCAGTGAAGTAAAGTTTTAAGAGCAATGCTTGCTTAAGACCTCAAAAATCATAGACATATATTTTTAGAAGAAGGAATAACAAGGTTCCCGATTCAAAACAATATTATTCCAAAACTTAATCTTTTCAAAAGAAGTAATAAAACCACATTCACAACCACAATGATTGCAATTTCATTAGAAAAGCAATTATACAGAGTATTCTACCCAAAAAACAAAAAAATATGTGGAGCACAATTTATAAGTGTTGAATGTGCAAAGAGATGGCATAGATGATCATACCTCTAATTTATATGCTTTCTGAGAACTCATTAGTAGCAAAAATTATAATCATCATAAGTCATAATAAGCTTTTATCATCTTCGTATTTATCATATAAATGATAATCTCCATATATCAATTCTTAATATTACTTCTCGATTTTGCTACTTCGGGAGCATATTCAAATTTTATTGTTTTCAACTTAGGCTTAATTGCACTTTCCCCCTATCTTTTGCTAATTGTGCGATTTTGCACCCCTTTTTTTTTGCCCCCTTTCTGATTTTGCACCCCATCTTTCTGTTTATGACGGCTGCTTCAACACCTATGATCACAATCTGTGAAAATATAAAGGCTAAATTATCTTTTTGGTTCCTTAACTATTTAATTAGTATTGGTTTGGTCCCTTAACTTAAATTTGATTTATTTTTGTCCTTTAACTTCTCTCCATTATATATTTTGGTCCTTTCCGTTAGTTTTAATTCAAAAACGTTAGGTTTTCTTCATTTTCTTCTGGCATTTTTCTAGGATTCTTGTTGTTGAATATTGATGGAGATGATATGAAGATGAAAAAGAGGAGAAGAAGATGAAGAAAACCTAACGTTTTTTAATTAATACTAACGAAAAATGACCAAAATGTGTAATAGAGAGAAGTTAAGGGATCAAAATAAATCAAATTTTAGTTAGGGGACCAAACCGATACTACCTAAATAGTTAAAGGACCAAAAATGAAATTTAGCCTAAAAAAACGTGACTATGAAAATCCATATAAAAATATTTTAATAATGTAATTTTCAACAGTGAGATACTTGATTACTAGTGCAAGTTTATCAACATAAGTCGTTATATAATTTCAACTAACAGAGTTTCATGAACTCAACCACATATTTTGCACATTAGTATAGCATAATTATTAACACAAGCGGTAACTCAAGGATAATATGAAAACCCCATAAATACATATTTTATCAATGACAGTTATTATCAAGAATTGAGTTTCGTAATTAACCACATATTCTGCATTTAGAATTAAGGAGAATGTAAATTTTCATTTAAGAATTTTATAACACAAGATCTCCTTTTCATAATTAAAATTTCAAAGAATTTTATAGATATAGTATCCTTAATATGACAGAGTACGATGATTATGTAAAAAGTTTATCATCATATGAGTGAGATAAGTCTCTAGTATTATAAAATAGAATATGAGACTATTCACAATTTTAGTAACTCACTCAAAACTCAAATGCTACAATTATAATTATACACATTTGAGAAAAGATTAGGTTACACACAGAGGAAATACATGAGACTTCTATTTTATTATTATTGAGGATATAAGAGAAAATAGTCATAAGCTTCCATAAATATTAAAGAATATATAGCAATAATATAAAATATGTCAAAATATAGTAAAATGGTAAAATTAAATATCTCAGATATACCATTTATAATTATTTAGAATAATGGTATAAATAACTTTTTTTTTCTCAATAGAGTTTATAAGAACTTTGAGATTTCGACATATTGCTATTACAAAATAAGTTTACAATAATATAAAAGGATATGGAAGTGTATAATAATTTATGAGAAAAGAGTATCCTCAATATAAGTCTCTACAATAATTTTATATCTAGAGTTATAAAACAAATAAATATATTTGTTTATGAGATATAGTTAATTGACATGTAGAATTTTTCCTCGCTTGTTAAAGAATGACATTTTCTCCACTTGATGGAGAATGATAGTTAAACTAATAAGGTAATTTTCTTACCCATAAAAGGATGATTATGTTAAGTAATGTCATATCAATAGGGTATGTCCATCAGTAACACAATACATAGCAAGGATTCTTCCACTTGATAGAGAATAGATAATGATGGTTGAATTAAAAGTTTGAAAGATATTTTGAATAAAATATTCAACTATTTCTCTATCACAAAATGATCACATTAAGTAACGTCACACCGATATGGTATGTCCGTCACTCACATAACAAAGGGATAGCAGCAATCCAAAATATTTATATATATAAAAAAAAATAACATTTAAGTAGAAATTTAATTTAAAATTAGAATAATATTGGATTGTAAAATCTATATAGTTTTCTACATGACTTTTAACAAAGTAAGAACTACTTATTGTAATCCCATTCAAGAATCTTAAGGATAATAAGTAAGAACTATATCATCACAATGTACAATTCTTATGTCTCAAATTAAATATTGATAGGGTACTCTAATTATATTTGACATAAGTATAAGAAATTAAGGTACATTGAATAACAACAATTATATTAATAACAACACACCGATAGGGTATGACTGTCACCAATATAATGCTAATCTATTTAACAAAATTTGCATAATTGTATCCACGATAGGTGAGATTACAATTATACAAATCAATAATATTTATACTTAAGAGAATATGATATAATAATATCATGCATAAACAATTGGATTTAATTTACTCAACTTCGGTCATATTAAAATTCAAATAATAGAAAAACATGCTTAACAATTTTAAATTAGCACATCATAAATATAACTTTAGAATTTATTTATATAAAATAGTATAATAACAAGAGTTATTATTTAGAATACAAGTGTGTCAATTAGTTTTCTATTTTATCCAGAGTAGAACTCTTAGAATATTTTTTTTTTAATACTCCCACTATAAATTAGAATTAGAATATAAATTCAAATGGAGTATTATAGTACAAATATATAAGAATAATAGAGTTCTATTTAGAATATTTTGGAAAAAGGATTTTTTTTTGCTAAGCAGGGAGAGAGACAGACATCAAGAGACAACACCGACATCTCAACTAGGTTGACACCCCAGGAAGCCTCCATCCTCTTCCTACCAAACTCTAAATTCCATAAAAAAGGGGAAAAATCTGTACAAAGAGAGAGGGGGGACTAGACCAAAACCCTCAAAATCAAAAACAGAAAAAGCAATAAGCAGTGAAAAATAAAAGCTAAGGAAATCTATAATTGGGAAGACCAATTCTGTCACGATAGAAATCGGAGTGTATCTCAGCAGGGAGCGTGTCTAACCAAATAGATCCAAGAATTCCATGACCCATGTTCGCCAGCTTGTCTGCACAACTGTTACCCTCACGAAAAATATGGGAAGTTATAACCTGAACATGTAGACTCCGAGCATTATGCCATCTGTTTCTAAGTAACCACGGAACTAAAGAAGAGTTCGAAAAAACCAACAATGCACTAGATGAATCGCTTTCCAACCAAAGATTTCTCCACCCATGCTGAGCCGCGTGTTCTATAGCTAGGATATAAGCAAGAATTTCAGCATGAAAAACTGAGGCAAGACCTATGTTACAAGAGTAAGCACCGAGGAACGTGCCCAGAGAGTCCCTAAAAAGGCCCCCACAAGCCGCAAAGCCACCAAGAACTGAGCCATTTGTATTAACTTTTAACCAAGGAGATGATGGAGATTTCCAAAGCACCAAAATAATGTCCTTGAATTTGCGGTTATGGGTGGAAACCGAGAACTCATCAAGAAAAGCCGAGTCAGAGGGCAAACATTTACCTGTCGAAGCATTTCCGAACAAAGCAACCAAAGAGTGAATATGCACTTTTGTAGAGTGGAGCGACTGCAGCTTAGATTGAAAACGGAAAGCATTTCTAGCAAGCCAAATTGAATGCAATGTATGGATCACTGCTGCCAAATACATATCAGAAACTTGAGAAGAACAATGAGTGGGAATACAATTAAGAAGGGAGCCAATCGACGCACAGTCCAGCCGACAGTTGAGCTTTCCCCCAAGCCACGTCCATAGGTCAACCGCAAAATTACAATGGAGGAACAAGTGATCTGAAGTTTCGACAACATTAAAACAAAAACAACAAACAGAAACAATAACACAGCCCCTAGACCGGAGATTTTCATCCGTGGGCATCTTACCATGCATCAGCCGCCAAAAAGTAAAGGAATGAGATGGAGGGATACAACTCTTCCATATGCACTCTGCCCAAGGTAACAGAGGAGCAACTGGACGGAGAAAAGATACAGCCTGTTTTGAATTGAGGTGTCCGTCTGCAGAATGAGTCCAAACAAGAGTGTCAAGAAGTTGAACTTGCGGCAATGTAACAGTAGAGAGCCTGTATGTGATTGCAGGAACCAGTAGGGATGCTGGAAGGTTCCAATGACCATTAACAATGACCTTCAATACTTTGCCAGAGAAACTAGAATGGAAGAATGTATCAATATGCAATAAGTTTACCAACGGTTCTCCAACCCAATTGTCTGTCCAAAGATTAATTTGATCTCCCGTACCCACAATCCAAATGGAGTTTTGAAGAATGGTGGCAATATGGTATTTAATGCCATGCCAGACCGAGGACATGAAAAAATGACGAATAGGCTGCCCATGGGAAATAAACCGACTCTTGAAAAGAGTTGCCCAATGAGAATTTGAGGAGAAAAGATTCCAAGTCAGTTTCAACATTAAAGCATCATTAGTCAGCCGCGTCGACTTTAAGTCAAGACCACCTTCCGACCACAGGCGACAAATAGTGTTCCAAGAGACGGTGCAAACCTTCCGAGTAAGAACATCACCACTCCAAATAAAATTCTTAATCCAAATATCCAGAGAACGGAGCGACCTCCGCGAACACAGATAGACATGAAAGGAGTAGACTAGCATACCATGGATTATAGACTTAACTAGTTGCACACGACCCATGATAGAGAGACTAGTACCTTTCCAAGCTGCAAGCTTTGATTTGATTCTGTCTGTAATAAATTGAAAATGAGACACTTTAGGCTTTCCGCAGAAGATTGGACATCCTAAGTAGTTAAAAGGCAGCGTTCCTACATTAAACCCCAGGAGGGAAACAAGCATTTGAGTACGCAAACCAGTCATAGCTTCGGTGAAGAAGCGGCTCTTTGCAGCATTAATGATTTGGCCCGAAACCGCTGAGTATTTATTAAAAATATTTAAAAGCATGCGGATATTACGCTTGGTACCTATACAGAAAATCAAGACATCGTCAGCGTATAAAATATGAGTGGGAAGAGAGACCCCACGACAATAAGACATTGGAGTGAGCTGTCCGGTAGTTGAAGCAATGGAGAGAGCCCGACTAAGAACCTCTTCAGCCAAGCAAAAGAGAAGAGGGGACAATGGGTCTCCTTGGCGAACCCCACACGAGCAAGAAAAAAAGCCAACAACTTTCCCATTAACCAACACTGATAAACGAGCAGATTGCAAAATCACCAAGATCTAATGCACAAATTTTTCGTCAAAACCAAACCGCTGAAGAACTAGAATCAAGAAGTTCAAGTCTAAAGTATCGAAAGCCTTAGCAATGTCCACCTTTAAAGCTACATTACCACCACATTGACGCTTCTCAAGTAAATTGATAGCCTCAGATGCCAGAATGACACATTCAGATATGTTACGATCACGGATAAAGCCACGTTGTTCAACCATGATGATCCGCGTAGTAATGGCAGCCAACCTATCTGCAATAATTTTAGTGAAAATTTTAAACTGAAAGTTAGCTAGCGCTATAGGGCGATAGTCCCCCATAACACGCGCCCCCGGCACCTTCGGAATCAACACAATAAGATTGGAGTTAACATTCGGAGCTAGCTGACCAGAAATAAAAAAATCCTGCACGGATTGAATGACATCAACACCAACAATGTCCCAATAGGTCTGATAAAAATGACCCCCAAACCCGTCGGGTCCGGGGGTACCGTCACCATTAAGAGAGAACACCGCATTTTTAATCTCCTCCCACTGTGGAAGTCGCAGCAACATATTATTATCCTCGCAAGATACCAACGAAGGAATAGTATCGGCAACCAAGTCATTAGTAATGCAGTTATTATCGACACTAAAGATGGCTTGAAAATAATTTTGAACGTGGACCTCAATGAGAGCAGGATCGGTTAGAACCACATCACCATCTTAAAGAAAAGAAATTGTATTTTTTGCAGCACGGATCTTGGACAAGCGATGAAAATAGGCGGTATTTCTATCCCCATGAATAAATTTTTGGTCCCTTGCTTTTTCCCTCCACGGCTCATCTTGATAATTTAAAGCCTTGGTAAGAATAAGCTGCGCCTCAAGCTCCTGAGCATAGAGTGAATCCAAAAGTCCATCAGTATCTATAATTTGTTGAATGCGATTTACCTCATCCACTGCCATGCGAACTTTCCTATCAACGTCGCCAAAAACAGTACGATTCCAATGCCTAAACACTTGTTTCATATGTTTAAGTTTAAGTTGCAACTGAGCCATTCCATGCCCTATAGTATTCTTCGACCAATTATCCACAACAATTTGCCGACAATCTTCGTAATCAGTCCAAGTTTTAAAAAATTTGAAACTCCCTGAACAGCGAACATTACACGAATCCATGGATATAAGCAAAGGGTGGTGATCCGACTGATGGCGCGCTAAAGCAGCACAAGTAGAACTACGCCAAAAGTTGAGCCAGTCATCATTACAGATTGCACGATCAAGACGAAGCGCAACATTATCCGAACCCATCCTACCATTGGACAAAGTGAAGAAAGCACCCAAAGTAGGAAGATGATGTAAAAGGTTTGCATTCGACCAAGTCAAAAAATCAGTACAAGATAAGGGAGGAGGAGGCCGACGTCCACGCTTCTCATGAGCCCCTAACACCGTGTTAAAATCACCAATAAATAACCAAGGACCTTGAAAGCACCCGTGCATAAACGACACTTTAAATAAAAAGTACTTGCATAAACGACAACAATATAAACCGTAGACTGATTATACGTTATTTCTAGAGCAATGCATTGATCCGATATAAACATCACCACGACACTAACACCACTGCCCCATAACGCCCAAAGATTAGGTTGAAAATTTTCTCTACTATTTACACAGTATTTGGAGACCCCAATGCTATTCCAATACCATGGAGGAACACTATCAAAAGCAATCATCGGTTCCGCCACAAAAATTAATAAAGGCTGATAAGATAAAAAGAAATTACGTAATTCAATTTTGGTATCGACGTTGCCAATACCTCGAACATTCCAATATAAAAGGATAATTGGGAAGGTTGAGAAGAACCACCCTTTGCACGGGTCTGATAAGGCTTGCCAATAACTTGCTTTTCAAGCTGCTTCTGCTGCGGTTTGGAAAGCACCTGAGTGAAGAACAATTTCAAATCCATTCCAATTAAGAAAGGAACAATGTCTGCGAATATTGCTGTTATTCTTGTCTTGTATAGGAGACACAATGCAGAGATGGTGGTTGCAGAGACATGCGCAAACTTAGTGGTTGTACATTTCGTACACAGTACTTTGTCAACGCTCTTCAGCCTCTGGTGAAATAGCTTCTGATGAACTTGCTTCTGGAGAACTAGCTTCTGATGACGTCATCTTCAGGAGCGCTTTCTTCAGACGCACTATGCTTCTGATTTTCCAGGAGCGCTTTCAATCAGATGCTCTTCAGCTTCAATTTAAATTCCTTTGCTCTTCAATTCATGTCAGAACCTCTTATGAATAAATCTTTGATAATGGTCCTGTACACTTGAATAAACTTTTAGAATATCCAATTGATAATTTTAATACCTTGTTATCATCAAAACTTATGTGATATAATTGCAAAACACCCTTTGTTCCAACAATCTCCCCCTTTTTGATGATGATAAACACAAGTATTTAAAAAGATCAATTGTTGTTAACTTAATTAACAAGTTGACTTTGGGGTTCAGAGGTTTGTAAGCTCTGACTCCCCCTGAGTCTGATATTCTTTAAGGTGAGGTTTGTAAGCTCCCCCTAAGTCCTATCCAAGTTAATTAAATTCATTTTAATCAACAATAATTACGTAAAATACAGATGAGATAAATTAAGATTCTCAAAAATAAAAACTGTTAGAATTTTTATTTTTACTTGGGCTCATATTCTTTGTTAAATACTTCTATTACTCCCCCTTTTGTCAGTAATCAAAAAGAACAAAAACAGATAGAAGTAAAGACAAAGATATACACACTGCAACTGAAGAAACTGATATATTGAAGAGACATCCAAAAAAATACAAAGATAATGTCAGAAACAAGGATAAATAAAACACGTGACAAAAGAAACAAGGTGTGCAATCTAAGGGTTGGGTTGAGGTTGTTGCTGCTGGATTAGAGCCATTAAGCGCTGAATATCTTCAGATTGCTTCTTAACAGTTTCTTCAAGAGCCAACTGCCTCTGAAGAAGATATTCCTCCCTAGCCTTAGATTCCTGTTGTTGCCTCAACACCTTTTGCTTCAGCATCTTGAACACCTTTGATTCCCTTGAAACATATTCTGATTCAGCATAGAAGGGTGCATTGGCTAAGTACAAAAGCTTGCTTGGGGGTTGCTGAGATAAGTGCAGATTATGCAGATGACGCCTCATTGCATGAGCTTGAATGTGACAGCACTTCTTAGCAACTTCATTTATTAAATCAAAAGCTTTGCTTTTCACAGAAGACCACTGATCCTTATAGGCAATAGGTAGAGTAGGAGTTCTTCTAAGGAGTACTAGAGTCAGCATTTCCTCATGAATTTCTACCAGTTGATCTTCAAGATAATCAGATTCCAAAATGTTTACAGGTGGTTGGTCAGGGATCTGAATTTGTGATGAGGATGAGGGTTGGTCAGAAGCACCAGGTTTCAAGTTTTGTGTTGGTCCAAAATTTGTGATAGACACAGAAGGTTCAGACTCTATCACTTAGACAGACTCTTCAACAACTGTCTCCATTACAGATTCTGGAATGGTTTTATCTTGAGTTTTGGTTGTCATTGTTTGAGGGGGGTTTTCAGATGCCTTTTGTTTTTGGTATTCAAGGAGTTCTCTTGAATAGTGACTTTCTAGATTAGAAATCACATATTGTTCAGAGATTTGGTTAAGTGGTGAAGATGTTGTTTGTTGTTGTTGTTGTTGTTTGTTAGTGGGTGAGTCTGAGTAAGATAAGTCAACAGTTTATGGCTCTTCAGGATCTGCATGCTCTTCAGCAGCAGCTGTTGAACCAACAACTTTTGATCTATCTCTGGTTGGTGATTGATTTGAGATTGACGAAGATGGAATGGTTTCACCTGCTGGTATCATGTTAAGAGGTTTGATGATAGGGGGTTGAAAAGGATGATCAGCAGGAAGTTTGTTGCAAACATCAATCCTCTTCTGAGATAACTCCCCTATACTCATAAGTATATTAGGATACACAGGTTTGAATGGTTTGGTTTTAGGAGAGAGTTTTGGTTTTGATGAACTTTTGGATTTTGGTGTTTGTTTGGATTTTGGTGAAGGTTTGGATAATTTGTATTTCTGACTTAGAGGTATATTATCTAAGTCAGAGTCTGTTGATGATGAAGGTGAGATAATGGTTTGAGGGTCTGGAATCTGATTTACCTTTGCAGATTGAGTAGATTCTAAGGCAGCAGCCTCTGAAGCAGCAGCTTCTGAAGCAGCAGCTTCTAAAACAGCAGACTTTGGAACAGATCCTGAAGCATCAGCTTCTGATGTCCCTTTCAGAACCTCCTTAGCTCCCTTCATAGCTTCTTCCTCTACCTTACTTACAATCTCCTAAACCTCAGCAAGCTTTTCAACATAAAATTGATCACAATTTTTAAGTCCTAAAGCTTTCAGTTTTTCATCCCTTTCCAACTTATACTGAGCTGCCTTCCTTTTCTTTTCAGCCATCAGATTATCAGTATACTCTTGACACCTTTTCTCCATCTTAGGAGTCACTGTGAACATTGGACTGTAAATTACATCTCCAGCTTGCCTTTTGATTGGCCTTTCCTCTCCAACTTCTTCTCTAGCTTATATTTCTTCCAGAGCTAATTTAGCTGCTTCCATGGTGATTGTAGAATCACCTTTTCCTCTTTTCCTCTTAGGAGCAGCCACACTGTCGTAGTTGGTTGCTTCAGACTTAGCAGCTTTTTGCTTTCTGGCTAAAGCAACATAAGCTTTTTGAGAAGCATCTTCAGATTCCTTGGCAAATGCAGCTAAGTAGCCAGTTAGAGCTTCAGGATTATCTTCTTTTAAAATTGAAGGAAAATCCCTCAAAGATTTTGATGGTGCTGAAGATTCTTTCAGGTCCTTCTCACTAGGAGTGACTTTCTTGATGATCTTCATATGATGCAAGGTTTTGCCATTTATCATCCTCCCAGTGGCAATTCCAAGTACTCTGTCAGACACTAGGTTGAATTTGTCCAGAGTCTTCAGTACTCCTCCTTGACAGAAGATTTCAGAAAGTAGTCTTGCACAAGGAACTTGCTTCCTTTTTCCTTTAGTTCCTTCTTTGATAGCCCAGCACAGGTGATGCATGAGATATCTTGGAAGATTAATAGCTTGATATGCAGCCAAGAAATACAACGCCAATTTGTGGTCCAGACTGGGTTGATCAGCACCTCCTCCCTTCTGAAAGAAGCCTTCATTTACAATCTTCAGAAGTATCCTGTACTTAACATCCATATCCACCAACTTGGTTGCTAGATTTCCTTTCAACAGCAAGTTGGTGTAGCTTTCCAACAGAGCATCCTTCTTGCTAACATTCCATAGGAATCTTCCTTCAGGAGCCATTCTGCAAGCTCTAGCAATCACTCCTTCTATGATAGATATTGGAATACCCATAGGGTTTCTTGAAACAGCTTGACTTTCTTGTGACTTAGCAGATTCTACATCACATACTTCAGCCCTTATCCAGAATTCCTTTACCAGATTTACATATGTTGGTCCATTTAACATATGAAAATAATCAAACATTTTCTGTGCAGAGATCAACGCTTCCATATCCACCCCGTTCCTTTTAAGTGATGCGAAGTCCACCGGTGATTCAATCTGAACATCCAATGAATCAATCAGAATCGACATCGTTAAAGGTTTGATGGAGTAGTTTGATCCTGTGGTGAGTTGCATGCTTGAACCGCTTGTTGAAGTAGCCATCGGAAGTAGTTGAAGATAAAGGGTTTAGGGTTTCTAATGTGAGAAAAGAGAGAAAATCTGATTTTCTAAAGTTACTGCTCAAAGATTTGAAAGTGTAGGAAAGTGAGTGAGTAGTGTGTGTTTGGTATTTATAGTGATTTCTGAAAACAACTTTTCACATATCAGAGGGGGCAACCAGACACAAACATTAATGACATAACAGGGGCACGAGAATATTTGTTAAAGAGAATAACCATCATTGCCCTAAAAGAGTTGTTTCCCAATGCAGATAAACCATGTCAGAAGTCTACGAAATTAACTTTAACCTTTTCCACTTCTGTGTACTATCAGAGTCAAAAGATTCCTTCTCAGAGTCTGAAGATTTTTCAGAGGCTGAGTCTCTTCAAATTCTCCAAGGAGAGTCTATTACTCCATCAGCTTCTGATAATTTTCAGAGTCTGATTTTTCATTCAGAGGTGAGCATTACTCAGAGACAAGATGCATGTTCAAATTTTTCTTTATAAAATTGAATCTTTCAACAGTTAAGGGTTTAGTAAAGATATCAGCCCATTGATGATCAGTATCAATGAATTGAATATCTAAAACTCCCTTTTGAACATAGTCTCTGATAAAATGATGTTTAATTTCAATGTGCTTGGCTCTTGAATGAATAATAGGATTCTTAGACAAACAAATAGCAGTTGTGTTATCACAATAAATTAGAATACAATTTTTAGTTATTTGATAGTCTTCTAACTGATGTTTCATCTAGAGCAGTTGTGTATAACAACTAGCAGCTGAGATGTATTCTGCTTCTGCTGTTGACAAAGCAATAGTTGCTTGTCTCTTGCTGGCCCAGGATATCAGATTCTCACCAAGAAATTGACAGTTTCCACTGGTTGATTTTCTTTCAATCCTATCACCAGCATAATCAGCATCACAGAATCCAACTAGCTTATAATCTGAAGATTTCTTATACAGAAGTCCAAGATCAGTTGTTCCCTTCAGATATCTAAAGATTCTTTTAACAGCAGTTAAGTGAGATTCTCTAGGATCTGATTGAAACCTTGCACACAAGCATACACTGAACAAGATATCAGGTCTAGATGCAGTGAGATACAACAGAGAACCAATCATACCTCGATGCAGATTCTGGTCAACTTTAGATCCTTGATCTTCTTTGCTCAGAGTGCAGGTAGGATGCATTGGAGTGTTCATCTCTTTATAGTCTTCAAGCTTGAACTTTTTCAAAAGTTCCTTGGTGTATTTGGATTGATGAACATACACTCCTTCTTTGCATTGGTTGATTTGAATTCCTAAAAGGAACTTCAGTTCTCCCATCATGCTCATTTCAAACTCCTCCTGCATCATCTTAGAAAATTCCTTGCAAAGTGATCTCTTAGTTGAACCAAAAATGATATCATCAACATAAATTTGTACAATCAGAATGTCTTTCTCAAGAGTCTTCTTGAATAGTGTTGTGTCAACCTGTCCTCTTTTAAAATCATTTTTAAGCAAGAAATTGCTTAGTCTATCATACCAGGCTCTAGGAGCTTGTTTCAGACCATCCAAAGATTTCTTTAGCTTATAAACGTAGTCAGGATGTTTTAAATCCTCAAAACCAGGTGGTTGTTTCACAAACACTTATTCAGAAATGACGCCATTAAGAAATGCACTTTTAACGTCCATTTGATACAAAGTTATGTTGTGATTTACTGTGTAGGAAAGAAGTAACCTGATTGCTTCCAATCTTGCAACTGGAGCAAAAGTTTCAGTATAATCAATGCCTTCTTGTTGGTTGTACCCTTGAGCAACAAGTCTGGCTTTGTTTCTGATTACTTCTCCCTGTTCATCTAGCTTGTTCCTAAACACCCATTTGGTTCCAATAATGTTCTTGTGTTCAGGCTTAGGTACAAGATCCCACACATCATTTCTTTTGAATTGATTGAGTTCATCTTGCATTGCTAAGATCCATCCATCATCAGCTAGTGCTTCATCAACTGTTATAGGTTCTATCATGGACAGCAATCCCAAGGCAAACTCTTCAGGTCTGAAGTGTGATCTAGTTCTTCTGGGACTTTCCTTGTTGCCAATGATTTGATCCTCAGGATGAGAAGACTTGTATTTGAATGAGTTTCTGGACTGGATAACTTGTTGTGAATCATCTTGAGCTTCTTCAGAAGCTTCTTCAACTGGAACATCAAGAGTTGTTACAGCTTCTGAAGCATCATTCAACTCTGAAGTCTGATTAGGTTCTGAATAATCATCAGACTCTTCTGAACCTGCAATACTTTCATTCTGCTCTGGAATTTTACTTCCAGGCTCTTTGTCGTCAAATTTGACATGCATAGACTCTTCAACACAAAGTGTTTCTAAGTTATACAGTTTGTATGCCTTAGATCTCTCAGAGTAACCTAAAAAGATTCCCTTTTGTGCCTTTGCATCAAATTTCTTCAAATAGACTTTATTGTTTAAGATGTAACATGTACATCCAAACTGATGAAAATAAGAAATGTTAGGTTTCCTACCTTTAAAGAGTTCATATGCTGTTTTATTCAGTATGGGTCTGATATAGATCCTGTTCTGAACATAACATGTTGTGTTTACTGCTTCTGCCCAAAAATGTTTTGCCATATTGTTTTCATGAATCATGGTTCTTGCCATTTCTTGTAGTGACCTATTCTTTCTCTCTGCAACCCCATTTTGCTGTGGAGTTCTAGGAGAAGAGAATTCATGGACAATTCCAAATTTTTCACAGAATATTTCAAATGGCTCTTTTTCAAATTCTCCTCCTTGATCACTCCTGACTTTTAAAATTTTCAGTTCCTTTTCAGATTGGACTTGAATGCAGAATTTGGTAAACACATCATATGAGTCATCTTTAGATTTAAGAAACTTAACCCAACTCCATCTACTGTAATCATCAACTATAACCAATCCATATTTACTTCCATATAAGGATGCAGTACTAACTGGTCCAAATAAATCAATATGGAGTAATTCCAAGGGTCTGGAGGTAGAAACAATGTCTTTTGAATTAAAAGAAGTTTTAACAATTTTTCCCTTCTGACATGCACCACACAGTGCATCTGAATGATAGTCAATGTCTGGTAAGCCTCTGACAAGTTGTAACTTGCTAAGTTTAGAGATTAACCTCCAGTTAGCATGTCCCAACCTTATGTGCCAGAACCATTTCTTATCACTCATTGATAAAAGGCAAAATACCTTCTGATCAGTCAGTTCTGAAAAATTAATCTTGTATACATTGTTCTTTCTCTTTCCCTTAAAAACTACAGATTGATCATCTTTGCTGATCACTGTGCAGTTGTTCTTATTAAACAAGACGTCATAACCATTATCACAAAATTGATTTATGCTAAGTAGGTTATATCTTAGTCCATCAACAAACCAGACATTATTAATTGAGACTGAGGAATTACCAATTGTTTCAGTACCAATGATTTTGCCAGTTTGGTTTCCTCTAAATCCCACAGTTTGGTTTCATAGACTTTTCTCCCGTCATATGTCGCGAGCAGCCATTGTCTAGAAACCAAAACTTCTGCTTTTCGTTTCCTTTTAGACATACCTGCAACATCAACAATTTCTGTCTTAGGTACCCATATCTTCATGGGTCCTCTTGGGTTAGTCCTAGGAGTTCTGAGTCTCATTTGTGTTTTCTGTCTGAAATTGTTTTGTTCTGTCTTCTTCCAGACTTTAGGTTCAGAACCTTTAGTCTTAGAATATGACTTAGCAAAGACAGCTTCCTTCCTCTGAAATCTAGGCTTTTGAGTTTCAGACTCTGTTTTCTTCAGAACCTGTTTATTAGGTTCTGATCTTTTTAGAATCTGTAACGTTGGAGCTTTTGATTTAGAGTCATTCATTACTTTTGTCTTTTGGTTCTCAGGTTTTGACTTAGTCAATTCCTTTGAATTTAAAGATTTAGATTCTGAATGAGAAGTTTTTCCAAATTCAGACACGAAGTGAGTTTTCAGTCCCTCCTTGATGTTATCAGAACAAGGTTTCAGAATTACTTCACTAGAGTTTCCTCCACTGAAGCCAATTCCCTTTTTGTTGTTCTGATTTATGCTATAAATCATAGATGCAACTTTGGTTCTATCAATTCCTGTGTTAATAAACTCTTGAAGAGCAGCATCCTGCTCAGATAAAAGTTTATTATCACCTTTCTTAGTCATTGTTTTTAAATCATTATTTTCTTGTTGTAAAACATCCATCTCCATCTTAGTTGATTCATGGAGTTTTAGCAGCTTAATGTATCGTTGCTTAACTCTCCTCAACTCAGTGGATTGGTTTTCATAATGACCAAGAAGTTCCTTGAGAGAATCAATTAATTCAGATCTAGTGAGCTTAGAATATACCTCAGTTTCAGTTTCAGAGTCTGTACTTGACTCATCATCAGATGAATCTCTTTCATTTTCATCAGTAGCTACCAAAGCCAGGGCTATTTTTGCTTCATCTTCAGCATCATCTTTGTCAGACTCAGACTCATTATCCAGATCTTCCCAAGTTGCCATCAAACTCTTCTTGATTTGCTTCTTGAATTTGTTGGATTTGAAGATTGGCTTCTTTGGTTTTTCTTTGGATGTTTCTTTCTGCAGGTTTGGACATTCAGCAATGAAGTGTCCAATCTTCTTGCAGTTAAAGTAACCTTTCTGTTATTCTTTTCTAGAGCTTTTGTGATTACTGCCTCTGCTCATGAACTTCTTGTTCTTCTTAGCAAGATATTGTAATCTATTGATGAGCACAGCCATCTCCTGAACAATTTCAGGGTCTTCATCAGAATCTTCAGATGTAGATTCTTCTTCAGACTCTAACGCCTTCAGAGCCTTACTTGACTTGCCTTTAGATTTCAAAGCAATAGACTTAGACTTCTTGATAGGTTCATGCTCATTATGACCTATCTCATGACATTTTAAAGAGCTTATAAGATCTTCAACACTTAGAGTGTTTAAATCTTTAGCTTCTTCAATAGCTCTCACTTTTGGTCTCCACTTAGCAGGTAAGCTTCTCAGAATCTTGTTCACATGATCAGACGCGACATAGCTTTTCTTCAGAATCTGAAGTCCAGAAACAAGAGTCTAAAACCTTGAGTACATGGTCTCAAAGTTTTCATCCTCCTTCATTCTGAACAACTTGTACTGATGAACAAGCATAGTAGCCTTAGCTTCTCTGACTTTCTTGTTACCCTCATAAAGTGAGCACAATGAGGTGAACATAACCTTTGCTGTTGATTTGTCACTCATCTTTAAGTACTCTTTATGAGGCAAGGCAGCCACAAGAATGCCTCTAATCGTATGATGTTTCTTATAAAGCTTTTTCTGCTCAGCAGTGTGAGCTTTCCTATCAAGAGCAGCACCTTCTTCATCCAACTTCAAATCACCAACACCATCTTCAAGAACATCCCACAACTCTTCATCCATTCCCATGTTGTGACTATACATCTTGGTCTTCCACCAAGAGAACATTTCTGGATCACCATTGAAAATGGGAGGTTTGTTGTGATTAGAAGATCTTTCATTTATGTTGTTGTTGTTGTAGTCATAGTGTACATCAGCTCCAGAACCAGAACCAGAGCCAGAGCCAGAACCAGAAGCTTCTTCCCTAGACATGTTTTTCTCCGACCGTTCACTGTATCACGGTTAAGTGCTAGCTATAGAGCCGAAGCTCTGATACCAACTGAAGGTGGGAAAAACACAAGAAGGGGGGGGGGGGGTTGAATTGTGTTTTTAAAAACTTTTCTTTCTCACAAAAATAACAACTGTTCTCAAGATCAGAGTCTGATAGAGTTCAGAGTCTTAGTGCAGCGGATAGAGAGTAAGAGTGCAGAAATTGAAAGATGAACACAGGCAATTTATACAAGTTCCTTCCACAATCCGGAAGTAGTCCTGTCCCCCTTGCACTTCCAAGGAGAGTTTGACTAAAATGTAATATTCAAATTACAAGTTGCTCAAACACACAAGTAAGAGACTTCCTTTGCTCAATCACACAAGAAAGAGACTTCCTATGCTCAAGGACAACTCCAAGAGACTCCTTTGCTCAATCACACAAGAAAGAGACTTTTCTAAACAATTACAAAGGATTGAAAAGAGATTTGAATACTTGATATACAATCAGAGGTATTCACAAAACAATACGAACATAACAGACTCTGTTTTTCTAGACACTTTGAAATTCTAAGATATGAACTTTTGTAAGAATTATCTAAGTTATTGATGAGCAATGTTTTCGACTTTAAGAGAATATGAATAATCTTAGCACAAGCCTTGTTCGTGTATATGTATATATATATGTTCTCCAAGTCTTTATCCCTATTTATAGAGGATTTGAGAGACGTTGGGAACCATCCAGCTCATCAACTTGTCTTGACTGAAGCTTTGATTTTTCACCATTGATCTTTTGCCTGATTTGAAGATTGTCCTATGAAAAAAAATTTCAAATCCATTCCAATTAGGAAAGGAACAATGTCTCCGAATATTGCTGTTATTCTTGTCTTGTATAGGAGACACAATGCAAAGATGGTGGTTGCAGAGACATGCGCAGACTTAGTGGTTGAAATTTCGTACACAGTACTTTGTCAACGCTCTCCAACCTCTGGTGAAATAGCTTCTGATGAACTTGCTTCTGGAGAACTAGCTTTTGATGACGTCATCTTCAGGAGCGCTTTCTTCAGACGCACTATGCTTCTGATTTTCCAGGAGCGCTTTCAATCAGATGCTCTTCAAGCTTCAATTTAAATTCCTTTGCTCTTCAATTCATTTAGTCAGAACCTCTTATGAATAGATCTTTGATAATGGTCCTATACACTTGAATAAACTTTTAGCATATCCAATTGATAATTTTAAGGCTTAATTGCACTTTTGGACCCCTATCTTTCCAAAAGTTGCGGTTATGGACCCCTAACTAATTTAAATACAAAACAGCCCCCTATGTTTTGATTCTTTGGCAGTTTTGGACCCCCAGTCCATTGTTGACTCGGTCAACGCTGATGTGGCACCCTAAGTGAGGTGCCACGTGTCAATTTTTTTATTTTTTTTTGTCTTGGGGGTCCAAAACTGCTAAAGAATCAAAACATAAGGGGCTGTTTTGTATTTAAATTAGTTAGGGGTCCATAACCGCAACTTTTGGAAAGATAGGGGTCCAAAAGTGCAATTAAGCCTAATTTTAATACCTTGTTATCATCAAAACTTAAGTGGTATAATTGCAAAACACCCTTTGTTCCAACACATTTTTGGTTCCACTAATAGATCTCTTTGCAAGAAATTTTCTAAGATGATGCAGGAGGAGTTTGAAATGAGCATGATGGGAGAACTAAAGTTCTTTTTAGGAATTCAAATCAACCAATGCAAAGGAGTGTATGTTCATCAGTCCAAATACACCAAGGAACTTCTGAAAAAGTTCAAGCTTGAAGACTGTAAAGAGATGAACACTCCAATGCATCCTACCTGCACTCTAAGCAAAGAAGATCAAGGATCTAAAGTTGACCAGAAGCTGTATCGAGGTATGATTGGTTCTCTATTGTATCTCACTGCATCTAGACCTGATATCTTGTTTAGTGTATGCTTGTGTGCAAGGTTTCAATCAGATCCTAGAGAATCTCACTTAACTGCTGTTAAAAGAATCTTTAGATATGTGAAGGGAACAACTAATCTTGGACTTCTGTATAAGAAATCATCAGATTATAAGCTAGTTGGATTCTGTGATGCTGACTATGCTGGTGATAGGACTGAAAGAAAATCAACCAGTGGAAATTGTCAATTTTTTGGTGAGAATCTGATATCTTGGGCCAGTAAGAGACAAGCAACTATTGCTTTGTCAACAACAGAAGCAGAATACATCTCAGCAGCTAGTTGCTGTACACAACTGCTCTAGATGAAACATCAGTTAGAAGACTATCAAATAACTGAAAACTATATTCCGATTTATTGTGAGAACACAACTTCTATTTGTTTGTCTAAGAATCCTATCCTTCATTCAAGAGCCAAGCACATTGAAATTAAACATCATTTTATCAGAGACTATGTTCAAAAGGGAGTTTTAGATATTCAATTCATTGATAATGATCATCAATGGGCTGATATCTTTACTAAATTCTTAACTGTTGAAAGATTCAATTTTATAAAGAAAAATTTGAACATGCATTTTGTCTCTGAGTAATGCTTGCCTCTGAATGAAAAATCAGACTCTGAAAATTATCAGAAGCTGATTGAGTATCAGACTCTCCTTGGAGAATTTGAAGAGACTCAGCCTCTGAAAATCTTCAGACTCTGAGAAGGAATCTTTTGACTCTGATAGTGCACAGAAGTGGAAAAGGTTAAAGTTAATTTCAAAGACTTCTGACATGGTCTATCTGCAATGGGAAGCAACACTTTTTGGGCAATGATGGTTATTCTCTTTAACAAATATTCTCGCGCCCCTGTTATGTCATTAATGTTTGTGTCTGGTTGCCCCCTCTGATATGTGAAAAGTTTTTCTCAAAAATCACTATAAATACCAAACACACACTACTCACTCACTTTCCTACACTTTCAAATCTTTGAGCAGTAACTTTAGAAAATCAGATTTTCTCTCTTTTGTCAAATTAGAAACCCTTAACCCTCAACCTTCAACTACTTCTGATGGCTACTTCAACAAGCGGTTCAAGCATGCAACACGCCACATGATCAAACTACTCCATCAAACCTTTAACGATGTCTATTCTGTTTGATTCATTAGATGTTCAAATAGAATCACCAGTGGACTTCGCATCACTTAAAAGAAACGGGGTGGATATGGAAGCGCTGATTTCTGCTCAGAAAATGTTTGATTATTTTCTTATGTTAAACAGACCAACATATGTAAACCTGGTTAAGGAATTTTGGATAAGGGCTGAAGTCTGTGATGTAGAATCTGCTAAGTCACAAGAAAGTCAAGCTGTTTCAAGAAATTCAAGTTTGAAAGGAAAATCAAGAGAAGAGATGGGTCTTGAACCTTTCAACGATCTAGAAATCAAATCTGTAGTGATGGGTATTCCAATATCTATCACAGAAGGAGTGATTGCAAGAGCTTGCAGAATGGCTCCTGAAGGAAGATTTCTATGGAATGTTAGTAAGAAGGATGCTCTGTTGGATAGCTACACCAACTTGCTATTGAAAGGAAATCCAGCAACCAAGTTGGTGGACATGGATGTTAAGTACAGGATGCTTCTGAAGATTGTCAATGAATGTTTCTTTCAGAAGGGAGGAGGTGCTGATCAACCCAATCTGGACCACAAATTGGCATTGTATTTCTTGGCTGCATATCAAGCTGAAAGAATCTTCAGTACCATCAAAATCTTTGAGGGATTTTCCTTCTATTTTAAAAGAAGATAATCCTGAAGCTCTTTCTGGATACTTAGCTGCATATGCCAAGGAATCTGAAGATGCTTCTCAAAGAGCTGCTGTCACTTTGGCCAGAAAGCAAAAAGTTGCTAAGTCTGAAGCAACAAATTACGACAGTGTGGCTGCTCCTAAAAGGAAAAGAGGAAAAGGAGATTCTACAATCACCATGGAAGCAGCTAAATTAGCTTTGGAAGAAATTGAAGCTAGAGAACAAGCTGGAGAGGAAAGGCCAATCAAAAGGCAAGCTGGAGAAGAAATTGTCAGTCCAATGTTCACAGTGACTCCTGAGATGGCCAAAAGATGTCAAGAATATACTGATAATCTGATGGCAGAAAAGAAAAGGAAGGCTGCACAATACAAGCTGGAAAGGGATGAGAAACTGAAAGCTTTAGGACTAGAAAATTGTGATCAATTTTATGTTGAAAAGCTTGCTGAGGTTCAGGAGATTGTGAGTAAAGTTGAGGAAGAAGTTGTGAAGGGAGCTAATGAGACTCTGAAAAGGGTTCAAGGAACACCAGAATTTATCAAAGGGTATAGACAAACTAAAATTCTTTGCAAATATAACCAGGCATGAAGAGGACTAAGTCTTACAAGTTCAAAGAAGTTGATTTGGCTAGCCTAAGGGAGTTGGCACTTAAGGTTAAGAATCCGACTGGGTTTCGTCTCCGATACGGTGGTTTGCTTGGTATTCTCCGGACTAATGTAGAAGAGAAGCTGGTGCACACTCTGGTGCAATTCTATGACCCGGTTTTCCGTTGCTTCACTTTCCCGGATTTTCAGTTGGTTCCTACACTCGAGGCTTATTCTTGCTTATTGGGTTTACCTATAGCCGAGAGGGTACCCTTCACAGGCCCAGGATCTTCTCTTACTCCTCTGGTTATTGCTAAGGATCTTTATCTCAAGACTTCCGATGTGTGTAAGAATCTCATCACTAAATCTCACATTCAGGGTTTCACTTCGAAGTACTTACTTGAGCGGGCTAATCTTGAATCTACTTGTCAGGACACCCTTGAGGCTATTCTTGCACTACTCATCTACGGGCTCGTTCTCTTTCCGAATCTCGACAACTTCGTGGACATGAATGCTATTGAGATCTTCCATTCCAGGAATCCGGTTCCTACTTTGTTAGCTGACACATACCACGCCATCCATGATCGGACTCTCAAGGGCCGTGGATATATCCTTTGCTGCATACCTCTTCTATATAGGTGGTTTATTTCTCACCTCCCGAGTTCTTTCCATGCCAACATGGAGAATTGGTCTTATTCGCAGCGGGTTATGGCTCTTACTCCCGATGAGGTGGTTTGGATTACTCCAGCAGCTCGAGTCAAGGAGATTATCACTGGTTGTGGAGATTTCCTCAATGTACCTCTTCTCGGTACCCGGGGAGGAATCAACTACAACCCCGAGTTAGCCATGAGACAGTTTGGTTTTCCTATGAGAGCGAAGCCCATTAACCTTGCTACATCACAGGAGCTCTTTTACTATTCTAATGCCCCCACCGGGCAAAGGAAAGCTTTTACAGATGCTTGGTCTAAGATTCGTAGGAAGGATGTGAAACACTTGGGTGTGAGATCCGGTATTGCTCATGAGGCCTATACGCAGTGGGTGATAGATCGAGCTGAGGAGGTTGGCATGCCTTACCCTGCTATGAGGCATGTATCTGCATCTACTCCGTCTAGACCATTACCGTTGCTTCCCGCGACTCAGGAGATGTATCAGGAGCATCTAGCTATGGAGAGTGAGGAGAAGCGAGCATGGAAAGTCCGCTACAGTGAGGCTGAGAACTTGATCATGACTTTGGATGGCAGAGACGAACAGAAGGATCATGAGAACCGGATGCTGAAGAAGGAACTAGCCAGAGTTAGGAAGGAGCTTGAGGAGAAGGATGATCTATTGAGGAGAGACTCCAGGAGAGTCAGAGGTCGTCGAGATTTCTTTGCCAGTTATTGTGGTTCAGCTTCAGGCTCGGATTCCGGATACTACCCAGTCACTCCTTAGTTCTGGATGATAGGATGGACTTTTGATTATGTTGTTTGTTCAGTTTATGTTTCGGAAGTCTACTCCCTTGGCTCAGTGTATCAAAACAACTTGCTTTGAATAAATTGTTAGTCCAATAATGTTTGCAAAGAATTCTAATTTGTCTAGAAAACCCTTCGGTAATAAAAAAGAGTCATTTTTACATCTGCATTTGCACATATCATGCATCATATGCGTCATTCATCGGTCACAAAAAACTTCCAAGTGCTCATTGCCTCCTGGTTCTTCTGCCGCAGTGTGAAAAGTGGCTCGTGCTCGAAGGACTGATCAACCTACCAGAGTACATCAGACTAGACAATACAGAAGGAGAAATCAAGTAGCTATGGAAGAAGAAAATGCACAGCTCCGTACTGAACTAGCTTCTGTGAGAGAAGAGTTAGCTAAAGCTCTCGACGCCATGACCGCTTTGATAGCCGCTCAAGAGCAACCAACCTCGTCTGCTCCAGAGGCCACTGAGGCAATTCCAACATCATCTCTCGATAACCGCTTTGCCATGCCAAGGGGATACCCATACGGACTCCCACTTTTCTTTGCTCTTGATCCCACAGCAGGTGCTTCTAGTGCTGCCAACGGTAACCAAATCCCCGTCTCAGGGCACGCCTCTCTTCATACTACCTTGCCTCAGTCAACGGTCTTTACCGATCCAATTGTACATTCTACGCCTCAGGGCGCCAATGCTAATGATCACCATGGAAAGACTCCTGTATTGGGAACTGTGGAGGAGAGAATGGAGGAGCTTGCCAGAGAACTCCGTCGCGAGATCAAGGCCAACCGCGGGAACAGTGACCTCGTCAGAACCCACGATCTTTGTTTAGTGCCGAGGGTGGATGTCCCCAAGAAGTTCAAGGTCCCGGAATTTGACCGCTACAATGGGCTGACTTGCCCCCAGAACCACATCATCAAGTACGTCCGGAAGATGGCTAACCATGCAGACAATGATTCACTTATGATCCATTGCTTCCAGGACAGCCTAATGGAAGATGCCGCGGAGTGGTATACCGGTTTGAGCAAGGATGATATTCGTACTTTTGATGATCTGGCTGCTGCTTTTAAGAGCCACTATGGATTCAACACCAGGCTCAAGCCGAATAGGGAGTTCCTCCGGTCCCTTTCTCAGAAAAAGGACGAAAGCTTTCGCGAATAGGCACAGAGGTGGAGAGGGGCAGCTGCCTGTATCACTCCCGTTTTGGACGAGGAAGAAATGACTCAAACATTCTTGAAGACCCTGAAGAAATATTATGTTGAAAGAATGATTATTGCTGCCCCAAGCAACTTCTCTGAGATGGTCACTATGGGAACCCGCTTGGAGGAAGCTGTCCGAGAGGGGATTATCGTGTTTGAGAAAGGTGAGTCCTCGAATGCACTGAAGAAATACGGCAATGGTCACCATAAGAAAAAGGAATCAGAAGTTGGAATGGTGTCTGCCGGAACCAATCAATCTGCCACTACCGCTCTTGTCAATGCTACACAGCTGCCTCAACAGTACCCGTACCTATAGTATGCCCAGCATCCGTTCTATCCGCCGTTTTACCACCAATACCCTCCACTACCGGGCCAACCTCAGGTCCCTGTTAATGCCATCGCCCAACAAATGCAACAACAACCACTAGCTCAACAACAACCGCAACAACAACAACAAGGCCCTCAAACTAGACCATCTTTCCCGCCGATACCGATGGCGTACGCTGAACTACTCCCGACTCTGTTACATAAGGGGTATTGCACCACTAGACCTGGCAAGCCTCCGCCAAACCCATTGCCTCCTAGGTTCCGCTCCGATCTCAGATGTGATTTCCACCAAGGCGCCCTAGGGCATGATGTAGAAGGTTGCTACGCTCTGAAATATATTGTGAAGAAGTTGATCGACCAGGGAAAGCTATCTTTTGAAAACAATGTCCCACATGTGCTCGACAATCCACTCCCCAACCATGCCGCCGTGAATATGATCGAAGTATGTGAAGAAATCCCTCGTCTCAATGTCCGTAATGTTGCTACTCCTCTAGTGCCGCTACATATCAAGTTGTGCCAAGCTTCCTTGTTTAGCCACGATCACGTTGCCTGCTGTGAATGTCTTCAGAACCCTATGGGTTGCAGCGTAGTCCAGACTGATATTCAAAGATTGATGAATGACAACTACCTGACTACCAGTGATGTTTGCATGATAATGCCGATCTTCCACGATACTCCGGTCAAGAGCACACCCGTCAGAAAGGACGTTGAACCGTTGGTCATACGGTTGCCTGGTCCAGTGCCATATACTTCCGCAAAAGCCATCCCGTACAAGTACAGCGCGACTATGTTGGAAAACGGGAAGGAAGTACCTTTGGTGTCCCCGAGCACAGTGGGCAGTATCGCCGAAGTGACGGCTTTGAGGAGCGGCAGGGTTCGGCCCCTCTTGTTTCAAAAGAAAGATGATGTGCAAGTTGTGATTCCTGCTGATAAGACTACTCCATTGTCAACCCCTCCTGTTGTTGAAAATACCAGCCGTCCCGGCCAATCCATCGAAGATTCCAATCTGGATGAGATTTTGAAGATAATCAAGAAAAGCGATTATAAGATCGTTGACCAACTGTTACAAACTCCTTCGAAGATATCCATCTTGTCCCTACTCCTTAGTTCGGAGGCTCACAGGAACATATTGTTGAAGGTATTGGAGCAAGCATATGTCGACCACGAGGTCACAGAGGATCAATTTGGTGGGATAGTGGCTAACATCACTGCTTGCAGCAACCTTTGGTTTGGTGAAGATGAACTTCCAGAGGCAGGGAAGCACCACAACTTGGCCCTGCACATTTCCATGAACTGCAAAGCAGATATGCTGTCCAACGTGTTGGTAGACACTGGGTCGTCGTTGAATGTGATGCCTAAGTCGACTTTGGATCAGTTAAGTTGTCAAGGAGTTCCTTTGAGAAGGAGTACTTTCCTAGTCAAGGCTTTCGATTGTTCCCGTAAAACTGTGCTTGGAGAAGTAGATCTCCCCATGACTATTGGCCCTGAAACATTCATGATTACTTTCCAGGTTATGGACATAGATGCCTCTTACAGTTGCCTTCTCGGGAGACCGTGGATACATGAGGCCGGTGCAGTCACTTCTACCCTCCATCAGAAGCTGAAGTTCGTAAGGAATGGTAAACTTGTGACAGTGCATGGGGAAGAAGCTTATCTGGTCAGTCAGTTATCATCCTTCTCTTGCATCGAAGCTAAATCCGCCGAGGGAACTGCATTCCAGGGTTTGGTTATCGAGGGTACGGAGCCCAAGAGAGCTAGTGCTGCTATGGCTTCGTTGAAAGACGCGCAGAAGGCCGTTCAGGAGGGTCAGGCCGCCGGTTGGGGCCAATTGATACAGCTGCTGGACAACAAACGCAAAGAGGGTCTCGGTTTCTCTCCGACGTCAGGCGTGTCAACTGGAACGTTCCGTAGTGCTGGATTTGCCAATGCAATTCTTGATGGTGGTGCTGAAAGAGGGTCTAGGCCCACATTTATGATACCAGGAGGCATTGCAAAGAACTGGAACGTTATCAATCTCCCTGTGTTTGTGCATGATTCTAAGTAATATGTCTTGCTGTTTAGGCTTTGTTTTCAAAATAACAATCCTTCCGCCCTGCCCGAGGCGGAAGTGACACTTTTGTAAAGGGCATGTTTGTTCCGACATCACCATTATCAATAAAAAACATCGTTTCTTTCACGACTCTTTTCTTTCTTTAATGCTTTTCCCTTGGAAATAATGGTAATGCCAAAAAAAACCAAAACATCTGTATTTTCTTATTAATTTCAAAGATCTGCATGAAAATTATTTTCTAAAAATCATCCAATCATGTCACGCAGATCGAACCAAAATGAACCCGTTGAACACAGTGACCCTATGTTTCTCCAAACTGTTGAATCCCCGGTGTTTGGAGCCGAAGATGAGGATAGTGGTGACATACCAGATGAGATTGCCCGATTGCTTGAGCAAGAGGAGAAGACCATTCGGCCTCATCAAGAGGAAATCGAGCTAATCAACCTGGGTACTGAGGATAACAAAAGAGAGATCAAAGTCGGTGCTGCATTGGAGAAAGGGGTCAAGAAAAGGATCTTCCAACTTCTCCGGGAGTATTCAGATATTTTTGCATGGTCATATGAAGATATGCCGGGTTTGGATCCCCAGATTGTGGAACACCGGATACCGACAAAACCAGATTGCCCTCCTGTCAGACAAAAGTTGAGACGGACTCGGCCGGACATGGCTCTGAAGATCAAAGGTGAAGTGCAGAAACAGATTGACGCGGGTTTTCTCATGACGGTTGAGTATCCCGAGTGGGTTGCTAACATTGTGCCTGTGCCAAAGAAGGATGGTAAGGTTCGAATGTGTGTTGATTACAGAGATTTGAATAGAGCAAGTTTGAAAGACAACTTCCCATTACCTCACATCGATGTGCTTGTTGACAATACTGCCCAGTGCAAGGTGTTCTCCTTCATGGACGGTTTTCTGGCTATAACCAAATCAAAATGTCACCCAAAGACAGAGAGAAGACGTCGTTCATCACTCCGTGGGGAACTTTCTGCTGCAAAGCAATGCCATTCGGTCTAATAAATGCTGGTGCTACTTACCAAAGGGGGATGACCACTTTATTCCATGACATGATTCACAAAGAGGTTGAAGTGTATGTAGACGACATGATTGTCAAGTCGGGTGATGAAGAGAAACACGTCGAATACTTGGCTAAGATGTTTGAAAGGTTGAGAAAGTACAAGCTTCGGCTGAACCCAAACAAATGTACGTTCGGTGTCAGGTCCGGGAAATTGTTAGGATTCATTGTCAGTCAGAGAGGCATTGAAGTAGATCCTGACAAAGTCCGAGCTATCCGTGAGATGCCGGCCCCGCAAACCGAGAAGCAAGTCAGAGGGTTCCTCGGGCGTTTGAACTACATTTCCAGATTTATATCCCACATGACTGCGACTTGCGGGCCAATTTTCAAGCTACTCAGGAAGAATCAACCTGTGGTATGGAATGATGAATGCCAAGAAGCTTTCGACAACATCAAGAATTATTTGCTAGAGCCACCTATCCTTGTCCCGCCGGTGGAAGGAAGGCCATTGATCATGTATCTGTCAGTGTTGGATGAATCCATGGGATGTGTGCTCGGTCAGCAAGATGAAACTGGAAAGAAAGAGCATGCAATCTATTATTTGAGCAAGAAATTCACTGACTGCGAGACTCGGTATACGATGCTTGAAAAGACTTGTTGTGCTCTGGCCTGGGCTGCCAAACGCCTGCGCCACTACTTAATGAACCACACAATTTAGTTGATATCCAGGATGGATCCGATCAAATACATCTTTGAGAAGCCTGCAGTCACTGGAAAGATTGCACGTTGGCAAATGTTACTGTCAGAGTATGATATTGTGTTTAAAGCTCAGAAGGCCATTAGAGGGAGTATCCTGGCTGACCATCTTGCTTACCAACCACTGGATGACTATCAACCTTTGAAGTTCGATTTCCCAGACGAAGAGGTCATGTTCTTAAAGCCAAGAGACTGTGAAGAACCACTGATCGGTGAAGGTCCAGACCCTGATAGCAAATGGGGATTGGTCTTTGATGGTGCTGTTAATGCTTATGGCCGAGGAATTGGCGCAGTAATTGTGGCTCCGCAGGGGCATCACATCCCTTTCACAGCCCGGATTGTGTTTGAGTGCACCAACAATGTGGCCGAGTACGAGGCATGCATCCTGGGAATTGAAGAAGCCATCGATATGAGAATCAAGCACCTCGACATCTATGGAGATTCTGCACTAGTCATCAACCAGATAAAGGGAGAATGGGAGACCCATCATGCCAATCTGATCCCTTACCGTGATTATGCGAGACGTCTGTTGATGTACTTTACAAAGGTCGAGTTGCACCATATTCCCCGAGAGGAGAACCAAATGGCCGATGCTCTTGCTACCTTATCTTCCATGTTCCGAGTAAACCATTGGAATCATGTACCGATGATCAAAGTACAACGCTTAGACCGGCCCGCTCATGTGTTTACTGTTAGTGATGCGACTGTACAAACAGGTTCACGCAGAGTCGACAACAGGCCCTGGTATTGTGATATCAAGCAATTTTTACAAAGCCGTGAATATCCGCTGGATGCTTCCAACAAAGACAAGAAGACGCTGCGTAGGCTGGCTAGCAAGTTCCTGCTGGATGGGGATGTTCTGTACAAGAGGAATTTCGATATGGTGTTGTTAAGATGTGTTGATGAATGTGAAGCAGGACAGCTAATGCACGATGTGCACGATGGCACCTTTGGGACCCACGCATCGGGGCATGCTATGTCTAGAAAGCTGTTGAGGGCTGGTTACTACTGGATGACCATGGAGCGCGATTGCTATCAATACGCCAGGAAGTGCCACAAATGTCAAATATATGCTGATAAGATCCATGTGCCTCCGCACGCTCTCAATGTTATGTCTTCTCCATGGCCTTTCTCTATGTGGGGCATTGATATGATCGGAAGAATTGAACCGAAAGCTTCGAATGGTCATCGTTTTATCCTGGTAGCAATCGATTATTTCACTAAATTGGTCGAAGCTGCATCATATGCCAATGTAACCAAGCAAGTGGTGGTTAAGTTCATCAAGAACAATATCATCTGTCGGTATGGTGTTCCTAGCAAGATTATCACTGACAACGGTACCAACCTGAACAATGACATGGTGCAGGCCTTATGCGAGAAATTCAAGATTGAACACCACAATTCTTCTCCTTACAGGCCTCAGATGAATGGTGCAGTTGAGGCTGCCAATAAGAACATCAAGAAGATTGTGCAGAAGATGGTAACAACATACAAAGACTGGCATGAGATGTTGCCCTATGCGTTACACGGCTACCGCACTACAGTCCGTAGTTCAACCGGGGCAACGCCTTTTTCTCTTGTATACGGCATGGAAGCAGTCCTCCCATTGGAAGTGGAGATTTCGTCTCTTCGTGTAATTATGGAAGCAAAGTTGTCTGAGGCTGAATGGTGCCAGAGTCGGTACGACCAGTTGAATTTGATTGAGGAAAGACGCCTGGATGCTTTGGCTCACGGTCAGATGTATCAAACAAGGATGAAAAATGCTTTTGACAAGAAAGTTCGTCCTCGGGGATTCAAAGAGGGTGAACTCGTATTGAAAAGAAGAATGAGTCAGCAACTCGACCCAAGGGGCAAATGGACGCCTAACTATGAGGGACCTTATGTTGTCAAGAAGGCTTTCTCTGGCGGTGCTCTGATTCTCACGCACATGGATGGTGTAGAACTTCCGAATCTTGTGAATGCCGATATAGTCAAGAAATATTTTGTCTAGATATGAAAAGAACAGCGTGGTAGGTCGAAAACCCGAAAGGGCGGCCTAGGCAAAAATGCGCTTCCCGGTGGATCGAAAACCCGAAAGGGCGATCCAGGCAAAATAAGGGACAAAAAACAAAAATGTAAGAGCTCGCTGAGATTACGTGTAACTCAGGCAAAAATGAGCGTCTCGATGAGCCGAAAACCCGAAAGGGCGGTTCATGCAAAAATGAGATTGAAATAAAAGACAGTTGACTATATCTGGCAAGTTACCATTCCCCTGGGGATCTTTGCAACTGATGATTGGCTATTCTCATCCGAGGTTCCGACACCTGCGGATTCAAGAGTTTCAGATACCATAGTAGTTACTGTGTTCAATGTACCACCAACCAATAAAATTACCATTTTCCAAGCTTTGTAAATCCGTGGAGTCACACCTTCGGCTGATTGCCACCCTT
Source organism: Medicago lupulina (assembly GCA_958299785.1). Classification (NCBI taxonomy): domain Eukaryota; kingdom Viridiplantae; phylum Streptophyta; class Magnoliopsida; order Fabales; family Fabaceae; genus Medicago; species Medicago lupulina. The sequence continues at coordinate 49,267,838 of OY283141.1, read as the reverse complement.
ACACGTCAATTTGAGCCTATGCTTTTGTTTGGCACTCTAATTCTTTTTCTATTCTATTTTCAAAAGCTCTGTACAAAAGATTTTTTCTATATTAATAATGATGTATGACTGGAATAAATATTATGAAAATTGAAATTTTTTGAGTATTTTGAAAACAAGCCTGAATAGCTAGGTACATTCAAATGATCATGCATGAACAAATCTACATTGATATCAGTTCCAATTCAAGTTACTAGCAAACCTTCCCCCCAGTGACGGTCTGTGGTCAATGGCAAGAATGAAAAAACAGAATGAAAAGCATGAAAAATGAATATGCTCGCTAAGTCGAAAACCCGAAAGGGAGGCTTAGGCAAAAATGAGCACCCCGATGGATTGACAACCTTCAAAGGCAATTCAGGCAAAAACAGGGGCAACAAAAAAAAAAACTATTCCCTGGTGGGTCGAAAACCCGAAAGGGCGATCCAGGAAAAAATGGGATGATGAAAATAAAAATGAAAAAGAAATAATAAGAAACAAACATGCAAAAGCATTGACCACAGATGCGATGTCCGAAGTATTTATGTGACTGTTCCAACGAGCGGCAATACTGTTCAGGCTGTCTTCCTCTACGATTTTACAGCTCCCTGCCCTCAACAATGGTCTCGATGTGTCTCCCAACGACTGCATCCCCAGAAGAGGAACTTTTGCAAGTATATGTCAGAGTACGAGCCATTACGTGCCCAATATTCCAATGTTTTGTCTGTCTCTGCGAAATCATGCCTATAAATTGTCAACCATCATGCATTTCAAAGCATTCATACATGCATAATCATGCATTCTATATGTTCATGCATTTGATAAAATTGTCATGTTATTCATACACATTTGCATTCTCGATTCCTATGTTGATCTCTGTCAAAATCAATCATGTCAATTGCAAATTCATAACTGTCATGTCAATTTCAAAATCCAACAATCTTGTCAACTTCAAACTTTAGCTATCTTTTCAAATTCAAGCTCCTGCCGTCATGTCAGGTCAATTTCAATTTGTTTCTACAATACAATTCGTTTCCATTAACGGCCAAGTGGCTAGTTCGCATCCGAGAACAGCTTGTGCCCGCCAATTCACTCTTGTTATCGGTCAGGCAGCAAGTTCGCATCCAAGAACAGCTTGTACCTGTCAATTTGTTTTTGTTATCGGTCAAGTAGCAAGTTCACATCCAAGAACAGCTTGTACCTATCCTTTTGATATCCGCCGGGCGGCCAGTTCAGGTCCAAGAACAGCTCGTGCTTTCTATTTTGTTTCCTGTCAGCCAAGTAACTAGTTCAAATACAAGAACGGCTTGTGCTTTCTATTTTGTTTCCTGTCAGCCAAGTAACTAGTTCATGTCCAAGAACGGCTTGTGCTTTCTCTATTTTCTTTCAGCCAAGTGACCAGCTCAAATAGAAGAGCAGCTTGCGCCCTTTGTTGTCAACATTCCCGGTCGAGTGGCTAGTTCGCATCCGAGAACAGCTTGTACCTGTCAAATTTGCTATCGAGTCTCCCCAGTGAGTCTTGTTATTCTGTTAATGTCAACCAATCCCGCAATGGATACGACATACTCTGTTTTTGCTATTCTGTTAATGTCTACCAGTCCCGCAATGGATACGACATATTTTGTTAAATTCAATTCTCAGTCTGTCCTGCATTCATAATCAAAATGTTGCATGGCATGCACAACAGTTACCAACGTATTTTTACGCCCAAAATCAGTGCAAATGTCGATATTTAAGTATCTTCGTCATGTCAAGCCAAAGACTCCGTCTCTTGACTCTCCAGACAAAGAAACTTAAATAGGGGCAGCTGTCATACCCTCATTTTGGACCTAAAAATACTCGTTTAAATTTTCTTTATGTTCCTAATACTTTTTCAATTTACTGTGTATTACTCTGCAATTTATCAATGTGCTTCAGTTGCATCCGTTACTGTTTCTGTCTTTTAATTTTTGCATGAAATCGTACAAAAGGGTATTTTGGTCATTTCCCGCAATGGAACCCATTTTCAGTCCCTGCATCTGTTTTTGAGTCTTTTTCAACTTGGCTGCGCAATTTATTTGTCAAATTCTGTTTAAAAATCATCTTAGTTCTGCATCTGAGTCAGCTGGTGTCAGTTTGAGTCGTTTTTGCCCCCGGGGGCATTTTAGTCTTTTCACATTGTTCAAATTTTGGGCAGAGAGGTATTTTAAAATACCTCATTTTTGGTAGTTTGTTCATTTTAGTCCATTTTGTCAATTTTAACTGTTTCACTTTACGTTGCATTCAGATTACATTTTTTACCAATTTTATTATTATTGCATTTTAGTCCTAATATTTTCAAAAATTGCAATTCAGTCCAAATTTTACATTTTTATTGCAGAAGTGTCCAATTCCAATTTTCAAAACAGTCCAATTCAGTTTTAATTTCAGAGGTCCGAATTCTTTAATAAATTGCAAAACAGTCCCAAATTTTCCAAAATTGCATTTTAATCCTTTTTTTGCAGTTCTGTCCAAGGGATGCCACGCAAGCAGGAAAGTCCACATGTCACAAGCTCATTGGATCAGGTACACACATGGCAGCCTATAAAAGGCCACCACTGTATAAGTCAGAAGGAGGATCATCAAATTCACGCGCCACATCAACAACAAACAGAATCCATTTTCTCTCTCTTGGCAGTTGCAGATCAAAATCACAAAACTCACAAAAACTCAAGAATTCTCATGAACCCTAGCTTCAATCCATCACCAATTCAGAACAATTTCGCAGAGAAGCTTTGAATTCATCATGGAATTCGACTCACAGAGCTAAGCAGAAGCAAAATTCACACGGAATTCACACAAAGTTTCAAGCAAATTCTCAAAGATTCGCGAGAATCATCATCATCGAATGGCTGAAGCTGCAATTCAACGCGAACACGCCACCGGAGGTAGCGCGCTACGAGCGTGATCACAGCTTTGGAACAGAGAAGAAGAAAGGGAAAAGAAGAAGAATTCTCACAGGATCCGGATCGGAGAAGGGAAAGAGGAACGGTTCAATCTCCAAATCAAAACACAGGTAACATAGAAATTTCACCTTACCTCTTTGAAGATCCTCATGAGCTTAGAATCAATGTGAATCCGTGAAGAATCTGAACCGTTCGTTTTCTAACCCTAACCGAATTTTCTTCCAAAAAAAAATCAAAGAAACGTTGCGAGATTCACAAACGAATGTGAATCGAAGCAAGTTCTCACAGTTTCATAAAGATTTCAGCCAAAAAACACAAAAAAATCGAACGGATCGAACCTACCGAAACAAAACTCGCGGATTCACATTGATTCAACGGTTCAACTTGCTTTTTGTTGAGAGATTCATGCTTAGACGAACGTTACGAAGCTTTTAAGCCTAGAACGAACCATTTCTGGTAGGATTTGGAACTTTTAGGGTTAGGGTTTGAGAAATGGAAGAGAGAACGGCGAGGAAGAGAAGAAGAAGAGAGAGAAAAGCTCTAAAAAATGACAAGATCCGGACCATTAGCCTTTTATATAATCTCCGAATCGGGTCGGTTCAGAACCGACCCATTTTCCTTCACCTGTGGCCTTTGGATGCGAGTTCAGTGGATCCGGATCAATCCAACGTCTCTGAGACATTCTGAAGATCCGGATCCACCAGCGCCGGGTTGGATCAGCATTTTTTGGGCTTTTGTTCCTTTTTTCTTCTCAGTTTTTGCGTTTCTTGCTAGTTGCGCCTACGTTTTTGTTGTTTGGGCCCCTGTGCATTCAAACTCTTTTACAAAATTCCCAAAAAATTACCATGTGACTTTGGTGTGTTTGTGGCTGTTTTTGTGATGTTTTACATATTGAAAATTGATAAAAATGATGGGGGTAAATTTCCCTTTTTTAATTGGTATGCTTTGTTTTTTTTTTTTTTGTGAATTTCTTTGTGTGATTTTTAGTTCAAATTCGTATCTTATGATTTTAGTGCTTGGCTTTGATTCCATGGTGACTTACCCCTGTTCTCATAATAGCTCCTTGGATTGTGTTAAGTTTGATGCTTTTGTAATATTTTCAATCTTGTTAAAACTTGAATTTTGCGATATTTCTCATGTTCTTGTTAAATTGATTCTTGATTACAATTTTGTGACGTTTTTTTCAACTTTGTCAAATTTGATTCTTGATTACAATGGTGTGATATTTTACAATGTTGTTAAAAATGATTCTTGACACCAATTTTTGTGATATTTTGCGATTATGTTTAGTTTGAGTGTTGGCTACCATTTTGTGATATTTTGCAACTATGTTTAGTTTGATTCTTGATACAATTGTGTGATAGTTTGCAATTATGTTTAGTTCGATTCTTGATACCAATTTTGTGATATTTTGCAATCTTGTTTAGTTAGAGTTTTGATACCAATTTTGTGATATTTTGCAATCTTGTTTAGTTAGAGTTTTGATACCAATTTTGTGATATTTTGCAATCTTGTTTAGTTAGAGTTTTGATGCCAATTTTGTGATATTTTGCAACTTTGTTTAGTTTGATTCTTGATACCAATCGTGTGATATGTTGCAATCTTGTTTAGTTAGAGTTCTAGTGCCAATTTTGTGATATTTTGCAATTTTGTTTAGTGTGATTTTATGCCAATTTTTGTGATAGTTTACCATTTTGTTTAGAATTAGTATTTCATTATCATTTCACCTTGTTTTACTAACCACTTTACTCTATGTTTCATGCATACTAAGCATCTCATCTCATTCCCATTTCTTCCTTTAACTCTTTCATGGAACGTTCAACTAATTCTCAGGCAATGTTTAAGTAGTTTACTTTCCTTTCAAATTCTTGCAAGACCATAGAATGTAAAATAGGACCCAATGTAAAGGACTATGGACTATAATGATGTACACCGACACAAGCACCGACACGCACACACGTTGTATGTTCACCGCTAGATGTATGTTTAGGGAACGTGACACTTAGGAAAAAACTCATGCTTTCTTTCTCAAAAAAACTAACTCTTCACTCAAATATTTTCACAATAATGTCGGAGTCAAAACTCCATAATTTTCCTTTATTTTCTTAATCAAAAATCAAAATGAATCTTAAATATCCAACTATAACCTTTTTGTAAATAAATTGGACTAACCTCACTTGTTTCCAAATCTCATGCCTTTACGGCCTCTCATCCTTTTCTTCAAAAACTATTCTCAAAATTAAAATTGAACCAACCCACAAAAAAATATTTTGGAAGAGAATTACATGGAATTTTGATCCCTTAAAAGGGTATGTAGGCAAGAGACTCAAAATCTCTCCAAGTCCAATAAAATAAAATCAAAATCTTCTTTCTCTCATTCTTAAAATCAATCTCCTTTACAAATAGCAATAAAAGCAAAGCGTATACATAAGACTAGTAAAACGGTTCCTATAGGATACTATAGTCATTGCGGGTGCCTAACACCTTCCCGTAGTGAAATCAGCCCCGAGCTCAGAGTTTCTAAGGTTTTCTCTCGATTTTACCTTCCCCAAAAAAAATAGAGATATCAATGATTGAAAGGTTCAAATCTAATTAATGATTTGACACCCGAAAATCGCGATAACAGTTAGGAACATAGACTTTTCTCCCGTCATATGTCGCGAGCAGCCACTGTCCAGATACCAGGACTTCTGCTTTTCGTTTCCTTTTAGACATACCTGCAACATCAATAATTTATGTCTTAGGTACCCATATCTTCATGGGTCCTCTTGGGTTAGTCCTAGGAGTTTTGAGTCTCATATGTGTTTTCTGTCTGAAATTGTCTTGTTTTGTCTTCTTCCAGACTTTAGGTTCAGAACCTTTAGTCTTAGAGTGTGACTTTGGAAAGACAGCTTCCTTCCTCTGAAATCTAGGCTTTTGAGTTTCAGACTCTGTTTTTTTCAGAACCTGTTTATTAGGTTCTGATCTTTTCAAAATCTGTAACGTTGGAGCTTTTGATTTAGAGTTTTTCATTACCTTTGTCTTTTGGTTCACAGGTTTTGATTTAGTCATTACCTTTGAATTTAAAGATTTAGGTTCTGAATGAGAAGTTTTTCCAGATTCAGACACAAAGTGAGTTTTCAGTCCCTCCTTGGTGTTATCAGAACCAGGTTTCAGAATTACTTCACCAGAGTTTCCTCCTGTGAAACCAATTCCTTTTTTGTTGTTTTGATTGATGCTATAAATCATAGATGCAACTTTGGTTCTATCAATTCCTGTGTTAATAAACTCTTAAAGATCAGCATCCTGCTCAGATAAAGGTTTATTATCACCTTTCTCAGTCATTATCTTTAAATGATTGTTTTCTTGTTGTAAAACGTCCATCTCCATCTTAGTTGATTCATGGAGTTTCGGCAGCTTAATGTATCGTTGCTTAACTCTCCTCAACTCAGTGGATTGGTTTTCATAATGACCAAGAAGTTCCTTGAGAGAATCAATTAATTCAGATCTAGTGAGTTTAGAATATACCTCAGTTTCAGTTTCAGAGTCTGTACTTGACTCAGCATCAGATGAATCTCTTTCATTTTCAATAGTAGCTACCAAAGCCATGGCTATTTTTGCTTCATCTTCAGCATCATCTTTGTCAGACTTAGACTCATTATTCAGATCTTCCCAAGTTGCCATCAAACTCTTCTTGATTTGCTTCTTGAATTTGTTGGATTTGAAGATTGGCTTCTTTGATTTTTCTTTGAATTTTTCTTTCTGCAGGTCTGGACATTTAGCAATGAAGTGTCCAGTCTTCTTGAAGTTGAAGCAACCTTTTTGTTCTTCTTTTCTAGAGCTTTTGTGACTACTACCTCTGCTCATGAATTTCTTGTTCTTCTTAGCAAGATATTGTAGTCTGTTGGTGAGCATAGCCATTTCCTGAACAATTTCAGGGTCTTTATCAGAATCTTCAGATGTAGATTCTTCTTCAGACTCTAATGCCTTCAGAGCCTTACTTAACTTGCCTCTAGATTTCAATGCAATAGACTTAGGCTTTTTGACAGGTTCATGCTCATTAAGACCTATCTCATGACACTTTAAAGAGCTTATAACATCTTCAACACTTAGAGTGTTTAAATCTTTGGCTTCTTCAATAGCTGTCAATTTAGGTCTCCACTTAGCAGGTAAGCTTCTCAGAATCTCGTTCACATGATCAGACGCTACGTAACTTTTCTTCAGAATCTGAAGTCCAGAAACAAGAGTCTAAAATCTTGAGTACATGGTCTCAATGTTTTCATCCTCCTTCATTCTGAACAACTCGTACTGATGAACAAGCATAGTAGCCTTAGCTTCTCTGACTTTCTTGTTACCCTCATAAAGTGAGCACAATGAGGTGAACATAGCCTTTGCTGTTGATTTGTCACTCATCTTTAAGTACTCTTTATGAGGCAAGGCAGCCACAAGAATGCCTCTAATCGTATGATGTTTCTTATAAAGCTTTTTCTGCTCAGCAGTGTGAGCTTTCCTATCAAGAGCAGCACCTTCTTCATCCAACTTCAAATCACCAACACCTTCTTCAAGAACATCCCACAACTCTTCATCCATTCCCATAATGTGACAATACATCTTGGTCTTCCACCAAGAGAACATTTCTGGATCACCATTAAACATGGGAGGTTTGTTATGATTAGAAGATCTTTCATTTATGTTGTTGTTGCTGTAGTCATAGTGTACAGCAGCTCCAGAACCAGAACCAGAGCCAGAGCCAGAACCAGAAGCATCTTCCCCAGACATGTTTTTCTCCGATCGTTCACTATAACACGGTTAAGTTCTAGCTATAGAGCCGAAGCTCTGATACCAACTGAAGGTGGGGGAAAAACACAAGAGGGGGGGGGGGGGGGGGGGGGTTGAATTGTGTTTTCAAAACCTTTTCTTTCTTACAAAACAAAAACTGTTCTCAGGATCAGAGTCTGATAGAGTTCAGAGTCTTAGTGCAGCAGATAGAGAGTAAGAATGCAGAAACGAAAGAAGAACACAAGCAATTTATACAGGTTCCTTCCACAATCCGGAAGTAGTCCTGTCCTCCTTGCACTTCCAAGGAGAGTTCCACTAAAATGTAATATCAAATTACAAGTTGCTCAAACACACAAGTAAGAGACTTCCTTTGCTCAATCACACAAGAAAGAGACTTCCTATGCTCAAGGACAACTCCAAGAGACTCCTTTGCTCAATCACACAAGAAAGAGACTTTTCTAAACAATTACAAAGGATTGAAAAGAGTTTTGAATACTTGATATACAATCAGAGGTATTCACAAAACAATACGAACAGAACATACTATGTTTTTCTTGACACTTAAAAATTCTAAGATATGAACTTTTGTAAGAATTATCTAAGTTGTTAATGAGCAGTGTTTTCGACTTTGAGAGAATATGAATATCACAGTCTTAGCAAAAGCCTTCTTCGTATGTATATGTATGTGTTCTTCAAGTCTTTATCCCTATTTATAGAGGATTTGAGAGATGTTGTAAACTAGCCAGCTCATCAACTTGTCTTGACTGAAGCTTTGATTCTTCACCATTGATCTTTTGCCTGATTTGATATTTGTCCTATGAAGAAACGGTTTCAAATCCATTCCAATAAGAAAGGAACAATGTCTGCGAATATTGTTGTTATCCTTGTCTTGTATAGGAGACAAAATGCAGAGATGGTGGTTGCAGAGACATGCGCAGACTTAGTGGTTGTAAACTTCGTACACAGTACTTTGTCAACGCTCTTCAGCCTCTAGTGAAATAGCTTCTGATGATCTTGCTTCTGGAGATCTAGCTTCTGATGATGTCATCTTCAGGAGCGCTTTCTTCAGACGCACTACGCTTCTGATGATATCATCTTCAGTAGCGCTTTCAATCAGATGCTCTTCAAGTTTCAATTTAAATTCCTTGGCTCTTTAATTCATTCAATCAGAACCTCTATGAATAAATCTTTGATAATGGTCTTGTACACTTGAATAAACTTTTAGCATATCCAATTGATAATTTTAATACCTTGTTATCATCAAAACTTAAGTGGTAAAATTGTAAAACACCCTTTGTTCCAACATGTTGGCCAAAAGTCGGTGCTGCAAACGCCTTTGAAGATCCAACTTGTAACGCCTTATTTCTAATTAAAACAATAAATCATGCAATTTAAATAAATACATCAGAAATAGTCGTCACTTCTTCAATCAGTCACCAATATAGTCCTGCATGAATATAATCTCCAACATAAAAACCTCAGCGGAATCAAATACATCTCAACGTAAATGCCATGTCCTCAACATAAGATAAAATCCAACAACATAGATAATCTCCATCAAATACAACTCCAGATATAATAAAATCTCAAAAGATAAATAACATGCACTAAGTCCTAGATCAGAGCCCTATCTAGACACGTGCGATAAACGAGGAAGCTCCCGCTCCTCAAAGCAAAACTCACCAAGCAAAACATTTAAACCTGCATGCCGTCTACCCGTCCATACGGAGAGGTAGGCGGTCGACCAAGACCACTGGGGGTTAGAATTACATTAATCATAATCAAGAACAAACAGGTTTAAGCATGCATCATTAATAATATCTTGCATAAATAATCATAAACATAACAATTCTCAACAATTATTACACAAGCACAAGGTTCCAATCACAACAATCATCAAGCACACAAAGTACCAACACGTATTCACACCAAGCTCATAAATAACATGACTCTCCTAGAAACATTCAATGTGACTAGACCGACTCAACTATGTGTGGTACCAAATTTCTTTCATCTCCGAGGCCGTCGCCCCTAACGCTTATAAACACGCCATATCACCCCAAATAATCATCCCGAATAATGGACTACCGCAACATCCAACAACAATGGAGATGAAAGACAACAACAACAACGTGTGTGAACTAGGACTCGACAACAACAATACATACTTCATGTAGTTTCACAAGTCAACACCAATTATGTTCTAATACATGCGTACACCAAGAATTCACCAACAATTCGCATGTAAAAGATTTCACCAACATATATGTGTAACACCCCGTTTTCCCAACATGAAAATTTCTTAAAAACATTTATCAGAGTAACATTGTAAACAACGGGATATCACATTTAACATAAGCTGAAACAGTTAAATAATAATTTAACCAAATATCTTAAACATTGCAGCGGAAATTATTTCATAAACCGTAAAATATTTTGGCACGCAGGCCCCATCAATATCTCAAAAGAGTTAGTTTCATATTGCAAAATAGCATAAATGTTCACGTAAAAGAATGAAACATGCAAAACAGATAACCCCATCCCGTTACGTATCAGAGCGACCTAGACAACACAGTGAGGCAAGGCCACTCACGAAAACAAGCTGCACACTAGGCACGATCACCTGCACTTGCCCACAAGGCGGCAATTCCAACAGAAGGGGTGAGATTTCATAACAAAATAATATTAATCAATATAATTCGAATCATAATTAACATCATGTCATTCTTAAAACAACTTTGCGTAATTGGTAAACAGTTATCACGTAATCACATATTCAATCATCACCAGTAACATAACTTCATAGACACGACAATGCGACAATGCTCTTAGACTCCTTATATGCATGTGGTACCAAACTTCATCATAAGTATTAATATACTTTAAAACGAGCGGAGGACAAAGCTCCTATTAATCGTGCGGATGACAAAGCTCCTATCATGGTGAGGACTAAGCTCAATGAATGCTAATGCATGGACTCTATCAACAAAACACCTTAATCATCATATCAACATGCATCCAAGAATTTAGAGCTAGACAACATCTTATTCATCATATATAGACATCATGCAACTCAGTTTAATAACGGCAGCAGCATAGTCAAATCTCAATAACAGAATGATATCATTATATCAATTACAATCAATGGCATCATAAACATTCATTCATATCTTTCATAATGGGTAGTACATTAAATTCATATTCAATAAACATTGACATATCTTAAACAGCTTCACAAATTTCCTTTAAATATTACCATAAGGTCTCCTTATCAATTAAAGGTTCACTCTTGATCAGACTTGCGACACAAATCGCACCAACACTCATTACACCCCATTTTGGTAGTGCTCGCGAGGCGAGGCATCTGCTCGCCATGGCGAGTAGGAGTCAATTCCAAATCTAATGTTGTTCTAGGCTCAATCTTGTCCTACATTCATTCCTAAACATTACTAGGTATATTCAGGCATTCAATGGCACTCAAGGTCCAACTAAAAAGTCGAAATTGCAAAATCTAGCATGCTCTCTCTCCTAGCTCGCTATGGCGAGTAAGCTTGCTCGCTGTGGCGAGTTGCCTTGAGAAACTCGCGAGGCGAGTAAAAAGGCTCGCTAAGGCGAGCGTTGAATGTTCATCACTCGCGAGGCGAGGATCATTGCTCGCTATGGCGAGCGATGAATGTCGCTACGGGAAGACTTGCTATTTCTCCAAAATTCCAACGATTCTCATGGTTCTAAGTCTCGCGTTGATTCCAGAGTTTGTCCTAAACATAATCTAATGTCTAGGAACACTTTCTACATCAATTAAACCAATTCCTACCGTTTAATCATCAATTCTAGGGATTTGACCTAGTTTACACTTTCTCCAATTCAATCCTAATCCTTGCTAACTAATCATTAGAATTACAATCAATTAATACTATTGAGTTATTAGTCTCACCCTTACCTGGTTAAGAAGAAAATCGCAGCTCTCTCTCTTGATCTTCTCCCTTCTAAGCTTTTCTCCCTTTTTCCAAAAGTTTTCACGTACAATGCGTTTTCTAAAATTAGGTCTTCTCCTATTTATACTTAATCTTATTTTCACTTTCTCCCCCAAAACTCTCTAAAATCTCAAAACAACCCTTAACTAAATATTTTATATAATTTTCAAATCTTATTTTATTTAACAATAAAATAAGTCCCTTAATCTTATCAAAATCCTCAAAACTCAAAACTTATCACAAAAATCAACTAAATCATCAAAACATACCAAAATCATATATATATATATATATATATATATATATATATATTATATAAATATAATATAATCGCCTAAACTCGATTAAATAAATAATTAAACGAAAGTGGGCGTTACAACTCTCCCCCACTTAAAAGATTTTCGTCCTCGAAAATTTACCTCAAGCGAACAACTCTGGATAAGACTCCAGCATCATACTCTCAAGCTCCCACAACAAGCTTTCACTAGTCGCTCCCGTCCAAACGACTCTAACGAGAGGTATCTCCTTGCCTCTCAACGTCTTAACTTTCCGATCATCAATCCTTACCGGTAAAGTCTCTACCGTAAGGTTGTCTCTAACTTGCACACCATCACTCTGGATCACATGAGATGGATCCGGGACATACTTCCGAAGTTGCGACACATGGAAAACATCATGCAAATTCGAAAGATGCGGTGGTAGTCAAACTCGATACACCACCGTTCCAACTCTTTCCGATATCTGATACGGACCAATAAATCTCGAAGTCAACTTCTTTGACTTCAAAGCACGTCCAACACCAGTCACAGGAGTGACTCTCAAAAACACGTGGTCTCCTTCCTGAAACTCAAGATCTTTCCTTCGCTTATCATGGTAACTCTTTTGTCGACTCTGCGACGCTTTCATCCTTTCTTGAATCATCTTAACTTTCTCAGTAGTTTGCTGAACGATCTCCGGTCCTAAGACCACCCTTTCACCTGACTCAAACCAACACAACGGAGTTCTGCATCTTCGACCATACAAAGCCTCAAAAGGTGCCATTCCAATACTAGAATGATAACTATTATTGTACGTGAACTCGATCAACGGAAGATGACTATCCCAAGTTCCCCCTTGCTCAAGAACACAAACTCTCAACAAATCCTCTAGCGACGGAATTGTCCTCTCTGATTGGCCATCTGTCTGCGGATGGTACGCCGAACTTAATCTCAACTTAGAACCCAGAGCCTCTTGCAAATTGTTCCAAAATCTAGAAGTAAATCTTGGATCTCTATCTGATACAATGCTCGAAGGAACACCATGCAACCTCACAATCTCCTTGATATAAATCTCTGCCAACTGGGCAACAGGAAAACTAATATTAATCGGTAGAAAATGAACCGACTTCGTCAATCTATCAACAATAACCCAAATTGTGTCGTTCCCTCTAGGAGTATTCGGCAAACTCGTCACAAAATCCATGGATATGCTATCCCATTTCCACTCTGGCACATCTAAAGATACCATCATGCCAGCCGGTTTCTGATGCTCAATCTTTGACTTCTGACAAACTAAACAGGAATACACAAATTGTGCCACCTCTCGTTTCAAACCAGACCACCAGAAAATCTTCTTTAGATCATGGTACATCTTCGTGGCTCCTGGATGAATACTCAAGCTACTTCTATGACTCTCTTCAAGAATCATCTTCTTAATCTCTTCATTGTCAGGAATGCAAATCCTACCTCGGAATCTCAACACTCCTTGATCATCGATTTTAAAATCACTATCTTCAGTCTGATTACTAGCAACCAATAAGTCCACAAACTTAACATCTTCTTTCTGCGCCTCTTTGATACTCTTCAAGAAGTCACTATCAATCTTCAGCATCCCTAGCTTTACACTCTGAGGTGTCCTTTCACAGACTAAACTCAAATCTCTAAACTGTTCAAGTAATTCGAACTCTCTAACCATCATAGCGGACATATGCAAAGTCTTCCTACTTAAGGCATCTGCTACCACATTAGCTTTACCCGGATGATAATTCAAACCAAAGTCATAATCCTTCAACAATTCAAGCCATCTTCTCTGCCTCATATTCAATTCCTTATGGTCGAACAGATACTTTAAGCTCTTGTGATCACTGAACACTTCAAATCTCGAACCATACAAGTAATGTCTCCATATCTTCAATACAAAGACCACAGCCGCCAATTCTAAATCATGCGTCGGGTAATTCTTCTCATGAATTCTCAACTGTCTTGAAGCATAAGCTACCACTTTACCTTCTTGCATAAGTACACCTCCTAAACCCAACTTGGACGCATCACAATACACTACAAAAGGCTCATCGGACTTCGGCAAAATTAAAACTGGAGCAGTCATCAAACGCTTCTTCAATTCGTTGAAACTGTTCTCACATTGAACATCCCACACAAAAGCTTTACCTTTACAAGTCAACTGTGTTAGCGGAAAGGCTTACTTGGAAAATCCTTCAATAAACCTTCTATAGTAACCAGCCAAACCCAAGAAGCTTCTAATCTCGGTAACTGACTTCGGAGTCTCCCATTGCGATACGGCTTCAATTTTAGACGGATCCACTACAATACCATCACCAGATATAACATGGCCAAGAAAACTTACTTCCTTCAACCAGAACTCACACTTAGACAATTTGGCATAAAGTTTCTTCTCCTTCAACACTTGCAAAACAATCTTCAAATGATCAACATGTTCTTCCTCAGTCTTGGAGTAAATCAAAATATCGTCAATAAACACAACTACAAACCGATCCAAAAATGCATGGAAGATGCGATTCATATACTCCATAAACACTCCAGGTGCATTGATAACTCCAAAAGGCATAACCTTGTACTCATAGTGACCATAACGCGTTCTGAAAGCTGTCTTCTGCATATCTTCATCTTTTACTTTAATCTGGTGATAACCTGACCTCAAATCAATCTTGCTGAAAACACGTGCACCCACTAACTGATCCATCAAATCATCAATTCTCGGAAGTGGATACCTATTCTTGATAGTTACCTTGTTCAATTGTCGATAATCAATACATAGCCTCAGACTACCATCTTTCTTCTTTACTAGCAAAACTGGCGCTCCTCAAGGTGAAACACTTGGTCTAACAAATTTCTTCTCGAGCAAATCTTCCAACTGTTTCTTCAACTCAGTTAATTCAGAAGCCGACATACGATAAGGTGCCATCGACACCGGCTTCGTTCCAGGAACAAGATCAATAGAAAACTCAACTTCCCTCTCTGGAGGCACGTCAGGAATTTCATCTGGGAAAACTTCAGGAAAGTCGCATACCACTTGTAGCTTATCGATCACCGCTTGATTCTCAATAGATAAGGAAGCCATTAACGAAAACATCAACATACCATCACGTTCCAGCTGCTTCAGCTGCTTAGTAGATAAGAACTCTGCACCACTTTCCTCTTCAGCGGAAGAGAAATGCACTGACTTGCTAAAACAATTGATAAGAACGTGGTTGTACTCTAACCAATTCATACCCAGAATTACATCCATACCGCTTAAAGGTAGACAAACTAAATCCATCTCAAAATCACGACCAAACATAGACAAAGGACATTTCAAGCATACGAGAGAAGTAGTCACCGAACCCTTAGCTGAAGTTTCGACAACCATCTCCCCATTCATATCAGACAAATCAAGACCCAAAGCAAAAACACATTCTAAAGCAATAAAACAATGCGTAGCACCAGTATCAATAATAGCAACAAAAGGAGTATCATTAATATAACAAGTACCTCTGATCAAACGATCCTCATTCTCTGTCTAAGTACCCGTCAGAGCAAAAACTCGACCCGTAGTAGGCGCCCTCTTCGGCTGCTTACACTGGGAACCAATATGACCCTCTTCATTACAATTGAAGCACACAATATCATTGCGCTTGCAATCAGCTACAATATGACCCTTCTTGCCACACCGGACACATTTCTTAATCTCTTCAGGACAAACATTGCTCTTGTGGCCTTTCACACCATAGTTGAAACACACAATCTCTGTAGGAGCATCCTTCTTCATAGACCGCCTATCAACGACCATCCTCTGTTTTCCTTTGTCAGCAGGGGCACTGTACGGCTTAGGACGACTTTGCTGTCCCTTGCCTTTCCGCTCATTCACAACCTTGTAATGAGCCTTGGTGTCCTCCTCATAAATCCTGCAGCTATTAACCAAATCTGGAAAAACTTGAATCTGTTGGTACCCGATCGCCCTCTTAATGTCGAGCCTCAAACCGTTCTCGAACTTGATACACTTCGAAAACTCAGCAGTCTCAGCAGCATAGTGTGAGTAGAACTTTGCCAACTCTATAAACTTGGCAGCATACTCGGTCACCGACATATTTCCTTGCTTCAGCTCAAGGAACTCGATCTCTTTCTTCCCGCGAACATCTTCCGGAAAGTATCTCCTCAGGAACTCTCTTCTGAACACAACCCAAGTCACAACAGCTCCATCTTGTTCAAGGCTGGGTAACAGATTAACCCACCAATCATCAACTTCCTCGGACAGTTGATGTGCACCAAAACGCACCTTCTGAACTTCGGTGAACTGCATCACCCGGAAAATCCTCTCAATCTCCTTAAGCCATGTCTGGGATCCATCGGGGTCATACCTCCCTTTGAAAGTTGGAGGGTGATTCCTCATGAAGGTCTCCAACATCCTTGTCTCAGCATTCACGCCAGCGTTCGCGTTAGGTTGTTGTCCCACAACTTGGGCAACAGCTTGTAGAGCAGCAGCTAACGCAGCATCGTTCCTTCCAGCCATTCTAGTTCTCTGCATAACACACAACATTCAACATGATACATAAAAATATATCAACTGACTCACGACACAACACGACTCATCTACTTGGCCGGACAAACCGACTTGTTCTGATACCAATTGTAACACCCCGTTTTCCCAACATGAAAATTTCTTAAAAACATTTATCAGAGTAACATTGTAAACAACGGGATATCACATTTAACATAATCTGAAACAGTTAAATAATAATTTAACCAAATATCTTAAACATTGCAGCGGAAATTATTTCATAAACCGTAAAACGTTTTGGCACGCAGGCCCTATCAATATCTCAAAAGAGTTAGTTTCATATTGCAAAATAGCATAAATGTTCACGTAAAAGAATGAAGCATGCATAACAGATAACCCCATCCCGTTACGTATCAGAGCGACCTAGACGACACAGTGAGGCAAGGCCACTCACGAAAACAAGCTGCACACTAGGCACGATCACCTGCACTTGCCCACAAGGCGGCAATTCCAACAGAAGGGGTGAGATTTCATAACAAAATAATATTAATCAATATAATTCGAATCATAATTAACATCATGTCATTCTTAAAACAACTTTGCGTAATTGGTAAACAGTTATCACGTAATCACATATTCAATCATCACCAGTAACATAACTTCATAGACACGACAATGCGACAATGCTCTTAGACTCCTTATATGCATGTGGTACCAAACTTCATCATAAGTATTAATATACTTTAAAACGAGCGGAGGACAAAGCTCCTATTAATCGTGCGGAGGACAAAGCTCCTATCATGGTGAGGACTAAGCTCAATGAATGCTAATGCATGGACGCTATCAACAAAACACCTTAATCATCATATCAACATGCATCCAAGAATTTGGAGCTAGACAACATCTTATTCATCATATATAGACATCATGGAACTCAGTTTAATAACGGCAGCAGCATAGTCAAATCTCAATAACAGAATGATATCATTATATCAATTACAATCAATGGCATCGTAAACATTCATTCATATCTTTCATAATGGGTAGTACATTAAATTCATATTCAATAAACATTGACATATCTTAAACAGCTTCACAAATTGCCTTTAAATATTACCATAAGGTCTCCTTATCAATTAAAGGTTCACTCTTGATCAGACTTGCGACACAAATCGCACCAACACTCATTACACCCCATTCTGGTAGTGCTCGCGAGGCGAGGCATCTGCTCGCCATCGCGAGTAGGAGTCAATTCCAAATCTAATGCTGTTCTAGGCTCAATCTTGTCCTACATTCATTCCTAAACATTACTAGGTATATTCAGGCATTCAATGGCACTCAAGGTCCAACTAAAAAGTCGAAATTGCAAAATCTAGCATGCTCTCTCTCCTAGCTCGCTATGGCGAGTAAGCTTGCTCGTTGTGGCGAGCTGCCTTGAGCAACTCGCGAGGCGAGTAAAAAGGGTCGCTAAGGTGAGCGATGAATGTTCATCACTCGCGAGGCGAGGATCATTGCTCGCTATGGCGAGCGATGAATGTCGCTACGGGCACACTTGCTATTTCTCCAAAATTCCAACGATTTTCATGGTTCTAAGTCTCACATTGATTCCAGAGTTTGTCCTAAACATAATCTAAGGTCTAGGAACACTTTCTACATCAATTAAACCAATTCCTACCGTTTAATCATCAATTCTAGGGATTTGACCTAGTTTACACTTTCTCCAATTCAATCATAATCCTTGCTAACTAATCATCAGAATTACCATCAATTAATACTACTGAGTTATTAGTCTCACCCTTACCTGGTTAAGAAGAAAATCGCAGCTCTCTCTCTCTCTCTTGATCTTCTCCCTTCTAAGCTTTTCTCCCTTTTTCCAAAAGTTTTCACGTACAATGCGTTTTCTAAAATTAGGTCTTCTCGTATTTATACTTAATCTTATTTTCACTTTCTCCCCCAAAACTCTCTAAAATCTCAAAACAACCCTTAACTAAATATTTTATATAATTTTCAAATCTTATTTTATTTAACAATAAAATAAGTCCCTTAATCTTATCAAAATCCTCAAATCTCATAACTTATCACAAAATTTAACTAAATCATCCAAAATCATCAAAACATACCAAAATCATATATATATATATATATATATATATATTATATAAATATAATATAATCGCCTAAACTCGATTCAATAAATAATTAAAGGAAAGTGGGTGTTACAATATGCACGCAACATATATAATCACCAACAACATATATGCATTCGACATATATAATCACCAATATATAGGCACTCAACATATATAATCATCAACAACATATATGCATTCAACATATATAATCACCAACAAATATGCACTCAACATATATAATCACCAACAATTTTATGTACGCAACATACATAGTCACCAACAATTCATGAAATCATAACAACTATTCATGAAAGAATTTCCAAACAAAATAATTCAATGAATATTTTCAACTAAGTTTATCTCAAAATGTAACTTTTCCAAATATAGTCCATTTTCAAAGAAAAGCTTTTTGTTCTCAAAGAAAAGTCAAGTGTAGCTGAACAAGGTGCTGCTCAGAAGCAACAATTCTGTTCAGAAGCACGATTCAATTCAGAAGCACAACTCAGTTCAGAAGCAAAACAGTTCAGAACCAAAACAGTTCAAAAGCTCAAATAGTTCAGAAGCTCAACTTGGTTCAGAAGCTAAACTTAGTTCAGAAGCAAAATAGTTCAGAAGCTCAAATAGTTCATAAGCTCAACTTGGTTCAGAAGCTAAACTTAGTTCAGAAGCAAAACAGTTCAGAAGCTCAAATAGTTCAGAAAACAGAACTGGTTCAGAAAAACAGAGACTTCAAAATATACAGCCCCTTTTCCCAAACACTCTAATTTTGATCCTTCCACACTCAAAACACGTCCGAAATGATGTTTATAGGTCATGTACATAAACACATACTCAAGAATACTCAAAACTTATGAATCAAACATTATTTTGTCTCAATTCAAAATTTCACCAAACTTTCAAAATTGCTCAACAACAACAACTTCCATCACCAAATCACCATAGGAATAATCATCATACCAATTCATCAACAACATGTTTTTCAAACATCAACAACAACAATTATTCATGAATCCATTCCAAGTTCATCAAACCACAACTTCATTATTTAACATTTTTCACAAAAACACAACATATTCATACATTTGATTTTTGACACATGAATTCAGTATCAACAACACTTAATCATTCAATTCACATATACAAACATATTATCAACCATTATACATGAATTCATTCATCCAATTTCACATAAGCACTTATTTTCAAAATCACTTAATTGAATAATCACTTATGAGAAGGGGTAGAAAAAGAGATTATGATTAAAGTCTAGCCCCCTTACCTCTAATCTTCTAAGCTCAAATCCTAGGCTTCAATTTAGCTCCCATGTTCTTCCCCTCTACAAGCTTTCTCTTCTTCTCCCTCTCCTAGCCTCTTGCCTCTTGAAATGCAAAATGAACTAAGTTTCCACAACCCTAGTTCTCTCTCCCTATAGTTAGAATATATCTATACCCATTGGGCCTAACCCATGAAATAATAATTGGACTCTATTCTAATGACACCACCTATTAGTTACTATCTTACTAACAATGAAATATTTCACCACAGCTAACACTTATACTAATTACTACAACTAACTTAACAAATCACTAACAATTGGCTCTCGCTAAAAATGCTACGATTAATTCTCGACCAAAATTACTATTTTACCCTTACTCGCCAAAAGACCAAAATATCCTCTTATTCACTAAACTCAAGAAAATACATAAAAGGGCAAATAATCACATAAAGGCATACATAAATACACATAATTAATTAAAAACTAAATAACGAAAATCGGGTTGTTACAACTCTCCCTCTCTAAAAGAATTTTCGTCCTCGAAAATTTTACCCGAAGGAAACAACTCCGGATACGAATCCTTCATCCTACTCTCCGATTCCCAAGTGGCACTCTCGCCCGTTGGTCCAAACCAAATTACCTTCACCAAAACGATCTCATTGCCCCTCAAACGCTTCACCTCACGGTCTTCAACTCTAACAGGCCAAGTCTCAACCGTCAAATTATCTCTTACTTCCAACTCGTCCACTCGAATCACATGAGACTCATCATACACATACTTCCGCAACTGAGATACATGAAACACATCATGAAGATTCGACAACGACGGCGGTAACGCAATCCGATACGCTACAGCTCCAATCTTCTCCACAATCTCAAACGGTCCAACAAAACGCAGTGTCAACTTCCGACACTTCAAAGCACGGCCAACACTGGTCACGGGGTTCACCCTTAAGAATACATGATCACCAACTTGAAACTCAATGTCCTTCCTCCTCTTATCATGATAGCTCTTCTGCCTACTCTGAGACGCTTTAATCTTCTCTTGAATCATCTTGACTTTCTCAGTCGTCTCTTGCACAACATCCGGTCCTAGCAAAGCACTTTCACCTGACTCAAACCAACACAACGATGTCCTACACCTCCGCCCATACACCCATACAAAGCCTCAAAAGGTGCCATTCCGATACTAGAATGAAAACTGTTGTTATAAGTAAACTCAATCAACGGTAAACATTCGACCCAACTAACACCTTGCTCCAAAACACAAGCTCTCAACAAGTCTTCCAAACTCTGAATAGTCCTCTTTGACTGACCATCAGTCTGAGGATGATAAGCAGAACTCAACCTCAACTTAGTCCCTAAAGCAGCTTGCAAACTCTCCCAAAACTTAGATGTAAACCTCGGATCCCGATCTGACACAATGCTAGAAGGAATACCATGCAACCTGACAACCTGCTCAATGTAGATCTCAGCTAACTTCACCACAGTCATACCAGTCTTGATAGGAATAAAATGCGCTGACTTCGTCAACCGATCAACGACCACCCAAATCGAATCAAAACCCTTCACAGTCTTCGACAAAGCTCCAACAAAATCCATAGAGATACTATCCCACTTCCACTCAGGCACAAATAACGGTTGCATCAAACCCGACGGTTTCTGATGTTCAATCTTTGACTTCTGACAAACCAAACAAGCATACACAAACTCGGCTATGTCCTTCTTCATTCCAGGCCACCAAAACAATCTCTTCAAATCCTGATACATCTTCGTCGCTCCAAGGTGAATACTCAAACTACACCGATGACCTTCGTCCAAAATACGCTTCTTGAGCTCGGGCACATCCGGCACACACACGATCATGAAACATCAAGACACCATTCTGATCCAATCTGAAATCCGCACCTTTCCCTTGGTTAACCAACACCACACGATCTACAAGTTCCAAATCCTCTTTCTGACCACTCTTGATCTCTTCCAAGATGTTACTTGTCAACTTCAACATTCCCAACTTCACACTTCCGGGTGCCAACTCACAAACCAAACTCAAACCCCGAAACTTCTCGATCAACTCTAATTCCTTAACCATCAAAGTCGACATATGCAAAGACTTCCTACTCAAAGCATCTGCCACCACATTCGCCTTTCCCGGATGATAACTCAACTGAAAATTATAATCTTTAAGAAATTCCAACCACCGTCTCTGCCTCATATTCAACTCTTTCTGGTCAAACAAATACTTCAAACTCTTGTGATCACTGAACACCTCAAATCTAGAACCATACAAGTAGTGCCTCCAAATCTTCAACACAAACACAACGGTCGCTAATTCCAAATCATGAGTCGGATAATTCTTCTCATGAACTTTCAACTGCCTCGATGCATAAGCCACAACTTGACGATTCTACATTAACACACCACCAAGACCCATCTTCGAAGCATCACAATACACAACAAACGGTTCCTTCGGATTTGGCAAAATCAACACAGGCACTGAAGTGAACCTCTTCTTCAACTCAAGGAAACTATTCTCACACTTAGAATCCCAAACATAAGCTTGCCCCTTCAGAGTCAACTGCGTCAATGGCAACGCCAACTTAGAAAATCCTTCAATGAACCTCCGATAGTAACCTGCCAAACCAAGAAAACTTCTAACTTCAAAAACAGACTTCGGCGATTCCCACTGCATCACCGCATCAATCTTCGACAGATCTACCGTAATGCCACCACTCGAAATCACATGACCAAGAAAGCTCACTTCTCGCAACCAAAACTCACACTTCGACAACTTAGCAAACAATTGTTTCTCCTTCAAGACTTGCAACACAATCTTCAAATGTTCGGCATGCTTCTCCTCTGACTTCGAATACACCAAAATATCATTTATGAACACCACCAAAAACTGGTCCAAATAAGGATGAAAAATCTGATTCATATACTCCATGAAAAAACCTGGCGCATTAGTCACACCAAATGGCATCACGGAATACTCATAGTGACCATACCTCGTCCTGAATGCAGTCTTAGATATATCTTTTGCCTTCACTCTTATCTGATGATATCCTGATCTCAAATCAATCTTGCTAAACACTTCCGCACCAACCAATTGATCCATCAAATCATCAATCCTCAGAAGCAGATACCGATTCTTGATAGTCACCTTGTTCAACTGCCGATAATCCACACATAACCTCATACTACCATCCTTCTTCTTCACCAACAACATAGGAGCACCCCACGGAGAAACACTTGGTCTAATGAACTGCTTCTCAAGTAACTCTTCCAACTGCTTCTTCAATTCTCCCAACTCTGACGCTGACATCCGATACGGCGCAATCGAAATAGAATTTGTTCCCGGCACCAAATCAATTTCAAACTCAACTTCCCTCTCTGGCGGTAAGTCGCTAATGTCGTCTGGAAACACTTATGGAAACTCTTGCACTACTGGCAAACCACTAACACCTTTCTCACCACTTTCCTTCAAAGAAGCAAACATAAAAAACACACTAGCTTCACCACCTAGAGACTTCTTCACTTGTTCCGCGGTCAAGAACTTCCCACTCACCTCTTCTATCGGCTTAGAGAATGTCACACTCTTTGTTAAACAATTGATGTTAACACCAAAAGTCAACATCCAATCCATTCCAAAAATCACATCCATATGCTTCAACGACAAACAAACCAAATCTAACTCAAAGTCAACACAACCGAAATTAACGGGACACTTAGCACACACCAAGGAAGTAGTCACCGAACCATTGGCTGGGGTATCAATGACCATTCCATGCAAAAACAGAGTCACAACTAAACCCAAACGCTCAACACAACAACTCGAGATAAAAGAATGCGTAGCACCAGTATCAATAGAGTACTATTGATAAAACACATACCTCGGATGAGATTATCCGGCTGCTCCACTTCCTCCACATTCAAAGCAAACACCTTACATGCCGCCTTCTTCGGCTTAGTACACTTAGTACTCAAATGACCCGCTTCACCACAATTGTAGCAAGTAATCTCCCTCTTGCACTCATAAGACTTGTGACCCTTCTGACCACACTTGTAGCAACTTTCTCCCTTCTTGCAATCACTAGCAAAATGACCCAAGATACCACACTTAAAGCACTTGATTTCCGCTACATTAGCCTTGGAGCCTCCACCAACATCTTTCCTCTTGCCCTTATCCTTGTTGTACGGTTTCCCATTTCCATGGCCCTTTCCTTTCTTGTCACTCACAGCCTTGTAGTAACTCATCTTAGCCTTTTCGGCATCATCAAACATGCGACACTTGTGCACCAAAGTGTCAAAATCTCTAATCTCGTGGAAACAGATGTATTGATAAATCTCTGGCCTCAAACCATTCTCAAACTTCACACATTTAGACACCATAGCATCTTCCGCATTGATCTAAGGACAAAACCTCGAAAGCTCTTCATACTTAGCCGCATACTCAGCAACAGACATGCTCCCTTGCTTCAAGTTCAAGAACTCAGCTTCCTTCTTATTTCTCAAGTCTTCCGGAAAGTACTTCTTCAAAAACTCATTCTTGAATCTCACCCAAGTGATAGCATCACTACTAGCTTCAATCCTCCTCTTGGTACTAGTCCACCAATACTCGGCCTCCTCAGCAAGCATGTGAGTAGCCAACCTCACCTTCTGGTCATCATTAGTCACCATAGCACGGAAGATCCTCTCCATGCCTTCCATCTAAGTCAAAGCTCCTTCCGGATTGAACCTTCCCTTGAACTTCAGCGGTTTGTTCCTCATGAAACGATCAAGGATCCGCTCATCAGCTTCTCCTTGGTCTTCTTGACCATGACCACCATTTCCTTGATTCTGAGCCAAAGCTTAAGCCACTAGAGACAAAGCCGCTGCAATCGCATCATCGTTCCTACCACTTCTGCCGGCCATCTCACTCTAATCAACAAACCCAAGCAACAAGTGAGAACAACAAACAAACAGCACAACAAGTATCGAAGGTAACTCAACATACCATTCGAATACAATAGGTAATTCACCGGGTTTTGGTCTGGACAAGACCGACATGGCTCTGATACCAACTTGTAACGCCTTATTTCTAATTAAAACAATAAATCATGCAATTTAAATAAATACATCAGAAATAGTCGTCACTTCTTCAATCAGTCACCAATATAGTCCTGCATGAATATAATCTCCAACATAAAAACCTCAGCGGAATCAAATACATCTCAACATAAATGCCATGTCCTCAACATAAGATAAAATCCAACAACATAGATAATCTCTATCAAATACAACTCCAGATATAATAAAATCTCAAAAGATAAATAACATGCACTAAGTCCTAGATCAGAGCCCTATCTAGACACGTGCGATAAACGAGGAAGCTCCCGCTCCTCAAAGAAAAACTCACCAAGCAAAACATTTAAACCTGCATACCGTCTACCCGTCCATACGGATTAAAGTCAATATCAATACACACTTTGAGGTCTTTAAGGGTTATAACGGGGCTTAGGTGAAGGTGGGATGATATTTGGATAAGTAGGCTACACAAAATGTGAGTTAGGCACTCCTACGTCAGTTAAAACATACTTCAATCATCTTTCACCTATGGAACACAATTCTTAGTCAAAATGGGGCTAGAGAACATTATTCATCATCGGGACATTCGAGTTTGAAGTTACTCGGATTTTCAATGTCTTTGTCCCTTTTTCATTCTGTATTCTCTTTTTTTTTTTTTTTGATACACCATTTTTAGTGTCTATATGTTATAATTTTTTCTTTTGTATTGTTCTCTAGTTCCCCCACCCCAAACTTAATTGGTTGCAAATTCCAAAAGCAACCCCAAACTTAATTTTTAGCAACATTCTAGCATGCCTAACTCAGAAAAACATTATGGGATAAATCCTAAAAGTCTCTAAGTTTGTAATGTAGGTTGTCACCGAACAAAAAGTTCTATCCTACCGGCTCAACTTGTCTAAGAAAAGGATGAATTCAATATAATCAGGGTAGGCTTCAAAAGGCTCACAGGACCAAGCACTATTGCCTCAGTGTGTATTTGACATAAACCAATCGACAGAAAAGAAACAATGCAAGTTCTAGAAATGTAGATGCATGGAACACTCTATATAAGTAAATTGAAAAATAAAATTTGGCCATGAACCTTACAGTTATGATATATGGGAGTTGTGACTACCTAGCACTGCCGTACACTTCGCCTTTTACTCAAGTCACTCCTCCTTATGAACTTTTGGAAAAATCACTTGAGCACACATTTGTTACGAGACTGTAAAAGGTCAATAAAACACATAAATTCATCAGTAATAAACAAGTTCAGGCTCAATTACATCACAGGGGGATACAACTGATTAAACTTTAAATTGTTCGAAACTAAAATTAAAAAGTACATCCAAATGGAAGGAAAACTGCTGAAACAAACAGAAAAGATAATAATAATAATAATAGATGAGCCATCAGTAGCCCATCAATCCTGCATCAAGTTCGGGTCAATCCATGTGCTCGGGTTCTGCTCCTCATAGGTGTCTTCGCCAAAATGCGACCTCGACCTCGCTCCACCAGCAGCAAAGTCTGCCCTAATCTCCTGCTCTCTTGCTTGGGCACGACCTCTGGTGACATCGAAGTACTGGTCCATCGCCTCCTCGGACCCATCAAAACGGTCAAAAGACCCAGCAATTGCTCTCCTGTTGAGGCAGACTGCCTCAGTAAGCTCCGGTCCGAACCTAGGACGGTTCCAATACTCTTGGTCGGATACCTCATTCATCCAGTTGCAGTGGCCGAACATGTAGTCCAGCATCATAGGATGAAGAGGTGCATGGGCACCTTGTTGGCTGCTTCCTTCTCCCGACACCAACTCTGGCTGAAGCGGGGGCTGTTGTGGTTGTGGCTGAGGCTGAGGGCCTGCTTCCTCCTCAGCTCCCAACTGCTGCATGCGCTCCAGATAATCCTTCAGAAAGACCTCCATATAGTTATCAGTGATTGGCTTCATCATCTTTGTCTCGAGGTCATTGATGTAGCACTCGCAGTCAGCTTCCTCACAAAGCCAGTTGATGAGGCTCATGTGAGGGATGTCCTTCTTGTTCCCTTGGACAAAATCAGCAATGTTGTTGGCAATCAACTCACCAACATTTATAGGGCTACCCTCCAGAATGGCAGCAATAGTATGCACTCGAGATAAGGGAATCTCAGACGAACAGGAAGTACCCTCCAATGTTTGCACCACAAATGATGCCCAAGCCTTTGCAACCGGCTTGAAATCAACTTTCAGCAACATCTTCCTGCTCTTCTGCCATTGAGCGCCCTCCACACACAGTAAGGATTTCACCTCTTCCCACGTTTCCTCGTCCCAGTTAGCACACGTCTCCCTCCTCCTCTTGACATCACATTGTTCCGGAGGAACGATCTTCAGCATGGTATTGATAGCCTCAGGGGAGAAATCAATGGTCTTTCCCCTCACATAAGATTCATACCGCCGCCCGGAGAACCGAGCATTGGCATAAAACTCAGGCGTCATGGTCTTGTTGGCCTCTTGGAAAACCATATTATTCAGCCCGTCCCACCCTCGAGTCGTGATAATTTGTTCAAACTCAGGGTTGCCTAACAATTTAGGGAGTAGGAACCCCCTCTCTGGTATCACCCGATAACTTCTGATTTCTTTGAAGCGGTCACGAGCCGGGATGTCGTTGAAACGGTAAGCTAGAGTGGGTGGTACGGCTGGTGGGGCTGTGGGTTTAACCGATTGTTTGCGTTTGGCGGTGGTTTTGGGTTTTTTTGGCTTGTGGAGCTTTTCCTTTCTTTCTAGTATCAACCATGGTGAAGGTTTAGGGTTAGGTCAAAGGAAAAGTGAAAGTTTGAGATTAGGGTTTTGAGGTTAGGTGAGGATGGTGAATTTTGAGAGGTTGATGATGTTGATGGTAGTTTTTGTGGTTGTCTTGGTGATTTGGGGATGGAAAGTTGAAGGTTTTTGGTGTAGAAAGTTGAGAAGTTCGTAGGTTAGGGTTATGGGGAAAATTTGACAGAGTTTGGCTACTTTTGGAAGTGAATGGGAAGAATTTCGTGTGAAGGATATATATAGGGGAGAAAAACGTGTCACGTTTGGCCAAAAACGTGTCACGTTTTTCGTTTTGTAACGGTCAAAAATTTTTGAAACCACCCAAAAACGTGTCACGTTTGGGCGAAACGTGACACGCTCCACTCTTTTGAAAAAAATTTGGTTCCCAGAAAACGTGTCACGTTTTGGCCAGCGTGACACGTTTTTGCTAAACAGAATGCTTCTCATTTGTAACTTAGAAAATTTTTTGGGATGCTTCAGAGGTGGCAAAAACGTGGCACGTTTTGCCCAAAACGTGTCGCGTTTTTGCCCAGTATTGGACTTGAAATTTTTCTTCCTCTGATCGTTTCAGCGAAAATATTTTTGTATTTTTGATTTTTTTTTGAAAGCAATAAAATGCAAAAAAAAAAAAATATAAAAGAACTATTACCTGCAAAAAAAACTAAAGGTGGGTTGCCTCCCACAAAGCGCTTCTTTACCGTCACTAGCTTGACTATAGACTTCAACCACTGTTAGGGTGGCAAATATGATAGAAAGAATATATCATCCTTCTTCTTCCTCGTGTTTGGTAGGAATTCCATGAATTTGGCACAAAGATTCAGATACTCCCATGCACCCACAGTGAAACCTTTGGAATTTAAGCTCTCCCACCTTAGAGAAGGACGTGCATCCATCTGCACATGAGTGATTTCCTCAACCTCCGTTGGTTCAGACTTCGAGAAAATATCAACATTCATCACTTTAGGTTTTTCTTTCACCACAACCTTGTGACACTCACTTTCCATCTGAACCAATGTCCTCTGAGACTCATGTGCTTTCTCAACAAGATCACCACACTGAAGATCAAACTTCTCAAATGAAACTTGATTTGATACCAAGAAATCATCTAAGATATGTTGAAGTTGAGTATTGTAATCTATGTTGATCACCTCGTTCTTCCCTTCACAATTACTACCTGGTTGATTCGCCTCATCACGACCACATCTCTCATTTAATATCGAGATTTGACTGTCCACACATTTTATCTTCAAAGATAGCATATATTTTTCATATTGCAGCGTACAAATCTCTTTTGTGTCATGGAGGTACAACCTGTTTATCATAGCTGCAAAACTTGGATAAACTTTTTAGTAGCACCGGACGATGAGAAGAAAACGAAGAGCATAAATCATATTTTTTTTTTATAAATTTATATGTACAAAAATATAAATGACAGAAATCCTAAATTATAACAAAATTGCCTTATTGAAATAAGTCAACAATCCCCGGCAACGGCGCCAAAAACTTGATAGAGGTTTGGCAAGTGCACCAAATACTATCGAAGTAGTAAAAATATCGATCCCACGAGGATTGTTTTTAATCACAATAAGTTAATTTCGTTATGCAATAGGATGTTTAAAGGTTATTATAGTTTTGCCACTAGGCGGTAGATTTGTTTGTTTTAATAACAAAAATAACAAAAGGATAGAAGTTGTTTAAGAAAATATGGAGAGAGATGAGATCGAATCGTCGAATCCTCTATGTTTCCCCTAATTGGTTACTGTACTCTATTCCTATTAATGGTTCTTTAAGTCCCACGATAGTTAACAAAATAGCCCTAATCAATCCCTTGAGTTAGGACCCTCTTCTTAAACTACAGCCCCTAATTCCTTAGGTGGTCTAATAATTCTTGAAGGATTAAACACGTTAACCTAATATCACTAATAAACGATTATCCATTCCTAGACTAACCATGTTTATTAGAACAATTCAATTAAGTCTAAGTTGAAAGCTAGGGTCAGTAGTCATCCATTCTCACGAAAACATATTTATATTTGATCAGGATATAAAAAGCATTAAGAATAATTGAATTGAATAAAGACTTAAATAATCATTAATATGGAATAGAGTTTCATCACAGCAACATAAGATCAACTAGGGTTTACACAGAATCATCTCGGATCCAATCTCTAAGAGATTTAGCTACTCATAACAATGTTTACAAATAGCATAATCAATTGAATCATTAAAACATACATGTAACTGGTAAAAGGATGAAGAAATCGTCCTCCTTGCAGTTGCCTTGATGTCAAAATCGCACTTTGCTCTCCAAGATTTGTAACCCTCGTTTTCGGAAAAGACTTCAGCTTAAATAGGCCCAGAAATTCGCCCAAAACGTGTCACGTTTTAAGTAAAACGTGTCACGTTTTTTTCCTTCAGTAGCAAGTAACCAAATTAGGGTTTCACAAAACGTGTCACGTTTTTGCCAACGTGACACGTTCTTCTTTCTTCTCAAAACATGCTCTCTGACTTGTGAAAACGTGTCACGTTTTTTAGCAAGTGTGACACGTTTTTGTGACTTGCACCATTCTTCAGTTTTCTTGCTTTTTCTTGCTTTTCATGCGTTTCTTGCTGCTTAAGTTGCTTTGTGACTCTATAAAATGATAAAATATACATAGAAATTACGTAATGACAGCATGTCATCAAATTCATATGTCAAAAATCATATATGTGTATATGTTGTGTTTTTGTGAAAAAGTGATGAATGATGAAGTTGTGTTTTGTTGAACTTGGAATGAATTCATAGATATTTGTTGTCGATGATGTTTGAAACATGTTGTTGATGAATTGGTGTAACGATTATGCCCTTGGTGAATTGATGATGAAAGTTGTTGTTGTTGTTGAATATTGTGGAAGTTTAGTGAATTATTGAATTTGACAAAATGATGTTTTAATCTCAAGTTTTATGCATCTTTGAGTATGTATTCATGTATATGACCTGTAAACATCTTTTGAAATGAGTTTGGACGTTTGGGAGATCAAAATTTGGGTTTTTGGGTGAAAAAGGGTTGGAACCCGTAATTTTTTTGACAAAACTGATGACTGGTCGTTTAAGCGTGCAGCAAGCGAGCAAGCACAGTAGCTACTGTGACTTGGTCGCTTAAGCGTGCAGGTGTACGCTTAAGCGTGCTGCCCTCAGACAGCATGCTCTATTTCGCGTTCTTGCGTCTTTTTCTCACATTTCTGTTTTGAATTGGCCTTTGATGTAAACATGAAAGTTGTAGATAATTGAGTTATCTTTGCAATGTCTTTGGATTGACTTGAAAATGTTTTGTGGATTTTGAGTTATACTGAAAATAATCCAAGTAGGTCTTGGAGAAACTTTAAGAAAATGTAGCGTAACTATTTCCAAGTGAACCCAAAACTTATGGTTTGTTTCCAAACTTCAAAACTGAAGTATTAGGGGTTCATTTGAGGTTTTTTATGAGTATTTAACCTATGTCTTGTTGAATCAAACTTGATGTTCTTTTGAAAAATGTTTTGGTTTCGCAAAATGATAAAGTGAGACAAACTTTGTGAATTATGAGATTTCTTGGTGGCTGACCGGTGAAACGTACATGCATGTACACCTACACTCATAAATGATTAGTGTGCATACGTAGTTGAGGTAATTGAATTGTTTTGCTTCTGAACTGTTGAGTTTCTGAACTATTTTTGCTTCTGAACTAGTTTGCTTCTGAAGTGAGTTTTGCTTCTGAACTGTTTTGCTTCTGAATTGTTGAGCTTCTGAACTATTTTTGCTTCTGAACTAGTTTGCTTTTGAAGTGAGTTTTGCTGCTGAACTGTTTTGCTTCTGAGTTGTTTTGCTTCTGAACTGTTTTGCTTTTGAACTATTGAGCTTCTGAACTATTTTTGCTTCTGAACTAGTTTTCTTCTGAAGTGAGTTTTGCTGCTAAACTATTTTGCTCCTGAACTGTTTTGCTTCTGAACTGAGTTGTGCTTCTAAACTGAATTGTGCTTCTGAACAAAATTGTTGCTCCTGGGCAGCACCCTATTCAGCTACACTTGACTTTTCTTTGAGAACTTGAGTGTCTTACTTTGAAAAGTGAACTATGTTTTGAGAAGTAACATTTTGAGACGAACTTTGCATATGTTGAGAATTCATAGTATTTGGCCGATGAAATACTTATGTGAGTATACCATCACTCATATGTCGTTTGTATACTTCCTTGGTAGAGGTGATTGAATCATTTTGATTTCGTTTTGGTTCATTGGTCTAAATTATTAAAGTAGTGAATCCTATTATATGGAACTAGTTGAAGATATATTCTTTGAACTTTCTATCTTGTATGTTGTTGGTGATTATATATGTTGAATGCATATATGTAACGCCCATTCTGATTATTTAATTAAGTGATTTATTTGAGAAATTGCTATATATTTTTATATATATATTATGTGATGATAAGTGGAGATTTGTTATGTTTTTATGCGACGTGGTGACTTATTTTATTGTTTAATAAAATAAGATTTGAAAATAAAATAAAATATTTAGTTGTGGGTTAGTTTTGGATTTTAGAGAGTTATGTGGGAGAAAGAGTAAATAAGATAAGATTTGTTGGGAGTATATAAAGGGAAATTAGGTCAAGAGAGTCAGTACGCGTACAGAGTTTTGGAAAAAGGTGCAAACGGACGTGAAGTGAGAAGAGAGCTAGGTCTGCGATTTTTTCTGCAATTCTCAGGTAAGGGTGAGCCTAGCATTTGATTACATTATTCTGTAAGTCATCTAATCAAGATTAAACAATCATAGGGCTGTTTTGAGAGAATTGAATTTAGGTTAAAAGTGAAGAAAAACCATGAATTAAGCTATGAAACTGTAGAACAGAAGTGTAGGATGAGTGCAGAACGTAGATTAACCATAATGATGATGTTTCTGAGAGTTTAGATGATTTAGATGTTGAATTTGGGACTTTTTGGGTGAATTTTCGCAGAACCCGTAGCAGACTGTTCGTCGCTCGCCTGAGGCGAGCTATTCAACTCGCCGTGGCGAGTAGACCTAGTTTACTCGCGAGGCGAGCAACCCAGCTCGCCATAGAGAGCAGTACCCTAGAGCTCGCGAGGCGAGCATTCCAACTCGCCATAGCGAGCAAGGCCTGAGTTACTCGCGAGGCGAGCATTCCCACTCGCCATAGCGAGTTGTGTCAGAACCCAGAACCTGTACTGTTGCGATTTGTTGTCGCATATAACCATGAGAGATGACCTCTGGGTAGTTTCTGGGACTTTTAATAATGTTTATTATAAACTGTAACGATGAATACATGATGACTGAGATGATTTTGATGCTTTTCATGCCGCTTATGTGTGTTATATGAACTATTAAAGTTGTAAATGTTTGACTTACTTAAGATGCTTGCTTTATGGATATTATTTGAATGATGTGATTACTGCCATGTTGCTGTTTACCTTTGTATAGTTGCTGCATGTGTCAGTCCTTGTTGTTTAAGATGTTTTGCGACGTTTAAGATGTTAACTTATTTAAGTTAAAAGTGTTGAGTCTCATGCATACTCATTCTATGATGGGGGCTTATGCCCTGGAGTTTTTACTCACCAGCGACGAGGGCTTATGCCCTGGAGCTTTGCTCACCAGCGACGAAGGCTTATGCCTTGGAGTATATTTATGCTCATAGCGACGAGGGCTCATGCCCTGGATTGGTACCACATGCATATAAGACGTAGGGTTGCATAGTCAAGTGTTGATGTCGAGTCGAGTCGTCTAAGATGTTTAATAAGATGTATATGATGTTGTTTATGATGATGTTCTAAATGCTAGATGTTTATCTGTGATGAGTTGAATTATGTTGGTTGTTTGAATTGTGATTATTTGCTTACATGTTTAATTTAATTATTTGTGAATCTCACCCCTTCTGCTGGAATTGCCGCCTCGTGGGCAAGTGCAGGTAACCAAGATTAGGTGCAGACGTGTGAGGATTTCTGCAGTCGAGTCTAGGTGCTCTGATACGTAACGGGATGGGGAAATCTTGCTTATATTTTCTCTGTTCCTTGCGTATTATGCTTTTGATATGATTGTGTTATTTTTGAAGATTTATTAAGACGTTGTTGAGGCCTGTGTGCCAAAGACTTTTCTTTATGAGATGATTTATGACTTTCCGCTGCGATAATTGAGAAATAATTTACGAATATTTTATGAAGATTTAATGATTATTTATTCATTAACATGAGATGTTTTAGAAATGTGATGCCCTGTTTATGTGCTTACTCTGATGCATGACTATCTTTTTTAAGAAATTTTTATGTTGGGAAAACGGGGTGTTACAATTGGTATCAGAGCAGGTCGGTCCGTCCGGCCAAGTAGAGAGTCGAGTGACGTTGTCTTAGAGTTAGAATAGTATTATTGTATTATTCTAACTTACGTTTGTATTGCATAGGATTAAGATGGCTGGAAGAAACGACGGTGCGATTGCTGCTGCCTTGGAAGCTGTTGCTCAAGCTGCGGGACAGCAGCCTAATGCTGGTGCTGGTGCAGAGGTCCGTATGCTGGAGACCTTCCTGAGAAACCATCCTCCTACTTTCAAGGGGAGATATGATCCGGATGGAGCCCAGGCGTGGCTCAAAGAGATTGAGAGAGTATTCAGAGTTATGCAGTGCACGGAGGTGCAGAAGGTGCGTTTCGGTATGCACATGCTGGCTGAGGAGGCAGACGATTGGTGGATTAGTCTTCTACCCACCCTGGAGCAGGACGGTGCTGAGGTGACCTGGGCAGTTTTTAAGAGAGAGTTCCTCAACAGATATTTTCCTGAGGATGTGCGAGGCAAGAAAGAGATTGAGTTCCTGGAGCTAAAACAAGGGAACATGTCTGTAACTGAATATGCTGCAAAATTTGTGGAGCTGGCCAAGTTTTATCCACACTACTCTGCTGAGACCGCCGAATTTTCTAAGTGTATTAAGTTCGAGAACGGATTGAGAGCTGATATCAAGAGGGCTATAGGGTATCAGAAGATCAGAAACTTTTCTGAGTTAGTGAGCAGTTGCAGGATTTACGAGGAGGACACGAAGGCTCATTACAAGGTGGTTAATGAGAGGAAAGGAAAGGGGCAGCAAAGTCGTCCTAAGCCCTATAGTGCCCCTGCAGATAAGGGCAAACAGCGAGTTAATGATGAGAGGAGACCTGTTAAGAAAGATGCTCCTGCTGAGGTTGTCTGCTATACTTGTGGCGTGAAAGGCCATAAGAGTAATGCTTGTCCTGGAGAGGTGAAGAGGTGTTTCCGTTGTGGCAAGAAGGGTCACACTACTGCTGATTGCAAACATGGTGATGTTGTATGTTTTAACTGCGGCGATGAGGGTCACATTGGTTCGCAATGCACGAAGCCTAAGAAGGCTCAGACTTCTGGGAGGGTTTTTGCCTTGACGGGTACGCAGACGGAGAGCGAGGATCGCTTGATCAGAGGTACTTGTTATTTTGATAATATACCTTTAGTTGCTATTATTGATACTGGTGCCACACATTGTTTTGTTGCTCTTGATTGTGCTGCTAAGTTGAATCTTGTTGTATCTGATATGAATGGGGAGATGGTTGTCGAAACTCCAGCTAAGGGTTCGGTGACTACTTCCCTTGTGTGTTTAAGATGTCCTGTGTCTATGTTTGGTCGTGATTTTGAGATTGACTTAGTGTGTCTACCGTTGGTTGGGATGGATGTAATTTTGGGGATGAATTGGTTAGAGTACAACCACGTTCTGATTAATTGTTTTAGCAAGACGGTGCATTTTTCTTCTCCCGAGGAAGAGAGTGGCGCAGAGTTCCTATCCACTAAACAGTTGAAGCAGCTGGAACGCGATGGAATTATGATGTTTTCCTTGATGGCGTCCTTATCTATTGAGAATCAGGCGGTGATTGATAAGCTACAAGTAGTATGTGATTTTCCTGAAGTTTTCCCAGATGAGATTCCTGATGTGCCTCCGGAAAGAGAAGTTGAATTTTCGATTGATCTTATTCCTGGAACGAAGCCTGTGTCTATGACGCCTTATCGTATGTCAGCTTCTGAGTTGGCTGAGCTGAAGAAACAGTTAGAGGATTTGCTTGATAAGAAGTTCGTGAGACCAAGTGTTTCACCGTGGGGAGCTCCAGTGTTGTTAGTCAAGAAGAAAGATGGAAGTATGAGGTTGTGCATCGACTATCGTCAGTTGAATAAAGTAACGATAAAGAATAGGTATCCACTTCCGAGAATTGACGACTTGATGGATCAGTTGGTGGGTGCTTGTGTATTTAGCAAGATAGATTTGAGATCGGGTTATCACCAGATTAAAGTAAAAGATGAGGATATGCAGAAGAAAGCGTTTAGAACGCGATATGGACATTATGAGTATACGGTGATGCCTTTCGGTGTTACTAACGCACCTGGCGTATTTATGGAGTATATGAATAGAATCTTCCATGCTTATTTGGATCGTTTTGTTGTGGTATTCATTGATGATATTCTGGTTTACTCTAAGACTGAAGAAGAGCATGCCGAACATTTGAAGATCGTCTTGCAAGTGTTGAAAGAGAAGAAGCTTTTTGCTAAGTTGTCTAAGTGTGAGTTCTGGTTGAAGGAAGTAAGTTTTCTTGGTCATGTTATTTCTGGCGATGGCATTGCGGTCGATCCGTCTAAAGTTGAAGCGGTTTCGCAATGGGAGACTCCGAAGTCGGTTACTGAGATTAGAAGCTTTTTGGGTCTAGCTGGTTATTATCGAAGATTTATAGAGGGATTTTCTAAGTTGGCTCTTCCATTAACACAGTTGACGTGTAAAGGTAAATCTTTTGTGTGGGATGTTCATTGTGAGAACAGTTTTAATGAGTTGAAGAAACGTTTGACGACGGCTCCAGTTTTGATTTTGCCGAAGCCCGATGAACCTTTTGTGGTATATTGTGATGCGTCCAAGTTGGGTTTAGGTGGTGTACTTATGCAAGATGGTAAAGTGGTGGCTTATGCTTCAAGGCAATTGAGGATTCATGAGAAGAATTATCCGACGCATGACTTAGAGTTGGCGGCTGTGGTCTTTGTATTGAAAATATGGAGACATTACTTGTATGGTTCGAGGTTTGAGGTGTTTAGTGATCACAAGAGTTTGAAGTACCTATTTGACCAGAAGGAATTGAATATGAGGCAGCGAAGGTGGCTTGAATTGTTAAAGGATTATGACTTTGGTTTGAATTATCATCCGGGCAAAGCTAATGTGGTTGCGGATGCGTTGAGCAGGAAGACTTTGCATATGTCTGCCATGATGGTGAAGGAATTCGAGTTGTTGGAACAGTTCAGAGATTTGAGTTTAGTTTGTGAAAGAACGCCTCAGAGTGTAAAGCTAGGAATGTTGAAGATTGATAATGAGTTCTTGAAAAGTATCAAAGAGGCGCAGAAAGAAGATGTTAAGTTTGTGGACTTGTTGGTTGCTAGTAATCAGACGGAGGATAGTGACTTTAAAGTGGATGATCAAGGAGTGTTAAGATTCCGAGGTCGAATTTGCATTCCTGATAATGAGGAAATGAAGAAAATGATTCTTGCAGAGAGTCATAGAAGTAGCTTGAGTATTCATCCGGGAGCTACGAAGATGTATCATGATTTAAAGAAGCTGTTTTGGTGGTCTGGTTTGAAACGTGACGTGGCACAGTTTGTTTATTCTTGTTTGATTTGTCAGAAATCGAAGGTTGAGCATCAGAAACCTGCTGGTATGATGGTGCCTTTAGATGTGCCAGAGTGGAAATGGGATAGTATATCCATGGATTTTGTGACGAGCTTGCCGAATACTCCTAAAGGGAATGACGCTATTTGGGTGATTGTTGATAGATTGACGAAGTCGGCTCATTTTCTACCGATTAATATTACTTTTCCTGTTGCTCAGTTGGCAGAGATCTATGTCAAGGAGATTGTGAAGTTGCATGGTGTTCCTTCGAGCATCGTATCAGATAGAGACCCGAGGTTTACTTCTAGGTTTTGGAAGAGTTTGCAAGAGGCGTTGGGTTCTCAGTTGAGGTTGAGTTCGGCTTATCATCCGCAAACAGATGGTCAGTCGGAAAGGACGATTCAGTCGTTGGAAGATTTGTTGAGAGTGTGTGTACTTGAGCAAGGAGGAACTTGGGATAGTCATCTTCCATTGATAGAGTTCACGTACAACAACAGTTACCATTCGAGTATTGGGATGGCACCCTTTGAGGCCTTGTATGGTCGGAGATGTAGAACTCCGTTGTGTTGGTTTGAGTCAGGCGAGAATGTGATGTTAGGACCGGAGATTGTCCAACAGACTACTGAGAAAGTGAGAATGATCCAAGAGAAGATGAAAGCGTCGCAGAGTCGACAAAAGAGTTACCATGATAAGCGAAGGAAGGACCTTGAGTTCCAAGAGGGAGATCATGTGTTCCTGAGAGTGACTCCTATGACCGGTGTTGGTCGTGCGTTGAAGTCAAAGAAGTTAACCCCGAAGTTTATTGGTCCATATCAGATATCAGAGAGGATTGGGGCGGTGGCCTATCGTATTGGATTGCCACCACATTTATCGAATTTGCACGATGTGTTCCATGTGTCGCAACTGAGGAAGTATGTTCCGGATCCGTCTCATGTGATCCAGAGTGATGATGTGCAAGTTAGGGACAACCTTACGGTTGAGACCGTACCAGTGAGGATTGATGACAGAAAGACGAAGACGCTGAGGGGCAAGGAGATACCTCTCGTTAGAGTCGTTTGGTCGGGAGCGACCGGCGAAAGCTTGACGTGGGAGTTGGAGAGTAAGATGCTAGAGTCGTACCCTGAGTTGTTTGCTTGAGGTAATTTTCGAGGACGAAAATCTTTTAAGTTGGGGAGAGTTGTAACGCCCATTCTGATTATTTAATTAAGTGATTTATTTGAGAAATTGCTATATATTTTTATATATATATTATGTGATGATAAGTGGAGATTTGTTATGTTTTTATGCGACGTGGTGACTTATTTTATTGTTTAATAAAATAAGATTTGAAAATAAAATAAAATATTTAGTTGTGGGTTAGTTTTGGATTTTAGAGAGTTATGTGGGAGAAAGAGTAAATAAGATAAGATTTGTTGGGAGTATATAAAGGGAAATTAGGTCAAGAGAGTCAGTACGCGTACAGAGTTTTGGAAAAAGGTGCAAACGGACGTGAAGTGAGAAGAGAGCTAGGTCTGCGATTTTTTCTGCAATTCTCAGGTAAGGGTGAGCCTAGCATTTGATTACATTATTCTGTAAGTCATCTAATCAAGATTAAACAATCATAGGGCTGTTTTGAGAGAATTGAATTTAGGTTAAAAGTGAAGAAAAACCATGAATTAAGCTATGAAACTGTAGAACAGAAGTGTAGGATGAGTGCAGAACGTAGATTAACCATAATGATGATGTTTCTGAGAGTTTAGATGATTTAGATGTTGAATTTGGGACTTTTTGGGTGAATTTTCGCAGAACCCGTAGCAGACTGTTCGTCGCTCGCCTGAGGCGAGCTATTCAACTCGCCGTGGCGAGTAGACCTAGTTTACTCGCGAGGCGAGCAACCCAGCTCGCCATAGCGAGCAGTACCCTAGAGCTCGCGAGGCGAGCATTCCAACTCGCCATAGCGAGCAAGGCCTGAGTTACTCGCGAGGCGAGCATTCCCACTCGCCATAGCGAGTTGTGTCAGAACCCAGAACCTGTACTGTTGCGATTTGTTGTCGCATATAACCATGAGAGATGACCTCTGGGTAGTTTCTGGGACTTTTAATAATGTTTATTATAAACTGTAACGATGAATACATGATGACTGAGATGATTTTGATGCTTTTCATGCCGCTTATGTGTGTTATATGAACTATTAAAGTTGTAAATGTTTGACTTACTTAAGATGCTTGCTTTATGGATATTATTTGAATGATGTGATTACTGCCATGTTGCTGTTTACCTTTGTATAGTTGCTGCATGTGTCAGTCCTTGTTGTTTAAGATGTTTTGCGACGTTTAAGATGTTAACTTATTTAAGTTAAAAGTGTTGAGTCTCATGCATACTCATTCTATGATGGGGGCTTATGCCCTGGAGTTTTTACTCACCAGCGACGAGGGCTTATGCCCTGGAGCTTTGCTCACCAGCGACGAAGGCTTATGCCTTGGAGTATATTTATGCTCATAGCGACGAGGGCTCATGCCCTGGATTGGTACCACATGCATATAAGACGTAGGGTTGCATAGTCAAGTGTTGATGTCGAGTCGAGTCGTCTAAGATGTTTAATAAGATGTATATGATGTTGTTTATGATGATGTTCTAAATGCTAGATGTTTATCTGTGATGAGTTGAATTATGTTGGTTGTTTGAATTGTGATTATTTGCTTACATGTTTAATTTAATTATTTGTGAATCTCACCCCTTCTGCTGGAATTGCCGCCTCGTGGGCAAGTGCAGGTAACCAAGATTAGGTGCAGACGTGTGAGGATTTCTGCAGTCGAGTCTAGGTGCTCTGATACGTAACGGGATGGGGAAATCTTGCTTATATTTTCTCTGTTCCTTGCGTATTATGCTTTTGATATGATTGTGTTATTTTTGAAGATTTATTAAGACGTTGTTGAGGCCTGTGTGCCAAAGACTTTTCTTTATGAGATGATTTATGACTTTCCGCTGCGATAATTGAGAAATAATTTACGAATATTTTATGAAGATTTAATGATTATTTATTCATTAACATGAGATGTTTTAGAAATGTGATGCCCTGTTTATGTGCTTACTCTGATGCATGACTATCTTTTTTAAGAAATTTTTATGTTGGGAAAACGGGGTGTTACAATATATGTTGGTGATTATATATGTTGAGTGCATATATGTTGGTGATTATATATGTTGAATGCATATGTTGATGGTGATTATATATGTTGTGTGCATATATGTTGTTGGTGAAATCTTTTACATGTGAATTGTTGGTGAATTATTGGTGTACGCATGTATTAGAACATAATTGGTGTGGATTTGTGAAATTACATGAAGTATGTATTGTTGTTATCGAGTCCTAGTCCACACACGTTGTTGTTGTTGTCTTTCATCTCCATTGTTGTTGGATGCTGCGGTTGTCCATTATTCGGGGTGATTATTCGGGGTGATATGGCGTGTTTATAAGCGTCAGGGGCGACGGCCTCGGAGATGAAAGAAATTTGGTACCACACTTAGTCGAGTCGTCTAGTCACATTATATGTTTCTAGGAAGAGTCATGTTTGTTCATGAGCTTGATGTGAATATGTGTTGGTGCTTGGTGTGCTTGAGAATTGTTGTGATTGGAATTTTGCGATTGTGTAATAATTGTTGAGAATATTATGTTCATAATTATTTATGCAAGATATAGTTAAGATGCATGCTAATCTCGTTTTGTCTTTGATTATGATTAATGTAATTCTAACCCCCAGTGGTCTTGGTGGACCGCCTACCTCTATATGGATGGGTAGACGACATGCAGGTTTAGATGTTTTTGCTTGGTGAGTTTTGCTTTGAGGAGCGGGAGCTTCCTCGTTTATCGCACGTGTCTAGATAGGGCTCTGATCTAGGACTTAGTGCATGTTGTTATCTTTTGAGATTTTTATTATATCTTGAGTTGTATCTGGTGGAGATTATTTATGTTGTTGGATTTATCTGATGTTGAGGGCATGACATTTATGTTGAGATGTATTTGAATCCGCTGTGACTTTATGTTGGAGATTATTTTCATGCATGACTATGTTGATGATTATTTGTAGAAGTGACGACTATTTCTTATGTATTTATTTTAAATTGCATGATTTATTGCTTAATTAGAAATAGAGCGTTACACACCACCTGCGCAAACAACTACATGACGGAGGTTGTGTTTGGATTTTGAAGGAGGAGAGATAAGCTGAGTTATATTTCAATATACTCCCTCTGTCTCATATTATAAGCAAAAAAAATAATCACACTTATTAAGAAAACTAAAACATAGTAGTTTGTAACATAGTTTTTTGTGTTATCTTTGAAATAAGTTTTATAGGAAGATGTAAAAAAAAATTCATTAGTTGTTGGTTATTGAGAAAATGAAAGAGAGAGCAAATTGAATGCATTTTGCATTTAATTTTCCTTTGAAAATGATAATTTTTTGAAACAACATAATTAAATATGATCAAAGTTGGTCTTTTTTACTTATAATTTGGGACAAAAAAAATGAGTTTTTTTTTCTTATAATTTGGGATGGAGGGAGTATATTAGGATATTTCTAATGCCGAGATTATTTAAAATCAATTATATTTGGCATTAGAATTAATAAAATTGAGCCTTTTATAGTAACAATTTATTAATTGATCAGATAGATAGTGTTACAAATATAAGAATAAGAGAGAATTTTCAAATTGTTTAGGCTAAAATATTTAGAATATATGATTTTAAAAGAGATTATTCTCAATTTAATTAAGCAATTTTTCTTTCTTTCAAGATTTGGAAAAATTTCAAATCCAAAAATCAAGAATATATGATATTATCTGTAATTTATTCTTGACATAATGAATAATTTTGAGGGTATTTGATGCAAGAATATATAAGTTTGGATCTAAGAATTTTTACAATCATAACACTTTAAAAAATAATTCACATAAGTGTTATTACTATAAAAAGAATATTTTCTAATATGATAGTTTAGACAGGTTTGTAAGCCTTTGGATGAAGGAGGATTAGGTATTAGGTCCCTCACCACTCTTAATGAAGCTTCCAATCTCAAATTGTGTTGGGAATTGCTATCTTCTAATCAACCTTGGGAAACTCTTCTAAGGAATAGGGCAATACCCAAAGGGAAACCTGTCTCTTATCACATTCATTCATCTCTTTGGAGTAGTTGCAAATCTGAGTACAGCACCTGCATCCTTAACTCTCAAATGCTTCTTGGTTCTGGTAATTCGATCAATTTTTGGAAAGATACTTGGTGCGGTCCACCCTTATCAGTAGCTTTAAACCTCCCTCCTGCTGCAATTCCTCATCTCTCTTCTTATGTTAGTGATTTTATCTCTGACTTTGTTTGGAGCATACCTCATTCAGTGCAGATGAACTTCCCTAATCTAAGAAACATTGTTAGCAAGATTATTATTCCTAAAGTAACCACTAATGACAAGTTGATTTGGATCAAGTCTAATTCAGGTGATCTAACTCATAAAGATGCATTCATGTTCAAATCTGATGTTGGCCAGAAGTCTCATTGGGCTAAAACAGTTTGGTGCCCTGACATACCACCTTCAAAATCATTCAATGCTTGGAGAGTCATGCATGATAGAATGCCGACTGATGAAAAGCTGATGGCAAGAGGTTGTAATATTCCCTCAATGTGCAGCTTGTGCTTATCTTGTGCAGAATCCACTTTTCATTTATTTTTTCAATGTTCCTATGCCATCAAGCTTTGGTCTTGGTTTGCTACCATTTTAAATACCCCCCTTCAATTCAACTCGATAGATGACATATGGAAAATTTGTGATAGATTATGGACTCCTCAATGTAAGGTGGCTATAAAATCTTGTGTCATTAATCTTCTTAACACTATTTGGTTGGCTAGAAACCAGGCTAGATTTCAAAACTCTAGATTACATTGGAGATCAGCAGTGAACATCATCATTTCCAATGTTTCTTTGTCTGGCTCTAAAACAAAGAAAACGACTGCTATCAACATGACTGAATTTGT
This sequence comes from Medicago lupulina, assembly GCA_958299785.1. Classification (NCBI taxonomy): domain Eukaryota; kingdom Viridiplantae; phylum Streptophyta; class Magnoliopsida; order Fabales; family Fabaceae; genus Medicago; species Medicago lupulina. The sequence continues at coordinate 49,224,494 of OY283141.1, read as the reverse complement.
GATTCTTAAAGCCTTGTAGATTACCATTCATCCTCCTAGAGCACCAATTGTCAAAGAAGTCATATGGGATCCTCCTGTTATATACTGGTTGAAAGCTAATATTGATGGCGCCCTTACTAAAAACCCTACGAAGTCAGCATGTGGCGGTTTGTACAGAGACTGCCAAGGTAATTTTGTTGGAGGCTTTTCTCAGAATTTGGATGTTGAGTCCGCTTTCATGGCAGAACTGACTACTGCAATCATGGCCATAGAGTTTGCTGAACAAAGGAACTAGAGTAATGTTTGGCTAGAGACCGACTCCATGTTGGTTATGCTTGCTTTTAAATCTTCTTCTTTAGTGCCATGGTCCCTAAGAAACAGGTTCCTTAATTGCATTGAGATCACCAAGAGAATGAACTTCTTAATCACTCATATTTTCAGGGAAGGGAATGAGTGCGCCGATATTTTAGCTAATCACGGTTTACATATCTTAGGTTTCATTTGGTGGGACATCTTACCTGATTTTGTTTCTAGGGAGGTGATTAGAAACAGACTTGGAATGCCAAATTATAGATTTGTAACCTTTTATTAGGTGGAAGCATGGCTTCCTTTTTTCCTTCTTTTGTACTTCTTTTTCTCAATCAATGAAATTGGGTATTGCACTTGCATTACTCTTAAAAAAAAAGATAGTTTAGACTAAATTCTAAAGAATATATGATTTAAAAGAATATATGATTCTTATTAATTCACATCAAATATTGAGATTTCATAAAGTAATTTAAATCTCAAATTTTATGTACGATAATACCCTTTGTCTTAAAACGTGTTTAAATTGAAATAACTGATAAAACATCATCAACTGATAGGTGGGGTGTTACAAAAATAAATTAAAAAAATCATAAAAAATTGAGTTGAAATTTTGTTTTGTTACGTAGCCCAAATTAAAAAAATCATAAAAAAAATTACTAAGTTGAAATTGAGTAGTAAAATTGAGTTCAAACCACAATAAAATTGATTTGAAATTTTGTTTTGTTACGTAGCCCAATTCAACTACTTAATAATAATTTTCTTAGGTACAAAATTGAACTTTGTTAGTAGTAGCATGAACCAAAAAACCACCATTAAATACAAACCTATGCAATATATTTTTTTTAAAAAAGGAATAGGCTTCCATATCCAAAATAAAGATTCCTATAAAAACAAAGAACATACAAACATCAAAAGAATTTTTTTAAAGAGAATATGAATAAGAAAATAGAAACAAAAGAAATCACAATAAAAGGTAACATAAGAATAAGAAATGTTAAACAAACAACAAAAAAATAAAAAAAAATAGAAATCAACAAATAAAGGAAAAAGAATGCGTTGAAAGCAATGATTTTTTCTTGGAGGAAGATGTAGATGAAAATAATGAAAAACAAATTATCTATACATAGGGAAAAAATCATGACATGATCAGTTTTGATTGGCTCATGAAAAAGAAATGTATCATGATCCATTTTGATTGACTAATATAAAATAAATGATTCAAGATCCATTTTTATTGGTTGATAGAAAAACAAGAAGAATGTGAAGACGCCACGTGTACTATTGCTTTTAGATGGAGGCTTTTGTATTATATAAAGATAAAGATAAAGATAAAGATAAAGATAAAGATATAAAGATAAAAATAAAGATAAAAATGCATATTCACCATTAATCAAGTTTTATAGAATATATTTTCTTTTGTCAAAAAAAAGAAAGAATATATTTTCTTTAATAACAAATGTTTTCTTTGCAAATATAGATCAATAATTAATTAGGAGTTTATTTGATTAATTCTATTTCTTAATTTGGATATATACGTTCAAATTTTGTTTTGTAAAACAAATAACCACGCTTCAAGTTTTCTTAATGTAATTAAAGAACTTAAAACTTAATAGGCTAAAAATAGTGCTAGAACCTTTTTGACCAAATACGATTAAGGTAGTTTCTTTTCTTACTTTTTTTAGGTCAATATTTTTTGAAGCAATATAAAAAAATAAAAAATATGATGCAATCAAACGTAAACGATGCAATATGATTGACTCAACAGCACAATAATGACATATGTTAAAATATCATTGAATTAAAAAAAATCTCATTAACGTGTGACAGCCATATTCCAAAACAGGAATAACATCCTCAAGAAATTACGTTAATTGCACTTTTCAATTACCATTTTTTTTTGGTAAAAAAAAATTACAATTTTTTTTTTTTGAAGGAATTACCAAATTTTTTTAATGTAATTAAAGAACTTAATTGGACAATAATTGTGTGTCTTACAACCTTTTGATCAAATACTATTATACTAAATCCCTTTTTTACTTTTTAGTAAAATAATATTTGAAGCAATATAAAAATAAAAAATGAAATATGATTGGCTCAAAAACAAAATAAAAATTATGATTTACGTCTTAAAGTCATTGTCTTAAATAATTTCCTTTCTTAATTATAATTTTTTTACCCTTTCAGAATAAAAGTTTAGTCTGCTTCGAAAAAAAAGAATAAAAGTTTAGTCAAATCGTAAAAATAAACAAGATTTGATAATGATTAAAAAAATATATGTAACGGTTTTATGACAGTTAATTTGTTATAAATGGGAATTGAATGATATTCTTCTGACATATCTTGTTTAGTTCTTTTAAATAGCCTACTACAAGGTGTTTCATAGTGAACCCTTCGCACAAAAATAATCTCAACATTTCAAAGTAGAATGGCATCTCGCAACATTCCTCTCGTTTTTTTTTTCTTTTTGATTGTTTGCATTGCTTCGGTCATGGTTAAAGGTATTAAACTATATCAATAACTATAGATTTTATGTTTTCAACAAGAACACTTATAATGCAGGATATGGGAATGATGGTTGTTATGCATAAGATATTAATTTCAGTTTTAGGAGGCATATTTTTGTGAAAAGCTATCCAATATTTTTCTACCCAATTTTATATAAAATATTTATCCATGATATTAAATTGCATTTCTGATTGATTTTTATTGATTGTTACAGGAGACATTCCTTTGCCAAAAGGCAAACTTTGCTTTGATTCAACATTATGTCCAACTGCGCCAGAATTATGCAACCATTTCTGTGTCGCTTCAGCGGGCCACCCAAAAGGCGGCTTTTGTTTCAATAATCTTGGAATATGTTGTTGCAATTTGACGGTTTAGAGATTTTAGTTGGATAATATGTTTTCACAATATGATTATAGGAATATATCTACAAATAAATAGAATAAACAATGTCAAAATTTCAATTGAAAATAATACTGATGTGATTTCTTATTATTAATGAAATATTAATTATATTTTGTTACAGTAATTTGGAATTATGTAATAACAACAACAACAACAACAACAATAATAATAATAATAATAAAAAATTATAATGGTAAGAAAAACAACATAAAAATGTTGACCGCTTATAATTAGTCTTCTATTAATTAAATGCAATCAAATTATTTCCATTTGTTTATTTTATGTTCAATGTGGTAGAATAAAATAAAATTAATGTTAATAAATTTTTCAAAAGCATTGCAAGATATTGAACAACATAGGAGAGAAAGGGATAAAGAGATAACAAAGGAGTATGTTAGTATTGCTTCTCTAGTGTGTCCTTTACATGGCAACGTAAGTCCTATTTATATGATACAAAAGTTGTAACTTACAATTAGAGTCATGAGACTAAATATCAATAAGTATAAATAAAGTCTTTTAGTCATGGTAGTTAATGAAAATAGAAGGTCTAGGGACAATGGATATCCACATCATATTTTCAGTTTATTCATAACACTCCTCCTTGGATGTCCATGAAGGATATGCCTCATTAAAACCTTAATAGAGAAAAACCCAATGAGAAAAAAACTCTAGTGAAGGAAAAAGAGTACAACAACTTTTTATGTCTTAATTTGCCTCATTAAAAACATTACCAGGAAAACGCACTGGAAAAAGCGATGGTTAAGGGAAAAAGAGTGCAAAACACATTTTTGTCTCCCCCTCATTAAGACAACGAAGAAATTTCAATAATCTTTTATACTGCTTACTCAAAATCTTTACTTGGCGATGACTCTGTAGAAAGATATGATCTATCTCCATATTCTTCACCAAATTAGCGGCTCATGAAATATCTTTATATTGAGTTGCTGAAAGAATCTCCTTTTAAAATTAGAAAATCGCAAGTTTCTTGTATCTATAAAATCATAATCATTAATAAAGAGCATTCTCCACTTCCTTGATGTGGTGTTAGCATTTTCAAACGATTGAATGATATTGTTCTTTCTCTAATGTACAAATTGTATGTTTGACTTTGCTGCAATATCTGTATTGACAAAACAAAAATACCACGATATATATATAATAAGCAAAATACATTAATGTCCTCACTTGACCAATGCAAGTTGTTCATAACTTTCTTGAGGGCATGATCTTTATTCACATCAAGTGACATCACAATCATTTTAATACATAATCAATTAGATTTGTCCATATCAACATTTATATAATAACAAATTTTAGAATATCTTCAGGATTTTTAATAATATTTTATATTATTGTCATAAAATCGATTATAACGAATTCATTTTCAAATCCTTAGAATGGACAAATGATGTCATCTTTTCAATAACTTTGACAGTATGTCTTACACAAATGAAATTCTTCAGGGAGTTTAATATAATCATCACTATGTAGTGAGCCATACAAATATATGGTATGCACATCTTTCATATAATTTGAGCCTTTCATGTGCTACTGAACTTAATCAAGTATGAAAACGTTCTTGAATTCACTTCAGGTAATATGTGTTTAAAGAATATATGTCTCTTAAAAATAAATGGTAGATAGTTACCAATTCACTTCAGGTGAACATATCAAACTCTATATATAAGTATTTTACCATTCTAATTCTCTTTTCGCGCGAAAAGTCATACATATCTAATTAACTTCACATCTTCAAGTGTGCAGACTACAAGTCCAAAAAATTCAGCTTTACAAAGCGAGTTTGATTTAAATGGAATTGTCTCTTTCCATCTACAAATATTTTCTTTTTCTATAATACTTAATAGACTTTAACCCATGATCCTCTTCATTACTTATCACATATAGCGCTATATTATATCCAAAAACACGTCGACGTTGACTTCATTTCGGTTCCATCTCATTCTATTGAGATATTTCATTCATGACATAATTTATTAATATTTCATAAGTTTCAGGTACCTGATTAGTTCTTCTGGAACTAAAAAATCAATTATGTCAGAAAACTCTTTTAGAGTTTCTATATCCTTGTTTGGGTTATCTTTGTAACACCCATTTTGATTATTTAATTATTTGATTTATTTGAAGAGTCTAGAATATATTTATATATTTTATGAGATGTGAAGAATTAAGATTTGTGTGATTTTTGGTGATTTTATATGATTCACGTATGTAATTTTAGAGATTTTATGAGGAGTTGTGACTTATTTTATTGTTTAATAAAATAAGATTTGAAAATAAAATTAATATGGAGACGTTGGGTTGTTTAGTAATTTTAAAGAGTTTTGGGGAGTAAGAGTAATAAGATAGAATTGTTAAGGGGTTATAAAAAGGAAAACTAGGTTAAGAGTTGTTATACGTACGATCAATTTTGGGAGAAAAAGGGAGAAAAGGCTAGAGAAGAGGAGAACACGAGAGAACATCAAGAACGAAGAACGCAGCCTTGGGATTTCAGAAAACAATCTAAGGTAAGGGTGAGCCTAGCATACAATTATATTAATATGTAATTCATACGATTGTAATTAACAAGAGTAGAAATAGTTTTTTAGAGAATTTGTGAATTAGGTTGAAAAGGGACGATTGATGATTAGATGATGAGCAGCCGTATAATTGATGTAGAATCTGGTTACAAATCATAGAATAACCTTAGTGCAAATAATTCAGTTGATTTGAGGATTTGAGAATTAGGTTAAAAGTGACGATTTGATGATCAGATGATGAGAAACCTGTAGAATTGATGTAGGTATTGGTTATAGATGATAGAACAACCTTAGTGCAGACGTTTCAGTTGAATTTGGGGTTAAGATTGGTGTAAAATGGGATTTTTGGTGAAAAAGTTCGTAACCCCGTACCCAGTTTTGTTTTAGAACAGTTTCGCTCCTGAACAAGCTTCTGAACAACCAAGCTTCTGAACAAGCTCCTGAGTAATTGTGCTTCTAAACCACTTTGCTCCTGAGTAACTGTGCTCCTGAACCACTTTGCTCCTGAACAACTTAGCTTCTGAAGAGCTTAGCTCCTAAACAACTTAGCTCCTGAAGAGCTTTGCTCCTGAACTAGAGGTTTAGCTTCTGAACAGCACGAGACTTTGAGAGTTGATCCTTGGGTAGGAATGGAGGCTAATTACAATATTAATGATAATCTGTAAAGCTGTTATAAGATGATTAAATGTTGTCGCTAATTGATTCGTATTACATGTATTCTATTATGTGAAATATATGTGAATTATATGTGATGTTTGAGAGGACGATTGTATTTGATATTGTTATATCTTATGACTGTTTATTGCTGCCATGTTGTTGTTTATAATTGAGATTAAGCTGCATGTGTCGGTCTAAGATGTTGTTCCAAATTGAGATTAACCACATGCATGATTAAGATGTTAGAGTTGCATAGTCGAGTTAGAGTTGCATTGTCATGTTGTCAAGTTGATTATGATGATTGATTATGATGTTGATTATGAAGTTGGATTCCAAGATGCTAAATGATCATTTTTATGATATGTTTGACTATGTTTTGATTGTTAAATATAATTATTGAATTATATGCTTAATATTATTGTTTTGTGAATCTCACCCCTTCTGCTTGAAAATGTTGCTCTTCGTATGGGTAACTTGTAGGTAATCAAGAATAGGTGCAGTCGTGTGAGGACTTCCCTCGGTTGTGTCTTAGGTGCTCTGATACGTAACGGGATGGGGATCTTTGTTATTGCTTTCTATTCCTTACGTATTACTTATGAAGTTTTATGAAGATTATGTTGACTTTGATTTATGAGTTTTCTATGATGAGGCCTGCGTGCCAAGACCTTTATGTTATTCCGCTGCAAAGTTTTGAATTATTACGATGACTATTTTATGAAGGAATAAATTGTTATTTATTCATAATTGAGATTTTTGAGAAATGTGACATTCCGTTATGTGATTACTCTGATTTATTTAAGAAATTTTTATGATGGGAAAACGGGGTGTTACAATCTTTCCTACTTTAAGCTCCTTTTCTTATTCAAGGATTTTTATATTTGGAACCGACTGATCTCTCATGATTCAGGCACGATTGAGGCTCATTTGCAATATTAGATTATCCAACATGGAAATCTATTTCGTTTGGAGCATTAACAAATGATATTTGATTTATTTACCTTTGCAAATGAGTTATATCTTGAGGATCAAGACGAGACAATAATATTTCCTTTCAAATAATTTATTTGAACTTCAGGTTCACATTTTCAGCTACTTATTATCTCCCCCTAATATTGGGAAAACTAATCCATCAATTGATAATTAGCCTACTGGGCTTTAAATAAGTTGGCTCAGCACAATTAATGATAGATGGAGATTCATATCAAATATATTTTCCCAATATTCTTTCAAGATTTATCTTAGTGCATTATATTGGAGCAATTGTGATATGCGCAGCACATCCAAAATTCACTTAGATGAGAAATATTAGGTTGTTAACCTAAAACCAATGATAGATTAAGGGGAGGACTTATATATAGTAATGTGTTGGCTTGATGCAAATCAATATCTCAACATACAAGATTATTGATTCCCAAAATAGAGTATATAAGACATGGTCTCATAAGAAAACTAGAGTTTATAAGGTATAGTCTGATAAGTATCAATTATACAATTAACTTTAGACGTCTAAAGAATGGATCTTCAAGTCCATTTTTATGAGCATATGCTATTTTTCAATATCAATTGACAAATGATAATTATCAAATGTAAGTTCATAAAATAAACTCTTAGTCAAATTTGTTGACATAATAATTTCACAAACTTCCGGTTGTGCATATACATTTAAATTGTCAACTTTTCTCTGGGAACTAGTAACACACAATAGTTACTAGATTGAAGAATCTTCTGACTCTTCAATATATATCCATTTTTTTCAACTAGTTTATGCATCATAATAGATCCGGGATAACTCAACCGGTCTTGCCAACGATTTGTAAACTTCTAGTTTACAATTATATGTGCTTCCATTACACTAATAATATAATATGTAAATTTCAAGTTTACAATAATATGTGCATCAACTTCACTAATATATGTGTACACAATATAGATGAAAAGACATGTAACTTTTTCACTACACTTATTTATCAAAAAATTGTCTTCTAATATAGAGATATTCAATATATCCTTCATTTATTATTTTAATATGACATTCATTTAGGAGGATGTCCATGAAACATAATAAATTATTATGATACTTAGATTAGTATAATACATTTTTAACGTGTAACTCTATTCAATCATGTAACAATATATTTGCTCATCTGGAGCCTTCAGTACTTCTTATAGTGTCAAATGTAATACTAAAACTAGTTTCATAAAAAAAAACAATATATTTGCTCTTCTATAGCCTTCAATAATTATAACCTCATTTTTAGTCTTTTACAAAGGACATCTTTCATTTACAAACAAAACCCAATAAAATATATATAAAATTAATGTGTTTCCCAGTGATGTAAAGTTTTAAGAGCAATACTTGCTTAAGACCTAAAAAATCATAGACATATATTTTTAGAAGGAATCAATAACAAGGTTCCCGATTCAAAACAATATTATTCCTAAACTTAATCTTTTCAAAAGAAGTAATAACACCACATTCACAACCACAATAATTGCAATTTCATTAGAAAAGCAATTATATAGAGTATTCTACCCAAAAAACAAAAAAATATGTGGAGCACAATTTATAAGTGTTGAATGTGCAAAGAGATGGCATAGATGATCATACCTCTAATTTATATGCATTTTGAGAACTCATTAGTAGCAAAATTTATAATCATCATAAGTCATAATAAGTTTTTATCATCTTCGTATTTATCTTATAAATGATAATCTCCATATATCAATTCTTAATATTACTTTTCGATTTTGCTACTTCGGGAGCATATTCAAATCTTATTGTGTTCAACTTAGGCTTAATTGCACTTTCCCCCTATCTTTTGCTAATTGTGCGATTTTGCACCCCCTCTTTTTTTTGCCCCCTTTCTGATTTTGCACCCCATCTTTCTGTTTAATTGCACTTTTGCCCCCTATCTTTTTGCCAATTGTGTGATTTTGCATCCCCTATTCTTTTTTTGAGCGATTTCGCACCCCATCTTTTGCCCCATTTTCCCTCTTTTAATGATGATTTTGAACATAACACAATTGGCAAAAGATGGGGTGCAAAATCGCTCAAAAAAAAAGAAGGGGGTGCAAAATCGCACAATTAGCAAAAGATAGGGGGGAAAAGTGAAATTAAGCCTTCAACTTATACTAAGATCAAATAGATCTTATATATATTTGAATTGTGGTAAAGAACTCCACAAACCTCTATGATCAATAAGCAAGTAAAATCACAATTTTGCAATCCCTCAAGGTTGATTTAATATTAAATTTTAGTTCTTCAAGAGCTATATTCCAAATCTTCATAAACAATTATCAAGAGACTTCTTTATTTAAGCGATCCTTCAAGGATCCTTAAAATAACAAATTAATTCTTCGAACAATACATTCTTAATGTGTAACTCTTCAATACCTTCCCCCTTTTTCTTTTAAAGATAAAATAGACCTTATTTTCTATCATAAATCTATCAACACCAAGTAAGATCATGATTTTTGTCATCCTTCGAGGGTGCTTGATATTAAATATTTAGTTCTTCAAGAACTATATATATCTCAAACCTTCATAAACAATGATAAAAATTGGATTGATATTCTTCAGGAACTTTTACTCTTAATTTTACTTTCTTTTAAATTAAGACTAAGATTGTAACGCCCCGTTTTTTAGCACAAAAATTTGTGTACATTTTTTTTTACGAAGAACAAAAGAATAAACCTTTTTAAACACAAGTTAGAGACTTTTATTACAAAATAAATTAAAGTTACCTTTTCAACATAAAGATCAGAGTTATATAGAGCTTTGCATGACAATTCAATAACTTACAAGACACACCTACATTCTTACAAAGAGGGAAAAGTTCCTAACAAAAGTATTAACTAAAATTATAAGGAATCCTAAGATGATCTAATCTTAAATAAAGAAACATGGGTATCGGACCCACCAGTGACATCATCCTTAAGGCTTTCTCTCTACCGACTATTTGAGTGGTCTTGAGTACGTTACCCGTAAATGTGACCTGTCCTGAGCCCGGGTCAAATCCCTAGGATGTAGTAGTCCAGATATCAGGGAAGCTGTGTTGGAACAAAATGTTTAATTTAACCCTTTGAGTTTTGATGATAACAAGGTATTAAAAATTGTCAATGGGATATGCTAATATTTGTTCAAGAGTGCTGGACCATAGACAAAAAATTTAGTGTCTCTTTATAGCATAGATTCTGGAATTACAAATAAGAGCAATGGAATCAACAAGAAGGAAGCTTGAAGCATCTGAAGAAAAGATGTTCTGAAGACAAGTGCTCCTGAAATGCTGACGTCACCAGAAACACCTCACTAGAAGCACATCTCACCAGAAGCACATTTCATCAGAAGTTCTGAAGATCATCATAAGCTGAATGAATTGAAGCTTCAAAAGGTTGTTCAAAGGATCCAATCATGCCTATCGTTGCAGAAGACTAGAAGGATGAAGCAACGACCATTTCAAATGGATTTGAAGTCATTGGATGCTTATTCGTTGAAGAGAGTTGAAAAAGGACAATTGTATGAATTGTACAACCACTATCTCCACTATTCTGTTTTGTCTCTACAACAAGACAAAAATAACAACTATGCCTGCACCATTGTTCCTCCAGACTTGGAATAGATTTGAAATTGATCCTTCATAGGACAATAACCAAATCAGACAAAAGATCATTGATGATTTGATCAAGCTTCAAACGACTCTTTTTGATAAGTTGGCAATCAACAACGTCGCTTTGACACCTCTATATAAAGGAGTGAAGACTTAGAGAATTGCAAGACTCACAACAGTTTACAAGTGCCAAAACTCTGCTGAAATTGTTCTTCACATCAAAGTTCACTTAGAATTTCTTATCAACTTTCATATATTAGAAATTCTAGAGTCTTAAGAGTCTGTATATGATTTGTTCTGTGAACACCACTGATTGTATATCAAGTGTTCAGTCTCAAACAAATTTCTTTGTAATTCTGTTTGATTATAAGTCTCTTGCAGTTGTGCTTGAGCATAGGAAGTCTCTTGATTTAGTTCTTGACCATAGGAAATCTCTTGCAGTTGTGCTTGAGTAGTTTGAAGTCTCTTGCTAGTTTTAGCAGTGAGCAGTTGTAATCAGATATTACATATTTTAGTGAACTCTCCTTGGAAGTGCAAGGGGGACAGGACTACTTCCGGTTTGTGGAAGGAACCTGTATAATTGCTTTGTGTCTTTCTTCTCTCACTCTCTCTGTTTTTATCCGCTACATTTAGATTTTGAACCTCACTTCAGAAGCTGAATTCTATCTGCTTCTGAATAGTGACTTAAGTAGGAGAAAACGAAGAAAAAGCTAACACAATTCAACCTCCCTCCCCCTCTTGTGTTTTTCTCACCTTCAAGCTGGACTATGTCACCTCCGATGGAAACGTCTCGGGATCCCATGGTTGCCGTCATAATCTATGGCATATAGCCCACACATCCACTTAAAGGGTCACCATTTCCAAAAATAACAAATATAATGATAACATAAATAGAGCAAACATTATACAAGGGTTAAAGATCGTGTTTTATCTCTTGTATGTGAACAAATAAAAAAATAAGATTAATACAAAATTTATTATGACCCGAATCCTAATGCAATGCCTATATGTCGATGCATATGTTCCGGAATTAATACCGCTCCGCAGAGGGTCGTGGCAGCGCCACTAAGGAGATGAGTATCTTACCCATCTATCAGACTCGACGATCCACTAAGGGATAAGGTGGCTTTAAAGCCCACCTCGTGCCACCTCTCTTGTGTGCACGTCGTGACTCCTCTCTAGTGGTCACGTAAACTATGAATGCATGTACGTAAGAATTTTCACTAGGTATATGGACGTCTAGTCACATGTTACAACTTAACTATACCATGAACAATTTTTCTCATGCATAAATGATCACACATATGCATTCATTCATTCAGCTTGGAATTTATACAGAAACACATATTAAAAAAGAGAAATAATACACAATCAATTTAGCATGTATAAGTATATCTAAAAGGTGGATAGACGCCCTTACCTCGAATAGCTTTTCCTAAAAACAATATGTCTTTCTCTCTTTTACTTTTTTTAGTCATCAAAGTCCCCCAAGAATCCAATACCCTCTCCCATTAAATACTTTTATGTCTCTTCTTACTCACTTCTCCAAACTCTCACAATCTCACTTTACTCTCACTTGTCTCTCAAAGTTCATGACATCGACAATTAAGAGAAGGTTAAGAACAAGGCCGAGATCTATAATTAATATGTTTAGATCAAAGTTAACACTTTTAGAAGTTTTCTTGTTTCAAAAATAAACCAACACTTCAAAATAACCTTTGATTAAGAAAAGTGGTCTAACTTTAATTAAGGTTACCCTATTTCAACGAATCTTGAATTATAATGATTCTTAACATTTTCGTCTTAATAAAGTCTTATTTGTTTTTGTGACGTTTCTCAAACTTCTTTAAGTCAGTTAATATTTTACGCGCGATGTCTAGATTTTACCCACAACAACATGAATACTATTGCCATCGTTTTCGACTCAATTTTTTTTTTGAACAAATCAAAATAAAATATATTGCTCAAAAGAGATGAGATTCACCCTGCACTAGGTGTGCTAAAATGATTAATCCACCAAAGTTTGATACAAATCAGCAGGTACCTACCAAGGCTGCCCGCACCAAAGGAAAAAGGAAACTAAACAATTACATGATGCCCATACAAGATAGTGGATATCTCCACCAGTCATGCAAACCGAACTAAAGAGGAACAACATTAGACGAGAGCCATAAAAAAGAATTCAGCTTCACTTTTTCAACAATACTGAGAGGATCAAGAACCACATTTTTGAACACGCAGTTATTTCTCTCCTTCCATATTGTCCAAACACAAGCCAGCCAAATAATCTTTAAATATAAATGGGATTGTCGCGGCAAACCCGCCAAATGAGTAAACTGAGAGAAATGATCCTTTACCGAACCTGAAAAAGCACAAGAAACACCAAGCCACAAACAAATTAAGTACCAAGTGCTCCCAAAAAAATCGCATGCAATGAAGAGATGATCCATCGTTTCAGTGAACCCGCAACCGCCTACACATAAGTTGTCAGGTGGTCGAATGACATGTCGATGCACCAAATTTGCTTTTGTCGGTATTCTATCTTGAAGATGGAGCCAAGCAAACAACGAAACTTTTGAAGGAACCAAGTTATGCCACACATCAATGCCTGCGATATCAGCTACCCGATCATCTATAATGGTTAAGAAGCGGTAAGTCCCCTTAACCGTATATCCGTGAACCGGATCAAGCAACCACCGCCAATGATCCTGAATATTGTCCTCCAAAACAAAGTTATTTAATAGCCCTACACACTTCCTCACACTCTCCGCCTCCCAAGCTAATAACCGACGCCTCCAAACCCACCCAAGGCCGCCATCCTCCCACCCCGCTGTCGCCATATCCTCCACCGAACACTCCTTATGCACAGACAAATCATAAAGGCGACTGAACTGAAGTTTTAAAGAAACTCCACCCAGCTAGTTATCTGACCAAAAGAAAGTGTTACAACTGTTTCCTACCACCCGCCTAATATTATCATAAAACCACCGACCTACAACCAACCCACTTCCCTCCCTCACATCGCAAATCGACCTCCACCACCTAGAAGAATTTCTGCCTCCTTCCTTAATCCGACCACCGACCTCCCCATACCTAGGCTTCAAAACACGATACCACAACCCATCCTTATCTACCATCATCCTCCAACACCACTTTCCTAATAACGACATATTAAATTCCCCTAACCTCCGAACCCCCAATCCACCATTAGTCACAGGTAAACACACAGAATCCCATTTAATCCAAGCAATTTTTTTAGAGACCTCACACCAACCCCAAATTTTTTTTTTTAAAAAAAATAGATTCGATAGAGGAAATTATACATGTAGGTGCCTTGAAGAAGGAAAGAAAGTAAACCGGAAGAGAGGACAGGACAGACTTCAGAAGAACCAGGCGGCCACCAGAAGATAAATACTTATTATTCCACGACGACAATCTAGCAGTAATACGATCCACCACTGGTTTCTAAAAACTAAGTTTCCCACTATCTCCACTAATAGGCAACCCCAAATACACAAAAGGAATCAAACCCGTTCTACAATTTAAAACCGCAGCTGCTTCTGACAACCAAGATGTGGAAATGTTAACACCCGTCAGCATGCTTTTATTAAAATTTACCTTCAAACCCGATAATTCCTCAAGAATTAGCAACATAGCCCGAATCGTACGCACATTCAACCAGCTTTTTTCACCTAGATTTAGAGTATCATTCGCAAATTGGAGGTGAGACAACCTTACCTCCCGTTGAGCGCCCACACTATATGGTTGAAAAATATTATTAGACACAACAACCTTCATCAAAGCATCGAACCCCTCCACCGCCAACAAAAATAAAAACGGCAATAGAGGATCCCCTTGGCGAAGCCCCCTTTGGATAGGAAACTCTTACGTCAGACAACCATTAACAAGGACAGCAGCTAAAGCTGTTCCGACACACTCCATAATCCATTTTCTCCAAAGTGTTGGAAAGTTCATATTCAACATCACCGAGTTTAAATACTTGAGATCAATAGAGTTGTAGGCCTTCTTGAAGTCAACCTTAAGCAATAAAAGTTCCTTATTCATGCGTTTAGCCTCATCAACTACCTCATTCGCAATAAGAATGCCATCAAGAATTTATTTACCACAGACAAAGGTTGATTGAGCGTCCGACACCACAAAATCAAAAACACTACGAAGACGATTAGCAAGGACCTTTGCCAAAACTTTATACAAACACCCAACATGTGAATGTCGAATTTACTCCCTTTGTCAACTTTCCATTCCGATGGAATTCCACAAAAAACCTCAAAAAATCATCTTTCAATTCATGCCAAAAATCTTTGATGAACCCTATATTAACACCATCAGGTCTGGGACTCTTGTAACTATCACAATCCCAAACCGCCTGTTTAACCTCATCCACCGAAAAAGGCCTCACCAAGTGATCTGCCTGAGCAAAGGACAATTTTCTGAAATTAAGGCCATGAACCTCAAGGCGCACAACATCACTAGTGCGATAATGATTTGCAACATGAGAATGAACAGCCATCATGATATTCTGAATCCCTTCCACACGAGCCCCATTAACATTAATGACATGTAAAGAATTTCGCCGTTGTCTTTTTGACATCATATTATGAAAGAATTTTGAATTTGCATCACCTTCCCTTAACCAATTCATCCTTGACTTCTGCCAATTCATACTAGTGTGAACACGAGACATAGAATGCAATTCAACAGACAACTCACGTATCTCCTTAGCCTCTTCCTCCAGCAACTCGCCTTCCTCCCCTTTAGTGTCAAGGAAAGAGATAAAATTTTGATGATTTTGATGATTTTGATGCCACTCCTTGAGACAAAATTTAATCATTTTTAGCTTCATTTTCAGTACATGGCCGCCCCACCCATCCAAAATAGAAGAGTTTAATTTTCCACGGACAAAATCAGCATAACCATCAAATTTCGACCAACACTTCATCAAACGCAGAGGTCGAGGTCCCCAGTTAGTCTCATCAACATATAAAACAAGCGGAACATGATCAGAAAGACCAGGCTGATGCGCCACTTGAATACAATTTGGCCAAGATTCACACCATTTTGCAGACACCAGAAATCTATCAATCCTGCTCATCGAAATACGATCACCACGATACCAAGTGTATAATCTTCCACAAATAGTTAAATCAATCAAGAAACTACCATCAATGAAATTATTAAAGTTGTCTGCATCCAAATGTCTAAAATTCACATTTCTACCTCTCATTTTCTCCTCCATTCTAACAGAATTAAAGTCCCCGCAAACACAGACATTCTCATCACCAATATTACGAATAAATTGCGACAAACGCAACCATAAATCTTGTTTCGCAGATGTATCACAAGGTGCATAAACATTGGCAATAATTAAATTTTGACCTGTGAGAATTACCTTCCCTATAATAATCAAGACATGTCTGAAACTCAAAGAACACCAAACCTCTACTACAGACGAATCCCACATAGTAATTAAACCTTCAGATGCCCCACTAGACGCTTGATAAGAATACCCATAACCATCACTAGCTCACAAAGATTTAACAGTAAAAACATCAACCGTACTAATCTTTGATTCTTGCAAGCACACCACAAACGGACGTTTTTCTTGAATAAAACGCCGCACTTCTTCTCGTTTCTCAAATCCACCGAACCCCCTAACATTATAAGTAGTAATCTTCATCTCCACCACTTTCCACCCCACCCACACCAACTCCACCGACCCCTACACTCCCTCCCTCACACTCCCCCCCTCCACCTCCGTACCCACCTCCAACATACTCCCTCTCTCCGCCCTCAACTCTCTTCTCCCCTCCTTGGTCAACAAATTAAGACCACTAAATTTATCACCCGTAACATAAACCCCCAACGTCTTACCTATCTCCCTCACATCCTCCGCTACATTCTCCTTTTTATCATGAAGAACAACCCAATGCTCCCATTCTTTGTTAACAGAAGCATTGGATGTATTAGTAGATGTAGAGGTTGACGTAGTTGTCTCTTTTGATGCCTTTGACGCCGTATTTCTCTTACGTTCTTGTTTCTTTAAAACCTTCAATATTTTCTTTCTATCTTTCGAAGGAAGTCGTGCAAATCTTTTAATAAAACCAGCAGAGTGCTTAAGAACAACCACCACTTGCTTTTTCTTTTTCTGTTTCGGCTTTGATGAGGATCTAGATGTGGCTGCTATTTTCTTTACTTCCTTAACCGAGCATGAGCCAACAACAAAAGAATTGAAAACATGTTTCGTCGTTGTTGTATCATTATTAACCGTACATGGATCCTTTTTTAAGGTCGCTTCAGGTTGCTTCATTTGCTGCCCTAACTCAGCCTTACTTTATAAAATGGAATTGCAAGCTTTGCCCTTTACCTTATCAGATTGTTCAATATTACCTTGCAGCCAATCCTTATTAAGGTCATCCACCAGAGAATCAACATCATCCTGACAATTCTCCAAACCAACCGTATCATGAATATTTGCTAAATTATCCGACGGTGAATCCAACTCCTCTTCTGACAAAAATGCATCCTCCCCTAGGTTACACCCCCACTCTTCCATCAACTTGATCACATGTTTAATACCATCTATAACAATCTCATACGATGAATTAATAACCTCCAATTGAGATGTCGAGATCAAAACGCGGGCATAATCAAAGCGCACCTTATCCATCGTGCAAGAATCCGATCGTATAAGTCTACCGCACCTCGACACACTTAATTTGAAAAACAATTCAGTCCAAGCATGCATAAGAGTACCATAAATCCGTAACCAGGCTCCCCTCTCATAAATAATCCCAATTGGCGACCATTGTTGTAAGTCCGCAAACAGCATACCAAAAAAATGAATAGCCTCATTAAACACCTTCCAAATATCATCACCACCCAAACAATGAAGGAAACCCCTATCGCTTCCCATCGGCGTTACCACCACGTTCACAAACCCTGCATCTTCCACCCTTTGTTGTAACGATAGTGAAGAGTCTCTCGAGACTACCCTTTCCACCATACCCCCACGAGCCTACAAACAGTCCTCCGGAATCGAATTATAGGACAATTGATTTTTCACAATAGACTGTGCAACATCACTTTCCACAACCTTCCTCTCCTTCAGTTTCCACATCACCCCTCCTTTCTCAACCTTCCTAACCTCCTCCTCCTTCCCCACAACTCCCTCATCCTCACTCTTTTTTTTTTTTTTGAATTTTCAACTTATTTTTTTCCTTCTGCTGCACTACGTTAACATCCACCATTCCAACCTTCACAATTTTTTCTCCCTCTCTCTCCTTCTCCTCCATCACCTTCTTCCTCACCCTCACATTCCTAATCCTGTTACCATGCGTAATCACAGCCAGTTTCACCTCCATCCCCTTCACAACAAATCGGTCCACCCCCTTAACAACCCTATTTCCTTTATCAAAATCAGCAAATCTATCGAACCTAGCTGCCCTAGCCCAGAATCGATAATCACCTATCCAAATGTTGTTTAAAGCTTGTCCTAGTTTGTCTCTATTTTTCACATTCATAAACCTGAGAAAACCATAAACTTGTCCCCGAGCATTGAGGCGTCTGGCTAAATAAACATCTGATAGGATTCCACATACCTCAAAAAATTGGCGTAATCGATACAGTGGTGTTCGGTCTGGAATGTTGGTGAAGTAGAAGGTAGCCTTATGATCATTGTTCCCACTGTTACGATACCCTTCTTCATAAGAATCTGCTTCGCGTTTCAAAACTGCATTCCCTAGTCTGCCATGTACGTGCGAACGTGAACCCTGCTGGTTGTAAGAAACCTTAGCTTGCACTCGTGATTCCCAGTTGTATTCTCTGTTATCTGCTCCATTGTGCTGCCGTGACTTACCCTTGCCTTGCTCCCTGCCTCCATGCCGCTCTGAAACCCTTGACCTGTCCCGTCCTCGATCCACCGGTTGCGTCGCTTTCCGCTTTCGAGACCTAACTACAGACCAATCTCCCCTATCCCCCCCAATTTCTGCCACTCAGGCTGGACCCCTATCCCCCCCAGTGTATCTCTCAACCGGAGACAAGCTCCGGTACGGTTGCCATCGTTCGAAGCTCCGGCCACCGCGAGGTCTCGCTCTCTCTCATAGTACTACTTACTTACTTAAACGATATAAAATATTATAAATTTAAAAAGTTTTCGACTCAAATGATATCATAATCTAGTCTTTTTTTTTCTAAAGGGATAAAAACATAGTGCAACAACTTTTCTTCTAAACTTCTTAACATAATCGGATAAGAGTATACGACTCATCTATGTCATTATTTTCCAATTATATTTTTACTAGTTTACTTAGTTTTTCAAAAGTCCAACCGACGTATATATTTGTTACTAAGGTTTTTAATTCTTGAAATAGTATCTTTAGTGTCTAACTATCCTTTTTAGGTTACTAACTAAATAATTGATTTTAGACTGAAAGTAGTAAAAATTTAATCATACTTCATAATTTATTTTCACCGAAAAAAAATAAATGGCCTTTCCAAAGTTCATGACTACGACTCATGAGTCTACTAAATCAACTTGACATTTTTGTTTTAAACTTACATAGTTATATTTGTTGCTGATGGTTTTTGGAGAAAAATCAAATTATCGTAAGTTTGTGTATGTAATGTAGGGTGAAACTTCTTTTAATAATAAATAAATTGAAGAAGTAAACAACTAAAAGAAAAAGAGTGTAAATTAGAACCAAGTTACAATAAAGGGAATAAAGAAGGGAAAACAATTTTAATGAATAACAAAAATAAAAGAACAAGGTTTAATCATTTTTATTTTTTAACAACCCAAGAAAGAAAACAATAAGCAAGAGTGAAGGCATGGAATTTTCATGAGAGTATATTAGAAAGAAAAGAATAGGCACCGTACGTACTCTCTCATGATCAACAATCGTTAGATGTGAGAAAGAATTTTAGGATTGGAAATAGTAGGGAATGAGCTTTAAAATAGTTTGGCACATAGCATGACTTGTTTCAATCAGCTCTCTCAAACTGTCTCAAATTTCTTCATTGTTCATGCTAGCAGATAAGTTTTCAATCAAGTTTTATCCAAACAAGTTAATAGCGTGGAATGGAGAAGTTCTATTTTATTTATCTTTTTTTCACTTTTTCTTAGCTTGATGAGTTGTTGAAATGGGTACATGTGCAAATTTCCAATATATGGGAGGAATTATAAAAGTCGACGATGATACTTGATGTATGAATTCTCCTATTACTAAACTCCATTTCCCTAGGTTAGTATTTCTGTTTTACTATCTAGAGAGTATCACATGCATAATTCTCTTGGAAGCCAAAAACTTTCTTATTTATGATCAAGTTTAAGGTAAAACAAGTAAAACAAAGAAACTGATGTAATCTGAACATGATAATAAAGTGAGATCTTGGAACTTATTAGGTTGATTTACATCCTTATTAGAAGCTTATGTTGTTTGAAGCATAGTCACATAATTCGCAATTCATTATCAGTGATGGGGAAGCATTTCTGCAATAATTTTTTTGAAAATGTGCTTAAAAAGTATAACATCAGGCATAAAGTTGCAACTCCCTATCACCTACAAACAAGTGGTCAAGTAGAGGTTTCAAACCGTCAGTTGAAACAAACACTAGAGAAGATAATTGCATCAAATAGGAAGGATTAGTCTAAAAAATTAGATGACGCACTGTGGACATATAGAACAACCTTCAAGACACACATAGGGCTCTCACCCTATCAGTTAGTCTATAGGAAGGCATGTCATCTTCCAGTTGAGCTAGAACATAAAGCATACTGGGCCATTAAAGCCTTAAATTTTGATCAAGTAGCTGCTGGTAAAAAAATGCTCTTGAAACTTAATGAACTTGAGGAGATGAGGCTTAGAGCGAATGAAAATGTATCATGACAAGAACTTAGTATCTATGAATATTAATTCTGGGCAACTAGTTTTGTTGTATAATTCCAGGTTGAAGCTGTTTCCTGGAAAGCTCAAGTCAAAGTGGTCTGGACCGTTCTTGGTCAAGAGTGTGTCACCTCATGGAGCTGTTGAGATTATGACACCTGAAGGTGACCAAAGTTTCAAGGTAAATGGGCAGAGAGTTAAGCCATATCTGGGTGGCGACCTACCAAAAGCAAGGGTAAGACTTATTCTGACGGACCTCTAAGGGTCCTTGGCAGTCAAGCTAGTGACGGTAAAGGAGCGCTTCGTGGGGGGCAACCCACATTTTAATTTTTTGGTAGTATTATAATTTTATTACTTCCAAAACACTCAAAAATCGTGCTTGTAGTATAAGGAGGCAGGACTAAGAGGCATTGGAACCATAGAGGAGGCATGCCAAATCGTGTCACAAAGCGCGATCGGGGAGGTACTAAGATCGTTGACAGTATATTTTCATAAACTTGTCCTGGCACATAAGCTTACACATATTCCTAGCATAACATAATCGTATCATATCAAAGTTCATAGCTTTCAATTATGTTAGAGAGTTAGCGTGTAACAAACAACATTATCTTGGTTCATTTTACGGATTAATCCCGAGTGGAGTAACCCCGAAAATTAATCCCATGACATAACCGGTGAAATTCCTATCTGAGGCTAACACCGGCACTCCTCTTAATGTCGTACGAGCCTACCTTGCAGAGCATGTCCCGTCCCCCTGGCGTGAACCTCCGTATCCCCTGGCGTGGATAACGGAAAGACACGACATGTTCATATTTAATTACTCTTAAACATAAATAAGGTACTTATACCTAAACTTACTTGAATGATTACCACGAGTCCGTAACCTACTCGTATGGCGGTGAATCATTACATGCTTGCATTTATTCATACATAGCCTACATCTCTAGGTTACGTACTAACATGACGTTTCTCGACTATCTAAGTCGAGGCTCTACAATTCCCCATTTCTTAGAGATTTGGTTACTACCTGGCATGAATCGTATTATATACTCTCGTGTACCATTCGTTGTTGAACCATGTTAATGTTTCGCGATGCATTTTCCTTTTAAAACTTAACTTGGATTGTACATTAGACACTTAGAATTGAGGGGGTTCATAGTTTAATAAAAGACTTGCAAGAAACGGGCCTCAGATGGCTCTTACTCAACCACAAGACGAGTCGACAACACATGTTGTGCTGTAAAACTCGCCATGGCCAGCTATCTACTTGCCATGGCGAGCTCGTGGCGAGCTTTTCCAGAGAGCTCTGATCCCAACTCGCCATGGCGAGTTCTAGCTCGCTCGGCGAGTTTTGACAGTCCAGAATCCTGCAGAAATTGTATTTTTGCATCAAAACCTCATATTTAAGTAGCTTAAGATACTTTACACTTCTAGAACACATAAAAACAATCAGGAATGGAATGCATGGCATCATTAACAAGTTCTTGATGATATATGGCACAAAGGGGGGGTTCTCTACATACTATTCATAAACTATCAGAACATGATTCCTCACATAAGTACACATACAACCCATGGTAGGAAAAACTATCTAAAAAACTCACTTAATCGGTTATGCAATAGCACAAGCTCCAAGCCTCAAGCTCCAACTTCACACAAACCAAACCCTATCTTCATGAACTGCTTCTTGTGAGGGAAGGATATGGAATCAAGCTTAACCCAAGCTTTCTATTGCTTCTAATTGCAAGCTCACCAACTCTTAAAGCATGCCAATGATTCAACTTCATCTTGAATACCCAAAACCCTAGCCTCTTGATCTTGTCTTGAGAAGAGAATGAAGTGGAATCAAGATTGAATTAAGTGTTCCATTGTTTCTAAATCATGTAGGAGTCATACCATAAGCTTAATCCATTTAATAAGGGAGAAAGTGAAGGATTTGTACATAGAGGGAGGGAGGTCACGATGGGTAGAGAGAGGGGAGAGTAAATTTCTGAATTTTGTGTTAGAGAGAGAAAGCATAATGGGAAATGAATGATTTTTGGACATAAAACATATATATACCCCTTGTGGGCCATGTACCATAATACCCTTTGTCCTAAAACGTGTTTAAACTGAAATAACTGATAAAACATCATCAACTGGTAGGCGGGGTGTTACACTCTACCCCCCTTAAAGAAATTTCGTCCTCGAAATTTAGAATGCAAAAAAAAAAAACCATTGCGGTTAATGCTTAACATCTCTACTTCTTGCTCCAATATAACATTGTCACCAGATGCATTGTTAGGATTACTCTTTACAAAAGGAAATATTTCTTACTTATGAAGTAACTGACATTGTGATTTACTAATCGATCTAGTCCCGGTTAAACGTTAAGCCTAACTTGGTCCTGAGGCATCCAAATTTATTGATTGTTAAGGATTCGGAAGAATATTTACTTAACTGAAAGTTTGAATCGTATCATGTAATCCTGCCATAACCGAACATGCCCATCTACTAGACTATTGAATCGATAACTTTAAGTGTCAAAATTGATCCACATATCGTAAGCATAATTTCTTGCTTAGGTGTAGTTTACAAGAACACATGACTTCTTTTCATGAACCTTAAAAGTCTTCTCCTTTTTAAATATACATAACGCTCCTAACAACTAGATGTCGTTCTTATCTTTCCAGTTTTTGGCGAATATTCTTAACCAAGATTTCCAACCGGTCTCGACGACATACTCCTCATTACAACCTAACTTGAGCTGATGCACCCGACACCCTTACAATGACACCCTTGTTCTACATACACTTGCAATCTGTCTTAGGTTTCCAACACTTGATTATACTCTTATTAGATCTCCGGACGTCCTATACAGTCTTCCATTAACCTGGTTGGTGATTTCGATAACCTTAAACTTCTCCAATAGTTCCAATTTGTGTGAACCACCGCAATGCGGTTGACTCCTAAAACTATCTCGTAAGAGTTTGCACATCACTCAAATAAAACACATACATATCCATACTCTCAATGTCATTCCTTGTTAATCAATGATAATACTTGTTTGGTATTTTTCTTTC
Source organism: Medicago lupulina (assembly GCA_958299785.1). Classification (NCBI taxonomy): domain Eukaryota; kingdom Viridiplantae; phylum Streptophyta; class Magnoliopsida; order Fabales; family Fabaceae; genus Medicago; species Medicago lupulina. Next base: position 49,200,534 of record OY283141.1, on the reverse strand, counting down.
AAGAAGTTTTAAAATAGTAGCACATGGGTCCTTGGAATGAAGAGGCTCTTAGTTTAAGAATTCATTGCGAAACCGAACCCATGACGGCACTGCAGAACCACAAGCGAGTTATCACATTTCTAAAATGCTTTGTAATTCACCCCAAGCTCGCTCATGGAGAGTTGGCTCTGGACTCTACACGCTTTAAGCGAATTTATTCGCTTATAGCGTGTTTCTTCTGTTCCGAAAATGCAGAAATCGCGCTTTAACATAAAACTTCAATTCCAAGTCCCCTAATGCATAATTTATCTCTAGGAGTCGTAGAAACACTAGAAAACAATAATATAGCAAGCATCAACATCATTAATAAGTGTGGCATAAGAGAGCATGAATCACAACGTGCAAACTTAGAAAACATACATTCCTTCATCGTAAACTCATAACCTCAAGAGCGGGTTCTTCTGCGTTCTCTTTTAGACAGATCTTAGACATACATAATTGCATAACATAGATCATAAAGGATTTTAATTCTCATGGTGACATCTATTTCCTCCATTTCCAAGGTCTTGAAACTGAACCGTTAGAACCTCATATCTAGGTAAGATCCGAGTACTACCAACTTTATTCCGAGTAGTGTCGTTCCACTTCGGATACTTACTACCACACTTGGTGTATTGAATGCTACTTCGATTCATAAGAAAATCTTTTGGGTACTACCTTCATTTCCTTTGCCTCACGCAAACCCCTTTCTAGTCGACTGACAAAACCTACATGTACCAAAATCACCGGACGGAGCAACCCCATTACCATACTGGAGGCAATTTCAATATCTCTTGCCTTACTTGGATAAGGATCCGTCCATCATACTCTTGCTACGTCCTTCCGAGCACTTGGGTCTCATCATTGTTGAACCTAGTGGCTTTGGAAAAATTCCTTGTTCATACCTTGAGATTCTCACTGGAGACGGTTACTTGCTTGGTCTTATACCACTGATCAGACCTCATGAAAATTATGTTCCAAGGTTCATGGCCTTGTGTATTCCGTTAATCTCTTACCGATCAACCTTCATTGCGCCACTCTGATTCGTCAGACTACTTTAGCCGCATATATTAATCTGTTGCAACTCATTGGAAATCCACAATCTTACTACTGCATAATTACATTAATTCTCATATCGTCCTTAAAGTTCACATGTCATGAACAGAGAGGCTAGTTTATTCTTCACAATGCGTCACAAGGTAATTCGTATAACTGATGTACCATAAACTCATACCGTTTTCCTTTGAATCAGTACTACATACTTGAGGGTTGAACTTACTTGCATCCTTCCATTCTGACATAGTGGTACACACACTTAAGATTCTTTCCGAATTGACTTCGACTCTTAGGATATAACATGTGCATATTCATATTCTCGCGTGCTATTGTTTGCTTAATATTGCCAATACTTGCTTGTTGATCTTCCCTTAAGAAAGCTTTGTAATACAAGCATATGGGTCATTGGTGTTGGGGTTACCCATTATAGGTAAGTATAGTGAATCTGAGCCCCGGACGTTAATATGGAACCACGGAACAAGTTGGTAATGCAATTGTGCTGTCAAATCTCACTCCAGGTGAGTTCATCCCACTTTAAGCGAGTTGTAACAGACTATGACCTACATAATTCGTATTTAGTTCAAAAGTACCAATTCCAATCACCCATATGCATGTATCAATTTTAAAACCATGTAAACATTATAATCTATCATCATGACGAGTATTAGCAAGTTAATCAAGAAAAACATAGATTCGATGAAGAATTATAACTTCAAAAATCTGAGATATTATGTTATCTCACATATCGATCCTCATCACTATAAGGTCTCGATTATTGTAACAACCCGATTTTCGTTATTTAGTTTTTTTTAATTAATGTATGTGTATTCATGTATGCTTGTATGTGATTAATTACCCTTTGATGTATTTTTTTCTCGAGTTTAGTGATTAGGAGGGTATTTTGGTGTTTTGGCGAGTAAGGGTAAAATAGTAATTTTGGTCGAGAATTAATCGTAGCGTTTTTAGTAAGAACCGATGGTTAGAAATTTATTAAGTTAGTTGTAGTAATTGGTATTAGTGTCGGTTGTTGCTAAATATTTTATTGTTAATAAGATAGAAAACTAATAGGTGGCGTAATTAGAATTGAGTCCAATTATTATTTCATGGGTTAGGCCCAATGGGTATGGATATATATTCTAACTTAGAGAGAGAACTAGGGTTTTAGAAACTTTGTTCATTTCATAGAGGCAAAGAGGCTAGAGAGGAGTTAGAGAGAAAACTTGTAGAGGGGAAGAACTTGGGAGCTAAATTGAAGCCTAGGATTTTAGCATAGAAGATTAGAGGTAAGGGGGCTAGACTTTGATCATAATATCTTTTTCTACCCCTTTCTCAATAAGTGATTATTTAATTAAGTGCTTTTGAAAATAAGTGATTATGTGAAATTTAGTGAATGAATTCATTGTTTAATTGTTGATGATATGTTTGTACATGTGAAATTGAATGATTAAGTGTGGTTGTTATTGAATCCATGTGTCAAAAATCATATGTATGAATATGTTGTGTTTTTATGAAAAATGATGAATAATGAAGTTGTGGTTTGATGAACTTGGAATGAATTCATGAATAATTGTGTTGATGATGTTTGAAAACATGTTGTTGATGAATTGGTATGATGAATATGCCATTGGTGAATTGATAATGAAAGTTGTTGTTGATGTTGATTTTTTTTTGAAAGTTTAATGAAATTTTGAATTGAGACATAATGATGTTTGATTCATGAGTTTTGAGCATTCTTGTGTATGTGTTTATGTACATAACCTATAAACTTCATTTGGGACGAATTTTGAGTGTGGGAAAAAGGGTTTTGAAATTCCAAGTTTTTTTTTTCTAGACTGATGAGTGTTCGCTTAAGCGTACGCCAAACGAACCTCAAGCGAACGTGTCAAGTTAATTTTTGGACGCAGCTCGCTTGAGCGAACCGTGAGCGAACACAAATGTAGGTTCTGTCAAGGATTCGCTTGAGCGAGCCGTAAGCGAGCTCCAAGCGAACACGCCCAGAACGCTACTGAGACCTGGTCGCTTAAGCGAACCAGTCTTCGCTTAAGCGAACTGTGTCCTGTTCAGCCATACTTGATTTTTCGTTTCGTGTACTTGGAAACCAATCCTAACTTCCTAAGTGGTTCCTTTTGATTTATTTAATCATTACATGTGTACCTAATCTTTTGGAAACATCATTGGTATGGATTTGGACTTAGTTTCATAAATTGTTCAAAACGTTTGGAAAATCGTCCAAGAACACAATTTTCCGAAAACTTATTTTCTCAAAGACAATGATGTGGGATTACTTACATATGCTGTCTAGATGATTAAATCAATGTTCTTGAATTATTTCTTTGAGAACTAGAATGTCTTACTTTGAAAATGGGCTATGTTTTGAAAAGTAACATTTTGAGACGAACTTTGCGAATTTTGAGAATTCATAGTATTTGGCCGATGAAATACTTATGTGAGTATACCTTCACTCATATGTGATTAGTATACTTCCTTAGTAGACACAATTGAATCATTTTGATTTCGTTTTGGTTCATTGGTTTTAATTGTTAAAGTAGTGAATTATATCATACGAGCCTAGTTGAAAATGTATTAATTGAACTTTTCTATTTTTGAAATTCCTTCATGAATAGTTGATATGGTTGTAGAAGTTGTTGGTGATTATATATGTTGAATGCATATATTTTGATTGATGGTGATTATAAATGTCGAGTGCATATACGTTGTTGGTGATGATATATGTAATGTACATGTATGTTGTTGATATTTTTCATTCATGCTATTGGTGATGAATATGTTGGTGTGGACTTGTGGAATTTGCATGAGGCATGTTTTGTTGTAGTCGAGTCTTAGTTTACACACGTTGTTGTTGTCTTTCATCTCCAATTGCTGTTGTTGAATACTTCGATATTCATTATGCAGGTTGTTATGATGTGTTTATAAGCATCAGAGGCGACGACCTCGGAGATGAAAAAGTTGGTACAACACATATTAGAGTTGTCTAGACACATTTCATGTTCTAGTAAGAGTCGTGTTTGTTTATGAACTTGACGTGAATATGTGTTGGTGAAATTGTGTGCTCGTTGATTGTTGAATTGGAACCTTATGATTGTATATCCATTGATGAGAATGATTATGCTCACATTTAATTATGCAAGATATTATTAATGATGCATGCTTAATCCTGTTTATTATGATTATGATTAATATAAATCTAACCCCCAGTGGTCTTGGTGGACCGCCTACCTATTTGTATGAATGGGTAGACGACGTGCAGGATTAGTGATCGCATTGCTTTTGGTGAGTGCTTGTGGTAGTGGAGCTTCATCCTTTCATGTTGCTCATCGTGTCTTAGAGGCTCTGATCTTGTTGAGATTATTTATGCTGTGAGATTCATCGTATGTTGATGACATTGTTTATATGTTGAGATGTAGTTGATTTTCTGCTTTATGATTTCGATGTTGAGATATTCATGCATGATTACTTGGTGGTTAATTGTAGACGTGACGACTATTTCTTATGTATTTATTTATTTTGCATGATTTTTTGCTTAATTAGAAATAGGGCGTTACAATTATCTCTTAACATGTTCTCGTTCTTGACTCTAAGTTGAATTAACTTAACTTCATCCATCCATTAGATCAGTAAACCCTGTTAGCTTACTTTTCACCCTTTACTCCATAACAATGAGAGATGATGTTTCGTCTCAATCATTGCCATAGTCCTCAATCTGAACAATTTACTTCCCTTTCCTAAATTCTTCTTCATTATGTACTTTGAATCTGCGTTCAGGGGCATGTCTTCACTCTACATCACATTTCTGTTCCTCAATTATGGCTCCTTCTTAGAGCTTCACATCATCCCTTGGATAATCCTGATTCTTTCACTTTTCTGCATACGAGGTACCTTTCAACAATGTGTCCGACACTATTGGGGAACTCCATCTTATTCTTAACTTTTCTGTGTCCCGGAGGAATTCACCTTCAACTTCTCAGTCTACATGGCTGATGTAGTAAATTCGCAAGTCCACGGTTTACCGGTGTAGTAATAAGAGACTATCATTCAAACAGGGAGTTGTTTAATTTGATTAACCTTTTATGAATGTTTAGAAGAAAGTATAGTTGAAAAGTTGGGATTTTTAACGGTTGAAAATAATAATAAAAAGGCGCCTTGAGATTATTGGTTCATCTTGATGACAAACCCTTCACAAACCAAACCCTAAACCTAGAACTTTATGTTGGACCCACTTTCTAAAGACAAGTTTCTCTTAAGCCTATCACATCTCCTTTCGGTTTCAGTGAGTGTGTTCCTCTAGCAACCACGCCTATTCTCATGGTTGATTGCTATTGGAATCCTTGAAGAACGAAACTTTATTTGTCTCAAGGTTTGCTAGACTATTCTCATGTTTTTCAATCCTTGTCTAATTTCACTTGTTTCAATATCAAAACTTCTTTCGATGCTTCGCTTTGATATTTGTGATGATGAATTAACAAATACTATCCCTTCGATGTCGCTTTATGAGTTTGATATTTGTTAGTTCATTATAAAAACGGTGAAATTAGATTAGAAAGTAGATTTACATAAAATTAGGGTTCGAGGCTTGGTTTGATTAGGATTAGGTCACTAGACTCATCCAACAATCCCAAGACAAGAAGATTATACTCACTCATGTTCATCGTAGACATAGAAGAGAAGAAGAAGAACATAAATAAAATAACAAGAAAATAAAAGAAGAACTTTTATCAAAGAAAACAATTGTCACTAGTGAATTCCAAGAACAAAAGATGATCCTACAAGTTTTGTGGCTGCGCTATTTATAGTCTAACATTGACTTGAGCCTTAAGAAATAAATCACTAAAGTGTTGCACAAGAAACCATGGGCTCTAGGTCAGAAATACTAAAATAGGTAGCTTGTCGAAGAAGCAAAAGCAGCAGACAGACAACATGGGGCGCGCCTATGCTCATATTTTGGTGAAGGATCTTCAAATTCTTTGCACAAGATATTTTTGTATAAGATCTTCATATTTTTGGCATGAATCAGCTCCAATTCTCCTTTCTTTTTCTCCAAGACGCAATCTTTGAAATATTTGTTCCTGAAATAAAATAACTTGCAATTGAAGTAAAATATCTCTAAAAAGGAAATAAAAACATATTAAATCTAAATAAAATAAACTTAAATATTATATTAAAATCACTAATTATTGAATCATCAATGGCACCTTTTGGCACTGGGTAAATTCTTACCATTCTTCGCTCTAAGTCCTTACTTCCTAATTCTTCTTCATCACACACTTTGTTCCTCCTAGTTCCTATTCAGCTCTCAGGCATCTGTTCTAACTGTCGTGTGCTAAATTTAGTTGAGCAGGCTCAACTAACAACAACAATTAGGACATTTACCCGGAACCCAATGGTCCCACTACATTGGTTGAAACTTAATGACCCATGGCACAATCTGAATCGACTTGCTCTGAAACCAAATGTAACGCCCACAGTAAACGTATCTAGAAAGTTTAGCATGTGAATTATCTTTAGTACTGGATACATTAAAGTTTACAACACAAAGACTTCGAATGAATATTATATACAACAATTCACATTCGTAAATCCAAAACACAATACAAACTATCCAATATATGATAAAGCACTCTTGAATCCATAAGAAAATCTCGCAACCGGTACGAACAAGCCCTTGTTGATTATCCATTCGGCCACATGCTTGCTACATCCTGTTAAACCAACCTGCTGATCTGAAGCAAATAAGGATTAGGATGCGACATAATGTGAAGGAAAATCGAATTACAACAAAATAAAGCAGCGGATAAAATTTTCAATTTTCTTTCCTTGGATCATCTCGAAAGTGTGGAGTCTGGAAACTGAAAAAGCTGGAACTGGAATCACGATCACAGCAAAGCAAGCAGCAAGCAGCAAAGCCTCTAGCAAGTCCACACGAACAGTGCTCCTCCAAATCTCGGTGCTAGCCAAGGAATCAGAAGTTTTAGAGAAGTAAGGTTGCTCCAAAACGTGTAACCAAAACTTCAGCACTAGGGTTCTATTTATAGAACTTCTAGTGTGCTCTTTAAGTCAGAAGTCACTATTAGGCTTCAGTAAGCCCAATAACGAGTTTAGTAATTCTGCTAACTAATTAGCGTTATTTACTAAACACACCCCTTATATAAGTCATACTTATATATATTTCTCTTTTGACTGTTCTTTGTGTGTGACCCTATAGGTTCTAGTCACATTGGCAATAATATTAAATCTAATATTTAATACTATAAACAATGAGCGGTATCTAGCAACACATTATTGCTACCCAAGTGACAAGAATGTCAAGTGATCTGACGAAACCTTTCCATGATAATACTCATGTGTACAATTACTCCTTTGTCTTGATATCATTATTGATCCCAAGGCATAGATATTGTCACCCTTGTATAGATCAATGTTTATATTTCTTGATTCCGAAATATACTGAATAACGAATAAGTCCAATATCTTATATTGACTTAGTTCGGCATGGCCATGCAGTTTTACAGTCATATTTCATCAAGAGGCCTAAAGATATATCTCTTGTTTATGAGGAGGGACAAATCCCATCTAGGACACTCATGTCCCTCAGCATGATTCATCGAGTACCCATCAACAAACGTTATGGTTATCCTTTTACAGACAACGTTAGAATTGCAACAAAGCACTTGAGTCCACATCTAGGGATCAGAGTGGTTTCATGTCTAAGAGCGATATACACTATTATCATTGTGAGAATATCTTATGACAATTTCATAACTTACTATGTAGTTTTCTCACGGTGGGTCAATCCAGTATAAATATTACTCCTAATATTTATACCTATGTATAGACTTAATATCTCATATCTATGACCCATGAGATGCGGTCATCAGTCTATATACATAATAGTCTCGACGCTTTATTATTATCCTTTATTCATATTAAAGCTTTGACTACAGATACATTTAAGAATAGCATTCTTTATGATAATATAATCTCATGATTAAGTCACACTTAATATATTATTACACGAAATATCTATTCTAAGGACTTTATTAACGTTATATAAATATGATAAAGAGTGACATATATTATTCAATAATAAAAGTCATGATACATAAGATAAGTTTAACATAAACTATTGGCCTATAGGGCTTACACCAATAATCTCCCACTAGCACTAGAGCCAATTAGGCATAAACATAATACCCATATATCTAGTATGACCATCATGCTTCCGCTGGGCAAGAGCTTTAGTAAGTGGATCAGCAACATTGTCTAATGTTGATACTTTGCATATTTTAACATCTCCTCTTTCGATAATCTCTCGAATAAGATGATAGCGCCTTTGTATGTGTTTGGATTTATGGTGAGATCTAGGTTCTTTGGCTTGTGTGATTGCTCCATTGTTATCACATAGTAATTCAATAGGATCCACAATACTTGGAACTATTCCAAGATCAGAAATGAATTTCTTAATCCAAACAGCTTCCTTTGCGGCATTAGATGCAGCAAAATACTCGGCTTCTGTGTTAGAATCAGCAATTGTTTCTTGCTTTGAACTCTTCCAGCTTACAGCACCACCATTTAAGCAAAACACATATCCAGATTGCGATTTAAAGTCATCATGATCTGTCCAAAAACTAGCATCAGTGTAACCAATTACAGAGAGCTCTTCTTGACCTCCATAGATCAAGAAGGTATCCTTAGTTCTTCTCAAGTACTTAAGCATATTCTTGACAGCAATCCAATGATCATTGCCAAGATTAGACTGGTCACTTAAAGCATACGAGACATCTGGTCGAGTACATAACAAAGCATACATGATAGACCCAATTGCTGAAGCATATGGAATATCACACATACGATCCCTTTCTTCGTTAGTCGAAGGGGATTGAGTCTTTGATAGATTTATACCTGCCGACATAGGAATGAATCCTTTCTTGGAATCATGCATATTGAAACGTCTCAGGACTTTGTCTATATATGTACCCTGACTTAAGCCAAGCAATCTTTGTGATCTATCTCTATAAATCCTGATTCCTAATATATAGGAGACTTCACCTAAGTCTTTCATAGAAAAGCATTTCCCTAACCAAATTTTGATTTCTTGTAATGTAGGGATGTCATTTTTGACTAACAATATGTCATCCACATATAAAACCATAAGTGAGACTATGCTCCCACTAACCTTCTTGTAAACACAAGGCTCATCTTCATTTTTAATGAATCCATACTGTTGTACAGTTTCATCAAAACGAAGATTCCAACTTCTAGAAGCTTGCTTCAACCCATAGATTGATCGCTGTAATTTGCATACTTTGTTGGTTGCTTTAGGATCGCCAAATCCTTCAGGTTGTGTCTTGTATATATCCTCAAGAAGATTTCCGTTAAGGAAAGCAGTCTTGACATCCATTTGCCATATTTCATGATCATGGTATGCAGCGATAGCAAGTAAGATCCGATTGGATTTAATCATTGCAACTGGTGAAAAGGTTTCATCATAGTCTACACCATGAATTTGTTTGAAGCCTTTAGCAACCAACCGCGCTTTGTAGGTATTAACCTTTCCATCCATGTCAATTTTCTTTTTGAAAACCCACTTGCATCCTATAGGATTAATTCCTTCAGGTGCTTCAATCAAGTTCCAAACTTGATTCGTGTAGATGGAATCCATTTCAGATTTCATGGCTTCAAGCCACTTCTTAGATTCAGGACCAGTAATGGCGTCTGTGTAAGTCACAGGCTCATCTTGGTCCATGAGCAATACATCACCCTCTTTTGATATGAGATACCCATATCTCTCGGATTCTTAACGTATTCTGCTAGACCTACGTGGTTCTTGTGTTACTGGAATACGATTTTCTATCACAACAGTTTGTGTATCCTGTTCCTGTTCCTGTTCCTCCATTGGTATATCATTACTTTGTGGGTCTTGAACTTCTTCAAGATCTACTTTGCTCCCACTGATTCTTTTGGAGACAAAATCCTTCTCAAGGAAGAATCCATTTCTAGCAACAACAATTGTTCCCTCAGAAGGTTTATAAAAGTAGTATCCTCTAGTTTCTTTAGGATATCCCACAAAGAAACATTTGTCAGATCTTTGTTCAAGCTTAGTAGACATAAGTCTTTTTATATAAGCTTCACAACCGCAAATCTTTAAATGTCCCACATTGGGTTTTCTACCATTCCATATCTCATATGGTGTCTTTTCTACCGCTTTGGATGGAACTCGGTTAAGTGTATAAGCTGCAGTTAATAAGGCGTATCCCCATAAGGAGTTTGGAATTTCAGCATGACTCAACATTGATCGGACCATATCTAACAAGGTTCGATTTCTCCTTTCGGAAACACCATTCCATTGTGGAGTTCCAGGAGGTGTGAGTTGGGATAGGATCCCACATTCTTTTAGATGATTGTCAAACTCTAAGCTCAAATACTTCCCACCTCGATCAGATCGAAGCATTTTGATTTTCTTGCCTAGTTGGTTTCTACTTCATTTTGAAATTCTTTAAATAAAGTAAATGATTCAGATTTATGTTTCATTAGATACACATATCCAAATCTACTAAAGTCATCAGTGAATGTAATGAAGTAGTGAAAACCTCCTCTAGCAAATATGTTTAGAGGTCCACACACATCAATATGTATGAGACCTAAAAGATCACTAGCCCTTTCACCTTGACCGGTAAATGGGGCCTTTGTCATTTTTTCTAATAAACAAGATCGACATGTCTCATATGATTCGAAATCAAAAGAGTCCAAAAGTCAATCTTTATGGAGTTTGGAAATGCGATTTTCATTTATATGGCCTAAACGACAATGCCAAAGGTAAGTCGGATTCAACTCATTAGGTTTCATCCTCTTAGCATTAATGTTATAGATAGGCATATCGAGATCAAGGATATAAAGTCCATTAATCATAATTGCATTAGCATAAAGAATATTATCCAAATAAACGGAACAACATTTGTCCTTTATTGTAAAATAAAAACCAACCTTGTCCAAACAAGAAATTGAAATAATATTCCTGCTAATGGCAGGTACATAATAGCAGTTTTCTAAATTAAGTAAAAGACCACTAGGTAAGGTCAATACATAAGTTCCAACAGCCAAAGCAGCAACCTTTGCTCCATTGCCAACTCTAAGATCGACCTCGCCTTTTGCCAATGCTTTACTCGTTCTCTGGCCCTGCACATCAGTACAAATAGGAGAACCACATCCAGTATCTAATACCTGTCATCGCGATTTTCGGGTGTCAAGTCATTAATTAGGCTTGAACCTTTCAATCATTGATATCTCTATTTTTTTTGGGGAAGGGTAAAATTGAGAAAACCCTTAGAAATTCTAAGTTCGGGGCAATTTTCGCTACGGGAAGGTGTTAGGCACCCGTAACGACTATAGTACTCTATAGGAACCGTTTTTCTAGATTTATCTTTTACACTTTATTTTTAACGCTATTTTTGAAAAGGTTGTTTTTAAAGAATGGGGGGAAGAAGTGTTTGGATTTTATTTATATTGGACTTGGAGAGGTTTTGACCTCTTGCCTACATACCCTTTTAAGGGATCAAACTCCATGTAGTTCTCTCTCAAAAACGTTTTTGTGGGTTTTGATTCATTTTAGTTTTCGAAAAAATGGTTTTGAAGAAAAGAGGGAGGCCGTAAAGGCTTGAGAAAGAAAAAAGCGTGAGGTTAGTTCAATTGTTTACAAAAAGGTTTAAGTAAGAATTATTTTCATTTGGGGTTTGATTAAGAAAAAGAAAAGAAAATACAATGGAGTTTTGACTCCAAGGTTTATTGAAAAAATGTTTTCAAGTGATGAAATTGTTAATGTTTCGAAAAGAGGTTTTTCTAAGTTTTGCGCTTCCTAAACATACATCTAACGGTAAATCATACAACGTGTGTGCGTGTCGGTGCTTGTGTCGGTGTACATCATTATAGTGTCCATTGTCCTTTACACTGGCCCTAGTTTACATTCTATGGTCTTGCAAGAAATTGAAATAAAGAAACTACCTAAACATTGAGAAATTGAATGGAACCTAAACTTAAAGAATGGAGATGAATTGGAGCTTTCAATATGCATGAAACATAAAATGGTTAGTGAAGCAATATGAAATGATAGTAAAATATTAAGCAAAGAAAGGTAATGATAAGGTATGAAGGGATGGAAAGAAAAATGCATGCAAACTAACATTACTTACAAAGCAAGAAACTAAAAAAGTAATCTTTGCAAAATTAGAAACTAGCATGCCAACTTGTAAGGTAAAAACTAACCAATTATACCAACAAGATTGAAAATATTGCCACACTAAACATTGAAAATATTGCAAAATAGTAAACAAAATCCCATTTTAACAAGGTTGGGGAAAAATTGTAAAAGATGGGAAACACACATCAAACTTACACAATTTGAGCACATTGTAAAAGAGATTGCAAGCAAAGATCAAATCTAACAAAATTGAACACATTATAAAAAAAATTGTAAACAAAGGTCAAACTTAACACAAATTGAAAATATTGCCAAAATTTTAAACAAAAGAAAGAAAAAAAAGAATCAACTAACACAATTGAACATATTGCAAAAATTGTAAACAAAAATCAACTAACACAATTGAATGAATTAAGCACAAAATCAGAGGTAAACTCATCATAAAATTAAGTGCCAAGCATCAACATCACAGGACACATTTTGGATCAAAAATCATACAAGAAAATTCACACAAAAACACAAAATATACAAATCAAAAGAGAAATTAACACATATTATTTCCATCAATCTTAAACATGTAAAAATATCACAAAACAGTCAAAAACATATCAAGAACACATAGTAATTTTTTTGAGATTTTTGTGAAGAAATTAAAACGCACAGGTGGTCCAAATAGCAAGAACATAGGTGAACATAGCAAGAAAATCAAGAAACTGAAAAGAAAACAAAAAGCCCAAAGCTACCCGGCCCAAACCCACGCGTTTGATGGATCCGGATCTCCAGAACGCCTCTGAGGCGTTGGATTGATCCGGATCCATTAGCATCTAGATCTAAGGGTCCAAAGCGTGGGGCGCTGGATCGGGTCAGAACCCACCCGGTCCAGCGCCTTATATAAAAGGTTCTAACCCGGTTTTCATTCATTTTCACACAACATTTCTCTTTCTTCTCTTTTCTCTCTTCTCTCTTCTCTCTTCTCACTACGGCGAGGCTATGAAACCCTAACCCTAACTCACTCAAATCAACCCAGAAATTCACAAATCATGGCTCAAACGTTCCGTCTAATCATTCTAAACATGAATCCGTCACTAGAAAACGCATGCATCCACTGAATCACCGTAGATCTTGAATCTTTTCTCACGGATTTCAAACGGTTTTTTGGTTCTTTCTTGATTCAAATCTTTTTCTGGTGAAATCCTTATGGATTCGTACGGTTTACAATCGTTTTTACATGTTGTAAACCGTAGAATCTTTATACGGTTTTTTTGGAAAATTTTAGGGTTTCAAACTTTTCGAACCAAACCCGTTTGAAACTTTACGGATCTGTGTAGATTCAGGTTCGTTAATGTTCTTGAGTATGAAGAGGTAAGTTTTTTGATTTTCACCTGGTTTTATTCGGAGATTTGATTTTGAATCTTCAGAATGCTTTGATTTGATTCTGTTTCGGCTGATTCTTGCTTGAAATCCGGAAATAAACCGGTGATTCTTCTTCTTCTTCTTCGCCGGTTCAAAACCTTTGAATTTCTTTCCCTTTTCTTCTCAAACTTCTTCTCTGTGATCGCATTGGGCTCATTGCTTTCAGTGATGAGTTTAGTACTTGAATTGCAGAGGAAATAGCTCAATGATGAAGATTCACCATTGAATCTCCGAGAGCTAACGCCATTTCCATGGATTTGGCCTGAATTCAGTTCTAAAAATTTTAGGGTTTGCGAATTTTCTTCAATCTTTTCTGAGTCTTTGTGATTTTGATCTAACTGAATAGAGAGAGAAAGTTGAAAATGTGTTTGTGATGTGGCGTTATTTCTGTGGCTTTTTTTGACTGGTACAGTAACGGGCCTTATATAGGCTGCCATGTGGCCTCTGAACCAATGAGAACATGACATGTGGACTGTATTTGCCTGCGTGGCACTTGGACTAATGTTGTAAAACTTTTAGGACCATTCTGCAATTAAAAGGAATTAAGGACCAATCTGCAAAGAAACAAAAAGGACTAAAAGGACTAATTTGCAAAATAAAAAAATGAAAATTGAACTGATTTGTGATTAAAAAACATTTGGACTGATCTGCAATTGAAAAGAAATTTGGACCTAATTGCAAAAAGTAAAAATGGGTAAAAAATGTAATTTTGAAAACAACGTAAAGTGAAACAGTTAAAAAACGATAAAAAATGGACTAAAACGAACAAACTACCAAAATGAGGTATTTTAAAATACCAAAACATTTGATGTGAAAGGACCAAAATGCCCCTGAGGACTAAAACGACTCAGACTGACTCAGATGCAAAACTAAGATGATTTTTAGATAGAAATTGATTGATGACTTATGCAGACAAGTTGAAAAGACTCAGAGACAAATTGTAGGGACTAAAATGGGTTCCTTTGTAGGAAATGACCAAAATACCCTTTTGTATGATTTTATGCAAAATTTGGAATAAAATGCAAGAAAATACGCAATGGTTTTAGAAACTCTTTTTAATGACTTGGAATGCAAGAAAACATTCTAGATGGTTTTATATGCAAGAAAATTTAGAGATAGAGACAGTACAATGTGCGTTTGAAGCACAGTAGAAAACTGTCAAATAGACATAGTGAATTTGAAATAATCAGAAACAAAAAGGAAGTTTGAACGAGTATTTTTAGGTCCAAAATGAGGGTATGACAGCTGCCCCTTTTTAAGTTTCTTCGTCTGGAAGGGTCAAGAGACGGAGTCTTTGGCTTGACGGGACGAAGACACTTAAATATCGACACTTGCACTGATTTTGGGCGTAAAAATCCGTTCGTAAATGTTATGTATGCCATGCAACATTTGGATTATGAATGCAAGACAGACTGAGAATTGAGTTTAACAAAGTATGTCGTATCCATTGCGGGATTGGTAGACATTAACAATATAGCAAAAATCAAAGTATGTCGTATCCATTGCGGGATTGGTAGACATTAACAAGGTAGCAAGTAACAAAGCTTACTGGGGAACCAGATAGCAAATTGACAGGTACAAGTTGTTCTTTTGGTTCGAACTGGGAACTTGACCGAGGATACCAACAAAATAGACGGGCACAAGCTGTTCTTGGATTCGAACTAGCCGCTTGGCTGATGACAGAAACAAAACGCAGGTACAAGCTGTTCTTGTATTTGAACTAGCTACTTGACCTATAACAAGAGTAAATTGACAGGCACAAGCTGTTCTTGGATGCAAACTGGTCACTTGGCCGTTAACAGAAACAAATTGTATTGCAAAAACAAATTGAAATTGGCTGACACGACTGCAGGGGCTTGAAATTGACAGGACCGTTGAAGTTTGGTATTGGTGTGACCATAGAAACTTGAAATTAGCATGACAATAGAAGTTTGAAGTTAACATGATAGTAGAGGTTTGAAATTGACAAGATTGATTTTGACAGAGATTAACATAGGAATTGAGAATGCAAATGTGTATGAACAACATAACAATTTTGTCAAATGCATGAGCATATAAGATGCATGATTATGCATGTATGGATGCTTTAAAGTGCATGATGGTTGGCAATTTGTAGACACAATTTCACAGAGACAGACAAAACATCGGAATATTGGGCACATAATGGCTCGTGCTCTAACATATACTTGCGAAAGTTCCTTTTGGAGATACCGTCGTTGGAAGACGCCCCGAAACCATTGCTGAAGGCAGGGAGCTATATCCCATTCATAAACTTGTAGAAAGTGAAACCTTTTGATGGTCCTGCCATTGCTGGACGCTCTAATGTTGAGCACACTTTGGATATCGCATCTGTGGTCAATGCTTTTTGCATGTTTGCTTTTGTTTGTTTGTTTTTTGTTGTTTTTTCATCATCCCATTTTTGCCTGGATCGCCCTTTCGGGTTTTCAATCCACCGGGGAATAAATTCTTTTCATTGCCCCTGTTTTTGCCTGAATTGCCTCTGTAGGTTGTCAATCCATCGGGGTGCTCATTTTTGCCTAAGCCGCCCTTTCGGGTTTTCAGCTTAGCGAGCTTATTCATTTTCATGCTTTTCATTCTGTTTTTTTTATTCTTGCCATTGACCACAAACCATACTGGGGAGAGAGTCTGCTGGTAACCTGCATCGAAATGGATATCAACACTCGTTTGTTCATGCATGTTTCGTTTAAATGCACCTAGTTGCTCAGGTTGGTTTTCAAAATACACACAAAAATTTTCAATTTCAAAGATGTTTGTTTCAGACATTGTCATTATCAAAAATAGAAAGAAGATGTTTTTGTATAAGGCCTTGAAAGTAGAATGAAGAAATAGAGTTTCAAACAAAAGCATAGGCTCCAATCGACGTATAAGAGTGGTAGTCAGCCAAAGGCGTGACTCCACGGATTTACAAAACTTGGAAAATGGTAATTTTATTGGTTGGTGGTACATTGAACACAGTGATCATTACAGTTCCCGGAAATTTTGAATTCATAGGCACAGCAGCTTCAGATTAGAGCGGCCATTTATCAGTTGCTCGTGCCCCAAGGGGATGGTAGTTTTCCAGATATAGTCAATTGCCTTTCGTTTCAATCTCATTTTTGCAAGAACCGCCCTTTCGGGTTTTTGGCTTATCGAGACACTCATTTTTGCCTGAGTTACGTGTAATCTCAGCGAGCTTTTTCACATTTATTATTTTTTGTCCCTTATTTTGCCTGGACCGCCCTTTCGGGTTTTCGATCCACCGGGAAGCGCATTTTTGCCTAGGCCGCCCTTTCGGGTTTTCGACCTACCACGCTGTTCTTTTCATATATCTAGACAAAGTATTTCTTGACTATATCAGCATTCACAGGGTTCGGAAGCTCCAAACCATCCATGTGTGTAAGAATTAAAGCTCCGCCGGAGAAGGCCTTCTTGACAACATATGGTCCTTCGTAGTTTGGCGTCCACTTGCCCCTTGGGTCAGGTTGTTGGCTTACTCTTCTTTTCAAAACAAGTTCACCTTCCTTGAATTCCCGAGGACGAACTTTCTTGTCAAAAGCAGTTTTCATTCTTGTTTGATACAGCCGTCCGCGAGCCAAAGCATCCAGACGTCTTTCTTCAATTAGATTTAACTGATCATACCGGCTCTGGCACCATTCAGCCTCAGACAATTTTGCTTCCATGATCACGCGGAGAGACGGGATTTCTACTTCCAAGGGGAGAACTGCCTCCATGCCATATACAAGGGAGAAAGGCGTTGCCCCGGTCGAACTGCATACTGTAGTGCGATAGCCGTGCAGAGCATAAGGCAGCATCTCATGCCAGTCTTTGTATGTAGTTACCATCTTCTGCACGATCTTCTTGATATTCTTGTTGGAGGCCTCAACTACACCATTCATCTAGGGCCTATAAGGAGAGGAGTTGTGATGCTCAATCTTGAATTTCTCGCACAGGGCCTGCACCATGTCATTGTTCAAGTTGGTACCATTGTCAGTAATAATCTTGCTGGGAACACCATATCGACAAATGATGTTGTTTTTGATGAACTTGACCACCACTTGCTTGGTTACATTGGCATAAGATGCAGCTTCAACCCATTTGGTAAAGTAATCGATTGCTACCAAAATGAAGCGATGACCGTTCGAAGCCTTTGGTTCAATTCTTCCAATCA
This sequence comes from Medicago lupulina, assembly GCA_958299785.1. Classification (NCBI taxonomy): domain Eukaryota; kingdom Viridiplantae; phylum Streptophyta; class Magnoliopsida; order Fabales; family Fabaceae; genus Medicago; species Medicago lupulina. The sequence goes on along the minus strand of OY283141.1, from coordinate 49,182,670 downwards.
TGTCGATGCCCCACATAGAGAAAGGCCATGGAGAGGAAATGACATTGAGGGCATGCGGAGGCACATGAATCTTATCAGCATAGATTTGACATTTGTGACATTTCTTGGCATATTGGTAGCAATCGTGTTCCATGGACATCCAATAGTAGCCTGCCCTTAGCAACTTTCTAGACATGGTATGCCCCGAAGCATGGGTCCCGAAAGTTCCGTCGTGCACGTCGTGCATCAGTTGCTCTGCTTCACGCTCATCAACACATCTCAATAATATCATATCAAAATTCCTCTTGTATAGAACATCCCCATCTAACACGAACTTGCTAGCCAATCTGCGTAAGGTCTTCTTGTCTTTGTTGGAAGCATTCGGCGGGTACTCACGGCTTTGCAAAAACTGCTTGATATCGCAATACCAGGGTCTGTTGTCAACTATATCCGCATTTGTTCGAACAATCACATCACTGATGGCAAACACATGAGAAGGCCGGTCAAGGCGCTGCACTTTGATTACTGGCACGTGGTTCCAATGGTTCACTTGAAACATGGAGGATAAAGTAGCAAGAGCATCGGCCATTTGATTTTCCTCACGGGGAATATGGTGCAATTCGACTTTTGTAAAGTACGTCAGCAGACGCCTCGCGTAGTCACGGTAAGGGATCAGATTGGCATGATGGGTCTCCCATTCTCCCTTTATTTGGTTAATAACAAGTGCAGAGTCTCCATAGATGTCAAGATGCTTGATTCTCATAGATGTCAAGTGCCATGTTGTTTGTGCATTCAAATATAATCCGAGCGGTAAAAGGAATGTGGTGCCCCTGTGGAGATACAATCACTGCGCCAATTCCTTTGTCGTAAGCATTAACAGCACCGTCGAAGACCAATCCCCACTTGCTATTAGGGTCTGGGCCTTCACCAATCAACGGCTCTTCACAGTCTCTTGACTTCAAGTACATGACCTCTTCGTCGGGGAAATCGAACTTAATGGGTTGATATTCATCCAGTGGCTGGTAAGCGAGGTGATCAGCTATAACACTTCCTTTGACGGCTTTTTGGGCTTTGAACACAATATCATATTCAGACAGCAGCATTTGCCAGCGCGCAATCTTTCCAGTGACTGCAGGCTTCTCAAAGATGTATTTAATCGGGTCCATCCTGGATATCAGCCAAGTTGTATGGTTCATCAAGTAGTGACGCAGGCGTTTGGCAGCCCAGGCTAAAGCACAACAAGTCTTTTCGAGCATCGTATACCGAGTCTCACAGTCAGTGAATTTCTTGCTCAGATAGTATATGGCATGTTCTTTCTTTCCGGTCTCGTCCTGCTGACCGAGCACACATCCCATGGACTCATCTAACACTGACAGATACATAATCAACGGCCTTCCTTCCACGGGCGGGACAAGGATGGGTGGCTCTAGCAAATAGTCTTTGATGCTGTCAAAAGCTTCCTGGCATTCATCGTTCCACACGGGTTGATTCTTCCTGAGTAGCTTGAAGATTGGCCCGCAAGTCGCGGTCATGTGAGATATGAATCGGGAGATATAATTCAGACGTCCGAGGAAACCTCTAACTTGTTTCTCAGTCTGCGGGGCCAGCATCTCTCGGATTGCTCGGACTTTGTCAGGATCTACTTCAATGCCTCTTTGGCTGACAATGAAACCTAGCAGCTTCCCGGATCTAACATCGAACATACATTTGTTGGGGTTCAGCCGGAGCTTGTACTTTCTCAATCTTTCGAACATCTTTGTCAAATATTCAACATGTTGCTCCTCATCGCTTGACTTGACAATCATGTCGTCCACATACACCTCGACTTCTTTGTGAATCATATCGTGGAACAACGTGGTCATCCCCCTCTAATAGGTGGCACCAGCATTTATCAGACCGAACGGCATTGCTTTGCAACAGAAATTTCCCCACGGAGTGATGAACGATGTCTTTTCCCTGTCTTTGGGTGACATCTTGATTTGATTGTATCCAGAGAATCCATCCATGAAGGAGAACACCTTGCACTGAGCAGTATTAT